>CM070623.1:16489101-17227740 GCA_036346255.1 Ampelocalamus luodianensis
GAAGAAAGATCCTCTCCAACTCCATTCCTCGCTCGATCAATCACGGAGCTGAAGTCACGCAAGCTCGCCGCACCCAAAACATGGCGATATTTCTGGTTGAGGCCTCGAACCTCTAAGCCTTCTCTCGATCATCATTAGCTACGATTTTGGTACAAACGCGTGCAGTTGTTGAACTCAGCCTCATACTTCGCCATCTTCTTCCCTTGAACCAAAGTCGCAATGACTGCTCCATCCTCTCAAGGAAGGAATCTGGATAGAACTTTACCCTAAACTATTCCACAAATTCTTTCCAAGTGACTGGTTCCTGCAATGGGGTCCTAGCGAGGCAACCCTTCCCACCAAATATCGACTTGGCCCTTCAATTGAAAGGCCACAAACGCGCTACTGCGTTGAGGTCATCTCTAAAGCTCCAAATTGCCTTTCCATGTAACGTAACCAATCTGCAGCCTAAACCGGAGTACCCACTCCGTTGAAAGTGTCCAAACGGAGCGACATCCACTCACGGAGGCTCATCCTGGCCTCGGGTGGAGCTGCACAGAACGATCGCTCGCCAGCGGCGCAGTGCCGCGGGAGGCGGCGACGCAGCTCAGCGACGAAGGCGCTGAACCTCTCTCAAGATTTTGAATGATCACGGTGACGTGGCACGAGAAGGGCCGCGGTTGAGCAAATGAGGCAACCTCTCGGCGGCAATATCGGCGACTTCTCACCGGAGGTGAAGAGACGGTGGACCACGTCCACGACCCGCGACCACGGCTCGGTGGACGGCCACGGCCACGACCCACTCCTCTCGCCATCTAAGAGCACCACAGCAAGTAAACTAAACATTTAGCTCAACAATTCAATGAAAACACAGAATCAATATCACAACTGCTCATGAAATGAAATATAACAGTGGAAACTTGTAGAAACAAAGAATGACCCAACCCCACCTACTGTGCATAGTGTGTCAATTTAGTTTATAACTATCATCCACGGACATAAATCCCACTCTGATAACAACTGTAACACCCTGCCTATCCAGAAGCCAAAATGTTACCTAAAGACTCTAACATACAACCATAATCATGAGAATTGAAGCAATAATCCAAGTTTTAACGAATGGAAGGAGAATCGCTCAAAAGGCATAATCGCATAAACATAATCTGAACCTATGCAGGTCAAGTACCACAGCGGAAAATAAACATCCATAACCAAACAGGAGACATCATCCACATGTCGCCTCAATTATTACAGTTTATCTCTAAACAAATAAAGGAATTCAACCAAGTTCTATTATTGAAACTGGAATATGGTGATGTGTGTTTAGTGCTTGTCTACTCCCTCCCGCTAGAGTCATCATCAACGGCCACCTAAAACAAAAGAACAAACAAGAGTGAGTCCGGGACTCAGCAAGTACAACGATTACAAGAACATACTTCATGTAGATACATAGCACATAAGAAATATCTGAAAGAAAGAACTGTAATGCAGGGATGCCATAAACTGGATGGACTGCATTCGTGCTTATACCGGTATAGCAAGTGACATACCCGTCAGTCTTCACTTAAGCCTGTATTTATTGAAATACAGGGATCCAAAATACCGTATGAAGAACGTTTCATACGGGTGTCCAAAACTGCCCACATTGGAATGGTGGGACTTCACTTGCCCATACTGGAATTGATGAGAATTTAGACTCAACTCCCGTGGACGGAACATGAACATGATCGCATGAATAAATTTATGAACAATGGTTAATATCATCTCCACACATATGAAAGAGCATACACAAAGAACATAATCATCATAACATTCTTGTCTACCATAACCTCGACTCCCGTGGATATTCCACTCCCGTGGATGGCACATGAACATTTAAGCTTCTTACACATCAACATAACACCATACCAATCAACGAGCATCCGGGGTTTACAAATCACACATAAGTCATTGTACTTGCTTTTAGCGTTGCGATGCGTTGGGAGACAACGAAGAAGCCGCTAACCTTGGCGCCTCACCCCCTACACCAAAGTTACTCAATAAGAACCAAGTCATCAAGACACTACTCGCATCGCCCTAACTCATATCCCCAATCCCACCATCTAAATTATACCCGTTACTTGAATTAAACCACATTCTAGCAGAAAGTCTATACGGACAGCAGCGGTATAAATAGCATAACTTTTGATCTAAAACTCAAAAAGGGGTGTTATCAGATTTTATTGAAAGGTAATGAAATTATATACAACAACCTAGTTGGTGGAAACCTCGAATTATATATGTATCAATCTCCACAAGACCAACAAACACTATCTGTCAGAACTTCCGGCGATTCTGGACAGTAGCACAAAAAGTACCATAACTTTTAATTGGCTACACCAAACTTTGCGTTCTTTATCAATATCAAAAGCTAAGACCAAGGCCTGCAATAACCTAGTTGGGTGGAAGCCCTGAATTTTCCATTATCCCACTCATATTTTAAAAGAAAACTAGACAGTTTATTCTCATCAGGATTCTGGACAGCAGAGACGAAAACTAGCATAACTTTTGATCCATACGTCGGAATTCAGTATTCTTGGCGGCCACCGAAAGCTAAGATCAATATCTACATAACTCTAGGAAGATGGACAACTCAAATTCGGACTCTAAGATCACGAAACAAGCCACGTAATATTCTGGACAGAACCGATTTTCTAGTCGCAGCAAAACAATCTAACCAATTATGATCCAAAACATATCTACCACTAATCAAACGATGAGGATCGGCATTCGTTACCCTTGCAGCAACCAGGAAGTAGGCGGAAGAAACTTGGAGAAGATGATCTTCCTCCTCCTCCTCCTCTCCTTTGCCCGAACAGCTTGCTGTCCTCCTTGGATCCTCGCGAGAACCGGCAGTGGAGAAGCTCCGTAGGCGAGATTGGGAGGCACCACCGCAGGGAGCAGCCACCAGGGAGGAAGGGCGGCTCCAAGGGGTAGGGACGTGAGGGGGAGAAAGGGGGAAGGGGGGGCGGGGGCCAAAGAGAGGGGAGGGGGGAAGGGGGGCCGGCTAGGGTTAGAATAAGGGGGGCGCATGGGCCAAGGCCCAAAAGGGGGGGCTTGGCTGGCCAAGAGGCCTGGAGAGCCTGGTCAACAGCCCAACCCGCTAAACTGCTCCAAAAACCGGAAAATAACCTAGCAGCCTTTTCCCGACTTAATTCTCCTCTAAACAAAACTCGAAGTATTAAAAGGAAATCCTGACATGTGGGCCCCACGTGTCATAGACACGGCCCATGGTAGACTGGGTTTACCGAGATTTGGATCTGGGATTTAAACCAAGTTGCCATACAAGCGCATGTGTGGGCGCTGACTAGACGCCACACAGACCACACGTGCATGTTGCGGCTGAGCTGGACGCTGACTCGGCTGCCACATCACTTCGACGGTGACAAGGCTCGGTTGCGCACGTCAACGGCGAACTACGGCTCGCTGGCGAGAGTGAGTGGTTGCATTGGTTAGGGAGGTTATTGCGCACATACTGGTACTGATTTTGGCATGAGAGGTCGTCAGAGTTAGCCTGCGGCGAGCTTTTGGCGGTGGAGTGCTTCGGCTATTGTCGGACAGAGACTCCGACGGGATTCCAGCAGTGTGGGTGGTCGCTGGAGGTAACCCGAGCGACGTCAGACCCGACGGTGCAGACCACGACAGCTAGGCGACGTCGATGGCGGCGCAATTCGAGATTTAGCCGGTGGAGGCCAAAACCCTAGAGCTCCAAATTGCGGCGGCGCTGGAGCTTTAGAGGTAGAGAAGGTTGGGCGTTTGTGGTGCGGGTGTTCATGCGATCCCGGGGGTTCCTTTTATAGGGGCCGAGGGGCATTCGGGGAGGAGATCGAGTGTGCAAAGATCACGGTGACGGTTGCGGCTTCGGCGCAACGGGCGCCAGAAAGGGGGTGGGATAAGAGAGGAACGGGGCAGCGGGAGGAGGGGATAAGATGCGCACACGTGCGGGAGATAAGGGGTGGAAAAGCGACCAGGAGTTTGAAGCTTCCGAGCGGCAATGGTGGCCGGTTGCGGGGAGGAGAAAGGGGGAGGGGAAAGAAGGATGACGTGGACGGGGCGGAACCAGCTGTAAGCGGAAGGGAGAGAAGGTGAGGGAGAGAGGTGGCGCGGGTGTGAGGCGGGCCGAAGAAACGGGCCGAGAATGCGTGAAGGTGTGTTGGGCCGAGGGAGATTTGGCCCAAGGCCATCTCTAGCTTTTATTTTGATATAGTTTTTTAAAATAATTCTGATAATTCATTTAAGCCTTAGAAAATAGCAAATTAAGTCCAAAAATTTAGAGAAAATTCACAAAAATTCTCTAAGACATTTTGGACTTAAATAAAATATTTCCAATTCATAATTCATAATTAGTTTTGCAAATAATTTATTTTGGCTTTAAAATAATTTGGGAAAAGCTTTTAAAATTCCAGAAATTAATTAAAAATTTATTTTTCACTTTAAATCCAAGAAAATCCCAGAAAACTCAATAAATTTCCTTTTGACTTTTAAAATCAAGAAATTAAATAATTGATTTTTTCTTTTCCCTTTTAACATAGAAAACTCTTTTTAAATTACAGAAAATCAAGAAAATCTTTGACAGCTAGAAAATCAAATAAAATAATAACTTTAATAATTTTTAATTTTGGTAACAGAACTTTGGGATGTTACACATATTGCACCTAGTCTTTGCAAATTATGTTGCTTTAAAATTATGAAATTGCATTGCTATGTTTTATACAACTATATTAGTCTAGCTCATAGTTAATGACAAAGATAATTGTGTATAAACTCCCAAATCCTTGAAACTTGGACACTATCCTTGTCACCCTAGAAATAATGGTTTACATACTAGTTATAAGTCTGTATCTAAGTGTCATGCTTAGCCTTGCTTAGGTACACTGTCATGTGGGCAATGATTTGCCCAAAACATCATTAAAAATATTTGGAAATGACATGGGGCAGTCGAGGTTGGGAGCCTGGCTGGTATGTTGGACTAAAGGATTATTTTCCAAACAAAATAAACCTAAAAAACTGCTTTCGACTTGGACAAATGGAAAGAGTGGCTGGTGCTTGGGGCACGAGAGGATGCGGGTATGTGGATGTACCGCTCGAGTCAATTAATGACCGAATCTGGTGATAACCTCTCATGTAAAATAGTGCAACCACAAGTCGGTAACACCTACGAACTAGCTGATTAATTTGTTCGCCTCGGCGTGGCTTCGCCGTTGGGGGAATGCGGGTGGATAGTCGGGGGAGAACGAAGCCATGGGAACCGCATGGCGCTAAAGGGAGACCTTCGGAGGACAAGAAGGGGAGTCCAATGGAGGTGATACCTAGCGGTGCGAAGTTGCAAAGAGGTTGAGCATTGTAAAGGCCTTGTGATAATCAACATTAGCCACACACACCTACGGAAGTGTGTCGGGGCAATATAAGTTTATTTATCTCTTGTGGGGAAATTGCACAAACTCTACAGAGTAAGAAAACTATCTAGATAGCCGTACTCACGGTCAAGAGCGGTACTGAGAACTTGCTTGATATAGCTTTCCTCTTTTTAAAACCATTTGTGTGTGTGTGTGTGGAATGAAAAGGGTGGGTTGGAGCCCAACAGTTGGAAATGTTGGGTTGGAACCTTGAGAATGGAGAAAGCCTGGTCCAGGACCAGTGGTAAATACAGGATAGCCTGAGCATTGGGTGGTTGTAGCCACTCAATGGTATAGGAGATGGATCTCCACTAGTACTTTACCTCAAAAACTCAGTTTGTAAATATTGTGTTAGTAAATGCTAAGTCTCAGGAATTGCTATTACTTGATCTAATTCCAACTTAGCTTTATGCAAAATAAAAGAACCAAGAGCCTATCCTTCGATTAGCCCTGCATGTATGATAATTGCATTGTGTGTCGGCTCGCGAGTACGGTTGTGTACTCATGCTTGCTATTTACATTCTTTTAGTCAGTAAGCACAAAAGAAGGCTACACGGACGATTACAAGTATTGTTCCCTCTGAGGACTGTTCACCCCGAGACTGTTCGTACCGAGGACTGTTCACATCGAGGACTGTTCGCTCCGAGGACTGTTCACACCGAGGATCGCCACGCTTAGGCTCTGATCGCCTCTTCATGCAAAGATGGTGGCTTACGTTGTAGACTTCGACTAGCGTTCCCTGCACTGCACGACTACAACCTCCGGCCAAGACCTAGTCATAGGCCTGCCTTGGGGGTAATTGCAGATGCTGATCAAGACTGAAGACCAAGAAAGCCAAGAACTAGGTCGTGAGCCCACAGTCGATTGCTGGTGGACATATCGTGAGGATTCCACGTGTTATGCCTTGAATCTTCTTCCGCTGCTGTTCTCTGAAAGTATTTGGCCTAACCGGCCATTCTGCACGTCAAAAGCCATAAGGTATAATTATGCTTTATTTAATATCATGCAATAGCTTGCATTTCTGTGATAAGTGTTTGAACCAACGATGTAACTGTGTGTGCTATTTACTGATCCAGGGAAAGGCACAAATATACACAAAGGATACCAAGTTCCAAATTTGGGGTCCGACACCACCGCAGCTTCCACAGCCGCACGGCGGCGGCCGGTGACCCTAGGGCTTGTGCGCCGGTCTTCTTCCGCCCGCCGCCTCCTCGGACTTTGTTCAACACAGTTTCTACCTATCCAAACTTAGTGTTGTTGATCCACCATGAGTTTAAAGGGGTGTTAGATATGTATATAGCTTAGGGTGTTCTTTGCATATTGACCGACCCTGTACATGATATATTGGCATTTTGGCCAATTGGAATAGATAAATGTTCATTCCAACACCAATTTTCTATACTTGTGCTTAACTATGAATTATCTGTACCAATTTCCTTTCATTTCTTGTATTCCTCATCTGTACGGCAGATTCTGCCATGGAGTGGGACTGCCTCATGTTTAGCAGATTCTATTTTTTTATTGTGAAATTTATGCATCTTCGTGAGATGCTCATAAATGACGTTTCGTGAGATGCTCATAAATTTATCCAAACTTAGTGTTGTTGATCCACCATGAGTTTGAAGAGGTGTTAGATATGTATATAGCTTAGGGTGTTCTTTGCATATTGACCGACCCTATACATGATATATTGGCCTTTTAGCCTATTGGAATAGATAAAGGTTCATTCCAGCACCAATTTCCTATACTTGTGCTTAACTATGAATTATCTGTACCAAATTCCTTTCATTTCTTGTATTGCTCATCTTTACGGCAGATTCTGGCATGGAGTGGGACTTCTGCCAAGTTTAGCATATTCTATTTTATTGTGAAATTTATGCATCTTCGTGAGATGCTCATAAATGATGTTTCCTGTCTCCTTCCCTTTATTTTTCAAAATGCAAATGGTAGTTCATGCTGTTTGGATCCTTTGCTAATGGAGCCATCTCATCACCTCAACTGAATTTCCAGTCAGCTTATACTCTTTGACACGGTCCTTCCTGTGGAGAAGGGCTTTGGTTTAATCTTTGGAAGACAAGGAAATGTGTTTGTCGAAGACATGATTTGGTTAATTCTGCAATATCTCATTACTTAATAGGATATGGGAATGTGTACCAGATGCCCAAGTATGCCCCTTTGTCCATCCTACCAGCATGTTGAAGCAACACAGAAGATAATTTTGTGTTTTGGTATTATAATAATAATAATAGTTTTTGTTCTGAAATACCATTTTAGTTAGGTTCTTAGTTTCAGCCTGCATGAGTTCGGTTTCTTACAGTATTTAGAATGAATTTGTAGCTAAGAAAATACTCCTGAAGCTTTTCGAATGTTACTATGGCCTTAAAGTTCTTTGATAAAAAAGAGTATGATTTGGTTCTTGTTAGTAGCAAAAGGAGAAACTGATGATTTGATTTTAATTTTCCTGAATAGCTTGAGATCTTTCATAATTCTTCTATTTCAAGGAGACAAGAATTTAGCTTGAGATATTGTACTACACTGACTGTTATGGATTATGATTTATGATTGAGCTTATTTCAAGTTGGGTCTTCATTGCAATTTGCTATTTCCATTTCCCTACCTCGCGTATATTTTGCGAATAAGATGAGATGTTTTATTTACCATACTTTGTAGTATAACTCACTAATTTTTTTCTTTGTTACTCCAGAAAGTGTAAGATGCAGTTATCTCCCTAAATGCTAAAAAGACAATCACAAAGGTTTCTAACCCCGGCCCCTCATTAAACAAATCAATGAAATTGTGAAAGCATTTGTATATATGTTTAGATCTTCCAGCTATTTCAAAATAGACTTTTTTTTGTTGTTGACAAGCACCCTTACATTGTCGTAATGGCAAGCTTCCTGAAAGAGAAATCTTTTTATTATTCACTACTACAGAAAAGGTCTTCACAGACGGTTCAAAAACGTCACCATAGACGGTTCTGTGAGCCGTCTGAATTTATGGGTCAATGATGACATGAGGTCATCACAGATGGTTTTCGAACCGTCTGTGATGATAGAGAACCTTCTGTGATGCATATTATCATATACGGTTATTAACTCAAAACCGTCCGTGATAGTTTCCTACCACAGACGGTTTATAGATGAAACCGTCTGTGATATCTTATATATCACAGACGGTTTGTAGATGAAACCGTCTGTAATAGTTGGATGTATCACAGACGGTGTGTAGATGAAACCGTCTATGATAGTAGGATATCACAGACAGTTTGTATATGAAACCGTTCGTGATAGCTGATGCATCACAGATGGTTTGTCTTAAGGAACTATCTGTGATATTCTTTTTGTATTGCTAAATCTATTTCTGTTTATTAGCTAGCCTTAGGAAACACTAGACATGCCCTCTGAAACAAGCAGAAACACAACAAGTACATGTACATATCCAATTCACATTCATTTCAGAAACAAGCACATCCAATTCACATTCATTTCAGAAATAAACACATCCATTTCATAAATCAATTAACTCAAATGAACTAAAATTAATCATTCATGAATAAATATACACACATGTTCCATAAAGCTCAATCTTATCCCAATCAAGTTCAATCTACAATGTGGAACTTCCCTTTTGGGCTTATGACCTCACACATCAAGAAGGCCGCAAACTGTCTTCGAATGCGTTCGAGCTAGGCCTGTTCCAACGGAGTTTCAGCGATGGTCGCAACCTGTCGCTAGGAAGATTAAAGTCGTGCATATATAAATTAATAAGTATGAAATAATTATTGCAAGATTAGCAAACCTAGGGATTTTTGGTCATCAGGGAACCGAGGAGTAGTTCCATGTTGTAGCAAACATAGTATCCACAGGTGTTGCCCAGCAGCTGCTGGTGGCACTGCAAAAATAGAATTGGTTAGTTCGAGAGGCATTACTACGAAGTGTTATATAGGATTAATGTGTACTAGCGAATACCAGGAATTTGAAATCATGTCGCAGGTTCACTCCCTTGCATTTCCCTCCCTTTGCATAGTACATGATGAATGACCTACGTGATTCCAAAAACTTAGCCTTAGCCATTGCAAATGAAGGAAAGACTATAATAGAGTTATCTATGGAGGAAATGTATTTATCTGTCGATTAAGATTTTGACAACTATGAAGTTGTTATTAGACCTCTTTAGGGAATCAAGGTATCTTACCTGGTTCCATTTTGGTATAATTACAATTAAAATCCAGTGGTACCTACGCAGGTATGTCGCCATGGTCATTAAACTTAAGTTCGTGTTGCTTATAAAGTACAAATCAACAAGTATAGCCACTAGTGCAACACTTACCCCTGGTTGTAGGGCAAAAGTATGAAATGCTTCTTGCGGTGATCCAACAAAAACGTCGCCATGTACTCCTCGACGAAGGTTGCATTATCGTTGATTCATTGCTCAGAGACCAAGTGTGGGTCGAGGAAACCTACCGATGGTTTACTTGATGTGGTTTGTACGATCATGTATCTATATATATGTACAAAAGTTAGAAGTTATATATATATGACATTTATCGGTATTACACGCACGTAGACTGTGATTGTACACACTTATAGTGTCCAGCATCGCATGAGTGAGGCATCGAGGGAGTCGAGGTTGAAGAGTAAGAACAAGTCATCGAAGGTCACCGTGAAGACACAGTCTTGAAACTCGTGGTTAAAATGAATTTTCTTAAACTTGACGGTGACACCCGAGCACCGTTGTCCACCCGTCTTTTTGGCCTGTTCTATGTACCATTCATGCAATCTCTGGGAAGCCAATCCTAGGGTTTTGAGGTCCTCTTCCGAGACGACCAACGGCTCGCCATGCATGAATTTCTGGGCCAACAGCAAGAAGGGGATATCATCGGGCTGCTTCGATTTGCCCTTGCCGCCTCACTTTTTAGAGGTCAACCGGGCACGAGGTGTAGATGCATCTGATGTACCGGGTCCTTGCCGCATCGGTATAGGTAACTGTGGTGTAGGTAGCTCCAGTGCAAATACTTCCCATGAAGTTGACACTGGTGCAGGTAGCTCTAGGCAGATGTCTCTCTTGGGCCATTGGATGAATGCTCCAATGGCTTGCCCTAAAGTCAAGACCTCGTCGTTTGGGAGCATCTCCAGCTGGACGACCTCGAAATGGGCCTAAACACCGTCCACATTCACTTTTGCAAAATCCGGCGCTATATTTACACCGTGCAACAAGGCCCCGACACCGGATGGATACACCTGACCCCAAGTAGCATCCAGGGCAATGGAGGCACATCTCACTTGGAGCTTGCACTTCGTAGCCACCTACATAATGATACAAAATTAGCTACTACAACAAGCCTATCAATGGATCGAGCATTCTAGGGATAATAACTATTACCAGGATGTCATCAACAAGAAGTCTGTTATTGATTTCTAAGTTATGGTTGGACGCGCAGTTGCTCAGACGTTTGGGGGGCTGGCTAGCACAGTAGAGGCGGGGGCTTCCAATTGATTTGTGAGGGATGCACGAATCTCCTCTCATGTGACATACCACATCTCTTCTCTGAGGGGTGCACGAATCTCCTCTCGTAGTTGTGCTTCGCGCTCGGCTTTGGCTCTTTTCCTACTCCAGTACGCCCCGGAGTCCGCTGCGAATCCATCTTTCCATGGAACATAAAGACCAATGCCTCTCGTGCGACCCAAATACTCCTTGTTTCCCAGGGCCGCGGAGAGTATATCTCTCTCCCTGACTGCCTGGAATGAGCCTTGGGAAGATTGTGTTGTACTCAGCTCTTCCTGCAAGAGCCCAACATGTTATTTCACTTCCTAAGAAGTTATCGAGTAATTACAAACTAGGTAGTTCAATATCTTACCAGGCACTGGGATACTTCCTCGTCTATGGGGTTTGGAAAGGAGATGCCCCTCGAAGATGCGGTAGATAACCTCACTCTTAGCTAGTGTCGGGCGCGCTCATCAGGGATCCCGACAAATGGCGTGGAGGCGTCCAACCGGCTTGCTTGCTCGTCCTGATCCCTCCATTGTAGGATTTTATCCGCATACCCAGTGGTGCCGAGTCTGTGGGGGTGCGTGTTTTTTGCTTGGAGATCCCTGTGCGCCTCACTTTCACTCCTAAAATTATCTATTGTCTTCTTCGCCACAAAGTCTTCCTAGTACTCCTCCACGAATAGATACTTCTGGAAGGGCGTCAGATCCTTCTCCACGTAATTCTTGGTAAACGTGCTCTTGAAGTTTCTCCATATTTTGCACGCCGCTAGCAACGTGTATCATTGCACGGAGGCCTAGTGTTGTTTCGGGATCTAGAACGATTGTAAAATTTCTGTCACCAACCAATTAACCAACCGAAAGTAACAGACTAGCTAAATGCTAAAGATCAATCAATAGTAGTAAGAATTCCATTCCAATTACAGCTCAAGTTCAAACCCGATTATCAAAATAATTTCAATACAAGACTATTATCATCATATAGCATTCATCTCAAGCCCACTACACCACATTGCAATATGAACATATCAAATGCAAAGGGGTAATTAAATTGAAATGCTGTGATACTCACGAAGCAGATAGCAATCAAAGCCACTGAGCAATCTAAGCAATGTATGAGGGGAAGTGGCGTTGGGGTCGGCAGCTCGGCATCTGTTACATTTGGGCATCAAGGGGAAGGACGAGCAGGGAGCACTGGAGCAGTAGGGCGGCGTCGAAGGGGAGGCACGCCAGGCTCAAGGAAGGAGGCGCACCTGGCTCGAGGAGGAGGCAGCGTCGAGGACGGCGGCGACGGGCTCGAGGAGGAGGGGCGCCGGGTTCGGGGAGGCGGTGGCTCGTGCTCTGGGAGGAGGCGGCGACGGGCTCGGGGGAGAAGGGATGTTAGAGAAACTTAATCATTTGAGTGGGGGGCATGACAAACCCTAGAGTCTAAATATAAATAGGGTTGGACAACACAGACGGTTCCAATAAATAACCGCCTTTGATATGTTATGTATCATAGACGGTTTGTAAATGAAACTATCTGTGATATCATATTTCCATAGACGGTTTGTAGATAAAATTGTCTGTGATATCTGATGTATCATAGACGGTTTGTAGATGAAATCGTCTATGATATCTTATGTCCACAGACGGTTCTTAGATGAAACCATCTGCGATATCTGATTTATCACAGACGGTTCTTTAGATGAAACCGTATGTGATAGATAATCACAGACGGTTTGTCCTAAGGAACCATCTATGATATTATTTTGTATTGCTAAATCTATTTCTGTTTATTGGCTAGCCTCAGGAAATGCTAGCTATGCCCTCTGAAATAAGCAGAAACACAACAAGTACATGTATATATCCAACTTACATTAATTTCAGAAACAAGCACATTCATTTCACAAATTCAGATATGACACATTGTCATATACATAAATGCAAATTCACATATGACACATTCTCATATACATAAATGCAAATTCAGAACATATGACACATAAACATTTCATTCATCATTCCACTTGCTTATCTCCTTTAAAAATTAGCCTTTCATGATGATCGACGCGTATGTAGCTAGTTTCGTCACGTTGTTCTTCCTTAATCCTTATGCTGTTTCCGAAAGGAGGCAACTCATCAAATTGATTGTATTCTTCCTCGTCCACTACATTCTCAACTCTGACAATCCTTCTTTTTCCATGAAGAACTATGTGGCGCTTCTTATTTGCCTGGTCGGTTAGATAGAAGACTTGAACAACTTGGTTAGCGAGTACGGATGGTTCGTCTTTGTATCCGACACGTTCGAGGTCTACGGTAGTGACGCCGTACCTGTCGACCTTCACCTGTGGGAGATGGATCCAACGGCATCGAAACAGGGGAATCTTGAGAAGCATATAGTCGAGCTCCCAAATATCCTTTATGAACCCATATTAGGAGCTCCTCAACCCATCAGTACTAAACGCATCTATGCAAACACCGCTGTTCTGGTTAGTGCTCTTTATATCCTGAGCCTGCGTATAGAATATGTACCCATTTATGTCGTATCCTTGCCATGTCACAACTGTAAAGGTTGGCCCTTTTACCAACCATGTCAACGTATCACTTGACGATTTCCTAGCGAGTCGCTCCTTCAACCATTGGTTGAACCGACTGTTATGCTGTCTCATGATCCAAACATCCAGCCGCTCTGGATTCTGTTGTCGAAGCACATCCTTGGGTTGGTTGATATACGGGGACACTTCAGTCATGTGTTGCAAGACCGTGAAATGGGCTTGAGCATACGCTCTCATCTCTAGAGTGATTGCTTTCCTTCTAATGGCCTCGATATCCTCGAGCCTCCCCTCATGGCGAGATCGAGGCACACCTATTGGTTCGACCTGAGCCATGTAATCGACACTGAACTCAATGACCTCTTCGGTTGCATAACCTTCGACGATGTTGCCCTTCGGCCGATATCAATTCCATACATAGGACTTGAGAATTCCCATGAACCTCTCGAACGGGTACATGCTACGTAGGAATATAGGCCTGCACATCTTTATCTCCCTCACAATGTGAACAATGAGATGGACCATGATATCAAAAAATGACAAAAGGAAATACATCTCAAGATGACATAGAGTCGCCACCACCTCGTCCTGTAGAGCATCTAGTCCTTCGGGGTCAATGACCTTCTGAGCAATTGTGTTAAAGAAATAACACAACCTCATAATTATCTCTCGGACCTTGATCGACAAAATACTTCTAATTGCAACAGGGAGCATCTATGTCATCAGCATATGACAATCATAAGACTTCATGCCAATTAACATCAAATCTTCCATTGAAACAAGTTTCTTCATGTTGGCAGAGTAACCGGGCTGAACTTTCACGCCATGCAAGCACTGGCATAGTTCAGTTCTCTTGGCCTTGGACAGAGTGTAACAAGTAGGGGAAAGGTACGTTCGCCCTTTATCGGTCTTTGTCGGTGCTAACTCAGGTCTGATGTCCATATCAACCAAGTCAAGCCATGCATTGACACCATCCTTTGTTTTGTCACGAATGTTCAGTAAAAGACCAATCAAGCTGTCACATACATTCTTCTCCACATGCATAACATCAATATAGTGGCGAACTTCTAGGTGCTCCCAACAAGGTAAGTCCCAAAATATTGATCTCTTCTTCCAGATGTTCTTCTCACGGGTCCTCGATTTACGTCCCTTTCTGAGCACAACATCTAAATCCTTAACTATATCATAGACCTCTTTTTCGCTTAAATGCCTTGGAGTTGAACGGTCCTCCTTCTCTCTGTCGAATTGTTTCTTCATCCTGCGGTATGGGTGAGCCCTTCGGAGGAACCTACGGTGATGCATGTATACGGTTGTGCGTGAGTGCTTCAGCCACACACTCTCGGTATCATCTAAGCAGTGATTACATGCTTTGGCCCCTTTTGTACTCTAGCCCGACAGGTTAGCAAGGGCGGGATAATCATTTATGGTGCAGAACAACAAGGAGTGTACAGTGAAGTTCTCTCATTTGTACTTATCCCATACCTGTACCTCTTTGATCCATAGTATTTTTAGATCTCCCATCAATGGTGCTAGGTACACATCAATATCATTCTCAGGTTGCTTCGGCCATTGGATAAGTATCGATAGCAAAATATACTTCCGCTTCATATACAACCAAGGTGGAAGGTTGTAGATACAGAGAGTCACGGGCCAAGTGCTATATCAGCTGCTCATATTACCGAAAGGATTCATTCCATCTGTACTCAATCCAAACCTTATATTCCTCGGTTCCGCACCGAAGTCTGCAAACCTCCTATCGATGTTTCTCCACTGGGTGAAATCAGTAGGGTGTCTTAGCTTTCCATCCTGCTTACGCTCCTCCGAGTGCCAACGCAGCAGTTTTGCCTCCTTTGGGTTCGCAAAAAACCGCTTCAAACGGGGAATTACAGGAAGATACCATACCACCTTAGTAGGAGGTCCTTTCTTCACCTCGATTCCCTTGCCGTCATCTGATTGACTCTTACGCTTGTATCAGGATGCGTTGCACACCGGACATACATGCATGTTTGCGTACTCTTTACGGTAGAGGATACAGTCGTTCGAACATGCATGTATTTTTTTCTACTTCCATTCCCAATGGACAAAGAACATTCTTGGCTCTGTAGGTGATTTTGTGCAACTCGTTTCTATCTGGAAGTATGTCCGCTAAGTGACCTAATAGCACCGTGAAACTCTTGTCGGACCAACTGTTGCTTGCCTTCAATTTCAGTAGTTCAAGCACGGATGACAACCTAGTGTATTCCGGCTTGTAGCCTGGGAACAAAGGCTTCTCCGAGTCTTCCATCAAGCCCTCGAATTTACCAAACTCTCTCTCACTATAGTTCACTTCTGCATTGCGAAGCATCTATTCCAGATTGTCATCGTGTAGCCTATCAAACTCGGAAACACAATCGACATCATCCGGCGGCATATCGTTGACTTCATCGGCGATGTCGTTATTACTACCTTCTTGTATAATATGCTCTTCACCGTGACTAGTCCAACATGTATACCCCTTTTTGAAACCCCTTCGAATCAAGTATGCTTCAATCTGCACTTGATTCTTAAACATTTTTATATTCTCGCAGTCAATGCATGGACAGTACATATATTCCGCCCCCTTATTCAACATATCCTCCTCGGCAACTCTTGTAAAAGCAGACACGCCATTAATATACTCTTCACTCACACGGTTCCTAGCGTACATGTCGCTTCGGTCCATCACACAGTTCGTATTGAAAACCTTGGAAATAAATAAAAGGGTGACTTCGAAAGCGTATTTTCTGAGGGTTACGTTTTCCAATAGAGAAACCGTATTTTTCTCTGAACTAAAGGTGGCTTTTCTCATTTTTACATTTTTTAAGATTTTATTAACTTACATGTGGGCCCTACTTGTCAGTGACTTATCCTTTTATTTCATGATTTTATTTATAAAATTTATGGCAGTCCCACATGTCATAGACTCGTTAGTTTATTAACTAAATGATTAAAAGCAGTAGGATTTGAAGCGATGCCATGGGCTTCACTAGCGATTTCGACATAAACGCCCGAAACTACTCAAATTAAAGGATGTTTATGCTCCAGTAGCTCACCTCGATCACGAGGAAGGTGTCAATGAAGTTGGGGAATGTCCAAGGTGGCTAGTTGTCGGTGAACAGAGGCGACGGCGGCAAGCTCCTCGGTGACATGTCTTCTCGGAAATAAATCAATCAAGCACATGCACACTTTGGGGGACATATAGGGGATGCATAGCTTTTAGCATAGCTGAATGTCTGCATGCTTTCTAAACAAAAATCGCTTGTTTGCATAATAATGCATTTGCTTTGGTCAACCGTCTGTGATGAGGCATCTAGTATTAGCCTTTTTGTAGTAGGGATTTAATTCTTTTGAAAAAATTATTTTAAAGATAGAATCTTCCTAACTTTATTTTTAATTCTGACCCCTTTGATCATGCCATAACTCGTGGCGTGGCAAAAGCACTTTATCACGCCATAGATCTCAATATGGCAAACGAGTGCTGTCATGCCACTCCTCTTGGCGTGACAGGACTTAGCCCAAAATCGGGCGCGTCCAAAGGGGTCGGTGGCATGATAGCACAGTTTGGTCACACCATGGTCGGTGGTATGACAACATAGTTTAGTCACACCACATGTCATGGCGTGACCAAAGGGGCCAGAATTGGAAATAAAGTTAAGAAGAGGTTATTTTTAAAATAATTTTTTAAAAAGGATTAAAAAATAAAAAACGCTCCCTAAAAGAAGAGCCATATGTGCATTTTATTTTTGGTTTTGAAAGAAAAGTGGCCTTATTAGACTGTAATAGAAAATTTTGTTTTGTGCCTTAAGGTTCTCATTATGTCCATTTTTAAGGTTTGATAGTGACTGTTGAAAGAATCATTTTTATGCCCAATTCTGTGATATTAATCAATTACTTTTGTACTGTTAATGTTGTTGACTTTGTAGGATAACACCCAATGCAGAGGTTTGGATATTACATTTACTAATTTGTGCAAAATATACTCCTTTCGTCAAGCCCCTCTCTTTCGTCATGCCCCGATGCCCCAAGAGGGAACGCAACAGATAGTCGTGGGACACCAGTGGCCGAGGCCTCGGAGCCCTATGCTTGAACAGTGATCAACTGCAGGAGCTTTGACGAGACTCCAGCCAAGAGAGAGAGAGAGGAGGGATTTGATAATTTTTGCTTGATTAAAGGAGATACAATGTCTTCTTTTTTTAGGGATAACTTAACTTGACCACTAAGAAATAATTTCTAAATTATGGAAACAAACTAACTGAAGATAAGCCTCTAAACAAACCAAATCAATATAATCCCTAACAAGGGAAACAAATCGTGGTTGAACAGTGCACATGTGCTACAGTGTCATGTTACACACTCTCGTAATTTATCTTTAACTTTCCAAAAATCCGAACTTGATGGGTAAGGAAACGGATTCTTGGTCCTTTTGGATCCGGCCAGCGCATGTGCCGTGGCCTTAGGCCCACACTGCCGTTGATATGGAACTCCCCATATGACACCTTTTGCCTTACAATTCTATTGTTATTCTATTGCGTTAAATGTGCTCTGTTTTCCCCTAAAAGTAAAAATGTGAACAATATTCTATATTATTGTTTTTGCTACATTATGTAGCTTCAAATCTGTACCCTTCTCTGATTGAACTTGGATTTTCCCTTTTTTTTTGTTCAGCTTCCTTTTATCTCTCTTATAGTACATTGTATTCTAATTTGAACGTACTAATTTGAACGCCCTTGCTCTACTGAGTATCACATAAACAAATAATTCGGATGACATGGTAGGCTCGAGTCTATTGGTGTCTGCTGATATGATATGTTATATATGGTGCACAATTGATTCTTTGGTTAGACTGCATTGCAGTGCTTTAATAAGTAATGGCATAACACTGTATACTGGAAACAGATCAAATATGGAAGCCCCATTACAAAGGAAGGTTTCTCTCTCTATTTGAGAATGTCAGATTGCTCTGGTGTGTGAAAACCTGGCCTTCTAAAATATATATCGAGAAGTTGAAAATTGATATGTATCGCAACCACGTAGTCGTCATAGTGGCGAAACCGGACTAACTAGGTGTCACGTAAGTAAAACCACCGAGCAAAACAACTCTAGGGGGTTAAGTGCATTGGTTTTGCAAGGTGAGAGGGTCAAAGGACCAGTATTTGAGTTCAGGGGGTGCCTGTAGCGCGATACTGCAGGGTCAAATGAACATTTCCTTTAAATATTGTCTATCAGATATGGTCACTAACACAATCCTGGATATTTAGTTTTATAGTAATGAAAAAAAATGCTTGGCCTTTTTGTTGGGACCTATGAGTTACTTATGTTTCAAACAAATTTGGTGATTGATAGAAATAATATGTGAAACTTCAAATGTGACGATATTTAAGCAATGATATTCGATATTAGGATTTTTTTTCCAGCGACATGGATTCCACAACATAAACTATCTATCACCAATATGTACAAGGAGGAAATGTTGCGGTTATTATATGTTTTTTCCTATTGAAGGGAATGAGTTAAGTTCAAAATTTCACAAGAAGTTGCAAAAGGTGCATTTGCATGTGCACGATTACTAGTTGTAGAAAAAACAGGACCAAATATTATATGTGTGTCATACATTGTAAGTATGGTATGTTCCAGAGTCCACAATGTGTTGTAAGTGTGATTTTTAGAATTTAGTTGTGCATCGGTAACCTTTTCTAGATGTGTTTTTGTCATTGGATGGAAATCAGACGATAAGAAGAAAATGTGATGGCGTGATTCTCATGTCTTTGTTTGTTGTCAGCTTTAATATAAACTAGGTGGCTCTCATATCTATTTGTTTGTTCTTAGTTTTAATTTAAACTAGGTGGAGAGCCCGCACATTGCTGCGGGACATTTGCAAGATGACATACAAATGGTGTTATGCTGACTCGTGCAAACTTAAACACATAAAAATTGAAGAAAAATTCAAGTAACAGCAAGGAACAAACAGTGAGCATTAATTATAGGGATATTGATTTCATTCATAGACGCATACTTATGAACATAAACATGTGCATAAATTTGGAAACCATTTTATTAATAGACACCTAAAAGTACTAGTAGAAGACATGTTTGGCTAATAACATCTGAGAAGACATGCAAGAACTTGTTCATGGAAGACCTGCAAGTGTCAGTATGAGTATTAGTAAACATTATGCAACTTACAGCTTGTTATCACTTGGCAGCCTAGCAGGATGCCATTTCTGACTATATATACTACAAGGATTGCCCATACGTTGCAGCGGGAATATCTAGAAATCAATGTGTTGGTTGCAATGTTTGAACAAATCAAGGTGAAACATGGTAGAGCCTAAAAGAATTAGAAGTCAATGCAAATAAGGGAAAATCTGTGATACTCAATTTTCATTCAAAGGTTGCAATGCATGTAGTTTTTCATCCAAAGGTTATGATACATCTAGAGGTGATGTGGCTGCATGAGAGAAGTGAGAAATAACATTGACTGTAGATGGTGGGGATTACTTGTTTAATATATATAGATTCGTTCATATTTCTAGGAGGAGTGCTATATCATAATGATATATATAATTGATTCCTAAGGATTTGTGTAAGTAACATATAAAGAAGGTGATTATAATCTTGTTACGATTACAAATAGTACTTTTGGCAAAGTTATGCACGTACCTCGAGTTGGTATATTTGCTATGCATGTATGTCGTGGTGTTCCAAAATATAAATATACGATAACCATTGATGCTAAAAGATGAGAAGAAAAAAAAATGATGGGTAAGAAATGGCAAACTCACCGGTGAAACATTATAATTGGGTGTTCCTAAGCTAATCCATCACAAATCATGTAAACATCATAGGCAAAGAAAGAAAGCCAACAACCACTGTACGGCGGCCGGCGGGCATATATAGTAGACGTTTATGTGGGAAGAACTTTCCTGACCAACGGAGGAAAGAGTAGCGATGAAAGACAGAGGAAGAACAATTTAGATGACGATTGGGCCTCGGTTTTCTTTGTGTGAGGATGTCGGGGGGCAAGACGTTTTTTTTTCTTTGGGCCAGGCTGTACGGATTGGGCCTGAGTAGAAGGGATCAATGCAAACTAAAACAACCAGTGTAGCTTAATTTCAACACTCATCCAAAATGTAAGAACAATTGAGATGACGAGGGCAAAAAAATTCAATCGATTATCTTTAACATGTTTACATACAGTCCATAATCAAATCAAGACTACATATTACCATCATTTTTGAAGTTTGGCCCCAGCAGTCTTGATTCTTGAAAGAAGATAGATAAGAAAAACATGGCAACGAGGAAAAGATTGAGAGATCACATAATGTAGTACAGACTTGCATGAAATGATTCTCTCACCATTTTTTTTTTTTTTTTGCAAAAGGTAATACACGTATTTTATTCTCTGCAACATCTCAAACTAAAAAAATAGCCAAACTTATTTTTTTTAGGGAATGGCAAGAGAATTGTCGTGCACTGATTAAAGCGGGAAGAGAGTCTGGTTATAGAGGGAGAGACAGAGTTAGAGAAGAGCGATTATAGGGCTAGGCGGCAACGCCCAAGGAAAATGCAAAAGAAACGTGGAAAGAAACAAGAGAGGTCAAGTCTCGAGTAACAGGCTACAGAGTTTTTTAGCACTGGCTAGGATCCAAGTCCGTGTCTCTTCTTTGATCTTGGCAATAAGGCTCGTTGGGCTTGTGAACATCGAACGGAAGATACTTCCATTCCTCTCTTTCCTAATCTCCCAAGTAACCAGCATGAGAATTGTCGTGCCAGTTTATCCATTGGGCAACAAGTGCCCAGATTCGTGCTAGGATATGAATGGTTGACTCCAACGTCTAAGAACACAGTGGACAGATGGTTTGGTTTGGCCATCCTCACGTCACAAGGCGGTCCGCGGTCTATTTTTAATGGCTAGCCAGGTAAAAAAAATTGCATGCGGTGCCCATGCTTTCCAAATTAGGGAATTCATGCTTGTTTTTGTGGCTCCCAAGAATTGAGTTCTGTATGCCGACCTTGCAGTGTATTCCCCATTTGGAGTTAGTTTCCAGCTGATCACGTTGTTGTTGTTTTCATCTAGCATTATTTCAGCGATGAGGTTACAAAGCTCAACGAACTCTTGTACGTGTTGCACCGTGAAATGCGTTGCAATGTTTATGTCTTGAATCCAACGGCCTTCATTTAAAGTAGCCTCCACTGTTCTAAATTTTCTACATGATATTCTATGGAGGTTTGGCACTTTGTCGCAGGGCCTTTTGCCCTATAGCTAGGTTGATGTCCAAAAGGTTGTTGTTTTTCCATTGCCTAATGTTATTTGAGTAGTCGCTGCGAAGAGTTGCCTGTCAAGCTCATTGCAAGGAATCTCCATACCATTCCAAGGTTTGTTTTGGGATCTCCACTCATACCAAAGCTACCTTAATCTTAGTGCTCTAGCGAAGCGTTCTAGGTCCAAAACCCTGAGTCCACCGAGCTCTTTGGGTCGGCAGACGTGCTCCCAGTTGAGTTTGCATTTTCCGTATGTCAACGTTTCGGAACCCGCCCAAAGAAAATGTCTCCTTTTGTCAATGCTTTTAATGACGCACTTTCGTGCCTTGATCGCTGTTACAACATAGATTGGTTGTGATGAGAGGATTGTTTTGACGGTTGTTAGCCAACCGGCTGGGTGAGCATTCTTCCACGCCAACTTGCTAAGCGGTTATGTGCCTTGTACTCTAGTGGTTGGTAGTCGACTTTGCAGTGGATGTTTAGGGGAAGGCCCAGATATTTGATTGAGAAGGTCGCCATTACTTGCTGAGAAATTTTGTAGAACCTGTTGTAGGTCGATGCCTTCACATCAAATTGGGGCTATTTGGCTTTTCAATATAACCTGTGGTGTCTTCGAATTTATTTATGATGAGGGATAACGTGTTAATGTCTTTGGTGAGGGGGGCTAGAAAAATAGCCACGTCATCCGCGTACATGGATACTCTGAAGGTTGTTTTTCTTCCTTTGAGAGGTTGGAATAGGCCCCTGTCGATTGTCAGATCGAATATTCTCTGTTGGGGGTCGATTGCAAGGATGAAGAGGAGAGGTGAAAGCGGATCACCTTGCTGAAGTCCCCTATGATGCTGTATACTTTCTCCCGGGACTCCATTCAGAAGGATTTTTTTATCTTGATATGGAGAGCAGGAGGGTTATCCAATCTCCCCAACGAGGTGGGAAACCCCTGTGCTAGAGGAGCTCAAGTAGATAATCCCATCTAACTAAGTCGAAAGCCTTCGCAATATCAAGTTTCAGGAGTAGCAATGGTGTTTTATTTCGATGATATCTCTTCGCAAGGTTCTTGACATAAAGATAGTTGTCTTGGATGCATCTCCCTTTGATGAAAGCACTTTGACTAGTCGAAACCAACTCATTCATGTGTGGTGCTAGTCTTATAGAGATCACTTTGGTAATGATCTTGGCGAAACTATGAATGAGACTGATCGGCCTAGAATCTGAGTCTGCCCCTTGCTTCTTTGGTAGGAGGATTATGTTGGCATTTTTTGTTGTGGCGAGTGGAGCACTACTACAAAGAGCAACTGTAGGGGCGGCCGGTGAGCCTCAGAGGCGGCTCGGCCACCCCTACCCAACCGTCGCCACAAATCGAGATTTGTAGGCTTCGAACCGCCCTACAAATCTTATTTGTAGAGGCGGTTGGTTTCTAGAGCCGCCTACAAATCGTTTTGTAGAGGCGCTTGTAATCCACCGCTACAAATTAGATTTGTAAGGGCGGCTTAGATGACCACCGCCTCTGTAATTTTCTCGTGGAGGCGCTTGCAACCACAGCCGCCTACAACTGCTTTTCCGCCAAAAAAATTCAAATTCTCAAACCACGGTACATATATCAAACCATGCATTATATATATATATATATATATATATATATATATATATATATATATAATTGAAGACATGATATTAACAAGTTCAACGAGACATTATATTCACATCCGCGCAACATCATGTTTATAATTTATCATTAGAAACACTTGTAGCATAAAGTGCGATAACATTACATACACATTGTTCTCAATGTCCTAAATGCATTCCTTCCCACTCACGAAGGAACTCATACTCGATGCGATGTCCTAGCATAGACGTGTCGTCATGGTATGTACCTCTGACGTGTATAATAGCATCCATTATGAAGTTGCAAATGTCCCCGACGAGCTCCAGGAGGCTATCATCGTTGAGTGGTTTTCTACAAATTCCTATCTCATCTTTCCACTACAAGACAATTTTAAGTTTAGTATTTCATAACATATGCGTGTGTTATACGACGAGTGAATTAGTTATAACATACCATAAAGGTGTCTCTGTAAGCACCGGTGACACTCATGTAAGTGCATACGTAATATCCACATGCAAACTCCCGGACTTCGCTTGTGGCACCGTGAGTTTCGCATATAAAACGCCAATGCTTGTGGCGCAACGTAATGTAAGTACTAAAGTAAGTTGCGCTACCGCCATCTTGTTTTGACATATAGGTCACCCTTCCTCTCGGATCATGCACCCTTTGAGTTTGTTGACGAGTACCAGACGCTCGCCGAATGAATTTAACAAAAGCAAGTTAGTTAGTATTGAAAAGTCAAAACCGATGAGGATGGTTGATAAGTATACGCCTTAAGAATGCTTATGAAATCTTTGTAAAGCGACTCGTCATAATCAAGTGGATCCATGACCCACGCCATGCCTAGCTTGAGGTCGATAACTACACAAATCCAATGCTTGCCGCATGAATTTAATCATAGGAATAGATAAGCTTGTTTGCATCGAACAAAATAATATGGCTCATTAAAGATTGAAGGATATAGTTAAACTTACTTGAAGTTGTAGGGTAGAAATATATAGGATTTGTCTTGCATTCGAGAAAGCTCTCAAATATACGCCGCAACCTTATAGCACTCCTTCCTAATTTTTTCATTCCGTATTTTATCTTTCTCCTCAACGGTCTCTCCACGGGCCAGCTCCTTGTGGTCCATCCCCACTTGTCGGGAAATTAAACATCGTCTGGCTATTAATTGAGGGTCCAAGTACCTGCTTGGTCTTTGCTAGGAAGTTTACTTGAAATGTGCACTTGCATTCTACAAATCATAGCGGGTTAGTTAGTTATAACAAAATCTAAAGATTACAATCATATCAATGCAATAGGAGTAGGACTTACAGTGCACCACACGCGAATGAGATTGGTTTCCATTTCTCCGAGGCGAAAGATAGTATGGATGTCATCAAAGTCAAAGGCAATTTGTCCTTTTGGGCCTCCAAATGTCATGGCGGGAACCTTGCCTCTATGAGATTTACCAAATCGGGATAGCACGCAAGTACCAATCATGAAACCTTTTCATTCCAATTGGTAGGTCTTGGATCACCCGATTTGGAAGGAAACACTTGCCTCTTTCATATTTTTGGGCAATTCTTTGACCATGTGATGCATTCAACATTTACGTACTTGCAAGTAACTGGTTGGTTTTGGTTGGTGCCTCGCCCTTGCACTTGTTTCCGCTTCTTTGGTGACCGCCTTCTCGGATCTTGGCGCTTGGTTCTCCGCTTGAACATATCATAGCCATACCACCTTTCCACCCCACGACATCCGCCATCGCACATAAGTCGACCTTATCTTGATTGGATGCTTTTTTCGAATTTCTCGCTCATTGTGGGCACCTTCGTGCATCAACTTGTTCCGCATGCTCTTCATGCTGCGCAGCGCCTCTTGTTGTTCATGTGTCGGCTCTACACATCCTCCGTGAGGCGGTGAAGACGGTGGCATATCATGAGGCACGCCATCGCGAGGTGGCGTGTCTCGCATCTCGTGCAATTGTTGGTCATGATGTGGTGTCTCAGATCTCCCCTCCTCAACTCCTCCAAACGTAATCTGTCCGCACAGCGATGTAATCGTAGTCAATATGATGTCTCGCTTGTGCAGAGGACGAATCGTTCACTACTTCTCGAGTATTTGGAGTCCTCAGAGTTGGAAAGTCTATCCTCCATCGGCTGAATTCGGACTTCACGGTCCGAATCTCGACCCTAGTGTAGTCCGCGGATCCGATTAGTGTGATAAGTGCCTCCCGGAGGATGTGCCTCACCGTTGCCACCTCAATCATATTTGATTGCTCGCCCATGAGAACAACCAAAGTGCAAGGAGTAGGTTCCCGTATGCGATCGACGGCGGTTGTGGCTGCAGTGGAACCTTGGCCGCCGCGAACTTCAGCTGTCCCGGTGGTGGCATTACAGTCGTGCCTCGTTGGATGCCCTTGCTCCCGCAACGCCTTCGCAACTAGAGTTTTACTTGGACCTCAAGGTTAGCCTCTCGGTCTCTATCATGTTTCTTGTACATGTGCCTATCCTCTTCAAATCCTCCTTCCATATCACTCTTTTCCCTAGCCCCGACACTACTGTGTGCTCGGGGTTTCCCAAGGCAAGGCTAAGCTCATCCTCTCTCTCTGAAGGCTTAAATAAGCCCTTCGCCTGCTGTCAAAGATAGTTCAAAGATCTTTGATACTGCCTCTTCTGCCTCCCGGCTTACTAAACTTAAGCGCTTGGATGCTTCTTTATTCCTCGAAGGATCCAGTTCCTTGTGCGCTTTGAAACCCCCGCAAGTTGTATGTCCCGGTGATGCGGCATCTTCCTCTATCTTCCTAAATTGCTCTTCCTTTCCATAGTACCCACCGGTCCTAGATGATGGTGGTGCACGTTCTTCTTCGCCCGCTCGATGTTACGCACCGAGGCCAATGCTTCCACAAGTCTTCGAGCCACAAACCGCTCCCATTGTCCAGAGTTATGTTGCCAAACTCCTTGAAGGAGTTAATCCCTTTGGACATATTTGACGTTGAGGGACGACTTCCAACCTCTCCATGACTCTCCAATCGCTTCATAGCGTGACGGCGCGTACCATTTCTGGTTCCCGCTGAATCTAAAATCGTCATCACTTATCCCATAAGACTTTCTTTGTATCAGCTGGTACTTCTTTCCAAGTTGGGATTGCTGTTCAACTCATCTCTTACCGGCGCCCCAATTGCGTTACGCCACTTAGCTCGAGATGTTTTGGCTCAAGTGGCTCCCCTAGCCTCCCGACCTCTCTTATCACATATATCGTGTCCTTTGGATATATGTTAGCACTTCTTTTCCTCGTCCCTCTTTGCCCGGCTGCCCGAGTTTGTGGCTTCAGTTGTGGAGCCGAGGCTCCATCGTGTCCTCCTACTTCTTGCCTCGTGGCTCGTGGCTCTTGCCTCTGCTCCGCTTCCTCTGCTACTTCTTGTCAAGCGAGATGTCGCGACGTCGAGAGTTCGAGAAGGGGCCTATTAGGTCAAGTGTTAGTAATGATAACACGATCTTATATACAAGCATAATGTATGAAATAAGGCTTTATCCCTACCTCCTCGCTCGGATCAAAATCCTCGCCCAACTCCTCTCTGGTTGGCCTCTCGTCTGCTACTGTGTGGAAAAGGATCCTCCTGACTTACATATCCTCTTTTTCATCCTCGTCGCCGTCTTCATCATTAGCCTCCTCATGGTCCCCATCTAATAACATTTGTAGATCATCGCCTAGCTCTCGGTTGAACTGCTCCTCGCAAGCAACTCGTTGTTCGTCTTCAAAGATTGGCACTTGTTCGTGGCCTCGGGTTGTGTCGTCTGTTGTCCCGTCATTTTGTGCTTTGTTCTAATAGATGCAACAAATACAGATAAACAATACTATTATGATCCTCTAATAGAGCAGCGGTAGTAGTAGTAGGGAAGAGAGATGAGAGTAGTACAAGTAGAACATATGCACTCCAATGAGAATTGACATGATCATTAAAACAAACTCGCTTTGAGAGCATAAGAGGCGTTATAATGCAGTCTAACCAGCTATTAGTCATCATGAAATGGGTCCTACTACCTCACAAGGGGCCATAGCCAATAGATGAGTACATGGTTATAGGTACAACATCACGCATAATTGTTCCACGCCTAACAATGTAAAAGATGAGCACCGCCAACATTAAAGACTGACCATGCAAACAAGAAATAGCCAAGATTTTTTGCAACGATAGCGGCAAAGAGCTTCGCAAAACTCTGTCATCTTCACAACGGTTGAACTCTAAGTAGGAAGACTCGCCTCTTGTTTTGACTGAAGCTTTTGTAGCAAAGTTAGCCATAAAACCAGTGACTTGAGCATGGCATTGAGCCCAAAGTTGCAAAGACCCCCGTCTGCCGTCCTCAGTATACAACATACCAAGCCATGTGCCCTTTAAACAACACATAAAACCATGTTTCTATATCACAATCATGATTTCACCCGAATTAACAAATCCTTATTACCTCCTAATAAGTTTTTATGTAAGCCTGTATACTAGTCGCACTATACCAAGACCGCCTAAATTTGAGCTTGATCTACAAATATTCTTGGCGAGGACTTGGGTCCACTTAGCACGAAGGAGCTTGAGCAACTTGAGAACCAAATTGAGACATCCTCAAGCATATCAGTCGACAAAGGTATAATCAAGTTGATCATATTTTCATATATCCTTTATGCCCTTGATGCTTTAATTGATGAGTTCTAGGATACATGCTATAATTGAATAAATCACATTTAACCGCTTTAAAAATCAAAGACCAAGTTAGAAAGGTCCATTTTTCACAGATTGGGCTTATGTAGCACAAGAAAATAAAATGTAAACAAAAGAAGTAAAATGTGTCAAGCTAAAAGTTGTAATAAACGCGCACCACTACCATGCCTAAGCTAACAAAACATACCAATAACAAGTGAAATTTAGCTCCAAATACACATTTCTAATGAATTTTTCCTTCTCTTTATTGATCTTCGTATTTGGCCCAAACTATCCAACAAGAGGCATAAATCATTTCACAACTATAAATTAGCACTAGCCAAATTTTGTTATCCTACAAGACATACAAATTTCATTCTTGATAGAATCAAAGCCGCTTTATATTTATTTGCAACAATAAGAACCGAAAATGACAATATCAACCTTTAAAATCAAGCTTTACACCTCAAATTGAAGTTTTATCACATGTTTATGTATTCAAAGATGCATGCTATAATACAACCAAAGGTCCAGACAATGTCCAAAATGACAAGCTAACTCCAAAGAAGCATCACATTGCATGCTCAAACATGTCTAGCTAGCTTAAAGCCTTAAATGGGCTAGCATTTAAACAATTTTAGCAAAGACTGACTCTACAACACAAATAAGTATTTGAGTAGCAAATAATTAACACATCGTAACGCATCCGCCTACTCTAGAACAAATAATCCTCTCAAGGTGCTTCCTTATCGCCATCGCTTCTTAATCGTGAAGTACAGTCCTCTCGGGATCTCAGCGCCAAACCCTACTCACCAACACACAACCATCCACACATCAACGTGACTCACTGCTGCGTATAGATAACACGAGGAGTTCATAGGAGTTCCAGATAGATAACACAGAGGAGTTCGCATCGCGTCGGAGAGGGAGCACAAAGCGCTCGGAGAGGGAGAGGAGCACCGCCTCTTCCACTTGCGCCGCACCGCCTTCCACTTGCGCAAACCCTAATGGCGGTTCCACTCACGTGTGCTTGGCGCAGCAAGACGCACGTGGTACGCGACGACGACGCCCTCCCGGGGAGTAATCAGAGGGAAACAGTAGGCTACACTAGCGCAAATTAAAAAATTCTACCCGTAAACCAAGATCACCGCAGCTTATAGATCACGGTCTTACCACTAGACACGCAGTGCGAAGTTGATGCAAGACGTCGGGCGGTGTAGTCGCACTCGCTGATGCGATGACGTCGGGCGCAGTAGTCGTACTACTTCCTCGCCCTCGTCGCGGCGCCCCACGTCACTGACTCCTTTCTTGCGGTTCGTCCCAACGCCACGTATGCGGCGCCCAAAGGTATCCACACGACGGAGGAAGCGACGCACGGGACTACTAGATCCGCGCGAGCGACTAGGGCGTGGGAGGGTGGTGGCCGTGGTTTGGGATGTCACGAAAAACTCAACCTCAACCAGCGCCGCTCTCCTTTATAGACGTCCTTATAATGGGCTTCTACGAATAGAGGCCCATTAGGACTCAATGCCCACCTAATTGGATCCAATCCGACTAGGCTTCAACTTCAAGTGTGTGACTTATGGTTCACATATGTTTAGACATGACGCGAGTACACATACTTGGTCAATAGTTGGTAGCGGCCTCTAGCAAGACGTACAACTCCTAAACATACGTAAAGATCATATCGGACGAACCATCACAACGTTATGTACATGCCAATCCCTTTGCCTCACGATATTCGGTCGAGCTCCAAGTCGACCACTCTTTCTCGATCCTCGTGATCCGAATCCCTTACTAGGTTAACTCTTAACCTTAAGTAGCATGGCCATGCATTTCTCGATCCGATCACCGAGGCCCAGAGATATCTCTCTCGTAGAGAGAGGCAAATCCCATCTCGATCGGCCATGCCTCGCAAAGATGCTTCATGACAAACCCAAAGCTACCTTTATAACTACCCAGCATTTGAGTAGCGTTTGATAGCCCCTAAGTAGGTCGATTCACATCTCAAGTACATGCGACAATCTCAGTGTCTAAGGACATGGCGTATACATTGTGTAGAGAGAACTATAAGAATAATTACTATGTCTCATGTTGGGTCGGTCCAACCCCATGTTCTAAACATGTGTCCACATTATTGGTTTGACATCTCCATGTCTATGACTGTGAAACATGGCCATCAACCGATACATGTGCTAATCCATCATTCACGTGTGTCCTCACATGAACTCCGACTAGGGACAACTTTAGAATAACCATACAAGTAAAGAGTTTCACAAACAAGTCACATACTTGTTAATCAACACAAAGGCAATATTCAAGGAACATTTATTAAATCATGGATACAATGAAATATCATCATCAATATGATTGCCTCTAGGCATATCTCCAACAGCCTCCCACTTGCACTAGAGTCAATCTAGAAGATATCTAATACCCATAGCTCTTGTGTGCGCCTCATGCTTAGGTCAGGAGAGGCTTCACAAAGGATCTCAAATATTCAAACTGTGTGTATTTTGCATATCTTTAAATCTCTCGATTAAGGATCTCTCGAATGAGATGAAACCGCCGCAGATGTGTTTGTTCTTTGGTGATTCCTCGGCTCCTTGGCTTGCGCAATGGCCCCACCGTTATCACAAGAAAGATCCGCAGGATCGCACGCACTAGGAACCACACCTAGATCAGCTTATGAACTTCCTTATCCAAACACCTTCCTTTGCCGCTCGTGGCCGCAATGTACTCGCCCGCTGTAGAGTCGCAAGCCTCCCGCTTGGAACTCTTCCAACTTACCGCACCACCGCTCAAAAGGAACACAAAACCCGATTGCGATTTGTAATCATCTTTGTCGGCTTGGAAGCTTGCATCGTTGTAACCATTTACAACGAGCTCTTCCTCACCTCCGTAGACTAGAACACATCCTTAGTTCTTCTCAAATACTTGAGGATGTTTTTAATCTCTGCCCATTGACTCTCACTGGATCACCGGTATCTCGCCGTAACACTTAGAGCATAGGAAACATCCGCGAGTACACATCATAGCATACATGATAGATCCAATGGCCAAGCATATGGAATCTTACTCATGCGATCTCGCTCATCGCTTGTCGAAGGACACCGAGTCTTGCAAGATTTATGCCATGAGACATGGGCAAGAACCCTTTCTTTGCCTCTCCATGTTGAACCGTTTCAACACTTTGTCAATGTAAGTACTCTGGCTTAATCCTATTAGCCTTTTTGATCTATCTCTATAGATCTTAATACCCAAAATATATGCCGCTTCCCCTAAGTCCTTCATTGAGAAACTATTTTTCAGTTGAGGTCTTAATCTGACTCGAGCATAGGAATATCATTTCCAATCGTAATATGTCATCTACATATAAGATTAGAAATACGAGTGAGCTCCCACTTGTCTTCTTGTAAACACAAGATTCTTCTTCGTTTTTGATGAAGTCAAACCCTTTGACCACTTCATCAAAACGAATGTTCCAACTCCGAGATGCTTGCTTCAATCCATAAATGGATTTTTGAAGTTTGCATACTTTTCTAGCATTGTTTGATCGACAAAACCCTGGCCGTATCACATACACGTCCCGGTTAAATTTCCATTAAGGAAAGCCGTTTTGACATCCATCCGCCATATCTCATAGTCGAAATATGCAAAGAATAGCTAGAATGATCCGTATTGATTTAAGCATCGCTACAGTGAGAAAGTCTCATCGAGTCAACTCCTTGAACTTGCCGAAACCTTTGCGATAAGTCGAGCGTTATGGATATGAACATTTCCATCCATATCAATCTTCCTTTATAGATCCATTTGCACTCTATGGTTTTAACACCATCAAAGTGGTCAACCAAATTCCAAACTTGATTGTCTCCCATGGATGCTATCTCGGATCTCATGGCACTATGCCATTTCTCGTAGTCCGGTCCATCATTGCTTCCGCATAGGTCGAGGCTCATCATTGTCTAACAATAATATATCTCGCGCATCATGGAGCCTTCCGACCTCTCGTGGTGGTGGTGCCTTGCCATGGGTTCTCAACTTGTTCTCGCCACATGGGCATCATTCGCCGAGTCTTCCCGATTGGTTCATCTTGAACCTCTTCAAGCCGCACCGTTCTTCCACTTGTCTCCTATTGAGAAACTCTTTTCTAGAAAACACCACTGAGCGACAAACACTTTGCCCTCTAGTCGGTTGTAGAAGTAATATCCAAAGGTTTCTTCTGATATCCTACTTAAAATGCATTTATCCGACTTGGGTGTGAGCTTGTCCGATCAGAGTCGCTGACAAACGCCTCACATCCCCAAATCTTTAGAAAAGACAAACTGTGACTCTTCCTACCCATATCTCATATGGTGTCTTAACTACGGATTTAGACGGCACTTATTATGTGAAAGCGCCGCTTTCTAGAGCGTAACCCCAAAAGGATAATGGTAACTGATCGCTCATCATCGATCGAACCATGTCCAACAAGGTCCGACATTACGCGCTCGGATACCCCGCTTCTTTGAGGCGCTCCGGTGTTAGAATGTAGGAACAATTCCGCAACTCTTCGATGATTGCTAAATTCATGACTCAAATACTCGCCACCACGATCGATCGCAGAGCCTTGATTTTCTTGGCACGTTGATTTTCAACCTCATTCGAACTCTTTGAACTTTTCAAAAGTTTCGCACTTATGTTTCATTAAGTAGACATAGCCATATCTACTAAAATCATCATGAAAGTTATGAAGTAATGAAATCCACCTCTAGCAAATGTGCTCATTGGTCCACATACATCAGATGTATGATTTCCAACAAGTCCGACGCCCTCTCAAAAGAACCTTTGAAAGGTGATTTGGTCATCTTACCAAGCAAACAAGCTTCACATGTCTCGTATGATTCAAAATCAAACGGTTAGAAGACCATCAAAGATGGAGCTTCTTCATGCGCTTTTCACTTATGTGACCCAAACGACAATGCCAAACATAGGTGGGATTCAAATCATTAGGTCGAAGTCTTTTAGCATTTATGTTAAAGATAGGCGCATCATCAAGATTTAAAATAAATAACCCATTCACAATGGGCTAAAGCCATAAACATTCCATTTTTAGAGATCAAACAACCATTGTCTTTACTTGCAAATGAATAACCATCTCTCATCAAACATGAGGGGATAAAATGTTTCGACTCATACTAGGAACATAATAACAATTATTCAATTCCATAATAAATCTTGAAGGAAGCTGAAGTTGCATGGTACCGACGGTCAACGCAAAGAACCCTTGCTTTATTCCCGACGCAAAATCAACTTCACCTCTTGCGACTCCTCTACTTCTTATTAGCCCTCGATCGAGTTGCAAATGTGAGCAATCGATCCCGTATCAAATACCCAAGAGTTAATAGGAGAATCATGAGAAAATGTCTAAAACATTTATGACAAGTGTACCATAGGTGGAAGTCTTACTTCCACCTTCTTCTTGCATTCATCTAATCCATGTACTTCTTGCGCTTTCTTCCAAAGGGGTTTCTTTACAATAGAAGCATACTGTCTCGCTCTGTGTCCAAAGATTAGGCTTAGGCGTTGGCTTCGAGATCATATCCTTAACCTTGCCCTTATTCTTTGGCCATGGCTTCTTACCCTTTTCTTGAAGCTAGACTTGTTCTCGCATACCATCACATGGCTAGGCCCTCGCACACTTCTTAATGTCACTCTGCTGTTTTGAGCATCCCACAAAGCTCATTAAGGCCCTTATCCGCCCATGCATATGGTAGTTCAAATGAAATGCCCATAGCTAGGTGGAAGAGACGCAAAATGAAATCGCTTGCCAACTCTTGGCCAATTGGAAAACCAAGTTTATCCAAAGTCCGATCAGAACCAACCATTTTGATCACATGTGGGCCTACGTGCACCTTCGTTAACTTGCATTCCGTAAAAGCCTTAGAGACATTGAACCGCTCACCCGGCCCGTGTCCGAACATGTCCTAAGCGCTATGATCATATCATACGCCTCCGATCCTCAAACCGCTTTGAAGGTCGTTCCATGCATGCAAGCATAAGACAAATAATCTCAAGAGAGTCATCACATGCTTTCTTGTAGGCATTTTTAACAGCAGCAGACGCATTGTTAGCAGGTTCTTCTGGGATTGGGGTGTCCATAACGTTTTCCTTTTTATCTGCCCTGAGAACAATTCTCAGGTTACGGACCCAGTCCGAATAGTTTGTTCCATTTAATTTTTCTTTCTCAAGAATCGATCGCAAAGCAAAAGGGTGTGCGTGGTTGCTAGATGCCATTGATCTACAATAGGAAATGCAAAATACTAAGACAAATAAAACCATGATAGAGTAAACTGTATTAAACAAATTTAATAGAATGTACTCCCACTAAAATCAACATCCTCTGTTGATTCTTAGCGATTCAAGATCCGCAATTAACGAGTCTACTAGTGAGCTTTTGCATCACCGCTAGGAGACAAGGTAATTCGCAAGTAACACCTGCTAATCATATCTCTATATGACTCTTGTTGTTGGGTGACATCTCTATGCCCCGCGCCCAACCTTTATGCCCCAAGGCCCATAACCTTTATGATAACCTTGTTAAGTTCACCAATCCTTATGCATGTAAGTATCCGATACAAAACCCATCTAGTCAAGGAAAGTTGATGGTGCCTAATTTTATAGACCCACCATCAATTTACAAGACATGGATGGTGCAAAGTTTAATTGGGAGGGCATATGTTTAACTTAACATTTTGTGAGGGATCGCTATACTTCTACCATTCAAACATGCATAGGAGTAAAACAATAGGAATAGCATTCACACAGTTGTGACTCAAGATGGCCCATTTTCTCATGGTGATCTCCATCGCCATAGAATCATCCACCATGATGATCTCCATCTCCATGGTTCATGTGTGCCATCCTCCAAGTGATGTGTCCTTCGAGTACTACTATAAGCTATTACTCATAACACTAGTAATAAAATACATGGATACTTGGAATCATCACAAGTCGGCACGAGCCGTTAATACAATACTTTGACAACACAATGGCTCCAGTGTTGCCGCACTCCACGACACGCAGTCATGCAAATATCACAAACATGCATCACATACACATTAGGCCATACTGGTCACATACATCCTGCAAAAACAAGTTTATGCATAGAATCGCAATCCACGGATAGGGTCGAGGGGTTTCCCATCGGGTTCGAAGGGGCGCCCCGCGGTATTTACCACAATCTATGCAATTTTTACATAGGATTTTGATCGGCAAATCATATTTACCACAAATCGACTCATCGTTCGATTCGACCAATTTGTATCGATCTTTGCATGCCGCGAACCGGTTTTACGTGTCATCGCTTCACCCGATGGCGAATCCGACCGTAGGGGTATGTTGTTTCACGACCTTAGCAAGCATGATCACGGTACATCGATTATTAATCTAGGTTCCGATTCGATCAATCATATTGATCTTCGCATTCCGCAATCGGTTTTACGTGTCACCGCTTCACCCCGATGGCGAATCCGACCGGTAGGGGTATGTTGTTTCACGACCTTAGCGGCATGATCACGGAAACCAGATCAATCCATTACGTAACTATACAATCGATCACATCGATCATACCGATTTACATATCGCCATATGCAAATCACCGAACCTATAACATGACAAAGAACCGCCTCGATACCACCGTAGGAAACAGTAGGCTACACTAGCGCAAATTAAAAATTCTACCAGTAAACCAAGATCACCGCAGCTTATAGATCACGGTCTTACCACTAGACACGCAAAGCGGAAGTTGATGCAAAGACGTCGGGCGGTGTAGTCGATTTCGCTGATGCGAAGCGTCGCAGCGAGTAGTCGACTACTTCCTCGCCCTCGCCGCGCGCCCCACGTACGGCTCCTTTCTTGCGGTTCGTCCCAACGCCACGATGCAACGCCCAAAGGTATCCACATCGCACGGAGGAAGCGACGCGACGCCGGACTACTAGATCGCGCGAGCGACTAGGGCGTGGGAGGGTGGCGGCGTGGGTTTGGGATGTCACGAAAACTCAACCCTCAACCGGCAGCGCCGCTTCTCCTTTTATAGACGCCCTTATAATGGGCTTCTACGAATAGAGGCCCATTAGGACTCAATGCCCAGTCTAATTCGGATCCAATCCGAATTAGGCTTCACTTCTAAGTGTGTGACTTATGGTTCACATATGTTTAGACATGACGCGAGTACACATACTTGGTCAATAGTTGGTAGCGGCCTCTAGCAAGACGTACAACTCCTAAACATACGTAAAGATCATATCGGACGAACCATCACAACGTTATGTACATGCCAATCCCTTTGCCTCACGATATTCGGTCGAGCTCCAAGTCGACCACTCTTTCTCGATCCGTGATCCGAATCCCTTACTAGGTTAACTCTTAACCTTAAGTAGCATGGCCATGCATCTGGATCCGATCACTCGAGGCCCAGAGATATCTCTCTAGGTAGAGAGGGCAAATCCCATCTCGACCGGCCATGCCTCGCAAAGATGCTTCATGACAAACCCGAAGCTACCTTTATAACTACCCAACATGAGTAGCGTTTGATAGCCCCTAAGTAGGTCGATTCACATCTCAAGTACATGCGACAATCTCGTGTCTAAGGACATGGCGCATACATTGTGTAGAGAGAACTATAAGAATAATTACTATGTCTCATGTTGGGTCGGTCCAACCCCATGTTCTAAACATGTGTCCACATTATTGGTTTGACATCTCCATGTCTATGACACGTGAAACATGGCCATCAACCGATACATGTGCTAATCCATCATTCACGTGTGTCCTCACATGAACTCCGACTAGGGACAACTTTAGAATAACCATACAAGTAAAGAGTTTCACAAACAAGTCACATACTTGTTAATCAACACAAAGGCAATATTCAAGGAACATTTATTAAATCATGGATACAATGAAATATCATCATCAATATGATTGCCTCTAGGCATATCTCCAAAGAATCGCTTGCCGCCACGCGCCCGTCGCTTCCACTTGCGCAAACCCTACCCGCGGCGCGGCAAGGAAAATTTTGGTGTTAGCGCCCAATGACTTAGCCGATTTCGGCCTCGCCCGCCCTCCAAATTATATAGGAGGGCGATTTAGAAGGTTGAGATTACAAGCGCGCCTAAAAATAGATTTGTAGGCGGTTCTGAACCACCGCCTACAAATAATTTACAAATTCGGTCCCGCTGACGGTTGGATCGTAATCCAACTACCGAGAATCACAGTGGCATCCGGCAATCCAATGCTCCGGCAATGGGCCGTTGATTTCCAAACGGACGGCTCGCGATGCGCTCATGTGAAAGTACTCACTCTTGCAATAAGGATTTGTAGGGCGGTTGAGGTTACAAGCCGCCCTATAAATTATTTCCATAGTTTTAATTGAAGTAAATTCTTTTACAAAAATTATTTTAAGTGTATGTTCTTGATGTTTGACTATGGATTTTGAAAACGAGCTAAACCTAGGAATGATTTTTAGAGATAGCAAACTAGCTCCAAAAATCATGAAATTTTAATCGAGGTTGATGACTCTATGACTCTAGAAGGCTATTTCAAAGGTTTGACCAGGTTTGACTTGCCTCTAAAATATTTCAAATAATTTCCAAAATTATGAAATAAATCAGAGGTGTCACAAAGCAACCTTAGAACCAAGGAAAATTATTTCCAAGGGTTCGACACTGATTTCACCAAGGAGGTTGTTGACTTGAGACAAATGAGGATTTTAATTTTGATTTCCCAAAATTCTTTTACAAGAATTTCGAAAAGCTCAATAGCACAAGGGTGTAAGAAAAGTTTTAAATTATCCTCATTTTATTACATTTGAAACACAAGCCAAAATAGGGATGTTACAGATGTAAAAATAAAAGTTGTAGAACTCATCAAAATATACAACTTTGGCACATTTTCTCCAAACACACTCCATGCATCTTTGAACACACATACATACAGATACACACACCATGCATCAAACTTGAACAACTAGCTTTGTAACAAGTTTCCCCTTGGCACATTTTCGTTCCCATGGCGGTATGTCTTTGGGCAAGTTCTTTTCCACGACACCGATCTTCTTAGGAAAGTCGGTGAATAGTTGCATTTCATCGTAGTTATTGTACTCATCAACATCATCCACTCCGCCTACTCCGATAATAGTTTGTTTCAGAAGGCAACCACATTCTTTGTCTTCTTTTTGGGGTAGGTTAGTTTTGGTCACGTAAATATAAAACTTGTGTGACACGTGAAGCGAGCACCCAAGGGTCATCTGCGTATCCGATATTCTCGAGGTCCACGATCGTGAACCCGATCTCATTCACTTGGTGTTGTTTGACCCAATGCATCTAAACATGGCCATCTCAGTATACCCATTCCATAGTCAAGTTCCCATATATCATCTATGATGCCAAAGTATGGGGTCTTTGCCCCATTCGTTGATGGCTTCTATTCGAACATTGCTATTTTGGTTCACACAATTACTATCCTTTGCGCTGGTATAGTACGTGTACCCATTGATGTCGTAAGCTTGCCATGATGTCACTTGTCTCGATGGGCCCCACCAACCTTCCGATGGTAATATCATCTCGGTTTCCCCATTCGGAGGTTTTGCTCCTTCAACCATGTAGTGAATCGATGCTTGTGCTGTTTCATGACCCAATCGCCGAGCGGCCATTACTCTCGCCCTAATGACATCCAAGTGTTCATCAATGTACGGTTGCATCGATTCAGACTGCAAGACACTATAATGAGCTCGACTAACTTCGTTGAAATCCTTGTCGATGAAGACTTTTCTCCCTTGGTGCCCTTCCCAGTCAGCCTACCCTTGTGACAAGAATCGAGTTTACCAATCCCTCTTTGTACTTTTAGGTACTCTTGACAAGACTCGATGACTTCTTGGATTGTAACCCTCTATCATGGAGCCCTCGGGCATGCTCGACATGCACGATCGGTTAAGAACCGACATGAACCGTTCAGAGGACCACATTTCATGTAAGTAGCAAGGGCCCAAGTGCCAGATCGATGAACCATGTGAATCATGAGATGTGGCATTATATCAAAAAAGCGGAGGTAAACACATCTCTAGTTGGTTTATTGTCTCCACCACGAATTCATGTAGGTCACGGCTCATTTTCACCAATCGTCTTCGTGAGATCTTCAAAAGAAGTAACACATGCGGTGATGGCCATTTTCAAGAACTCGGCTCTATAGCCCCGATTGCAATAGGTAGGAACAATGTGAGCATCACATGACAATCGTGAGCCTTGAAGCGTGTTATTGTGTGTCCTTCATTGACACTAGCTTCTTCACGTTGGTGAAAACCCAGTGGGAACTTTTACCCTCTCAAAAAATTGCGATCGCCTCCTCTCATCCGAGTCGAGTTGAAACTAGTCATGTAGGAGGTATTTTCCATTACCCCGAGGTATCGGGTGAAGCTCGCTTCACATTTAGTCGCACCATGTCTTTCCGTGATCTTAGACCATCCTTTGTCTTGCTCGTGTCCATCAAGGTAGCAATGAGACTCTCAAATACATTCTTCCGTAAGTGCATAGAATCAATGGCATGGGGACCTCCAAGTCCCGCCAATAAGGCGAGATACTTAAAGAAGATCGACTTTTTCTTAAAAGGTACACCTGGACAGGAGGTGTGCTTCTATCTCTCTTGTCCCATCCGCATTCTTCTTTCCAAAATCGACATGTATGTGTTTCACCATTTCGAACACATGTTGCCCGCTTTGACGTCTCTCCGAGGGGATTCGGTCTACGGTTTGTTGTCATAAAATTTGAAGAACAACTTGCTGCGTATCGTGAGTTGTCTTTAAGAATCGTCGGTACCTTAGGTAAACTTGTCTTCTTGAATGCATCCAGAACACCCATGTAGTACCATCCAAGCATACTAAGCATCCCGTCTTCCCTTTGATCTGTCTAGACAAAGCAAACAGCGCAGGGTAATCATTGGTAGTGACAAAGATAATGGCTCTACATATGAATTCCTCCTTTCTGAAGGCGTCGTACATCGGCTCTCCATACCGCCATAGCCTCTCCATTTCTTGCATCAAAGGCTCGAGGAACACATCTATATCGGTGCACGGTTGTTTGGGACCTTGAATGAGAATAGTGAGGAGAAGATATTTTCTCTTCGACACAACCACGTTGGGATGTTGTACATGGTTAAGATCATCGCCATGTACTATGCTCATTGGTTCTCTCATTGAAGGGATTCATTCCATCGTAGTAAGGCCAAACCGTACATTCCTTGGGTCTTTGCTAAATTCTTGGTATTTCGCATCAAAGCGCTGCCATTGGATAGCATCGGCCGTGTCCAATCTTACCATCACCCACCTTGCGCTCATCATCCCACCATGTCATGAGTGAAGCTTCCTTAGGGTTTAGGAACATACGCCTCAAGCGATCGACGACTGGTAGGTACCACATTACCAAGGCAGGGATTCTTCTCTGCTTTGCATCGATGCCTAATGGAGTGTTCTCTTTGGGTTGAGAATCTTGTACCACCTTTTTCCCACCTTTCTTCCTCTTCTTCCCTGTGGAGGCTTCTTCCCCGTTGTAAAGGTCATTGTTCTTGTAACGACTAGTGCCACACCGGGGGCATTTATCTAGTGACTTGAACGTATCGCCACGATAAAGGATACAATGGTTAGGGCATGCATGGATTTTTTCAACCCCCATTGTCAATGGACTTATAACCTTCTTCGCTTCGTATGTGTTGGCGGGAACTGAGTTTGGCTGTGGCAGCAACCAAGACAGGAGACGTAACAGATCATTGAAACTACAGTCTGACCAGCCGTACTTAGCCTTCAGGATGAGTAGCTCAAGCACAAACGTAGCAACGCCCAAAGGTGTCGGACAACCCTTTTCAACACCATACAAAGTCTCCTTCGAGGCTTTTTTAACCCTTTCCAAATTTTCTAGACCTTTCGGGCTCTTTAGTAAAATCTCTGGTCCAATGGCCCGAAGCATTTCCTCCAAATAATCACCGTCATCTTCATCCCCGACACGTCCTCCGCCATCATTGCCACCAGCTTCGTCGTTATGACCACCACTACCTTCTTCTTCACGGTCTATTTCTGCATCATATTCAGCTACATATTGGTCCATGCAATCTAGGTAATCGTCGTCGTCTTCTTCTGGATCAACATTGTTAATAACCGCTTCACCATGATGATTCCAAACTGTGTAGTCTTTAACAAATCCTCGCATAATCAAGTGTGATCTAATGATAGTCACATCTTTCCATGCGAGATAGTTCTTGCAATCGCTACACGGACAAAGAATTTCACCACTATTATTGCTCGACATTGCATGGCTCTCTGCGGCTTGAAGAAATTTATCCACTTCATCACGAAAACTTGGCTCCCACCTTTGTTTACCATACATCCAAGAGTTCCTATCGTCCATCTTTATTTCAATATAGAAAACAAAGATAAGAATTAATAGGACTAATTAATACTTCACAAATTAATTATTACTTCAAAAAAATATACATAGAAATTTTATGGAAGGATATTCTAAATTCGATTAATAATTCTAAATGTATGGTGCAATGTAAATAGCAATTGTAAATATATTCCACTAAATTAATAACAATGTAATTAGTAAAAAAAAAACCCTAGTTCTAGGTATCTAGATCTAGATGTAGCTCAAACATCCATAAAACTAATTAATAGTCTACTAAAATCAAGGAAGAATGACTAAATAAGGGTATGACATTATTCCCATAACTAATTTAGCCTAGCATATTCAAAATTTTAACCTCATTTGCTCCATAAATTACTCAAACACCATAGAAGAGAGAGAAAATCAAAACTCTAATTAAGCAATAACCCACCATTAAAACTTCAAAAGATGTATGGAAAACCATTTTCTTACCTCCAACAACCTCTCCACCAAAGGAATTTAACTCAAAACCTTCCCCTCAAAATAGCAATTTTTGGGAGGTGCCCAAGGCCTCCTTCCTTCCTCTCTCGGGTTGCCTTTGTGCGGCTCGAGGAGGAAGAAGGGTCTGCACTATATCTTTGTCGATTTGTAGGGGCGGTGGTTATCCGGCCCCTACAAATGAACCAAGAGGGCGGCGGGACGGCCGCCTCTACAAATCAAACAAGAGGGGCGGCTAGTATTTCCGCCCTACAAATATAACCATTTGTAGGCGGTTGGTGATACCAGCCGCCTCACTGAACCATTTGTAGAGGCGGTTGGTATAGCCGGGCGAGCTCAACCATCGTAGGGGCGCTTGTAAGTGAGCCGCCTCTACTGTGAAATAGGTGGTGTTGCTACAAATCATTTTTGTAGTAGTGGAGTAAGATTGAGGTTGTGGAAGCTCTTTAGGGTGGCCATGATGTCGTCTTTGGTAATTTCCCAACATGCATGGTAGAACATACCGTTGAACCCATCCGGTCCTGGTGCTTTGTCTAGCAGCATTTCATGGATGGCCAATTGCACTTCTTCTTCGGTGAAAGGATCCGCCAGATTGTGAAGGTCGATTTGGGGAAGCTGAAGTGTGTCCTAGTTGAAGGCAATTGCCCTCAGTTGGGTGTGGCCAAGAAGATTGGTGTAATGTTCATGGAGTACTGCACATTTTCCGTCATGTGAGAAAACCCACTCTCCATCATGTTGAAGCCATTGGATGAAGTTTTTCCTCCCGGGAGAGTTCATCCTGGTGTGAGAAAATTTGGTGTTCGTGTTGTGGGAATAACCTGAGACTAATCATGAACTTATGACATGAACCCTAGCTCAAACATGAACACCTAGACTAAATTTTTAGAGCGGAAGCGTCAATTAACGTACCCAAAGATGAAGACGCCATTAGGGTTGTAGATCGGTTGATGTAGAGATGGTCGGCGGCCGTAGATGGTGTAGGCGAGGCCGGCAATGGCTTGCGGTCTTTGCCCACCTTAGCGCTCGTAAGAGATCAGATCTTGTTTTGGGATTTTCATAACCTTGAACCACACACGCATGTGTAGGCCTGCCGAGTCCCCTATAGATTTATCTAGCGCTGGTGAACGGAACCGAAACCAACACGTTTGGTTGCACCCCCGATCAGAGTGCGAGTGGGGCGTGCCCCCTTGAAGCTCGGAAGTCGTTAGCCGAGATCAACACAACATTCTCCCCTTTGATCGTAAGGCTAACATCATAAGTCCATTCTCAATAAAATAGCATACCAAGATAATGCGTCGTATAGCCAATAAAGTGTCATACAACCTCAGTACCTATAGTGTACTATCCTATCTTGAAATGGATAGTCATTATACTTAATGGGAGTTGGTTTACTTTAAGGTCCTTTTATCCAGAATCAGAGGCTTTCCAATAAACCCATGCCGGCAACATGATCACGAAAAATATTGGGTGGTAAGCCTTTAGTAAGCGGATCCGCAAGCATTAACTTAGTACTAATATGCTTGATACTAATAGTTTGATTCTGGATTCTATCTTTCACAATATGGTACTTAATGTCAATGTATTTGACAGCACCTTGACTTGTTGTTACTCGCATAAAAGACTACGGGTTTGTTATCGCAGTATAAGGTGAGTGGTTTAGAGATACTGTCTACCACTCTAAGTCCCAGGATAAAGTTCTTAAGCCATACAGCCTGCCCGATGGCCTCATAACATGCCACAAATTCAGCTTGCATCATTAAAGATGTTGTAAGGGTTTGTTTGGAGCTTTTCCACGAGATAACTCCTCCAGCGAGTGTGAAGATATAACCTGACATGGATTTCTTAGTATCAACACATCCCGCAAAATCTGAATCTGAATAACCATTAACTTCAAGGTTATCAGAATTCTTATATGTGAGCATAAAATGCTTAGTAGCTTGCATATAGCGCAAAGCTTTCTTAACGGCCTTCCAGTGGTTCAGTCCTGGATTTGACTGATATCTGTCAAACATCCCAGTTACAAAAGCTAAATCAGGGCGTGTGCATACTTGAGCATACATAATGCTTCAGACAGCTGAAGCATAAGGAACCGACTTCATCTGATCAGTTTCATATTGATTGGACATTGAAATGTCCCAAACTTATCGCCCTTAACAATAGGAGCAGGTGAGCCAGAGCACTTATGCATATTATATCTCTTCAGTACTCTGTCAATGTATGCCTTCTGAGATAAATCTAATATTCCTTTGGATCTATCTCGGTGAATCTCAATTCCAAGAACGTAAGAGGCATCACCAAGATCCTTCATATCAAAATTAGATGAAAGAAATCTCTTGGTCTCAAACAGCATATCCTTATCACTGCTGGCCAATAAGATGTCATCCACATAAAGCACTAAGATGGTGAATTTACTCCTCTTGAACTTAACATATATGCAGTTATCAACTTCATTTTCCTTAAAACCAAAATTCCTTATGATCTTATCGAATTTGAGGTACCACTGCCTCGACGCTTGTTTTAAGTCATAAATTGATTTCTTAAGTCGACATCACATATGCTCCTTGCCTTCCATGACAAAACCTTTTAGTTGAGCCATGTAAACGTTCTCTTGCAAGTCACCATTAAGAAATGTCATCTTAACATCCATCTGATGAATGAATCTTTAGTTGAGACAGGAGAAAAAGTGTCATTATAGTCAATCCCCTCTCTTTGTGAGAAGCCTTTTGCTACAAGCCTTGCTTTAAACCTTTCGATATTTCCCTTAGAGTCATGCTTGTTTTGTAGACCCATTTACAGCCTACTATTTTGACTCCGTCAGAAATTTCTACTAAGTCCCATACATCATTAGTGCTCATAGACTTTAGTTCATCCTTCATGGCATCAAGCCACTTAGGAGAATATTCACTCATCATAGCCTCTTTATAAGAGGTGGGATCATCTACCTTCCCTATATCATTAATATCCTCATTCATATAAACAACATAATCATTTGGGATGGCAGATCTTTTCTCCTGCTGTGATCTTCTAATAGGTTCATCAGCTATTACAGGAGACTACTGAGGCTCATCATTAGGTGCAACATTAGGAATTTCAGAGACCTCAACAGTGGATACAACAACAGTATTCTCTACTGGAGATGCAACCACCTGAGGCATAGGAATAAAGGTATCTGGGATAAACGGTGAAAGGACATAAACCCGCTTCTCCTCAAGATCTATTTTCCTGGGCTCCAGGTCCTCGTTATTCTCTAAGAACACAGCGTGCCTTATTTCTACAAACTTAGTTATCCTATCAGGGCAGTAAAAACGATACCCTTTGGATCTCTCAGGGTACCCAATAAAATGACAACTTACTATCTTAGGGTCTAATTTCCCAATATATGGATTAAATATCTTAGCTTCAGCACGACAACCCCACACTCGTAAATATTTCATACTCGGTTTCCTCCCGGTCCATAATTCATAAGTTGTCTTAGGCACTGATTTACTGGGGACCCGGTTAAGAATATGTGCAGCTATCTTTAGTGCTTCCATCCACAAAACAATTGGTAAACTAGAGTGGCTAAGCATGCTTCGTACCATATCCATAAGTGTACGGTTGTGTCTCTCAGCTACCCCATTCTGCTGAGGTTCACCTGGTGTAGAATACTGGGCAACAATGCCATTTTCCTGAAGGAACTTAGCGAAAGGGCCAGGAATTTGCCCATAAGAGGCATATCTTCCATGATATTCTCCCCCCACGATCCGATCTTACCACTTAAATTCTTAGGTTGTGCTGATTTTCAACTTCAGCCTTAAATATCTTAAATTTGTCAAGTGACTCAGATTGGTCTTTAATGGGAAATATATAACCATAACGGGAGAAATCATCAGTGAATGTGATGAAGGAATCAAAACCATCTACTGATGTCACAGGAAAAGGACCACAAATATCAGTATAAATTAATTCTAAGAGTCCTGTGCTGCGAGTGGCTCCCTTCTTTATTTGCTTTACATATTTTCCTTTAATGCAATCAATGCAGTGGTCTGAGTCAGAGAAATCTAATGGGTGGAGAATTTCTTCCTTAATGAGACGCTCCATTCTCCCCCTTCGAAATGTGGCCTAAACGACAGTGCCACAGTTTCGAAGAAGTCTCATTATTCTTTTTACACTTAGCATCACACACATTCAATGATACAGGAGATTCATTAAGGGAAAACATATAGAGCTTGTCTTGTCTAAAAGTAAGACCAGCATCATTTGAATTAAACGTAATAATGCATTTATTGTCACCAAAAATACACTTAAAACCTTTATCGTCCAATAAAGAAACTGAAATCAAATTCCTCCTGATAGAAGGAACATAGACTACATTATTAAGACGAAGTAAGAAGCCGCTGTCTAAAACTAATGAAATAGATCCAACTGATTCTACTTCGGCTTTTTTTCCATTCGCGACTCTAAGACTTCACTCCCCCTTTCTTAGTGTTCTCGCGGTAAGGAATCCCTGTAAAGAGTTGGTAACATGCACAGTTGTACCTGAATCAATCCACCAATAATTAAGGGAGAAATCAGCATAAAGAGTTTCATCAATGAACGTTATTGTATCATTACCCTTTTTTGCGAGCCACTTTAGAAATCTGACACAATCTTTCTGGAAATGCCTTGGCTGCTTGCAGAAGTGACATTCACCCCCCCCCCCCCCTTTAAGTGCTCCAGCAGGAGCAACATGGGGCTTAGGTGCATTGTGCACCTTAGGCCCTGACTTATTTGAATTAGGAGAGAACTGCAGCTTTTTCTTAGATTTGAAGTCCCCTTGGAACTTCCTTTTGTTAGAACCACCAACTTGTAGCGCAAGATCCTTCTTTATCGTCCTTATTCTTTCTTCCTCCTGGACACATATGGCGATTAAATCGCTCATGCTCTATTTTTCTTTCTGGGTATTGTAATTGATCTTAAATGCTGTGTACTCAGAAGGAAGAGAAGTCATAATAAAATGGACTAGAAAACCATCAGATATCTTCATGTCCATGCCCTTGAGCTTTTCGGCCATATCAGTCATCATCATGATATGTTCTCTTATGTTGCCAGACCCATCATACTTAGTTGTTAAGAGCCTCTAGATTAGAGTAATTGTATAAACTTTAGTGGAACCTTTAAATTTCTCCTCAATTGAAGCCAAATACTCTTTAGCATTTTCGGAATCGAGGATTGCTCCCCTAATCCCAACTGAGATAGATGTCTTCATAATCATTAGTGATAGACGGTTGGACCGCTCCCATTTCTCAGCATTAGCTTCATAAGTTTTCTTTTTGTCATCATAATTTTCCTCACCTTTGGTGGGGGGAACGGGAGCGGTCACCCTTCAAGCATAATCTAGGTCCAAAACTCCAAGGACAACATGGATTCTTTCTTTCCAAGTGGGAAAATTGCTCCCCGTAAGCTGCTCAATATTTTCGATTGTGGCGGCAACATTTGAAGCATTTATTGCTGAATATCAAAATACAGGGCAAAATTAGAAATAACATAAGAATATATTGTATACAATTAACCCTACATTGGTCTGATTAATAACATGCAAAACTATAGTTCTAATTCATGTCACCGTTGCGTAGAAAATGAAAAAGAACTTAACAATTAATATGGCGACACACGACTACAATCAACGTTGGTCAGAATGTAATCATGTGCATACATAATACCAAAATAAACTATAAAATCTCTAATTAAAATATCTCATTGGTTCAATTTTAATCAGAGATCAAGCATAATATTGGACAATAATACATTGTTTATGATATATCGTAATTGGGCAACAAAATAATAATTAAAACAGTGCACAAAAAGTAGACTTAATCATAAGAAAATGCACTGGAAATAATAAGAGCTCACTGTAGCACCAGCCCTTAAAAAAAGAAATTCGGCCCAACACGCGCGCGGCCCAACTTGCCTCCGCCAGCCCGAGATCCACATTGTCCGTTGGATCTGATCAAATGGCTGGAAAGCACTCGGCCCATTTCCACTCTATCGCCCCGGGAAAAGACGACCGCTGAATCTGATCAGACGGCCGAGGCGTTGCCGCAGGTGACTTAAAAAACGCCAAAAGCCCTAACCCTAACTCATTCTCCCTTCTCTTCTCCTAAAAAAATCGGGCGGCCGCTGAGGCGACCTTGGTCTTAGATCCGACGCGTGCACGGGATGTAGAAGCTCCATCGGCGGTGGCGCGCGCGCGGGGATGCGCGGAGTGGAGACACGCGGAGCGGCGGCTTGAGGCGGCGCCGCTGCAGCCCCTTTCGCCGACGCGTGCGTGCGACCAAGGTTGCGCGCACCGTCGTCGAGTGGAGCTACGGTGGCGCCTGAGACTGGAGAGACTCCGGTGATCTCCAAAAGACGTAAGTTTTCGCCGCACCTTAGGGTTCTTAGAATGCTTCGGGAGGTTCCGATTTGGGGATTTCGTTAGGGATTTGCAAAAATTTCTAAAGTCCTCTCCTTCTAATTGCTAAAACCGAGAGAGATATTTGCTAATCCGGGCACTAGACATTAGATCTGAGCGAAAGAACATCTAATCGGGGCATAAACAAGTTCGGTTAGGGGCTAAAAGGGTTCAAATCGAGTCTAGGATGGCTCTGATACCAAATGTGGGAATAACCTGAGACTAATCATGAACTTATGACATGAACCCTAGCTCAAACATGAACACCTAGACTAAATCTTTAGAGCGGAAGCGTCAATTAATGTACCCGAAGATGAAGACGCCATTAGGGTTGTAGATCAGATGATGTAGAGGTGGTCGGCGGCCGTAGATGGTGTAGGCGAGGCTGGCAGTGGCTTGCGGTCTTCGCCCACCTTAGCGCTCGTAAGAGATCGAATCTTGTTTTGGGATTTTCGTAACCTTGAACCACACACGCGTGTGTAGGCCTGCCGAGTCTCCTGTAGATTTATCTAGCGTTGGTGAACGGGACCGAAACCAACACATTTGGTTGCGCCTCCAATCAGGGCACGAGTGGGGCGTGCTCCCTTGAAACTCGGAAGTCGTTAGCCGAGATCAACCCAACATGTGTCGCCTTCTTTTAACCATATTAAGCAAGAGGCTTGCTTTTTACGGGCTCTCTCCAGGACCACCAAGGCCAAAACTCTTTTTTTCAGTCTTAGCCCTTATCTCGAATTCCTCCGGGGATAAGGTCTGGTTTTCCGGGGCAATATCAAATCTCAGAATTAGCTCCTGCGAAATGGCCAAACTTAACCAAACCAGTAATTTTTGGCATCAAGTCAATTAGAGTAAACAAGCGTAAGTTTCTACTTGAAAACCTCGTGGAATTGTGATGAAACCTGTACAATCTACAGACACTGAAAGTTCTTTATTTAATTATTTGTACAACCCTACAACATAACATGCATAGTAGCATCAGTATGTACGAAATGAGTCACAAATACAAGTCCACATCTAAATGCTCGAGTAAGTTTGTGTTTAGCCAAGCTTCTTATTGGATTCACAGAGGTAAGCCCAAGCGACGACTGCAGCAGCAGCGGCAACTGCAACCCCAGCTACAGTTGCGTCAGCAAGTATTTCGTTTTCTCTCCTGATTTGCAAGTGAAAGCAGAGTGAGGCGTGAAGCCGAGCTCTGAGAGCTTCTTGTATGACTCCGCATACTCCCTAAAGAATGCGTCTTCATCCTGTGCCCAAAAAAATATGAAAAATTGACAAAATATTATGTGAGCAAAGCAAGAATTATATTCAATTACTAGATATAATGCATTTGGTGCATACTACTTTTCCTTTAGTTAGGTTTCTAACTTTCTATTATTCTGTTGTGCAAATTGGATCATAATTTTTTTAATTTGCAGTTGGCATTCAACTTTCAATTGGACCGTTGAAGTTTTAAAACTGTAGCAGAATTCTGGGGTCTAATTGACAAAACTAAAAAGAGAACATTCAAAGGAGAAAGTATCAAGTATCAATCTGAGCATTGTTTCAATTAAGCAATGGGGGCTCACGGAGCAAAATTTACCTGTACTTTCAAGTGCAATTCGATCATGAATGCAGGAGAGTAGGAATTGAATGCTGATGTACCTTGGCATATAGTTCCACATAAAGACGGAAAGCATGATCTTCCACAAGAGCCTTGTCTGTCAGCAGCTTCAAGAGCCCTTCTGAGTCATCTTTCAGAAGCTCACTGCACCATTGGAGAGGTTGTCACATTACTACTCTATAATCTGAAACTAAGATGCTGTTGATGAACACGTCAGCTATAGGCTTACACGAAATAAGAGTTGTCAAATTTCACAGGATCCTTCGTCCAAGCGCCATCAAATCCTGATCTCTCGGACGAGCTTTCCCCTGAAAATGCACATTGCAGAACACAAACTATTTAATTAGAACAAAGAAATGCGATTGTTGTATTATGTGAATAGGGAAAAAATGTATTATCGCATACCAGAGTATGGCCACCCGAGAGTGCTACTATGTCCTTGTCTGACAAGCCCATCCGGTAGAAGACCTCCCTCAGATGTGATGCACCTTATCACAGAATAAGATGATCATGGAATGAAACATTTTAGTATTTTTGAAGCCGGTCATTATTAGAAGCAACCTCAAATTTAGAGTGCATCAGCTGAATTTGGTACATGCATCTATGAATATACAAGGCATAACTTCAAGCTGAAACATTTTTTCTTTACCATAATCGCAAGGTTGTAGCCCTCATTTCATTTACTGATAGCAAATTAACGTCGAAAGATTCCATTGAACTAGGAAAACAAAGAAGTTTTAGATAGTGGTAGTGATAAGTTTACCTCGCTTAGCATCTGGCAAGCGTCCTTCCTTCGGGCAAACTGAAGAATCCTGGTATACACTCGCGAAAAGCAAAAATAAGATACTTTGACAAGATACTCAGTGTTGAAATAAGGGATATATTGTGATCCGAATTTCTAATATGGAAGTGTCCGGATTAGTTACCATATTAGCGGATTAGTTTCCTATTTGGACTCTAAGTCCTTTTACCCCTTTATATACCTCTTGTAAGCCGCACGGGGAGAGTTGACGCCTTATACCTCATTGTAATCCCCGGCGTTCTGTAATCGCTCCACATATAGTGTTCATCGCCGGTTGGCGCCTGTGGTTTTTTCCCGCAAGGGTTTTTCACGTAAAATTCGTGTCTCTTGTCCCTGTTAATCCGTGTATTATTTCTAACAAGTGGTATCAGAGCATAGGAGATTAAGGGTTTGAGAAGAGACGTGAGAAAAAAAAAATAACAGATCCGTTCCGTGCGCCGCCGTCACACGGAGCAGTCTCGTTCGACGCCGCCAACACGCAGCAGTCTTCGACTCCCGTTGCGCACCGCTCCTCGGTGCGTCATCCGCAGCAGCCAGACGTCGAGCGCATCTTCATCCTCGGTCGTCCGCCTGTCCTCGCCTCGGTCCAAGCGATAGCGCGCGTGAGATTGAAGCAGCCGCTGCAGTCGTCGTTCGGTCCGTGAGGTCCGGGCGCTCATCCCCGAACCAACCGCAGAGAGAAGCAGCCGAGAGACCAACGCGCAAGATCGAAGGCAGCAGTTCAAAACAAAAAAAAAACAATTAGCAGGCTACACCGCTACAGGTCCAATAAGATTCCTTTCTTTATTCATTCAATCACCAAATAACCTATTGGTCTTTATTGTTTCTATCACGTGGAGAATCACAAAGTCAAGCTTCCTGTTGAATCCGTGAAGATACAAATTTTTGGCCATCTTTGCTACGTCCACACGAGAACAGTACCAGGGTTTTGAAGATTTTTTTCGTTCCTCGTACACAGAACGTGTACCAAGTAGGTCGTGATTTTTGCTAGGTTTACACAGTTCAGTACCAGCAATTTTCAGGTTTTATTCCTCATGGCGACTTTGAAGTATGATCTTCCACTCCTGGATCGAGACACAAGATTTTATTGTGGCAAGTTAAGATGAGGCGTGTTGGCACGTATGGATTTGGATAATGCATTGGAAGGTTTTGCAAAAGAACCTACCGCATGGACCGCAGATGACAAGCGTAAAGACCGTAAGGCTTTATCTCGATTCACCTTCATCTATCAAATAATATTTTGCGGGATGTTTTGAAGGAGAAGACAATTCTTTGCATTATGGTTTGAAACTAGAAAAATTTGCATGACAAAAGATCTCACCAGCAAAATGCATCTCAAGCAGAAGTTGTACTCTCATAAATTGCAAGAAGGAGAATCTGTGTTTGATCATCTTTCGACGTTTAAGGAGATTGTTCTTTGACCTAGAGTCGATGGAGGTAAAATATGAGGATGAGGATTTGGGTCTTATTCTTTTGTGTTCACTGCCTAGTTCATTTTCAAATTTCAGAGATACCATATTATATAGTAGAGATACTCTCACTCTTAATGAAGTTTATGAAGCTTTGCATGCTAAGGAAAAGATGAAACAGATGGTACCTTCTGAAAATACAAGTTCGAAAGGAGAAGGCTTGTTTATTCGTGGCAGGCAAAAGGAGAAGAACTCAAACAATGGACCTCGAGGCAAAAGTCCGAATGGCTACAAGAGCCGGTCAAAATCTAGAGGCAAGTACAAGTCGTGCAAATATTGCAAGAAAAGTGGGCACGACATCTCTGAATGCTGGAAGCTGCAAAATAAAGAAAAGAGAACCGGCCATTATAAGCCAAAAGGTAAACCAGATGATGAAGGTAAAGCCTCTCTTCTTTGATGATAGTCCTAATGGAGAAATCCTTGTTGCCTTTGCTGGATGTGCTAAGACCAATGATGAATGGATTCTTGATTCTGCCTGTACCTTTCATATGTGTCATAATAAGGATTGGTTTGCCACCTATGAACCTGTTGAAGGTGGTACTGTGTTGATGGGTGATAACTCATCTTGTAAGGTTGCAGGAATTGGTTCAATTCAGATCAAGATGTTTGATGGTATTGTCGAACTTTGTGAGATGTGAGGCACATTCCAGATTTGAAAGGAAACCTCATCTCTTTGAGTACTCTTGATACTAAAGGGTACAAGTATTCAGTGAAGGTGGAGTTTTAAAGGTATCAAAAGGCTCTCTTATTGTGATGAAAGCTGATATTAAAACTGCCAATTTGTACCATCTGCGAGGTACTACAATATCAAGTAATGTTGCTGTAATTTCAAGTTCATTATCTTATTCTGATGCTACTAATCTTTGGCATATGCGTCTTGGGCATATGAGTGAACTTGGTTTAGCGAGAATTGAGTAAGAGATGACTTCTTGATGGACATAGCATCGACAAGCTGAAATTTGTGAGCATTGCGTGTTTGGCAAACACAAGAGGGTGAGATTTAATACCTCAGTTCATACTACAGAAGGTATTTTAGATTATGTGCATTCTGATTTATGGGGGCCATCTCGTAAGACATCTCTAGGAGGTGCTCGTTATATGTTAACAATTATTGATGATTATTCTAGAAGAGTGTGGCCTTATTTCTTGAAGTATAAGTCAGAAGCATTTTCACATTTAAAGAGTGGAAGACTATGATTGAAAGGCAAAGCGAAAGAAGGTAAAGAAACTTCGCACTGATAATGGGATGGAATTCTGTTCTGATGAATTTGAATCATATTGCAAAGCTGAAGGCATTGTTAGGCATTACACCGTTCCTGGTACTCCTCAACAAAATGGTGTAGCTGAGCGTATGAACAGAACCATCATTTCCAAGGCCCGTTGCATGTTGTCTAATGCAGGTTTGCATAGGCGTTTTTGGGCTGAAGCCGCTTCCATTGCTTGCTATCTCATTAATCGGTCACCCAATATTGCAATTGAAAAGAAGACTCCAATTGAGGTATGGTCTGGTTCCCAGCAAATTATTCAGAATTAAGAGTTTTTGGTTGTACTGCTTATGCTCATGTTGATAATGGAAAATTAGAGCCTAGAGCTATTAAGTGCATCTTTCTTGGTTATAAATCTGGTGTTAAAGGATATAAGTTGTGGAATCCTGAAACAAGGAAGGTTGTGATTAGCAGAAATGTTGTCTTTAATGAATCTGCTATGCTTCCTGATAAACTGCCTACTAACGTTCCTGTTGAGAGTAAGCGAATTCAAGTGTTCGGTGGAGCACTCTGTTGGTTCGAGTAACACATCGATAAAGAGAATACCATTGTTCATGATGCACCTATTGTTGAGCAGCCACCACAACGATCTATTGCGATTAATGAGCCTAGGAGAGATTAATCCACCCGGAGGTTGATTGAAGAAGCTAACATTGTTGCTTATGCTTTAAGTGTAGCGAAGAAATTGAAGGTAATGCAAAACCTTCATCATACTCAGAGGCTATTAGCTCCACGATTGTAAGAAGTGGATAAGCGCTATGCATGATGAGATGGAGTCACTTGAAAAGAATAACACTTGGGAATTAGTAAAATTGCCAAAGGAGAAGAAGCACATTCGTTGCAAGTGGATTTTCAAAAGAAAGGAAGGTATTTCTTCTACTGAACCGACAAGGTATAAAGCAAGGTTGGTTGCTAAAGGCTATAGTCAAATTCCGTGTATTGATTTTAATGATGTCTTTTCCCAGGTTGTGAAGCATAGCTCTATTCGCACTTTACTCGATATTGTTGCCATGCATAATTATGAACTTGAGCAATTAGATGTTAAAAGCGCATTCTTACATGGGGAGTTGGAAGAGGACATTTATATGGACCAACACGAGGGTTTTGTTATTCTGGAAAAGAAAACCTTGTTTGTAGATTAAAGAAATCTCTTTATGGTTTGAAGCGATCTCTAGGCAATGGTACAAGAGATTTGACTCTTTTATGCTCTCTCATGATTTTAAGCGGTCTGATTATGATAGCTGTGTCTATTTAAAGACTGTTAATGGTTCAGCCATTTATTTGCTTCTCTATGTTGATGATATGTTGATTGCTGCAAAAGATAAGTCGAAATATGGCGAAAACACAATTGAGTAATGAATTTGAGATGAAGGATCTAGGTGCGACAAAGAAAATTCTTGGCATGGAGATTATCAGAGAGAGGAAATCTGGCAAGTTATACCTTAGCCAAAAAGGTTATATTGAGAAGGTTCTTTGTCATTTTAATATGCATGATGCAAAACCAGTGAGTACTCCATTAGCTTCGCATTTCAGATTATCTTCAGCTTTATGTCCTAAGTCAGATTATGATATTGAGTACATGTCTAGAGTTCCATATTCCAGTGCAGTTGGTTCTCTTATGTATGCCATGGTATGTTCTCGTCCTGATTTATCTCATGCACTGAGTGTTGTTAGTAGATACATGGCTAATCCTGGAAAAGAGCATTGGAAAGCAGTTCAGTGGATATTCAGATATTTGCGTGGCACTTCTAATGCTTGTTTGCAGTTTGGGAATTCTAGAGATGGACTTGTTGGTTATGTTGATTCGATTATCTTTGGTGATTTGGACAAGAGGAGGTCTCTCACAGGTTATGTTTTCACCATTGGTGGTTGTGCTGTTAGTTGGAAAGCAAGTTTGCAATCTACTATTGCCTTATCTACTACTGAAGCAGAATATATGGCTATTTCTGAAGCTTGTAAAGAAGCTATTTGGTTAAGAGGTTTGTATACTGAGCTTTGTGGAGATAATTCTTGCACTACTATATTTTGTGATAGTCAGAGTGCTATATGTCTTACAAAGGATCAGATGTTCCATGAGAGAACAAAGCACATTGATGTGAGATATCACTTTATTCGAGGTGTTATTGCTCAAGGTGATGTCAAAGTGTGCAAGATAAGTACTCATGATAATCCAGCTGATATGATGACAAAGTCGGTCCTCTGACTAAGTTTGAGCTTTGCTCAAACTTAGTTAATGTCTGATCTAGTCCTAGAGACTAGTTGGCGACGGTGATTTTTATCTTATTATGGAGATATTTGATGATTGATGATTCTTCATTATCTTTGCAAGAGGAAATTCGTCTCAAGGTGGAGATTGTTGAAATAAGGGATATATTGTGATCCGAATTTCTAATATGGAAGTGTCCGGATTAGTTACCATATTAGCGGATTAGTTTCCTACTTGGACTCTAAGTCCTTTTACCCTTTATATACCTCTTGTAAGCCTTGCAGGGAGAGTTGGCGCCTTATACCTCATTGTAATCCCGGCGTTACATAATCGCTCCACATATAGTGTTCATCATTGGTTGGCGCCGTGGTTTTTCCGCAAGGATTTTCCACGTAAAATTCGTGTCTCTTGTCCTGTTGATCCGTGCATTATTTCTAACACTCGGTTTGATAATGAATTAATGTTGTTGTATTAACTTACCCTCCGCCGGGAACAAAATCTATAGTTGGTCCACCGTGACTTCAACGGCAACAACTCCGGCAAAGTGACCAATGGGCCGTATAATTAAACATTAGGGCAAAGAATGCGTCAGCAAATTCAAATGGATAATGAGATAAGCGATCGATCACGAAGACATTTGCAAGGATCTGAGAAAATTGTTGAAAGCTCGGTTTGCGCTACATCACGATCAGCATACAGACGAAAGTGTCACGAAGAACATGGCGTGGTAACAATTGGGTAATCTGAAGATAATAGTTGTGCTACCGATCTTCGGGTGCTTTCGTTTAATAGGTTCTGCACCAGAGGAAGGAAGCAAGTCTCAGAATGTTTATTTCGAGTTAGACTTCTTTGGATCAGAAAATTTTTGACAACAGCAATAGACAAGTCCATATTTACATGGAGCTAGAAACAAGAGAGAGAAATTCGACAGAAAGTTCTAAGCGACCTAGAAGGTCAATAGCAATTTTGAGCCCAGCATTTCTTTGCGTGATTGTACTCCTCTGGAAACCTGATCGAACCATTGGGCCCTGCCGTTTTGGTTTGCTTGTCGTAAGTGCCAGCATCATGCCATCTGCACGAAGGCCACCGTTGTTAAGCTACAAAAGCTACAAACAAAATGTACATCGCATATATGCCATCTTTTTTTTGTGATGCGTTGGGAGACAACGATGATGCCGCTAACCTCGGCGCCTCACGCCCTACACCAATAAGTTACTTCAATAAGAACCAAGGCATCAAGACACTATTCGCATCGCCCCTAACTCATACGCCAACCCCATCACTTGATTGTACACGTTGCTTGAGTTAATCCACACTCTAGCAGTAAGCATTATCGGACAGCAGCAGTAAAAGGAGCATAACTTTTTCTCTAAAACTCGAAAAGGGGTGTTCTCAGGTTTTCCTGAAAGGTAAAGAGATTATCTACAACAACCTAGTTGATGGAAATCCCGAATTCTATATGTATCTAACTCCAAAAGACTGACGAACACCTTCTGTCAGAACTACCGGCAATTCTGGACAGCAGCACGGTGAATGCCATAACTTCTAATTGGCTAAACCAAACTTAGAGTTCTTTATCAATATCAAAAGCTAAGATCCAGGCCTACAATAACCTAGTTGGGTGAAAGCCCTGAATGTTCCATTAACCTGAACATATATTAAAAGACAATTTGACAATTCGTTCTCGTCAGGGTTCTGGACAGTCAACTTAAAACGTACATAACTTTTGTTCTACAAATTCAAACGGGGTGTTCTTTATCAATCCTGAAAGCTACTGAGATCACGTACAAAAGTCGTTATGGGAAAGACTTCTGAATCTTCCTCTAACTAGGTCAAATATTAACAATTACAGAGTCTGCTAATTCTCGTCAGAATTCTGGACAGCAGAAACTAAAACGAACATAACTTTTGATCCGTACGTCGGAATTTAGTGTTCTTGGCAGCCACCGAAAGCTAAGAACAATACCTACATAACTCTAGGAGATGGACAACTCAAATTCGGCTTCTAAGATCACGAAACAGACCACGCAATATTCTGGGCAGAATTAACTTTCTACTCGCAGCAATACGATCTAATCAAATATGAACCAAATCACATCTACCACTAATCAAACGATGAGGATCGGCATTCGTTACCCTTGCAGCAACCAGGAAGTCGCTGATCAAACCCCATGAAGAACTCCTCCTTCCCCGATCCCTTCCTTTCACGTTTGGCGAGCACACCCGCTGCTTCTCCCTTCGTCCGCCGTCTTGGACAGCAGCGAGGAGGCACCACCAATGGAGGGGAGGTGCTAGATATTGGTGGATAGGAGGGGAGATGGCTGCTAGGGGAGAGGAGGGGGTGGCGGCTCAAGGGAGGGAGGAGGGGAAGAGAGGTGCGGCCAAAGGAGGAGGATGAGGGGAGGCGGCTAGGGTTTTGGGGAGGTGGCACCTCCCCTATGGCGGCCAGGCCTCATGGGCCAAGGCCGAGCCCGAGTTGCCGGAAAACACAAAAACCCCTCTATTCTCCTGATTAAACGTTTTTCCAAAAGAAACCTTCTACCGATTAATTATTCTCTCCCAAAAATTATTTCTAGCACTATCGGAGAATTACACTAATTCTCTCTCAATTTGTATTGCACTCTCAAATGAAAGTCGGGATATTACATTCTACCCCCTTACTGAGATTCGACCCGAATCTAAACGCCGATCTACACGAAGGAAAACCGCGACTGAGATACTTAACAACGGTAACACGTACACGTTGCGAACAAAACTGGATACCGCTCGCTCAGGCGAGACTCCAGCTCCCAAGTCGCTTCTCTCTTACACTAACGCGACCAATGGCACCTCGACAGATACCAACATCTTATGCCTCAACGCTCGTTTCAACCTCTCCAGCATACATACCGGACAAGACTCGGATGTGAGGTCTTATTCGCTGGACCACCGATCTAATGAAACATCAAAACTCCGTATTTCCCAGGTGCCCACTCAGCACCAGAACAATCCAGAAAATGCGTACTTCGCGTATGGACCCGTGGCGGTCCTAGCGATACGCCAACCTCTTGATCCCCGCAATTGTCGAGAACAAACCAAAGTATTTTGGGTTAACCACCCATTTGTACCAATCCACACAACTTGCGCATAGCACACAGAATTCTTGTTTCACCTCCCAAGCGAACTCTTCACCGAAACAAGGATCACCTCCTTTAACGAGACACACAATGAAATTTGTTTTGAACTACTCTATTACAAGCGAGTCAACCAAAGTAAGGATTCGATGCAACCACCCAATGCCCACTCGGTACTAAAAGAGTCAAATCCAGAATCGAAGATTTAACACAAAAAAACTATCCACTTTCCAAGTAGGGGGGTTCGCGATTTAAACACCACAAAAGCCAAAGGACAAATCACTCGAATAACCAAATCAATCATTTTTTTGAACCGATCGAACCACACATGCCAACATAAAGCAAAACTCAATTTGTGGAAGACATCAATCAACAACACACAACTCAAGCGAGAATCAAGCGCTTCACCAGGAGAAAACGTCCTTTTTCTCAGTTTCTCTTGTAGGAATAAAATTTCTCTCAAACCTTGGAATTCGAACTCATCGCATACCACACGAGCTCAATCCTCTTAATCTAACCTCCTCAAGTTGGGCTTAATCCGAAATACATCATCCACACCTTTGTGGAGAGACTCTATTGATTCGACTAAACATACTCTAGCCAACTCAAAATAATCCTCTCAAACAACGACATCACCTCAATCTTTTCAGAATAAACAACTCGGAATCCTCGACACACACATTCATATACTTCATCAAAAGAGTTCTATCAATGATAATCCCATTGTTCGGAATCCACCCTTATTCTACTTCCTCTACACATAATCATTGGGAGACTCAAGGTCCTAGCAAAAAGAATGCGAAGCCCAAAATTAAACTCCAAGACTCCTACCATGAACTTCTCATATAGAAGATAGGGAAAACCTCAGATTAAATCACTAAAAATTCCCACAAATCCATACATACTCACTTATTAACGTCAACATAGAATATTTTCTCGACCAAACTATCTTTAGAACAATTCTAACTCTTTGAGAGATACTCACTAAGTCCCAGTCATTCCTGACAATAACTCAACATTCGCTACTAGTCCAACAATGGCTATAACGGTTAGATTTCTTCGCAAATCTACTCTCATTAAACTACACCATCTTAATTCTCATACACAACCTTACAAGGTACCCAATCGCAATACACTAATACATTGATCAAGATCTCCATACTTTTGATAATTTTATGTTCCATTGAAATGAACAAAAGAACTTGGATCACGTCTCGCTATAGATTCTACCAGTTGCAACAATACAACCGGTTTAGCCTCCAAAGACAACATTCTAATGAGATAAAATTCTCTCCAAGAATTATATCACGAAATTAATTCATCCTCCAATGCTCTTCAAATAACTTGCAATCCAGGATCTCACAACAACAAATAATAAACATTTTCTTTTGAAAGACCCTTGCGAAACGAATCGGTGGATCCTTCCTCAAAAGAAAAGGAAAATGAAAACAATGTTTTTTTTACCACCTAGAAAAACACTTACCACTCGAAGTAAACACAGGACCAAGGGAAATGGTCACTTAGGCAAAGAACTCGAAAAACATAAGGGAAAGTCAGCAGTTAAAAGCATAAGTCCCACAAGAAGAGAATTTCAAACCTCAACCAATAAGAATAGAACATTGCTTTCTGAAACTGGAATAACTCTTATGCGGCCAAACAACAAGGTTAAGCACACAACAAATAAACTACGAGTTACAAAATTTGATTCTACCCTCAAATACTTCTACTACACTCATTCATTTAGGAAAGAAACAACTTTCTTTGAATACAACCTTACTTGCCAACTCAAACAAACGAGTCTTTAAGATAAAATCACTTGAATAAATTAAGAACCAATAGAACTCTACAATACGTCGCTTTACTCAACAAATTTCAACTACCACAAAACTCTTGAACTCCAAAAGATTACGAATTCAAAACTTGAATTATCTTCATTTAAGAGACACAACGAAAGGTGACCACATTTCTTTCTCTATAAAAGGTTCAATATCACTCTGACATTTCTGACCATTTTATTAACATCAGAATCCTACATTCTTAGCAAAATTCTACATTCCTTATTATCCCATCAATAAATTTTCCAAAAGAAACACAATAATCGTGACATAATAATTCCATCATCACAATAGGATTACAATAACCACTTGCTCTAGTAAAACAAACCTAGTGCTCAAGCCACAATGTTGAAACAAAACTCTTTTAACAAGATCATACTAGAGCATGACAATCTCACAACAGCACACCAATATAAATCACTTATTAAATTTCGTTCATTTAACTCTTACTGACTCTCAACATCAATTTAGCACACACTAATTATACTCTAACTATTACAGTAAATAATTGATGATTATTTTAATCATGGAAGCATTCATGGTCTTAGCTCTGTTTGCAATCAGAAAAACAGATATGAGTATAAACTCACTATCCTACCTTGAGTCCAGAAATTAGAACGAAATCCTTTAATGTTCAATAATATAGGATACATAAGACAAGGTCTCACAAGTCGATACATCTTCCTTCATTCATTTCTTAATACATATAACATTAGTTTAGCATGGCAAAATTAGGTGAATCAAGCATTTGAATAAGTTCATCAAGTATACAAATAGAAGACAGGTTCAAGATTAATATTTACTAAGGCAACATTCGAACGCATCCTTAACTTATCCATCAATAGCGGTTAGAATAACCGAAAAAAGGACCAAAACTCCAATTCAACTAACAAATTTAGCAGATTACTCGATCGTAAAGATCAAACCGGTTCACCAACATTCCACACTTATTAACAAATCATAAGTTACGAGCGATTCTGGATAGACCCTTATTTAAACATTCATCATGTATTAAATACAAGGACATTTCAAATTAATCAATTCACTTCCATGGATACCAGTTAAGAATAACTGTTTGCACAAAGCTAAAAACCCAATCTGATATCTCATACCATAACGATTATTTCATTTAATTAACACCTTTTACTTAAGCATGACAAGACATCACTTAAGAATTTTAACACATTCTTTCATAAAAGGAGGTATTAAACTTCAACACTCAAAATAATCCAAAAGAAATACATAAAGCCAAAGCTTTCACATGTTAAAGAACTTGCAACATACAACTTTCAGTATCCAGAATACTAAGCGAATAAATGAATCACATTTTCCAATAAGAAGGGCAGAACTCCCAAGAAAAGATAACTTTTGCCAATAACCAACGTTCCCAAGAAACAACATTAGACCAACAGTCCGAGGAACAAGTAGTCAATTTATAGAACCAAGGAAGTCCAATGAAAACTCATCAGAAGAAATGTAAAACACTAACTCAAGAAAACTTCATCAACCGCAACTATTACCAGAACTGACCACATTCAGGATCAAGGAAGAGAATAATATTTTCTAAAGAAACTCACCCTCAACACTCAACTATGGTATTCGGGGTAGATACTACTTTATTCTTTTACCACGAACGGTGGTGAAACCTGACAAAACCCAGGGCCACCACCACGACCTCAACGTCACCCATAGCCAATAATCAATTATGAATACAGAATATCATCTCATAACAATCACAAAATAAATCCATAGGTATAGAAGATCATATCGTATCATAGAGTAACAAGGCAACATAACGGAAACGGAAATGAAATGCTAGAACCATCCCATCCTATTGTGCACCAGTGTGTCAAGTTTTAGGTTAATCAACCATTAACAATTTTTAGCATGTTCAGCTACCTAAGTTGCTAACTTATTCACCACGGACCTAAAGCCCGCTCTGATACCAACTGTAACACCCTGGCTATTCAGAAGCCAAATTGTTACCTAAAGAACCTAGCATACGACTTCAATACTAGAGAATGTTGACAACGGCTGAACCATACAAGCATAACAAAAGCGATGACTAAGTTTCACAGGTAGAATTAACCATCCGTAACTAAGGAGAGGTAATCAACCATATATAACTTCGTTTATTACAGTTCATCACTAAACAAACGAATGGCAGAATCAAATCTTATTATTGAAACTGAAATGTAGTGAATGAGTGGATAGTGCATGTCTACTCCCTCCCAATAGAGTCATCCTCAACGAACACCTAAAATAAACAAACAAAGCAAGAGTGAGTCCGAGACTCAGCAAGTACAACGAATTAATAAACATGCAGCAAAGATAAACATGACCACAACGTTAAAGAATATGAACATAACACTCGATGCTTAATGAATGAATGGAATGAAAGGATCTTCTGAATTGAATGGACTGCACTCCTGCTTATACCGGTATAGCTAGTGACACACCCGTCGGTGTTCACTTAAGCCCGTATTTATCGAAATACGGGGATCCAAAATACCGTATGAAGAACGTTTCATACGGGTGTCCAAAACTGCCCACATTGGAATGGTGGGACTTCACATGCCCATACTGGAATTGATGGGACTTTAGACTCCACTCCCGTGGAGCTCCACTCCCGTGGACGGAACATGAACATGGATGCATGAATGACCTTATGTATTATGTCTAACATCATATCCACATATATGAAAAGAATGTATCATCGAAGCTTGTCACATATCAAATGAAAATACAACACGAACAACAGGCATCCAGTATCCACAAAACATATGATTGTCGATATACTTATGATTAAGGACTAGCATCATCTCCGAATATATTAGACTCCACTCTCGTGGAGCTCCACTCCCGTGGACGGAACATGAACATGATCATCGAAACTTCTCACGTATCAAACGAAAACACAGTACGAGCATCATGCATCAAACATACACAATTCATACAATCACAGTGTACTTGCCTTTAGCGTTGTGATGCGTTGGGAGACAACGATGATGCCGCTAACCTCGGCGCCTCACGCCCTACACCAATAAGTTACTTCAATAAGAACCAAGGCATCAAGACACTATTCGCATCGCCCCTAACTCATACGCCAACCCCATCACTTGATTGTACACGTTGCTTGAGTTAATCCACACTCTAGCAGTAAGCATTATCGGACAGCAGCAGTAAAAGGAGCATAACTTTTTCTCTAAAACTCGAAAAGGGGTGTTCTCAGGTTTGCCTGAAAGGTCAAGAGATTATATACAACAACCTAGTTGATGGAAATCCCGAATTCTATATGTATCTAACTCCAAAAGACTGACGAACACCTTCTGTCAGAACTACCGGCAATTCTGGACAGCAGCACGGTGAATGCCATAACTTCTAATTGGCTAAACCAAACTTAGAGTTCTTTATCAATATCAAAAGCTAAGATCCAGGCCTACAATAACCTAGTTGGGTGAAAGCCCTGAATGTTCCATTAACCTGAACATATATTAAAAGACAATTTGACAATTCGTTCTCGTCAGGGTTCTAGACAGTCAACTTAAAACGTGCATAACTTTTGTTCTACAAATCCAAACGGGGTGTTCTTTATCAATAATGAAAGCTACTGAGATCACGTACAAAAGTCGTTATGGGAAAGACTTCTGAATCTTCCTCTAACTAGGTCAAATATTAACAATTACAGAGTCTGCTAATTCTCGTCAGAATTCTGGACAGCAGAAACTAAAACGAACATAACTTTTGATCCGTACGTCGGAATTTAGTGTTCTTGGCGGCCACCGAAAGCTAAGAACAATACCTACATAACTCTAGGAGATGGACAACTCAAATTCGGCCTCTAAGATCACGAAACAGACCATGCAATATTCTGGGCAAAATTAACTTTCTACTCGCAGCAATACGATCTAATCAAATATGAACCAAATCACATCTACCACTAATCAAACGATGAGGATCGGCATTCGTTACCCTTGCAGCAACCAGGAAGTCGCTGATCAAACCCCATGAAGAACTCCTCCTTCCCCGATCCCTTCCTTTCACGTTTGGCGAGCACACCCGCTGCTTCTCCTTCGTCCGCCGTCTTGGACAGCAGCGAGGAGGCACCACCAATGGAGGAGGTGCTGGATCTTGGTGGATAGGAGGAGGTGGCTGCCTAGGGAGAGGAGGGGTGGCGGCTCAAGGGAGGAGGAGGGGAAGAGGTGCGGCAAAGGAGGAGGATGAGGGGAGGCGGCTAGGGTTTTGGGGAGGTGGCACCTCCCTATGGCCGGCCAGCCTCATGGGCCAAGGCCCAGGCCAGGTTGCCAGGAAAACACAAAAACCCCTCTATTCTCTGATTAAACGTTTTTCCAAAAGAAACCTTCTACCGATTAATTATTCTCTCCCGAAAATTATTTCTAGCACTATCGGAGAATTACACTAATTCTCTCTCAATTTGTATTGCACTCTCAAATGAAAGTCGGGATATTACAGGTTGTGATAAAAGGGCCAAGACTGGAGATCCCTTATTTTAATTGGGAGGACCCTATAGAATGGTTAAAGCAATGTGAGCAGTTTTTGGTGTCATCGGGCACACTGGGATCAATGGGTAAACTTGGCTACATCTCACTTCCAAGGAAGGGCGACAAAGTGGTTAAAAGGGATAGGAGTCCCATGGCAGATCCTGAACTGGAGCCAACTTTGCTCTATGGTGGTGGATCTGTTCTCGGAGATTAATGCACATGATGCAGTGGAACAATTACAAAATATGAGACAAGGGGGTTTATCAATTTCACAATACATTGACAAATTCAAAGAATGCATGGCACTGGTGAAGAGAGATCACCCTTACATCCAAGAAGCATTCATGATGAGTTGTTTTATTGGAGGATTGAGATCAGAGATTAAGCATGATGTGAGTGGGCAAAGACCACAAGGGCTACTAGAAGTCTATTGGTACTCCAGGGTCTATGAGAAAGCAGCAGCTGCTAAGAAGCCTCACAAATCTGGGGGTTACAGTAGGAACAAATTCAATGCGATGGGTAATTCTCAATTTAAACCGACATCAAAACCGGTCAGATCAGCTGGGACGAAACAACTCTGGAAGAACTGGAACCAACAATGGTGAAAAAGAAAAGAGACCATGTTGGTATTGTCAAGAACCATGGTCTGTGAACCACAAGTGCAAGGTTAAAAAAGCCATTCATGCTTTATTGTTGAGAGAAGATGGAGAGGAGTCACTAGGAGAAAAGGAAGACATTGGTGTAGAAGATGGTTATATTACTGCACCAGATAGTCCTAAGCAGAACAATAATCCACAACCCAAAGAAGAGTTGATGCAGTTGTCACAACATGCAGCCCAAGGAACATTTGGTTCAGCCACATTCTTCCTAGTCACTACTGTTGGGGGTAAAAGGGCTATTGCACTAGTGGATAGTGGAAGCACAAATTCTTTCATGGATTTTGAATTTGCTATCAAAAGTGGTTGTGAATACAGCTCAGCACAGGCTAGGACAGTTTCTGTGGCTAGAGGGGGTGAACTGAAAACAGATGCATTGGTAAAAAACTTGGGGTATAGGATTCAAGGCACATACTTTGAAAGCTCATTCTGGTTGTTAGCATTAAAAAGCTATGATCTTATCTTAGGAGCAGACTGGATATATGAGCATAGCCCTATCTTATTGGATTTGAAGAAGAGACAATTATCAATCAAAAAGAGAGGAAGAACTATAATGTTCAATGATTTCACTGAACCAAAAGGCCAATGTGTAATCAGCATGGCAAAGCTGAATAAGATGGCTAGAAAAGGAGTGATGGGGTGCATGATTCATGCTAAGCTAATACATGGGCAGTCTCAATCTGAAAAAACTGATCTCCCAAGAGAAATTGAAATAGTGCTCAAACAACATAAGGATGTGTTTATGGAGCCTCATGGATTAGCACCCAAAAGGGATTGTGATCATGCAATTCACCTTAAGGAAGGGGCTGAACCACCAAACATTAGACCCTACAGAATTCCACATCACCAAAAGGAGGCTATGGAAGAAATAATTAATCAATTGTTAACAAACAATGAGATAAGAAATAGTGTGAGCCCCTATTCTTCTCCAGCAGTGATGGTAAGGAAGAAAGATGGATCTTGGCGTTTGTGTGTGGATTATAGATAGCACAATACTATGACTATCATGAACAAGTTTCCTATGCCAGTCATAGAAGATTTGTTGGATGAACTCCATGGAGCTAGTATATTCACCAAACTAGATCTTAGGTCTGGATATCACCAGATCAGGATGAATGAGGCTGACATCTTTAAAACAGCATTCAAGACACATCTTGGTCATTATGAGTACTTGGTGATGTCTTTTGGATTAACCAATGCGCCAGCCACATTTCAGGCATTAATGAACCAAATATTCAGTGAACAATTGAGGAAGTTTGTACTTGTATTCTTTGATGACATTTTGGTTTACAGCAAAGACATTGAGGCTCATGTAGATCATCTACAAACAGTGCTAACCATTTTGAGGGAGAATCAATTATCAGCAAGAAGGAACAAGTGTGTGTTTGCTATAACACAAGTGGAGTATTTAGGACATATCATTAGTGGAGCAGAGGTCACCACAGATCCTAAAAAGATTTTTGATATTCTGAACTGGCCAAAACCTCAAACCAGAACCCAGCTTAGAGGATTCTTGGGCCTCACAGGGTACTATAGGAGATTTGTAAAGGGCTATGGCCAAATCTGCAAACCACTATTTGATTTACTGAAGAAAAATGCTGGAGAGTGGCAAACACAACACACAGAAGCTTTTGAGACTCTCAAGAAAACTATGACAGAATGCCCAGTTTTAGCCCTCCCTGATTTCTCACAATCCTTCACAGTAGAGACAGATGCATGTGGAGGGGGTATTGGAGGAGTACTCATGCAAAAGGGGAAGCCCATAGCATTTTTCAGTAAGACCTTGGGAATCAAAGCATCAGCCCAGTCCATTTATGACAAGGAAGCCATGGCTATTTTGGAGGCTCTTAGGAGATGGAGACATTATTTTCTGGGTGGCAAGTTGATTATTAAAATCGATCAACAAAGTTTGAAGCATATTACCAATCAAAGACTCTCTGAAGGTATTCAGCACAAACTCCTGCTCAAACTATTGGAATTTGACTATACGATGGAGTATAAAAAAGGGAAGGAAAATGTTGTAGCTGATGCACTATCCAAGAAGCGCACTATAACTAATTCTGAGGAGTTAGCTTGTTATGCCACAGTCACAGTCCTACCCGAGTGGATCCAGGACATTCAAGGTAGCTATGTGGGGGATGATCTTAGCCAAAGATTATTGGAAGAACAGCAGCACCAAACCAATACAAATGCTGAATATTCACTTGCTTCAGGCCTTATCAGATATAAAGGTAGAATTTTTGTAGGTAAGGGAAATGACATGACACAAGATATTTTGACCAGTTTTCATTCATCGGCTTTTGGTGGTCATTCTGGGAAAAGAGCTACTTATCACAGAGTAAAGAAACTCTTCTATTGGCTGAAACTTCACAAAGAGGTAGATGATCTGATCAGTGCATGTCCGGTACGTCAAGTAACAAAATTTGAGAATATACACATACCTTGGCTGTTAGATCCACTAGAAGTACCTGAAATGTCTTAGACACATATTTCAATGGATTTTATTGAAGGTTTACCAAAATCAAGAGGGAAAGATGTCATCTAGTAGTGGTGGACAGATTGACTAAGTATTCTCACTTCATTCCTCTTGCACATCCTTATTCAGTACAACAAATTGTTCAACTCTTCATGGATCACATATTCAAGTTACATGGAATGCCAATTGTCCTAATGACAGACAGAGACCGTGTATTTACCAGCAAGTTATTCCAAGAAATCTTTAAGGCACTGAAGGTCTCTCTTCGTCTCAATACCGCATACCACCCACAGACCGATGGCCAAACTGAGCGGGTAAATCAATGCTTAGAGTCCTATCTCAGGTGCATGACATTCCAGGAATCGAAAGAATGGCTGACATGGTTGAATCTTGCTGAATGGTGGTACAATACTTCATATCATACATCACTCGGGGTCACTCCATTCCAAGCTTTGTATGGCTATCACCCTCCTTAGATTGGTGAACTAACTATTCCTTGTAATATCTCTGATGAAGCTCGAGTGACCATTGAGTAGAAAGAGGAGATGATGCAAAAGATCAAGGAGCACTTACACCAAGCCCAAAGAAGAACCAAGTATTTTGCTGATAAAAAGAGAACAAAAAGGACATTTGAAATTAGAGACATGGTATATCTTAAAATGCAACCATACCGGCAGAACGCTTTTGGACTAAGGGGAACTCTGAAGCTAAGAGCTAAGTATTATGGACCATTTAGAGTCATGGAAAAGATAGGCAAACTGGCATACAAGATACAACTCCTTGATGAAGCTCACATTCATCCTGTGTTTCATGTCAGCCAACTCAAAAGGCATGTTGGGAAGAATGTTGTCCCTACGCGGTTGCCATTAGTAGGGCCTAATGGCAAGGTAAAGCTGGACCTATTGCAATCTTGGAGAGAAGAGTGGTTCCTAGAGGAATGAAACTTGATGAGTTCGGTGGCTTGTGCCTTTGGGAAAACTTGGATATCACCGATGCTACTTGGGAGGATGCATCCTTTATACAGAAGACATTTCCGCATTTTAATCCTTGAGGACAAGGATGAAGTCTAGAAGGGGGAATTATCAGGCTCGGTGGAGAAAGAACTGAAGATTCAGAAGTCTGAAGCTCTATGCGCAAGTCGGCAGCCAAAGCAACGCTTCGTTGATTTCAAGTGATGTTGCTAGCTTCACATCAAGACCGTTGGAAACAACTTAAAGGAGATCGGACGCCTCAAATGAACGAAGTGATTTCAACTTAGCGCTGTTGATGTCGTAGCTTTGTCGTTTCTCTGTTAGTTTAGTTACTTTGGTCTAAAAGTTAAAACTCAATTACTTCTTACTTCATCTGTAAAACTCATGGGTATATATACCCGAACTGGAGTAAAATGAAGCAGATAAGATGAAGCATATTCTAGTCGTCTCGTAGAGTAAAGTAGCCTAGGTTTTACTTCTATTAATCTCCCCCAAATCCACTGGAATCCACAAAAATTCTTGTCAGATCATCTTGAATCCTGACACCGACACCTTCGGCCATCGTTGTCACCGTCACCACGCCACTAAAGTCAGCTGCCCGGGGAAGCTACCGCCGCACCGGAGCTTCGTTGTGGTTGCCGTCATTGAGTTACTACCAGTGCTCCTTGCTGCCATCAAGGTCGTGTGCTGGAGGGCGGGAGCCATGCTGGACGCATGCACAAGGGCAGAGGTTGAGTCGCGCATCACATTCTGGCCATACCGGCCACATCTAGGGGATGGCCGCACCTTGCCGTGCCAGCCTCGCGCTGGATGTGCGCTGGCCATGCTGAGTTGTGTCGGCCGTGCCTTGGGCGTGCCCTGTCCAAGCTGTGATCGCTTCATGATCTCTACGTCAAGTCACGTTCCCAAGCAATTGAACCATCACTCTTGAGTTTTGAACGTGTCATCCCTGCATGGGTTGCCGAGGAGTGTGTGGTTCGAGAGACACGAGAGGTTCGTGGGACGTTCCGGTGAGGAGATTGAAGGGAGATTAGGAAGAACTGGGGTTTTCGGTGATTCCCTCCAACCATCAGGATTTAGGTAAAACACTAGACCTTGTTCCTAGAATTAAGTGTTATGGCCACGTTAGTGTGAGGTCATAGTAGATGGGTAGCATTGGTGGTTGTATTATTGATCACTAAATTGGGATGGATAAATTGAACATTATGGTTTTGGGAAGTTGACTATCCATAATTTGGTTATCAATGGCAGTTGTCTTGAGTTATGATTTATGCTTAGATAATGGTCAAATTAAATTAGGAAGATAACTAGAAAGACGTAGATAATTCTCTGTAGTTTTCAGAAGTGATATAATTTGCTATGTTTCGTATTGTATAAAAACAATTATGAAATTATGAAGCTTGCTGCCCAGATTGTAACAGAATGACCTTCAAGGCTGAAAATGAGGGACTAGACGATTTGAACATGAAATTTGGATAGCTGGAGAATTATGGGGAATTGTGTGTAGATTCCATAATATATATTGTTTATTATGTTTGGGGTTTGTGGGTTGCATGTTACAGTCATTTGAATACCAGGACAGCATGGGGATTGTATGGTAAAAGAAGGGAACATATATCGGGATTGCATGTAGGAGCGTTATTGATTATTTATCATGTATGTAATGTTGTAGCATGATTTTGAGGTTGGGCAATGGCTTGTTCAGGAGGTGGAGTTGACTACGCATCGTCCTGCTTCTTTCGGTTATAAAAGGCAAGTGCATTGTAAAATGGTTGATGGGTTGTTTGCTCTCGTTACCTTACGTTTGTGAACTATTTACCAGGATATTATATATTATTAATGTTGTTTATTATGATAATTATATGGTGATGGTTAAATGTTGATGATGAATATTATTAAATGTTAATGAAACCGTATCATATGCATACACTCATGTCATGAAAGAGGGGACCCACCTTGTTGGGCATATGAGACCTACTTTGGCAGGCGACCTCCACGGGACAGAGCGATTGAGAGAGTGAACATCAATAGGTTTTCTGATGGACCACGAAGGTCTTGATTTTGGCCCGATCTTTCGATGAGAAGGTAAGTTCGGCAATAGTCGCTCAACTCTCACAATCATAGCTATGAACTTGTAAGGCTCGAAACCATGCAATCGCTAAACTGCTCGACAAGTTGTTATCAACCGTGCACGAATACCCAGTTTACCTGATCACAAAGATCGATTCCTGCATATACTGAAGAAGCACGCAAGAACAAGATAAATAAGTAATCTGAAATTGCGAATAGGAATTGAATGTATTGATAGGTGGGGTTCCGAAGAATAATGTTGCTGTTGATCTCGCCGAACAAGAGGACAAATAATAAAGTAGCAAAGCTAAACTTCAATCGACAAAACCCGTGCAACCAAAGGGGATGGCGGCTACTATGTATAGGAGGAAGAGGAAGGGGCGGTGGTACTGTTGATGCATAAATAGTGTCACATAAATAGTACCCTAAAACCCTAGGGGCCGGCCATATGGGCCACATGGGCCAATGTGGCCAAATTAGCCCATTCGTTACATAACCCCTGGGCCAACAATTGGCGACGCAACACCATAACATGTAGACGTAGCACTATAGTATGTAGACGAACATCGGCTCATATGAGTAGACGTAGCTCGGTCTAACTGGGAAACATGGTAGCGCAGTAGCCGAAAGTCCTATCGTCGAAGTAGTGGTCGAAGCAGTGGTTGCATCCTTAGTGTTGATGTCCTCATCATCCTCCTTTTCTTGATTTTGAGTCGTCCTTGACTCAAGTATTGTTTCCAAATCATCACTTTCCTGCAAAAGGTTAGTAGCAACAGGCAAAGAAACATGCATATCTTCTAATGGACACAAAGATTCTTTGCAAACCATAGTGTAGCATTCAGATTCATGTTTTTCCAAGTCAATGCAATCAGATTGTGTAGCTAACATAACAGGAGCTTTCAATTTAATTTTACTTAGAGCTATAATCTTATGATCAACTTTTATTTTCTCCTTACTTGTTCTCTCAATCCTGTCTAATTCATCCTTTAATATGACAGCAGGAAACATTGGAAACCAAGTGATTTTCTTTTCTTTATATGTGAAAGTATAATGATTAAATCTACTATGATGTTCAGTATATCTATCATATTGCCAAGGTCTACTTAATAATAACGAGCATGCTTGCATAGGTATGACATCGCAAGCAACATAACCATGATATGATCCAATAAAAAATGTATACGCACAAGTTTAGTTACCTTCAACTTACCACAAGAATTCAGCCATTGAATGTAGTAAGGATGAGGGTGTTGAGTTGTGGTCAAGCCAAGCTTTTCGACCATGCTTGTTCTAGCAAGGTTGTTATAACTTCCGCTATCGATGATGACTTTACAGGAACATTCCTTGATGACGAACTTCGATTGGAACAAGGTATGATGTTGATTTTGTTCAGTAAACTCCATTTGAGCACTTAGCACACGCTAGACAGCTAAGCTTTGGTACATGTCAGATGCCTCATGGCTTATATGTTCTTCCTCAGTTTCATCACCTGTATTGTTAGTTGCAACTAAAACATGTTCTTCCTCAATATCACTAGCTGAAGTATACTCACCATTATCCTTTATCAAGAGAGCTTGCTGACTTGGGCAATCACGCATCAAGTGCCCAAATCCTTTACAACGGTGACATTGTACATCTCTAGATCGCCTTATAGAAGCAACGAAAGAAACACCTTTTGTAGGGACTTGTACCTTTGTTGTTTTGCTTGCATCAGGGACATGTGCAGGAGTGGAAGGAGCAGTAGGGGGCACACGGCTTGAGGAGGGTGCCACGTATTATTGCTGACTTGGTCGACCTACAAAAGATCCTCCAAAATTGACCCTAAAGCGAGATTGTTGACCCTGCACTTCTCTTTCAGCTTTGCAAGCAAGATGGAACAAACGAGTGATAGAATCGTATTCTTTATAATCAAGTATATCCTGAATTTCTCGGTTTAAACCTCCCAAAAAATTATCCATCTTAGGATCTTCAGTTTCATCTAAACCACAACGCAATAAACCAATTTGCAATCCTTGATAATAATCCTCTACAGAACTACTACCTTATCTTAAACGTTGCAATTTATTAAGCAAATCACGGGAATAATATGAAGGTACAAATCTATGTCTCATTACTCTCTTCAAAACATTCCATGTTCTATGTATGTCCTGATGAGTACGACCATATTTACTCTACCAAATAGATGCAAAATCAGAAGACTCACTAGTAGTAGCCCTAACTTTCTTATCTTCAGGGAATTCATGACAAGCAAAATTTTGTTTTACAATTAACTCCCATGTGAGGTAAGCATCAGGATCATATTTTTCAGCAAAAGGAGGCATAGTGAATTTAATTTTACCAAATGCATCATTATAGTCACGTACCTGACGTTGATTTCTTCCCATACCTTGACGATTGTGATGAAACCGACGATGGTTGTGGTCATTGTGAACATTGAAGCCATTGGTCTCCGTATCAGCAGTGTAGTTGTTCACGTCTTCTTCTTCCACCTCATCTGCCCAAGAGCGAGCAGCAGGTGGTGTGCGGTGAGCAAGGGGGTCCTCTTGTGAGACCCCGGTTTATTTAGTTTAGAATACTTAGCCTTCCATTGGCCCTAGTATTATAAACTAAATACGCCGTATCTCGATGGACATGTGCTTCCCAGAAATGCAGCACACATACATCATACAAAACATAGCATCATCTCCATGCAACAACATATCACAAGTCTAGCAAAAGACATACAATATATAAGTTATTACAGGACAGCCGAACTGGCCAAATGACAAGTAGCAAAGAAGGTAACAGCGGAAGCAAAAGGTGCCATGAGATGGCTGCAAACAAAAGCCAATTAGTGTGCCTTAACCCACAAGGCAACCAACCGGACCGCCAGCTAGTTGTCCCACACACCACCACAGCACAACTCATAGAAGTGAGGCCCTTGGGGCTCACCTTCTTCCTCTGCACACACAAGCAAATGCAGTTGAGTACAAAATAATGTACTCGCAAGACTTACGAGTAACAAGCCTATACATAACTACATGAAAGCTGATTACAAAAGAATTGGGTTATATGGTTATTTGGACGCATAAAGCAAGTTTCATTTGCAATATTGTAATAGATTGAAAGCAATTGATAAAATCTGTTTTTAATCCTTCAAATAACAACAAGTACAGCATAAATAACAAGTATCCACCTAGAAGTGACTTCCCCAAAAGCCACCACAACATAGCATGAATCCCTGATTCATACCACCCATCAAATTTTTAATTAAAATGTTGGAGTCTAACTCTTGAAAAGCTTACCCAAGCGCGTCCATAACCTAGGACGAGGCTATTCGAATAGTTTGTAATCCCTGTAGGGGTGTACCAATGTACCCACACTTCAGACCGCCTTTTTGCCAAGCTATTTAGCACACTTCCTTTGCTATGCCGACACGGCTAAGTCATACGAACCCTTTCCAATGGAATATGCTAATCAAGAGACGCACGTATGGGGGTTAATCCTTAGTGATCTGTCGACGAAATATGGATCACAAGGACCCATACGTGGAGCAGGATACACCGGCCTCGGCGGGTGCTCCCCTCCCCCACAAACATGTCCATGTTGCATATAACTAAATATGCAACCCACCACGCGACTCATTAATTAACACACCCCAAAGTACTCAGCTAAGAGAGGTCCCATATCCCTCTAGTGTGGTTAGCACGCACAAAAATGCTCGGATAACAGGTACTCACAAGTAGTTCGGTCCTTAATTGACTTGGGCACCATTCCAGTCACACCCAAAGCACACCATTCATACCATTGTGCCCAAGCCCAAATCATTTTGTTTTCAGTTTTAGTTTTGCAATTTAATAAGGCATAAAGCTAAAAACAATAGTATCATAATCAGTTTTGTGATCAAGGTTATCGACAAGTCGATAACCACCCAATTCTACCGATAACTAAGCATGGCTAAGCATAATGACACGTAAACTACTAAATGACAAGGGTCCATCCAGCGAACCCAAAATCACAGCAAGTAATCCTAGGCTCAGTAGTAGAGGATAAAACATTTCCTACTGATAATGCATCTACTAGGCCAACTATCGACAATAGTTTAAAACAACATAGCAATGCATACATAGAATTTGCAATCAACATATTAGAATTTGAAATTAGTAGAAACAATATGATCAAATGAATGCTACATCTGCTTGCCTGGCTGAAGTGCAGGATCTGGTTGTTGTGGCTCAATATCAAGATTAATAACTTCTTCGGAGCCTAACGTGAAAAGGCGGTAACTAAATAAGAGCAAAGAACACCAAAAGAAACCAGCAGCAAAAAGGGATCCAAATTCACAAGAAATACACACAACAGTAAGGGCATGAATTTAGACAAATTTAGGAACAAGAATTTCTGCATTTGGAGATGGCATGCAAAAGATATGGTTAAAACTAGCTTTCTCAGCCCATTTATCTTCTAATTTAATACAGGTACTGTTCATGGCGAAAATTTCTAGAATGATCTAGAACTTAAAATTTTTATGGCACGTAGAGAATGTTATCCTAATCACAGCAAAGTTGAGTTTACCAAATTTGGAGTTATATTCATTTAGTTATGATTTTTCTAAGGTGTAAATCTAGCATATCACATTTTCTAGGAACATAAGCATGCTCAAAGCCTATTTTATAATGTAGTATGTTAACAGAGGGACTTTCTAGCATTGATTTTATATATTTTACATTTACAGGGAATTACTTGTGTCTTTTACAAAATTAACAGGATTTCCTAAATGCTGAAAATAGGGTCAAAATCATTAATTAATGTTTCTGGTGCTATCCTGGGCCTACAATCATTTTTATATTAAAGTTGGGTTAATAACAAATTTATCAAAGTTGAGATCATCCATTTTGGACATATACAAAGCAGGATATGCATTTCACAAGATTTTATTCAATTTCTGAAAACAGCCAAAAAGTATAAATCAAGTTTTTAAGGTATACATGAATTTATATTACAGAAACATGGTTAAAAGAATTTTTAAATAAAACTTTAGTGTCAAACAAATTTACTACAACTGGAAACAACTAAAAAGGGTTTAAAATGATTTAGTTATGAATTTCTAAAGTTTTTATACAATTTTCTGCTGTTAAAATAATTACTTATCAAATCTGAGACAAACCTAAACAACGAGAATCGACGTGGGCGCTTATATGACCCAAATTTCAAATTTATTAAAGTTTAAATTTATTTATTTTTGTGGAATTTTCAAATTTTAAAAGCTTTTATAAGTATTTTAAAGTCAAAACAAATTTATTTGCAAAATTAAAAGCCAACATAAAGTTGAAAATAATTTTACTAAGTCCAAAATAAGTATGGGAATTTCTGTGAATTTTTCCATAATTTTTGGAAGTATTTTGCTATTTTCTAAAACTTATTTGAATTATCAGAATTAAAACAATTGGAAATAGAAATTTAAAACTCAAATAGTGTTTGGGCCGAAACCCAAAGGTTCCAGCCCAAACCTCTCCCGCACGCGGCCCATTCAGCCCACCCGCACTCTCTCGCCCTCTCACCCCCCCCACCCACCATCCGATCTTAATCGGACGGCTGCCAACCACCCACGTCTCCCCCCTCTCTTCCCCTTCTCCGCACCGTTGGATTTTACATCAACGGCCAGATCCCACCCATACCCTTCACGTCACTACTTATAATCGTGACCGTTGGATTAAAATCCAACGACCCGCATCCCTTCTTCCTCCTCTCCTTCTTCTCCGCGGCGCCTCGCGCAACCACTGCCATGACCGGGTCGCACGAGCTCCAAATTCCTCGCTTTTCTAACTCCCTCTCCTCACGTGGTCGTGCGCAATGGCTTCGCCACCTCGCGCCGCCCCCACTCCTCCCTCAATCCCCTCACCTCGTGCACGTTTTCACCGAAACCGTCGCCGCACCCGAAACCGCCGCGCACGATCTCCATCCCCTCCACGCCGCCTCGGACTCTCCCGGCACCTATAAAAGGAAGCCCCGTGAGCCCCTTCTCCTCCTCCATCTTCTTCCTGCACTCACTCTCCCTCTCTCGCACCAGCGTCGCCGGAATCGCCTGATTAAGCTCCTCCGCCGCGAACGCTTTCTTCTCTGATTCCGGTGCCTCCGACGACGCTCCGTCCTCGCCGCCGCCACCGACGGCTTCATCACGCCACCGCCGACCCAGTGCTCACCTCCCTTCGCCCAGGCGCCACCGGAGCAACTTCTTCGTCGACGCCCGTACCGCGCCGCCGCTTCTCACCTCGCCGTCGGCGTTTCTTCCACGCACTTCCGCCGCATCGGTAAGCGTTGCACTCCCCACTTCCTTCTCTTCACGTTGAGCCACTCGGAGGAGCTGGCCGTGGCGCGTAGCGCCGGCGAGCTCAACGCCGAGCACCACCGTCGTCTATGCCGACGTGGCACTGCCACCTCAGTGCCATCTAGCTGCCACCTCAGCCCTCGTGGCTTAGTCATAGCCCGCGTGGCGCCAGTGTGGCACGGTCCACCCCCCCCCCTCTCGGCCCAATCACCGTAAACCCGGTCCATGTGAGCCGAGCCACTTACAGTGGGCCCCACTTGTCAGAATTCTTTTTAATTCTTTTTATTCCAAAAATCTGTCGCTGATGTCATCATTGCGCAATAAACTGATTTTCCTTTAGAAAAATAAATCAGAAAATCTAATAAAATCATAATTTAGGTTTTTAAATAGATTTAAACTTCAAAAATTCATAACTTTTGCATCTGAACTCCAAATTGGGTGTTTCAAGTTGAAAAATTTGTATAAAATTATAATCTAGCTAACTAAACCAAAATATTTCAATTTGGAGTTAATTTGAGCTGAGTTTTTGAATTTATTTGAATTTGAATTTGAATTTGTCGTATTTTCGCGTTTAGACTTCGACGACTCCGGAGAGCTCGATCAATCTGAAGACCTAGAATTCCAAGACTTCAACGAAGGCAAGTTACACCATTGACCATATTGCCCCCGGTATTTTAAAAGTTAATTTCAGTTTTTAAATTATTTATTGCATGCATATGTTTACATACGTATTTCAATGTCCTGTTTTATATTTAGTTAATCCTATAATTCATTGTATGGCCAACTTGGACATTGTACATGAACACCTTGATACCATAGATAAGATAGTATCAAAATTAGTCAAATGCTTAGCCTAGCATAGTTCACACTTATGAATTTGGGAAGGTTTAGCCAAATCTCTTACAAATTGTTCCAAATTTGAAATGGTGGTATTGTTTTACCACATGAGTTTATAAAGAGGGGTTTTACTCTAAATAAAATCAAAATTGGGTTTGGACTCGGGCGAATTGGTTGGAATGGTGGGTGCAGGTTTATGCACGGGTTTAACCTGGTTAGGGTTAAGACCCAGGGTTTGTCGGAAAGTCGCCCAAGTCAATTGAGGACCGGTCTTTGAGCCGCTATTTGCTATACCTAAACCATACTACCGCATGTCCTGTATGGGCAGGAGTTGGCTAATTAGTCTGTAGTGTTTTAGTGTAATCGTGCCATGTTGATTGTGTGGGCGTCGGTTAGACTTGTTATTCCCACCTGGCGCAAGAGGGACTTAGGAGGGCGGTTAGTCAAAGGGTGAAACCTTAGCGGGCATAATTACACTAGAACAAAACATTGTAAAGGCCTCATGATAAATGCTCATGCACGCCTACGGAGCGTGAATTGGCGACATAACGAGCATGTCATCTCGTGTGGGTAAAGTTGTACCAACTCTGCGAGTAGAAATTATTCGAATAGCGCGTCATGATCATGGACATGCTAGCAAGGCCACTTAAAGTTAGAATTGTTTTTGGTTTTAAAACTGTTTTAACAAATGTCTGAGGATGGTTAATCCTTGTGTAAAATTTGGGCGGGAAGCCAAGTGTTAGGAGGTTATCCTTCACTCATACTTTGGAGGTTATCCATGTTATCACATTGACAATGAAAAATCTGATTTTGGCTACAGTATAAAATTGCCTTGGAAATTACTATAGATATTTAACCTGAAAATGATGTTTATGCAAAACAACCCCTACCATACTCACTTGATTACATTATGCATGCATTTTCATTCAATATTGGGTGTAGCTTGCGAGCACGGTAGTAGTGCTCACTCTTGCTGAATAAATCTTATTCAGGAGAAGACCTTTTCCCCGACGGTTAGGACCTGGACGAGTAGGCCTTTGACCCAGACGATTGCCTGTGGCGCATCGTGTGACCCCATATATTTTTATATTTCCGCTGTGTTTTCATTTGATACTTGTTATTTGTTAACCAGATTCATTTGTATTAAACCTCTAATTACTTAATGTTATTTACGTTTCCGTGATATGATTGTGATATTCATTTTTGTGAGACTGTGTACACTGGAAATCCTGGACCGGTGTTTGAACACAGAGAATTTGGGATCCTTCGCTCCCGGGTTCGACAAAAGTGGTATCAGAGCCATATCGACTGTAAGTCATGGCCCACGGTAGAACTGGTGAAACCGTTAAGGATTATTTTCAAAATTTAAAGAATTATCTACCTGTCTTCCAGAGTCTTACTCATCCTTTCTCTGTTAAAAGATTTCTAAACTCTTGTCTCCTCTAAAATTGCAGATGGCCGAGAGACCGACCCGCATCTCACATGGAATTTTCGCTGGAGAGTGGGCCGACATCTTATGGAAGATGATGCAGCATCTGAGCTTCAAGAAGAGGCCCACTTATCAGGGGTACAAATATATCGTGGGACAGCAGGAGTGCTGGAGAGTGGAGGTCATCCTCTGCTGTAACTTGGCACCGGATACGACGTACCACATCTTTGACGCCCCAATGCGTCGGGAGACTTTCACTGACGGCATCCAAGATGCGGCAAGGGATGCTGTCCGCCGACTTCGTTATACTTATGACGCCCACCTTCGGGATACTGCATTCCAGTACTACCCCATGCACATCCCCACCCGGCTAGGCAGTGCCTTCAGCTCTGTCGAGAATGAGGATATGTCGGAGATCACCCATCATGTGGAATTAGCCAAGGCGATGGATTACGCCTATGGCAACACCCTGGACGAGTTGTATCTAGTTCAGGGAAGATTAGAAGCCGCAGAGGAGAAGTTGAGGGCAACCGAAGCAGAATTAGCCCTCTACAAGGCAGGCCAAGGTAGTACCTGCAACTCCCCCGACTACACCCCGTCCACCCCATTGACATATGCTTTTCCTTTTAGTTCGTTTGTTAGCTGCGAATTATGAGCTACTAACCTTCTGTGATAGCCATAATCAAATAAATAAAATAAAGAACTACCTTGAAAAAGAAATTTTTGCTCTTTGTCTTGTGTTTGTGTGCTTTTTGGGCTAATATAAATTTATTCCCCCTCCCTAGTGCTATCTTTTCTTTCCTAAGTCTTTGGAAAATTCCACAGATGGTGAACACTCGCACTGGAAATGGCAACACACAAGGTCAAAGCAACGGGAATGTCGACCATCAGGAGCAGCATGTCCAGCAACCGCCCCCACCGCCAACAGAAGGGCCGGATTGGTGTCAGATGATGGCCAATCAAACACAACTCATCGACTTGCTGACTCAATCGCTCAGCAACTCCCAAGCCACAACAACAGCCGCCGCCACTCATGCGCCAACTCCACCGCCGCAAAGAGTGATCATGTCGGAGTTCATGCGCATGCGTCCACCAACCTTCTCCAGCAGCACCGAGCCGATGGACGCTGACGATTGGCTCCGCGCGATCGGAAAGAAGCTGGATATCGCGCAATGCACCGATCGTGAGAGGGTCCAGTTGGCCTCTCACCAACTCAATGGACCAGCTTCGGAATGGTGGGACAACTTCTGCATCACCCACGCCAATGCCCAGGCCATCTCATGGTAAGAATTCGTGAGAGCTTTTCGCCATGCCCACATCCCTGCCGGCATGATGACTTTGAAGAAAAAGGAGTTCCATGCTCTTCGCCAAGGCAATCGATCGGTGAGCGAGTATCTACACCGCTTCAACCAGCTAGCTCGCTACGCCCCAGCTGATGTAGCTCGAGATGAAGATCGGCAGGAAAGGTTACTGGAGGGACTTAATGATGATATCTCCGTCCAGCTCATCTCCCAGAACTTCACCGACTTCCAGCAGTTGGTGGACAAGGCGATCCGCCAGGAGGCCAAGCATCAGGAGATGGAGAACCGCAAGCGGAGGATGGCCGCCCAGAGGTTCAATGCAGGAGGCCTTCCCAAGCCTCGATTTGTTCACCCGCAGACACCGCAGCGTGGGAAGTTCCAGTCTTCCACCCCCCAAGTTCCAGTGCAGAACCAGCGCCCCAACACCTCCAACTTTCGCAGCGCACCAACTGGAGGGCAGTTTCAGCAGAAGAGTCCCGCTCCCTCATTTGCGGTGACTGTTTCCATTACAGCGAAACAGGCACTACACCAACAGATGCCCCAAGAAGCGGCGAGCGTGGCGTCTACCAAGCCGGCACCGGGAGCCACGGACCAGCGGCGGCGCGCAAAGCCGTCGAGCGGTTCATCAAGGGCGTGAACCACGTCCACAGTGAGAGAAGCCCAGCAAGACCGGATGTTGTTCTTGGTATGTTCCTAGTCAACTCAATACCAGCTTCAGTTCTATTTGATTTCGGAGCTTCGCACTCTTTTGTGTCAAATAAGTTTGTAGGCAAAAATGGGTTACCTATATCTTCCTTAGCCAACCCTATGATAATTCATTCCCCGGGTTCGGAAATGAGAACTAGTTCTCTATGCCCGAATCTCACCCTTGAAATATCTGGAGTATCCTTTCTGGCAGACTTGATAGTCTTACATTCCCAAGGTTTAGATGTCATTCTCGGAATGGACTGGCTAGCCAAGAATCATGGACAAATAGACTGTGCCAATAGATCTATCACCCTCACCAATAGAGAAGGAATCTCAGTTGAATTCAAACCCAAGACTAGTACCGGAGGTAGACCCATCCTTACTACCATGAAGGAAGTGAAGATTGAAGATATACCTGTAGTGCAAGAGTACGCTGATGTCTTTCCTAATGATCTACCTGGTATGCCACCAGATAGGGACGTAATGTTCTTAATTGACTTAGTCCCCGGAACAGCTCCAATCTCGAAGCAGCCCTATAGAATGCCAGCTAATGAGTTAGCAGAATTGAAGAAACAGATTGAAGAATTGCGAAGAAAAGGTACAGCGAGCGACTCATCACCTTGGGAGCACGGTCTGTTCGTCAAGAAAAGGACAATAGCATGAGGATGTGTGTTGATTACGGATCACTCAATGAAGTGACGATCAAAAACAAGTATCCATTACCGGGATAGATGATCATTTGATCGGTGAAAGAACAAGTGTCTTCTCGAAGATTGATTTGAGATCCGCTATCACCAAGCGAAGATCGGACGGAAGATATACCAAAGACAGCCTTCACCACCAGATATGGAGTGTATGAATTCACAGTAATGTCTTTCGGTTGAATGACGCCTCACACTTCATGAATATGATGAACAAAGTGTTCATGGAATTCTTGGATAAATTTGTGGTTGTTTTCATCGATGATATTCTCATCTACTCGAAGGATGAAGAAGAACATGAGAAGCACCTCAGGATGATCCTAGATAAACTCAGGGAGCACCAGCTTTATGCCAAATTCAGCAAGAGTGAATTCTGGCTAAGTCAAGTGGCATTCCTTGGTTATATTGTGTCAGCTGGAGGAATTGCAGTAGATCCCGCCAAAGTTGAGGCAGTAATGGATTGGAAGCAACCCAGGACAGTCACAGAGGTAAGAAGTTTCCTTGGACTAGCGGGTTATTACCGCAGGTTCATTGAAAATTTCTCTAAAATTGCAAAACCCATGACCCAACTTCTGAAGAAGGAGAAGAAGTTTGAATAGACAGGTGCTTGTGAAGAAAGTTTCCAAGACCTGAAGAAGAGTTAGTCTCAGCACCTGTGCTAGTCCTGCCTGATATCCGTAAAGATTTCGAGATTTTCTGCGACGCATCCCGCCAAGGTCTCGGATGTGTGTTAATGCAGGAAGGCAAAGTCGTTGCTTATGCATCCAGGCAGTTGAGGCCACATGAGGGAAATTATCCGACACATGATCTTGAGTTGGCAGCGATTGTGCATGCCTTGAAGATCTGGCGGTATTATCTCATTGGTAATCGCTGTGAGATTTTCACGGATCACAAGAGCCTAAAGTACATTTTCACGCAGGCAGAATTAAACCTTCAGTAGAGAAGATGGCTGGAGTTGATAAAAGATTATGATCTTGGGATTCACTATCATCCGAGCAAAGCAAATGTAGTTGCAGATGCCTTGAGCAAAAAGGCCTACTGTAATACCATGATGGTGCAGAAGGATCAGCCAGAACTACATGAAGAATTGAAGCGTCTGAACCTAGAAATTGTCAGCCAAGGTTGTGTGAATGCTTTGCAAGTACAACCAACTCTTCAAGGTCAAATCAAAGAAAAACAACTAGAAGATGAAGACATTAAAGAAATTAAGAAGAACATGCGAAGAGGCAAGGCCCCAGGATTCTCCGAAGATGAACAAGGAATAGTATGGTTTGGGAACCGCATATGTGTACCGAACCAGCAGGAGCTGAAGCAGTCGATTCTGAAGGAGGCTCGTGAATCGGCTTACTCCATCCACCCCGGAAGTACCAAGATATACCAGGATCTGAAGGAAAAATACTGGTGGGTCAGCATGAAACGAGAGATTGCTGAATTCGTCGCCCGCTGTGATGTGTGTCAGCGAGTCAAAGCAGAACATCAAAGACCAGCTGGATTGTTGCAGCCACTGCCAATTCCAGAATGGAAGTGGGAAGAAATTGGCATGGACTTCATCACTGGACTTCCTAGGACCCAATCAGGATATGATTCTATTTGGATAATAATTGACCGGTTGACCAAAGTGGTTCACTTCATCCCAGTCAAGACCACATATCGAAGCAGTCAATTAGCAGAGTTGTATGTGGCTAAGATTGTCTGTCTACACGGAGTGCCCAAGAAGATCGTGTCTGACAGAGGTTCCCAGTTTACATCCAGATTTTGGCAAAGTCTGCATGAGGCCTTAGGGACCAAACTCAATTTCAGTACAGCCTATCATCCCCAGACAGATGGTCAAACAGAGCGCACCAATCAAGTCCTTGAAGATATGCTTCGAGCCTGTGCCCTAGAATATGGGCAAAGTTGGGACAAGAATTTACCATATGCAGAGTTCTCGTATAACAATAGCTACCAAGCCAGTTTGCAGATGTCTCCATTTGAAGCTCTATATGGCAGAAAATGTAGAACTCCACTCCTATGGGATCAAGTGGGAGAACATCAGCTCTTTGGACCTGAGTTGATCAAAGATGCTGAAAGAAAGGTGAAAACCATACAGGAACACCTGAGAGTGGCACAAACCCGACAGAAAAGTTATGCTGATAACCGTCGGAGGGAATTAAACTTTGAGATAGGAGATTTTGTTTATCTCAGAGTTACTCCGCTCAGAGGAGTAAGAAGATTCCGGACAAAAGGAAAACTTGCACCCAGATTTGTGGGACCATATAAGATTCTAGCCAAGAGAGGTGAAGTAGCATATCAGCTCGAGCTGCCAGAAGCTTTGTCGGCAGTGCATAATGTGTTTCATGTGTCACAACTGAAGAAATGTCTCTGAGTGCCAAAAGACCACACCCTCCTAGAAAGCTTTGATCTCCAAGAAGACCTCACCTATGTGGAGCGACCCATCAAGATTCTGGATATCGCAGAACGTGTTACCAGGAGCAAAATCATTCGATCATACAAGGTGCAGTGGAGTCATCACCCGGAAAGTGAAGCCACATGGGAAAAAGAAGAAGACCTCAAGACCAACTATCCCGACCTGTTTGCTGACCAAGCCTGAATCTCGGGCCGAGATTCCCTTAAGGGGGGTAGGTTTGTAACAGCCCAAATTTCAAATTTCAGTAAAAGTTTAAATTTATTTATTTTTGTGGAATTTTCTGAAATTTTAAAAGCTTTTTATAAGTAATTTAAAGTAAAAACAAATTTATTTGCAAAATTAAAAGCCAACATAAAGTTGAAAATAATTTTACTAAGTCCAAAATAAGTATAGGAATTTCTGTGAATTTTTCCATAATTTTTGGAAGTATTTTGCTATTTTCTAAAACTTATTTGACTATCAGAATTAAAACAATTGGAAAAAGAAATTTAAAACTCAAATAGTGTTTGGGCCGAAACCCGAAGGTTCCAGGCCAAACCTCTCCCGCGCGCGGCCCATTCAGCCTACCCGCACTCTCTCGCCCTCTCACCCGCCCCCCCACCGTCCGATCTTAATCGGACAGCTGCCAACCACCCACCTCTCCCCCCTCTCTTCCCCTTCTCCGCACCGTTGGATTTTACATCAACGGCCAGATCCCACCCATACCCCTTCACGTCACTACTTATAATTGTGACCGTTGGATTAAAATCCAATGGCCCGCGTCCCTTCTTCCTCCTCTCCTTCTCCGCGGCGCCTCGCGCAACCACCGCCATGACCGGGTCGCACGAGCTCCGAATTCCTCGCTTTTCTAACTCACTCTCCTCACGTGGTCGTGCACAACGACTTCGCCACCTCGCGCCGCCCCCACTCCTCCCTCAATCCCCTCACCTCGTGCACGTTTTCACCGAAACCGCCGCCGCACCCGAAACCGCCGCGCACGATCTCCACCACCTCCACGCCGCCTCGGACTCTCCCGGCACCTATAAAAGGAAGCCCCGTGAGCCCCTTCTCCTCTTCCATCTTCTTCCCGCACTCACTCTCCCTCTCTCGCAACAGCGTCGCCGGAATCGCCTGATTAAGCTCCTCCGCCGCGACCGCTTTCTTCTCCGATTCTGGTGCCTCCGACGACGCTCTGTCCTCGCCGCCGCCACCGACGGCTTCGCCACGCCACCGCCGACCCAGTGCTCACCTCCGCTTTGCCCAGGCGCCACCGGAGCAACTTCTTCGTCGATGCCCGTACCGCGCCGCCGCTTCTCACCTCGCCGCCGGCGTTTCTTCCACGCACTTCCGCCGCATCGGTAAGCGTTGCACTCCCCACTTCCTTCTCTTCACGTTGAGCCACTCGGAGGAGCTCGCCGTGGCGCGTAGCGCCGGCGAGCTCAACGCCGAGCACCACCGTCGTCTATGCCGACGTGGCACTGCCACCTCGGTGCCATCTGGCGGCCACCTCAGCCCTCGTGGCTTAGTCATAGCCCGCGTGGCGCCAGCGTGGCACGGTCCACCCCCCCTCTCGGCCCAATCACCGTAAACCCAATCCATGTGAGCCGAGCCACTTACAGTGGGGCCCATTTGTCAGAATTCTTTTTAATTAATCTGTAGTGTTTTAGTGTAATCGTGCCATGTTGATTATGTGGGCGTCGGTTAGACTTGTTATTCCCACCTGGCGCAAGAGGGGACTTCCGGAGGACGGTTAGTCCAAAGGGGTGAAACCTTAGCGGGCATAATTACACTAGAACAAAACATTGTAAAGGCCTCATGATAAATGCTCAGTCGCACGCCTACGGAAACGTGAATTGGCCGACATAACGAGCATGTCATCTCGTGTGGGTAAAGTTGTACCAACTCTGCAGAGTAGAAACTATTCGAATAGCCGCGTCCGCGGTCATGGACATGCTAGCAAGGCCACTTAAAGTTAGAATTGTTTTTGGTATTAAAACTGTTTTAACAAATGTCTGAGGATGGTTAATCCTTCTGTAAAATTTGGGCGGGAAGCCAAGTGTTAGGAGGTTATCCTTCACTCATACTTTGGAGGTTATCCATGTTATCGCATTGACAATTAAAAATCTGATTTTAGCTACAGTATAAAATTGCCTTGGAAATTACTATAGATATTTAACCTGAAAATGTTGTTTATGCAAAACAACCCCTGCCATACTCACTTGATTACATTATGCATGCATTTTCATTCAATATTGGGTGTAGCTTGCGAGCACGGTTGTAGTGCTCACTCGTGCTGAATAAATCTTATTCAGGAGAAGACCTTTTCCCCGACGGTGAGGACCTGGACGAGTAGGCCTTTGACCCAGACGATTGCCTGTGGCGCATCGTGTGGCCCCATATATTTTTATGCTTCCGCTGTGTTTTCATTTGATACTTGTTATTTGTTAACCAGACTCATTTGTATTAAACCTTTAATTACTTAATGTTATTTACGTTTCCGTGATATGATTGTGATATTCATTTTTGTGAGACTGTGTACACTGGAAATCCTGGACCGGTGTATGAACACAGAGAATTCGGGATCCTTCGCTCCCGGGTTCGACAACGCTTATCAGTCGTTGATCTGGAATCCAACAGCAAGCGCGCGGGGTGCGCGAAGGCGACCCGAACGATCCAATCCATCACGACCGTTGATCTGAGATCGGAAGGTGACGAGGCGGGGGCCGTTCAGACCTCGCGAACGCACCCTCGATCTCAGCCGCAGATCAGGGAATGGACAGTCCACGACGATGGGGAGTTCGGGTGACCCGAATGTTCCACCGATCTGGACCACAGATCTGGGAATGGACGGCGGCTATTGATCAAGGTTCAAAACGAAACGCTGACACGTGGGACCGCTTGTCAGTGACTTCTAGTCACACACGCGATCGCTTACCACATGTGCACAGTGCACAGGGCCCACATGTCAGCGACTTAAAGGAGGTTTTAAGACAGCTGATTAATTTCGGAAACTAATGATTAGTGAATGATTAGTAATGAATGTGCCCTAAAGATTTGCACGGACGTGAATTAAGGGTTTTGAGGTCCCACCTGGCAGCGACTAAGAGTGACAGCTTAGGACAAAATTAATGCCGCAATGATTGGTAATTAATGAATCTAAACCCGACACTTAATGACTTCTGGATTTTGAATTTTAACCCTGAGGACCCACATGTCAGTGACCCAGGGTTAATTTCCGATAGCCATTAATTTCTGACACATTAATTAACCAATAATTACACCATAATGATGTCGGAACAATGCGGGAAAACGCCAGCGGGTGATTTAAAGGATCGGGCCCACTGACAGCGACTCAAAGGGCACGACTTAAGACATCATTAATACTCCAAATGATTAGCAATGATTGGGGATTAAATGTGTCCTAAACAAATGACGAAAACGGGAGGCTACGCCCGGCAAAATCCCGAGTGCGCTCAACGGCTTGCTGCCGGCGACTCCGGCCGCGGTGGCGCCAACCAAGTACTAAAATGGAAACGCAATAGCACTACGAACCTAACGGTGGCATCCTCGCCGGCGGTGAGGGCTCTAATCGCCGGCTAGCTGGAAAATGAAAAAGGGAGCTTTTACTGCTAAACGCAAAAATAGCTAAATGCTCCGCTGCGGTCCAGAGAAGCGAGTGCCAATGTCTCTAGGGACTAGATGAGAAGCTACCTTAATGAAGAGAAGCTTCGAAGATGGCCGGAGTAGCTTGTCCACGGTGGAAGCTTGCCGGACTTGGGGAAGATAGGTGAAAAATGGTACTCTGAGCAAAATGAGTGGTACCAAAGCATCAATATGGCTTCATTATGGTTCACAGAAGCTACATGAGCGAATAATTTGGAAATGGAGCACTTACCTGAGCTGAGGAAGAAGATGACCAAATTCTGCCGAATTTGAACAAACCCCAAATTGGATAATTCCTGAGAATCAAATCCAAAATTAAGTGAGAGAAAATGTTCAAGATAGTAAGGAGATAGAAATGGTGTAAAGAATTGTGAATGAGAACCACTGGAACACCAATTTCACCAATGGAACTCCACGGGTCAACAATGGTGCATTGCCGGTTTTGAGGAGTTAAGCCCCAAATTTGAAAATAGAGCTCAATGGCAGTGTAAAGGGATGCCAGGAGGTGTTGAAGGTGCTTATAAGGCTTTGGAAGCATTAGGGTTTGGACCAAGAGCCTTTCGGGTGACAATGCACAAAGCACAAGACATGGCCGACAAGAGAAAGGTGGTAGATGGTGCATTAGGGTATGGCACGGTCGAAAGTGTCTCTCATACCCCTAAATGTCGACTAGGACGACTGTCGGGAGCAAGATTTGACACTCCCATATCCTCGGCACTGTTCACGCACGGCTGGAGGTAGGAGACGACACAAAATGCACTCGGACAATTTTGGGCCGTTGGATTAAACGTGGACGGTTGAGATTTCAGGGCTCTGGTGCTTTTAAAACAACAGAGAGGATCGTGCGCCCTTGGATTATAAACCAACGGTCGAGATCGCGCCATGCCTCTAAGGGTTTTAAAATCAACCGTGGAGATTGCGACCTTTGGATCAGACGTGGACGCCTAAGATTAGATGGGCTCTTCGGGTGACCCGATCAGCACCCTTGATCTGGACCGTTAGATTTTGATCTGACGATCCAAATGAGTGAGCTCTTCGCGGTGGTCCGAAAGTTCTCGCGAACGTGGGCCGTGCGATTTAGATCCAAGGGCTGAGATTGGTTGCGGCTTATAAAGGGAACCCGGGCTGTTAGTTGATTCGATCAAATCGATTGACTCGGGTCCGAGTGTGACTCGAACCCGAGTAACAGTACTAACTAGGTTTGGATTTTAAATTTGAACTGAGACCTTTGAGGATTTAATTGGGGTAGCAAAACAACTCCAAAAATTCTGAAATGTTTACAGGAGCTTGCTAACCTGGATATGATCCTTGTGTAAAATTTTCAGAGGTTTTTATGCAGTGCATTTTTCTCCAAAAATTCTGCAAGGTTCTGCTTTGTGGTTTGACCGCCCTCTAAAAATATTCAAACAATTTCTAAAAATTGTGAAACTTTTCAGAGGGGTCACATATCATCCCTAGAACTTGGGAAAAATATCCCCAGAGGATGATCACAATATTTGACATGATTATATTTTTGGAAGATCAAAGTTTGGATCAAAAGACATGTGACTTTGTATTTCCATAACTCCTTGTACAAGAATTGTTTGGTACAGCAGGAAATACATGATGTAAGAAAAAGTTTTAATTTCTGCTCATTTTCTTACATTTGAAACACAAGTCTAATATTGGGATGTTACACCTCCACTCTTGGCTCACGATCATAGGTCTTGGTTTCAGCAAGTGGCTGATGTTCGAGGAGCGCAACGCGTGTGTGGAGCGCCGCGAGGTTGTCATTGATCTTATCCAAGGCATCGTGAACACTCTCACCGAGCGAGTGCTCAATGTGCCGTACAAGCTCTCTCGTGCGAGGTGTGGAAGTTCCCTCACCAGTATGCTCCAAAGAGTGGTCGTTGTTGTTTTCACCATGTGTAGATCCGTGTGACCCTGCCATTGTTAACAGAAACAAAGAACAAATCACAATGTATATGTCCCTATCAACTACTAGGTTCTATCATTTCAACAGTCACTCACACTCAAGATTTATCAAGTTCTTACAAGCTCTTACCAATGCAGCACGGAAGTGGTACAATCAGTGGCTGGTTCGTGATACTCTCACTTATGATTTGTAATATCCCGAAAGTGAGTTAAGATTTGAATCGAGGAAGATTAATTTTATTTCGGGAGAGATCGATTATTCGGGGAAGGATCAAATGGAATTTCAGGAGGGACCTTTAGGGAGTTTTCTCGATTAGACTCTTAGAGAGGGGTTAATCGCTGTTAGTCAACAACTTGGGCTCCGCCATGGCCCATCAGTGGTGGCCGCCAGTGGGCTCCTCCCCAAACCCTAGCCGAACCAACCCTTTCCCCCCTCCTCTCCTTCCAGGCCGCCTTCCCTTCCTCCCTTGCAGCCTCTACCCTCCCCACCTTCCTTGCACTCCTCCCTAATCCCCTTTGCTGCTGGCCAAGAGAAAGAAAGAGGATCCCTTGGGTGGCCGCCAAGAAAGGAGGAGAAAGGAGGAGAAGAAGAGAAGGGAAGAAGAGGGAGAAGAAGGGATCCGCAGCGGAAGCGTGGTGGTCATCATCCCCGCTGTGTGCTCTCTTCGTTTCGGCAAAGGTAACCCGTGGTTCTTTGCTTTAGGTCAATTTCTAGTTGTCTAATTTTCGGTTGTCAGTTCGTCGATATTCGGCAGCAGTGAGGTTTGTCGGTTTTGATTAGGTTATAGGCAGATTTGGGTCTGGGTGTCTCCTAGAAAGTTGTAGCTATCGTAGTTATCTTTCATTGCCGACAAGAATCAAGTCATTCGGACTTTGGTAGCCAAAGTTATGAATTTATTAGTATTTCTGTGTTTCTGGAGAGAAGCAGAATTGCTAGTGTTGGTTAACCTGATAGAAGCGCATAATTAGAGGGGTTTCCAGAGGGTCTCACCATAACGAAAAATAAGTCTAATCCTCTTAGCTTTCAGGAAAGCTAAAGATCACTAAATTCGGACAAACGTAGAGAAAGTTATGATAGTTTCTTTGTCGCTGTCCAGAAACCCGACGTGAAATATTTGCTCTGATTAAATAGATTGGTAGGTCTGGTAGATGGCCGAATCAGAGGGTTTCCCCAACTAAGTTTATTTAGAAATTTTAATTACCTTTTCAGAATGTCCAAGATCATCCTATTTGGACTCCTGAGCAGAAAGTTATGAATTTTTGAAGTCTGCTGTCTGCAGTGACCGATCGCTAGAAATTAGAAAAGCTAGAAATAATAAGAAGTTAGCGATTTCGATTGTAATGTGATGTATGATTTTGGTCCAGTATGCTAGTCTTAGTTTGGGGTTATCTTCTTGTCCAGGTGGCAGCGAGATCCCAAGGGCAGCACCCACTTCGCGTCCGCCGTTCTCGCGCGGTTGAGGCAAGTATTCGGGTTTATGTGTAGTATTGGTTGCATGTCATGATTGAGTGGTGTATTGTTCATTATTGCCATGTGAATGTGTTATGGAGATGATTCTAGTTGTGTTGATGCTTGCGAGTTATGTTTAAGGTTCCTTCATGATGCTATTGTTTACATACCCTGATTACATATTGAATTATGATATTGAAAATATGATGTTGTAGTACTTATGCATGTTGGAGCATATTGAGACTTGGTCACGTGGTGACCAAGAGTACATTGTTGAGGTCCCCATCATATGTGATGACAGCTTGAGGTCCCCGCATTCATGGAATGTGGGCAATGGATACAGAGGTCCCCGTCATTGTGATGGCGGGCAAAGGTCCCTATACATGTGATGTATAGGTTTGGTCCTCGTGTGGAGGGTACGGCATGGGTATTCATTGACGGATGAATACCCCGCATTACCGGTAGAAATGCAAACGAGATAAAGATCAAAGTGTGCATAGCATTAGCATCATTTAAATATTTGAAATGTCTTAACGGTGTTGAATAAAGTTGTTTTTAGATGTTATGTCTATATGAATGTTGCAACCTTGTTGATACTTATTCGAGTCGTATGGCTCACCCTTGCTTTGTCTTGTTATAGGTACTACGGCAAGAACGTCATGCATGGGAGGGAGTAGACATTGGAAAGCACGCACTACCTCACAACATTTATGCAATTGCTATTTAGTTTCACTTAAGAATAAATAACTGTGTGGAGACCATTGATGGATGTTTTATGATGTTGGTTGTTGGATTATTCATGGTTATGAGAGTGATGTTAATTGTTTACAATCGTACGATTATTTTTTTTATGCATGAAAGATTTGGATTATAGAATTAATAATAAATACCATGGTCATCTGTTAGTACCTCGATTTTGTTGTTCATACAAAGGAAGTTCTGCCGAAAATTCATAGATTGTTCTAGTTAGCTTAATTCTTGTAGCATTCTAGGCTCATGTGGAGCTGGGGTGTTACAGTTGGTATCAGAGCGGGCTGTAGGTCCGTGGTTAATGAAACATTAATTTTGACACACTAAGCACAGTAGATGGGTTGGGTTTTTGCATTGCATTTACGTTTCCGTTGATATTATAGTTTGACTTGTGCTTTAGTTGACTGTTGTGCTTTTTGTTTAAATTATTTATTTGTCTTGTTTGTGATTGTTTAGTGATGGCAAGGGGTGGAGGCCGTGGTCGTGGTCGTGGCGGCAGGTGCCGGCGAGGCCAGCAATGCCCCGCCGAAGTTCGTAACTCAGAGTCGGGAAGCTAGTCTGCGGGGTCGAGGAAGAGGTTGCATCCGCAGTGCAAGAGAATCGGCCTCACACGGTGCTCTGTCGCCGCTCCCATGGTGGCTCCCCGCAGCCTCGCAGCTGCTCGCCATGGGGCTACACCAGTGGAATGCTTTGAGGTTGGACACCTTCGACGGGTGAGGCACGCCAGTTGATGCAGCCTAATCGTGCGACACATGGAGAGGCATTTTGGAGCTCTAGGGATGACTTCGCACTGAGGGCGCAGCTTGTCGCCTTTTCACTCAAGGCAAGCAGATATCTCGTGGGAAGGAGTCCTCGACAGCCAGGACTTCGCCCATGGTCCAGCACTTGGGAGTTGTTTGTGGAGCAATTCTGAGGAGGTTTTATCCCCCTCTGCTTGTGGAGAGGATGGAGGTTTCATTGCAAAGCTACAAGCGAGGGCAAGATGACAAAGTGTCGGAATATGAGGCGGGTTTTAACAACCTGATCCGCTTTGTTCTAGCAGTGGCTCTGAGATGAGGTGAGAAGGCCAAGAGATTTCGTAGAGGTCTCGCATGTGAGTTTCGCTGTGTTTTGGGGCACCGGAGTCGCGTGACTTTAGCTCCCCGGTAGAGCAAGCTCGGGGCATGGAACTTGAAATGCAGCTTGGGAAGATTTACTGTACAGGAGGTACCATGGTCCAGAGGATGCAGTGGCGATAAGAAGAGTTTTGGGGAGGAAGTGGGTCATCACCAAACCAGCTTTACAAGAAGTTCAAGGGCCCGCAATTTTTCAAGTCCAAGTCCGCAAGGCCACGGTCATCCTCTTCTTTTCGACCTTCACGAGTGCTCCTAGATTGCGTCCGTTCCTGGCAAGGGATGAAGTGTTTCAAGTGTGGTAATGAGCATCGTGCCGGAGTGTTCTTGGTCGGGTTCTTGTCGCCATCGTGGCTCGGAGGCCACAAGGCTTTGGTTTGTCGGCGGAATCCGCCGGTGTTGGGGTTTTGTTGCCTCGGCAAGAACAAGGTGGGCGCGGAAGGCACCGCAGATGGTATTGGCGTGACAGAAGCTTGCCGCGACAGGGAGGGTTTGCAGTGACAGGGGATTGGTGGTGGCGGCGCGGCAGTAGGGAGGTTTTGGTGGTTGCCACGGTCGGGTGTTAAACAGTGCGGTAGGGGATGACGCGACAAAGAGATGTGGTGGTGCGGCGGTAGGGAGATGTGGTGGCACGACCGCGATTGGTGGTGACGCGGCAGGAAGCAAAAACACACAAGATAAAGCTACGCAAAGAAAACATGAGATGCAACTAGACAATGATGAACTAGACTCTAACTAAACTAGAAATCAACAACTGACACAATGATGCAACCAATGATTCAACAAGCAAAAACTGAAAAGAAATATTGCAATGGCTCAAAGGGCTCGGTATGGATGATAGATGCAAAAAAATTTTAAGGCAATTTTCTGGACTCTAGGTATGAAAAACGAATCTAATATTAAGGGTACTGATTTCTCACCAAAGAACTGTAGCTATGATACCACTTGATGGACCACGAAGGTCCTGATTTTGGCCCGATCTTTCGATAAGAAGGTAAGTTCGGTAGTAGTCGTTCAACTCTCACGATCCTGGCTACAAACTCGCAAGGCTCAAAACCACGCAATCGCTGAACTGCTCGACAAGTCGTTATCAACCGTGCATGAATACTCGGTTGACCTGATCATAAAGATCGATTCCTGTATACACCAAAGAAGCACACAAGAACAAGATAAATAAGTAATCTAAAATTGTGAATAGGAATTGAATGTATTGATAGGTAGGGTTCCGAAGAACAATGTCGTTGTTGATCTCGCTGAACAAGAGGACAAATAATAAAGTAACAAAGCTAAACTTTAATCGACAAAACTCGCACAACCAAAGGGGATGGCGGCCACTATGTATAGGAGGGAGAGGGAGGGGGTGGTGGCACTGTTCATATATGAATAGTGCCACATAAACAGTACCCTGAAACTCTAGGGGGCAGCCATATGGGCCACATGGGCCAATATGGTCAAATCAACCCATTCATTACATAACCCCTAGGCCAACAATTGGTGACACAACACCATGACATGTAGACATAGCACCACAACATGTAGATGAATCTCGACTCGTATGAGTAGATGTAACTCGGTCCAACCGGAAAATATAGCAGTGCAGTAGCTGAAAGTCCTATAGGAGAAGATGTGGTCGAAGCAGTGGTTGCATCCTTAGGGTTGATATCCTCACCATTTTCACTCAGCTATATAAAGCTATATATGTGTGTGTGTGTGTGTGTGTGTGTGTGTGTGTGTGTGTGTGTGATGAGCACATGAGCATGTAATGTAGCTATGCGTTGCACTAACGAAAAGAAAGAGATAATGATGAGATAAAGGGGTGATGATATATTTATTTTTACTATTTTAGTATGTACTTGCTGAGTCATAGAGTCACCCTTGCTTTGTTTATTTTTTTAGGTGACTATTGATGATGACATGTATGGGATGGGAGTAACACACTTACACCATGTCTATTAAACAAAACTTAGCTGTCACATATAGTTATCATAATTAGACTCTTAATAGTTTATCATAATTTAGTTGGAATTCAATTATTGGTACTTCGTGGAGTTTATTGGTGTTATGTGTGTTGGATATTTATATGGCTTTCAACATATACCGTGGTTATTGCCGGTTTTAATTTAATGGAATTGTTCATATTATTGATGTATGTGATAAGGAATAATCTGATGCGGAATTTAACTCGAGGAATTAATACTCGAGGTGCTAAGGAAGGCTATGTTGGAATATGGTAGACATATTTATTGAGACCGAGTCTACTGGAATTTAATATACATGCATATGATTAATCCGAATACAACATATGGCGAAATAGCTGAGTTTATTTTGCAGGATCGGTTCTACATGCTGTTGACCCACATGATCATATTGGAATTGATATCGTCAACAATTTGATCATGGCGTATGACTCACACATGTGTGCTAGAGACTAATATATTTTAAACTCATAAAACAGGCATATCTGATCGTAGTTGGTGATATGGTTCAGGAATCTCACGGTGTACTGGAAGCAGATGAGTCACTTTGTAACACTTGAAAGTGGAGTCCATAAATATGTTCCTACCCTCTAACCTCATTATATAATTGTGAGTGGTAGAAAACCTCTAAAAAATCAATCAGGGTTTGATGAAGCCTAATATTGATATCAGAGCCAGACGCGAGGCGCACAGCGGACGTCCGCGTCGGGAGTAGGGATGGCAACGGGGCCATTCCCCATCGGGGAGTGGCGGACCATCCCCATCCCTGTAACAAAAAAATCCCCATCCCTGTCCCCATCCCCATCGTCCGGTACTATTCTTCCCCGTTCCCCGTTCCCGTCGGGTTATCGGGGCCCCATCCCCGTATACACAAATCTAGATATGAATCTAACACAAGTACCACAAGCTCATATACACAAATCTGGATATGATCATATGAATATAACAGATGCTCATATACACAAGCTCATAGACATATACACAAATCTGGATATGAATCTAACAAAGCTCATATTAATACACAAGTACCAACAGAAGTATAAAACCTCGTATACCAGAGATTGGCGTCGGGCACTCGGGCTATTGGAGGAGGTGTCAAAGGAGGTGTCGGCGTCGGAGGAGGAGGAGGAGACGTCGGTGGCGGCGTTGGAGGAGGCGCGTCGGTGTCACCGCGTCGGGCTGTTGGGGAGGAGGAGCGAGAGTGCGGGAGGAGGAGGAGTCGGCGGAGGTGGGGCCGGCGGAGGCCGGGTCGGCGGAGGAGGCGGGGTAGGCAGAGGTGGAGGCCGGGTCGGCGGAGGCGGAGGCTGGGTAGGCAGAGGTGGAGGCCGGGTCGGCGTTGGCGGAGGCTGGGTCGGCAGAGGAGGCAGGGTAGGCGGAGGGAGAGGCCGGGTGGGGTCGGCGGAGGCCAGGTCGGCGGAGGGGGTGGGGTCAGCGGAGGCGGAGGAGGAGGCGTCGGCGGAGGTCGGAGGCGGTGTCCTTGGGGAGTTGGGGCCTAGGGGGCGTCGGCTGGGACTGGATGGGGCGGCGGCTGGGACTGGGACTGGATGGGAAATGGGGACTAGGGTTATGCAGCGTGCAGTACAGCTTAGGGAATAGGATGCACTCGGTTGGGCTGGGCTATGCAGTATGCACTGTGTTATTGAGGGCCCATCAGGTAACGGGATGGAGAATAGGGGAATAGCTCCGTCCCCGCCAAACCCGATAGGGAATATTTTTTTCATATTAATATCCCTATGGGGAATGAAGTAGTCCTAAACCTATCCCCTAATAGATGAATTCCTTATCGAGAAATGAGGAATGGGGCCATTGCCATCTCTAGTCGGAAACCATCGTCGACTTGACTTGGGTAGTTGCATCAAAATCTTGTCGGCTCTATCGAAGCCGGCTTTCTCTTCGTCCTGATCGTCACGGCGTGCGTCACGGCGTGCGGGGAAAAGCAAGAGGCTGCTGCGCTTTCTCTTCGTCCTGATCGACAGTGACAGACACGGGGCTTCGGCTTGAACGCGACTTCCGCTGATTTCGTTGAAAACTTTGAACAGGATGGGGAAAGTGGAAATTAATTGAAGAGCTCGATCGTATGCTAGTGTGAACATGTAACCGGCCGGCCTTTTCTTGCAACTGATGTTTATCTTCCTAGCTTCCGAAGAGAACCTGATTCTCAATGATCTCACACACGTCGAACTTTGCGGAATCGTGAAGCTTGAAGCGTGCGCCTGCCCGTGAAGCAAAAAAAATCGTGTGCCTCATTAACTGAAGTTGAGGAGATCGGGCGTTACCGAAGCAATCCCTGACTTTCTAGTGCTTGATCGAGAGCGACCTTCTTGGACGTCGCATCAAATTACAATCGCCAGGCGACGTCGCTGTCCGTCCAAGCCGATCGCGTCGCGGACGTCGCTATCTCTCTGCCGTGAAGGAAAAGATCGGTGGTGATCTCTTCGTAATGGTCCGTCACGCCCTGTGGTGATTTCTTCGACTGCAGTTCGCAGTGAGTGATGATATAGTCAACGCATGTCGCCATCGAGGCTTCCGCTCATGGCTCCTACGAGCCAGTCCCACGCTGGCTTGTCAGTGACAGAAAAACAGAGTTTTTGAATTTCGTTTCAGTGTTTCTGAAACATTCTGAAAATCAGCACTCGTGACAGATTCAAAAACAGGATCCAAACACTCAATGTTTGGAGAATGTATTCAACAGAGAGATGTGTGTTTTGTGCCAGTGGCGGATCTAGGAGACATGTGACGAACGACCATGTACAAGAAGCGAACAGGAACATTTCGTGGGTGGCTCTACTGGGCTAATGTCTACATCAGTCGTGTTGAACCGGCACAGTAAAGGCATCAAAGGTTCATTTGTCGAGGAACGGTTTTGTCAGCTACATAACGTTAGGACGATGGAGCTATCCAGTGGCGGATCAGGATTAGATCACATCTCGGATTAAATTCTAATTGGCTAATATATTAAAACTAACGCTAATTTCTATCCACAGCAAAACATAACAAAAAATAAGCCACAAATACTTCATTGACATGAAACTTTATAAAAAATGCTTCAACATAAAATATAATAAAAATATATATAACAAAACATAAATAATATAACATCTTAGACATACAAATTGAGTACCTAAATAACGAAGATTTCATCTCTAACCTAGCTCACCATTACTTCGTCAATAGTTGGACAAGTCCTGAGGATCTACATGTACCGATGCGCAAAAGTAACTCATATCTCCCACATTCTAAACAATGTAAAAAAAAACATATTGGTCAGCAACATCAAAAGCAACCTAATGTTAAATCTCCTTGTCATAACTCACAACATAACTAAGAACTAACAAAACAGTTCTCTCGGCTACCGAAAACTTGGCAGGTTATTGAGCAATAACATGGAAGCTTTAAATTAAGGGGCAATTAGGTCAGTAACATCGCGTTAGAGCGTAATTAGAGGAATGACACTCCATTCGTCTCGGCCTGGAAAATAACATCACGAACATCGAAAAATTAGAAGAATGACATCTTGGCTAGTTAGCTCAGTTTCCAAAAAAAAAAAATTTAAATATAGAGATTGAGCTCAAAAAAATATCAATTTTTTGTGGAGTCTCCCGATACAGTTTAATTGCTTGTGTATTTTTTTCAAAACTTTATAGTTCTGATTTTGTCTCTAAAATTCATTTAAGTATACTATTTGTAGAAATTTTCTAATGTAGAAAATTAGGTCCAAACATTATGAATTTTTTTCCAGACTCCTTACATAGTGGACTTGATTGTGTATTTTTTTCTAGAATTTTACAAAATTAAGAAATGCAATTTCATAATGTCCACTATGTGAGGAGTCTAATATTTCATAATGTAAGGATATTATGAAATTATATTAATTAATTTCTTAAAAATTCTAAAAAAATTACACGATCAAGTCAACTATGTAAGGAGCTTGGAAAAAAATTGATAATATTTGGTCCTCATTTTTTATATTAGGAAATTCCTACAAACAAGATGGTTAAATGAATTTTAGAGACAAAATCGAGCGTATAAAGTTTTGAAAAAATACACAAGCAACTAAATCAGATCAGAGACTCCACAAAAATTGATAAATTTTTTATCTCAGTTTCTATATTTAAACTTTTTTGGAAACAGAGCTAATTAGCCAGGATGTCATTCTTCTAATTTTTCGATGTTCACGATGTTATTTTCCAACCCGAGACGAACGGAGCGTCATTCCTCTAATTACGCTCTAACGCGATGTTACTGGCCTAATTTTCCCTTAAATTAAGTGTGCTGGATATAGGGGTGAAAATAAATCAGATAGTTTCCGACCGATTCGGATGGAAACGGATTCGTATTGTCTCGGGTCGGATTTTCCTCGGATCGGAAACAGGTACGGATACGATAGGCATGCTATCCGCTGGATACGGATGCGAATACGGATTGTCCGGATTTTGGCCCAAAAGAGAAAAGGAGATTTTAATTGATTTACGAATTTCAGAAAATGCAACAAATCAAATAATCTTTTAGAAAATAGCAAAGAGTTAAAAATTCTAGAAAAAATCACAGAAATTCCTTGAATTATTTTTAACTTAATAAAATTAATTCCAACTTATAGTTATTTTTTATTTTTTGTATAGAAATTATTTTTAATTTCTAAAAAATAGAAAAACATTTTTAAAATCAAGAATATTCAATAAATTAATTAAATTTTCTTTTTCACTTTATATCCAATAAAATTCCAAAAAACTCAGTAAATTTTATTTTTAGCATTAAAAACTAGGAAATTAAATAATTGACTTTATTTTATTTTTTCCTTTTTAACAAGAAAACTCTTTTAAATATCAAAAAATCCTATAAAATAATATCTTTAATAATATTATTTTTGTAGCATACTTTGGGATGTTACAGTCATTTATGTATAGATTAACCATCCAGCCTGATCGATGTTAGTGTGAATTAAGTTTTATGTATGTGATGAACTAAGTGTGAATATGTGATGGTTTGTGACTTTGTGAGTTATGACTTATGAGCTAAATATGATAAACTAAATGTTATATTTATGTTGAACTAGTTAATACAGCTTGCTAGTGCCAATGTTATGTATGGTTACTGAAAATATAAACAATTCATGAATGTTTGCATCAAATAAATTAGTTATATGTTTTCATTAATTTTTGGCATACAATTTAAGAGGTTTTCATGTTCTGAAAAATATCCGCGATCGTATTCGTATCTGGATCTGAAAAAAAAAGAAAACAAATATGACAGAGTCATTATTCGCTCAGATCCAATCCATTTGCACCTCTAGTGGATAGATGCTTTACACAATCCTTATCGAGAAGGAAATGAAATTTGATAAGCGATTATATTGGAGAGTTGATGTTAACTTTACAATCGGATGGGCCCTTGACAAGGCGTGTCAAGACAAAATCATAATCGCTTCGATCTAGATCGAGAAATATGAAACACCAAGAATTCCTAATGGAGTGCAGCTATAAGTCGCATTGAAATCAAATAGATTTGAATGCACAGAGACATGTGAGGAACGACCATGTACAAGAAGCGAACAGAACACTTCGTGGGTGGCTCTCTTGGCTAATGTCTACATCGGTCGTGTTGAACCAGCATAGTAAAGGCATCAAAGGTTCATTTGTCAAGGAACGGTTTTGTCAGCTACATAACGTTAGGACAATAGAGCTGACCAGTGGCGAATCTAGGATTAGATCACACCTCGGGCTAAATTCTAATAGGCTAACATATTAAAACTAACGCTAATTTCTACACACAGCAAGATATAATAAAAAATAAGCCACAAATACTTTATTGACATGAAACTTTATAAAAAAATACTTCAACATAAAATATAATAAGAAAAATAAAACAAAACATAAATAATATAGCATCTTAAAGATACAAATTGAGTACCTAAATAACGAAGATTTCATCTCTAACCTAGCTCACCATTTCTTCTTCAATAATTGGACAAGTCCTGAGGATCTAGATGTACCGATGCGCAAAAGTAACTCATATCTCCCACATTTTGAACAATGTAAAAAAATATTGGTCAGCAACATTAAAAGCAACATAATATTAAATCTCCTTGTCATCATAACTCACAACATAATTAACAACTAACAAAACAATTCTCTTGGCTACTGAAAACTTGGCAGGTCATTGAGCAATAACATGGAAGCTTTAAATTAAGTGTGTTGGATAGATGCTTTACACAATCCTTTTCAGAGAAGGAAATGAAATTTGATAAGCAATTAAATAGGAGAGTTGATGTTAACTCTATAGTTGGATGGGCCCTTGACATGGCGTGTCAGTACAAAACTGTTAACTGCTTTATGATCTTGATAGAGAAAAATGAAACACCAAGAATTCCTAATGGAATACAGATATAAGCTGCATTGAAATCAAATAGATTTGAATGCACAGGAGACATGTGAGGAACAACCATGTACAAGAAGCGAACAGGAACACTTCGTGGGTGGCTCTACTGGGCTAATGTCTACATCAGTCGTGTTGAACCGGCACAGTAAAGGCATCAAAGGTTCATTTGTCAAGGAACGGTTTTGTCAGCTACATAACGTTAGGACGATAGAGCTATCGATTGTCTGGAGCGGTGGAACGGGCCCGAGCTTGAGAGCGCCGCCGCTACGTTGAGGGAGGCAGGGAGCCCTCACCTGGAGCCTGGAGGTGCTGCATCGAGGGAGCATGAAGGCACTGCGCGCCTGCGCCGCTGTGTCGAGGGAAGAGTCGCAGGCTAGAAGGTGCGTCGTTGGTGGTCGAAGAGCCCGCCGCCCAAGGCACCGCGTCGACCGCCGAGATGGCACGCGCCGTGTCGGGCGGGATGGACCAACGAGCCACGGAGGGCGCGCAGCATAGCGCCGGCGTGAAGGAGGCGCGAGGAGCCGGGAGGGGGCGGCGGCTGCGATCAGCGGTGAGGTTGCGAGGCCGAGGTCGCCGAACCACCACGAGGCGGAGCCACCGATGGAGTGGGGAAGGGATTAGGTCGAGGCGGATCTAGGCGTGATCCGGGCCGCTTGGATGGTCGGGCCTTGGGGTAAATGGTTGTACCCACTTTTTCGCCCATATGTAAAAATTTTTGCACTATTATTTTTCCTAGGCCTCGGGCTATAGCCTACCCCCGTCCGAGACCCGATCCGCCCTTGTTTTGCACTGTAATCTTACAATCTTTTGTGTTTTTGGTTTCTTATATAGACTCGAAGTTTACAACTCTATTTCGAATCACTACAGATTCTGAAGCTATCTTCGAAAACAGACTCGACCAGCAAAACAAACTCGCTTTCAAGCCAACACGAAAACGATCGTGCTTACAATTACAATTGTCTTATGGTAATGATACGGACCTGACGTCCGATAAGAAACAAACCGATTGGACGCCTCGTCACTGGGCTGTGCGGCGGCGACGGTGCGTGAGCAGTGCGCGCTGCCGGTTGGCTTTCGTGCAAGAGACCCTGTATGAAAACGATCCTTGTGGGGAAGCCTTGTTAGCCAGATTACATGGCATGGCTTGGTCCACCGGGTTAAATAACTAACGAGAACTTGTTCCGGGGTTAACGTAAGACATGCTATCAGAGGAGTAGTACTACTACACAGCTAATGACTTGTCCTACTATTGCATCCTTCTTTAATTTCGGTACTTTTGTTTTTGGGTAATGATACGGATCTTGTATGGAGATGTTGCAACCGTTGCCTGAGGATATTACAACTATTGTTTTAGGATATTGCAACCGTTGTCCGGAGATGTTGCAACCGTGTCCGGAGATGTTACAACTATTGTCCTAAGATGTTGCAAGCGTTGTCCACAGATGTTGCAACCGTGTCCGATGCACTGATTCGCTTCGGACATATGTACATGAGGTGATACTAGTACTCAGACGTCCGATTTGTGATGTTGCAACCATTATTCGAAGATGTTGCAACCGTCGTTCGGAGATGTTACAACCGTTGTCCGGGGATGTTGCAACATTTGTTCTATGATGTTGTAACCATTGTCCAGAGATGTTATAACTATTGTCCTAAAATATTACAATTATTATCCGAGGATATTGTAAATGTTGCATCCGTAGAAAATGTGACCTACGATTCGATCAAGTCGTGGAACCGATCTATTTTTTGTACTTCACTAAATTGTTATAATTTATTTTTTATTTGACTTGCGATTCGACCAAGTCTCCCACCCGTACGTCTGATTTGTAATAGCTCTCTTGTCTTATACATTGACAATCCAATTATTAATACGACAAACTTAGAACTAACAGTCAGTGTACGTGCCCATCCTATCTTCTCTGCCAAGCTCATTATCTTCTCGAAATGCGTGCAAACAAAGCTGAGTCCAGTTCAATTACCGAAGCAATCCCTGATTTTCTAGCGCCTGATCGAGACCGAGCTTCTTGGACGTCGCATCAAATTATAATCACCAGGCGACATCACTGTCCGTCCAAGCCGATCGCGTCGTGGACGTCGCTCTCTCTCTGCCGTGAAGGAAAAGATCGGTGGAGATCTCTTCGTAATGGTCCGTCACGCCTGTCTTGTTCCTCAGCAGGCGTACGGTGATGATGTAAAAGCATGTACAATGCACTATCAACGGTAGCTACATGATAGTCTTGAGTGGTGGTCTTATCCTCCATTTAAGCATAAGCTACTAAAGACACCACTTAAGCATCTACTTTTCTAATGCATGTAGCTTCAAGTGGAACCTACCAAATCTGAAGATACTATCCAGGCGTTCACCCTTCCGTGGTTTGATGATTGAGGAATATAAATAAGTGAATGCATGTTATATTGGAAAATATTTTTTAATTGCATCAATCTTTTTGAGTCGTAAAATTTTTGATGCTACAGTATTTATACATCTCAAGCATAATACGCCTAGACATGATACATAATTCCGATTGAATGAAACTAAAATAGAGATTCTTGCTACTACATTATATAGAAATGCAAGATTCAGTAAGTACAACTTTGTCCAAGCATTCAACAACTAGATATCAAGCATCCATCTACCAAGTACTAGTAGTGCATAACTCAATTGAGTCAATTCTGCAAAAAAAAATCACAGAACAAACAGGGGATATCTTGTCACAAAAAAATTACAGTTCAATGCCAAGATTTACTGCTACATTGCCATCTGTAAATAGTTCAATGCCAAGAGATCTTGTCAAAAAAGCATGCCATCTTTCTCCTAACACTGCTACATTGCGAATTTTTATTTGTCAGTAATAATCATGGATCGTCGTACCGTTGGACGACTTATTCCTAGTCGACCAATGGTTGGGCAACTCATAAGAATCACCCAACGACAGAGTTCAGCGATAAGTCGCCCATTGGTTCAGCGATTTCATGCAAGTCGCCCAACCAATGGGCGATTTCATGCAAGTCGCCCAACCAATGGGCGATTTCATGCAGTGACTGAGCTGTTAAATCAATCCAATTGGAACAATTGTGTGGAAATAAATGTTACATTCCATGAGTATTACATTTGCAAATCATGTTTTTTTTAATTAAAAGGGTGGTGACAATGTTGGTTGGTCCGTTTGTGAATTTTGTAGAATCTCAAGGGTACGAAATTTGTCATACTCGCAATAACGTTTTGTGATCGCCGTATGTTGTTGTAGTGCGCTAAATTTCTGAAGAATTTTGTGAGAATGATAGAGGTACGAATGATTCGTAAGTACGAAGGTAAGTGATATTGCGATGCGCCAAAAAATTCATACACAGTGGACAACTTTGGAGAAATAGTGCAACGATAACAATACAAAAGTAGATCCGATAAGGGGTTACATGGCAAGCAGGTTAACGAATCAAGGACGGTACAGGCATGCCTTTAGAGAATTAGAAATACATCAGACATATGGGCGAAGAGGGTCGAACTACTAAGTGGACCGGGGCCATTTGCCTTTCCTTGCGTGCTCGGCATTGTACTTCTCGCCTGTCGCCTTAGCCTCGGCCGCCATTTCCCTCTTTTTCTCGTAGTCCCTCTAGCGAGCCTCGCGCTCCCTGCGCCTGCACGTCTCAAGATGAGCTTTGTCCTCCGACAGATACGCCGTTGCTGCTCGCGTTGCGGTGCTCCTCCTCCCGAATCTCGTGGGCCCTTTTGACATTCCCACTCAAGTCGAGTCCATCGCTGAAAATCACGCACCACAAGACGAGCCTTGTAGCGCCAAGAGAACTATCCGAGTGGGTCTTGATCCTGCACACCCACTTGCATGTGATAGGAGTGGCACGCGAAGGTAAGGCTACATATTGATGAGGAAAGCAGCAATGAAGACAACCTCAACCTGTATGAGGTGGAACGAAGAGGCAAGCATGAAAGCGCGAAATGTCTCAAGCAAATGACGATGCTTACGCCGAGACACCATTCTGCATGACCACGGGGCAAAAGTACTTGGGAGAGTAACTCGCGCTCGAGAAAACGACGCAAAATGCAGATATGTATTCTTTAGCAAAGAGCACGAAACACACGAATAGCCGAATCAAACTGAGTACAAATCATAGTGACGAATATATGATAAATTGAGAGAACCTAACTGCAAGAGGACGTGAAGTAGATCAAAGTATGACGAGAATAATCATCAATAAAGATCACATAGTATCAATGATCCTCTTTCGAAATGAAGGGAGTCGGATCCCAAACGTCAGAGTGAACAAGATCAAAAAGACGTGCAAAGACATGATCACTAGAGGGATATGAGAGCTGCAGCTGCTTGCCAAGCTTGCAACTCATACAAGGTAAAGATGTGTCACCAGAAACAGACCCAAAAAGACCATGACTCAACAGCGCTTAGGTGGCGGGACCCGACCGCGCTAGGGCAGAGGAGGCGCGAGATCCAACCATGGGCGGCGGCCGACGCGGATACAGAAGAGGCCTGGGATCCGGTCGAGGAGACGTCGGGCATGCGGAGGAGCACGGAATCTGGCAGCGACAGCGTCCCAAGAACAGACGCTCAGGGCCAAGAGGTCCGGAGCACGGAAACCAATGGCCCTTAGGAGTAGGCAGCACTCGAGATCCAGGGTGGTGCAAAACCGACCGAAGCAAAGCAAAGGGTTGTGGAGACAGAGGATGTGAGGAGGAGAGGAAGGCGGCGCCGGCAACGGCGCGCCAAAGGGCAGCGACGACTCTCTCTCTCTCTCTTTCACACAAACCCTAGCCCTGGCTCTGATACCATGTTGGAATAAACCCTTGATCTATTCCAATGAGCCAAAAGCCAATATAATATGTACAGAGTAAATCATATGCAAAGAACACTCTAAACTATATACATTTCTAACCGCCAGATCATATTCTGTTAATTTGAATAATTGACAGACAAATCATGTCTTCGTATTTTGAATAAGTGATAGCTATAAAAGCGGGATAATAATGGTTAAAGGCAGCAATTTAGATCATATAATGTTATCGCAAAATGCATCAACGGAAACAATATGAACTTCAACAGTCAGTAGCAAATGATTTTTCAAACTGCTCAGGCAAAATATTTACCAAGCTGGAACTAACTTGAGCATCCTAAGGCCTAGTTGGAATGCAGGAATTTTTGCCCGGTTCTTGTAGAAAATGAACTGTTTGACTGTTTCTGTGAAATTTCTACTAATTTCTCCGAAATTGGAATGTTCCAAACAGGCCCTAAGTGAAATTTCAATATGTGCCATTCTTCAAGGACAAGGAAAGATCTAAGGTCATAAAAAAATATGAATAATTGTCAGTAATGTTCAATATTCAGCTCATGGGCAGATATGCATTCCTTCTGCTTTTGGATCACTGCCCAATTGCTAAGTACTGCACCCAACTGAATTTGCGGATTTATAATTATCTACTAAATACCAGAGTACAATCAATGCCGCAGCAAGTCACACAACTCGGCGCAGCTCTCCTGTGAGGAGTGCAAACTTAACGGTGCTGTGCTGTGACAACACGGATGGCGCTAGCATACCTTTCTTTTTCAGGTCAGTTACCTCGTGAAGGAAATATGAGTTTTCCTTGGTTCCACTGAGTACTGCTTGAAAGATTTGTAGTGGGTCCCCATGGCTGACAATAAGAATTGCAGAGCTGCATGAAATTAAACATATAAGTCAACTCCAGGATGATAGATGGAAGCATGGATTAATAAATGTCAAGCTGCAACTTGATATAAAAAAAATGTTATCCGTGTCTGCTATAGCGTTATTCGCAAACAATATGTAAAATTGATGAGTCTTACATCAAAACTTCTAAATGAACTATTAGAACTTCAGCATCCTATACTCCTAGTTGATGGCTTACCAAGGCAGCTCTACAAAACTTACCCCACTGTTAGTGGTCCTTCAAGTTTCTATACTTTATCATATCTATGCTGCATAGAGCCATAGACTATGTAAGGTAACTATACAAATTTGTCTCTGCGTAATCAAATGCTGAAAATTAGCATTCATTCTAGTTCACAGGTTCAGCTCTGACAAACCATAAGCCCTGTTGTTATTCAGCTTCATGCCTTCACGTTCATGTCTATATCTTGATTCCTGCCAGAAGGCCAGTAGAATTATCCGAGCAGGAGAAATCAAATCTCAATCAACCTAGTCACTTGGCCTTAAGGATTTGAAGAAACAGGTAGTTCCTATCTTTTTCCTATCTGCAGCGAGTTACAATAAACTCACCCTAGATATCTGCAATTACTCAAGTATCCAACTTTAACCATAATTGCATCGACTAATCCAACAGGTAATAAACTAAAGCAATCAGTTTAACCCAAAGTTGACTTACTCAGCCTTGCACTAAAGTTCCTGGTTTAACCCAAAGTAGCCTTATATCATCTTATATGCAATAAACTAGAGCACCTGGTCTAACAATTCTACGCATAATAAAACATTAAAACTAAATAACCAGATGTAATCAATTCCAGTCGGTTCCTGGTGGTCCATGCATGGTCGCAAATGCGGTGTTGGTTGAGGGCAGAAGACTGCATTAGATAAAGAATCATTACTATCGTGGGTTGTTAAGGCATTTTTCACTGATTTGCAGAGTCAGCGTGTTATGTGGGGCATACCATACCAGCGTCATGGCCCTAGGCGTGAGCCCAACCAGGCTGTGGACCAGCCAGCAACATGATAGGAAATAGATATGAGACTTCATCTCCAAGTTAAATCTGCTATTCCTTTAGATTTGATTGTGTTCGGTTAAGGAGAATAGCTCTATATTTGGTTAATTGAGATTAGCTCAATCTTTTATATTTGGTTATTGAGATTAGCTCAAATCTTCTGGCTCTACTAAAGGAGCACAGAATTTCATCTTAGGAATGAATAAAGAAGTCTCCAATTTTCCTACCGGATTGCGTCTTTCCACTATCCCTCATCAGCTTGGTTCACGTGGTTCGTCATTGGCGTTCACACCTTTGGGGACATGTCTTCACTGTACGCACCGACCAATGTAGCTTGCAGTTCCTACTGGATCTGTGTCTTTCCACAATCCCTCAACATCAGTGAGTGAGCAAATTGTTCGGCTACAATTTCACAGTGGAATACCATCCCGGTCGCCTCAACACTGTCGCCGATGCTCTCTCTCGCCGTGACGCTGGGCACACCTCAGCATGTGCTCTCTCCGGGACATCCTTCTCCTTATTCAATGATCTGCGCCGCGAAGTGGTGTCATCAGCCGAGCTACAATCCATCTGCACTCGGCTGCAGTTGGGCGAGTTGGGTGCACCTTGGTCCATGGCTGAGGGCCTCCTACTGCGCAATGGGCACATCTTCGTGCCAACTTCTTCTCCCTCCATGCCGGCCATCCTAGCAACAGCCCATGTCGGCCATGAAGGTATACAGAAGACCCTCCACAGATTGCGCACTTATTTTTATGTCCCACGGGCACGATAGGTCCAAGATTATGTGCGCACTTGTGTGATATGCCAGCATAACAAGACTGAACATCTCCATCTCATCGGGCTGTTACAGCCTCTCGAGGTACCGACTACCGTATGGGCCGATATTTCAACAGGCTTCGTCGAAGGGTTGCCTTGCGCACATGGAAAATCTACCATCCTCTCCGTCATTGACTGCTTCTCCAAATACGCCCACTTCATTCCATTAGGGCACCCATACACGGCCACCTCTGTCCCTCGGGCCTTCTTCAACGACATTGCTCGTCTTCACGGGATTCTACATTGGATTGTTAGTGACTACAACCCAGTCTTTACAAGCAATTTTTGGAAGATTTATTTCGCTTGTCTGGTGTTCGCCTCCACCTCAGCTCGGCCTTTCATCCCCAGTCCGACAGTCAGACCGAAGCGGTCAATAAGGCATCGCCATGTACCTTCGTTGCCTCACCGGTGATCGCCCCCATCAATGGTTGGAATGGCTTCCATGGTGGAATATTGCTACAACCCATCCTATCATACTGCTCTTCGCGACATGCCATTCCAGGTGGTCTATGGCCGACCTCCCCCATCCTCACATATGAGGAGGGCGCCAGCATGGTGGTGGCAGTAGAAGCCTAGTTGCGTGACCGTGATAAGTTCCTGAGTGACATACGAAAACGACTTCTCAAGGCTCAACAATATGCCAAGAGTTATTATGACAAACATCATCGCGAGGTCACTTTTGAGGTAGGCAACTAGGTATGGCTCCAGCTTCATCGCCAAGCTGCCTCCCTTCCAGGCCGCGCCACATGCAAGTTTGGTCCCCGCTTCTATGAACCCTACCACATCATTGAACACATTGGTACAGCCGCATACCGTCTTCACTTACCGGAGGGCGCCAGGCTACACGTCTTCCACGTCAGCCTCTTGAAGCAGTTCCATGGAGACCTTCCAATGGCGCCACCTGCACTTCCACCCATCGAGCATGGTCACGCCCTTCATGTTCCGGCCAAAGTGTTGAAGGCCAGTCTATGCCATGACGTTTGGCATGTTTTGGTCCAATGAGTTGGTCTGGATGCGGTCGAGGGATCGTGGGAACCATTGGATGCCTTCAAAGAAGCTTATCTTGCAATTCAGCTCGAGGACGAGCTGTTTGCCGAGGCCGGCATAGATATTTTATGGGGCATACCATACCGGCGTTGTGGCCCTAGGTGTGCGCCCAACCAGTCCGTGGACCAGCCGGCAGCATGATAGGAAATAGATATGAGACTTCATCTCCAAGCTAAATCTGTTATTCCTTTAAATTTGATTGTGTTCGATTAAGGAGATTAGCTCTATATTTGGTTAATTGAGATTAGATCAATCTTCTATATTTGGTTATTGAGATTAGCTCAAATCTTCCGGCTCTATTAAAGGGGCACGCTATTTCATCTTAGGAATGAATAAAGAAGTCTCCAATTTTCCCTATCTCCTTTTCTGATTCCCAAACCCCCTCCTTCCCTGCCGATGGTAAGCTGCCAACACGGCGCTTGGACGATGGAACTATCGGCCGAAACCCCCTGTACACCACAACTACAACCTACGCAATCCAAGCCTTAACACAGCGGTTATTACACTGCAGCTTGTCAGCGTTACAATTACATTTCAAATTCATGGTAAGACAATAAGACATGCAATTCATCTTTTCTAAAGGAAACCTGGACAGTCAAATACAACATCTGGGTCTATCAATATGGATTTTGGTGATAATGTAACAGCAAAGACATGTAACAAAACATGATAAACCATGTAACAAAACATGATAAAACAGATATATCATCTGAATTCTAATATATGCAAGTACAAGTACCCATGGAACTCCGTGTCTGAAGAAGACAGCACGGCTGCAAGTCTACTAGCAACATCTGCAACACTCTCTCCACCTTCTGGAGCCATAAAGGGATCTGCTTCATCTACTGCCCATACCTCTGCATACTACCACGTCATGTCAGATTTAGTAACTGAAATAAAAGATAATAAGATCATAAGAACACCAACAGAATTAACTATGTGCTATAGATTGGAGGGTTTTTCTCTTGAGAGTAGAATAACAGAATTTGTACTAATGATCAAGCTGCTATTCACACCAGTGTCACCAGGACACGCGAGTCCAATTTTTTTTGCCATGTCGACCGTGTCAGACTCCTTGCGACACGATCGACACCCCATGAAGAGTCCTTGTGAGAAGCGAGAAGGAAGAACTAGCTCGATGCCGGTGTTTAGATAGATCTATTGCAGAAGGAAGAGAGGAAAGAGATGCCGATGCTCTGGCATGATTTAGAGAGCTGTTAGAGGAAGTAGAGTCGGGGGTGGAGTGGTAGTGTTTGGTCGAAGGGGCATGTGAAGAAGAGTAAGGCTGGTCTAATGAGAAGGAATAGAGGGAGAAGAAGGCTGGAGGAGCTACAAGAGACTTCAGCTGTAGTACTTCTTTATTTATTTTTACATCTAACGAGGCATTGGACAGCTTTTGCTACCATTTTTAAAAGAGTAAGTGGTGTGTAGCTGGTCTTTCATGTTACTATGTGATATTAACAGTGTCTATGATCTTTGTGGCAATTATATAGTGTTGTGGTAGTGTACATAAATTAAATATTTCATTGCATAAATTATTTTATTTTAATTTCTAAAGAAAATAGAATATATATTAGACGAATCCTTGAATCCTATTTTCTAGAGCTTGTCGAATCAGACACTCGAATCCGAGTCGGATTCCGACACCCTTGTCCGTGTCCAAGTTACACTGGTTCACACTTGCTTGGCCTTTTCATGTCCTTCCCCTTATTTTCCATGCAGCATATCGTGGCCAAAAAAATGCAGTCATAGTACCTCATGTCTTAATTGAAATTTTTCAAGATAATACTGTTATGTAACATATCAGCGACATAGGTAGGTACTAATTTGCTGCCCTGCACTTTAACATTTACTTCATCAACATGTGTATGACCAGGATCAACACTTGCACTTGATAAATAATGTATATTTAGTTGAGGTCTTGAGGAGATAACTTTTTCCCCAATTATTCCTGAAGAAATTACTAATAAAGGCTCAGTAATAGACAACAAACTAGAGAAATAGAATTCAAAAGAATGGCTTGGGCAAGCTGAAAAGTCTTCCACTCTTTCTTTGCTTACAACAAGCATGGAGCTTCAAAGAATTTGAGAGATAAGAAGACTATTAGCTTTCAATGCATTCATTATACCTTATTGTTGGAATAATGCCTCTTGTCTATTCCAATGGGCCAAAGGCCAGTATATAACATGTACAAGGTTGGACAATAGCAAATAACACCCTACAATATACATATCTAACACCCTCGCTCAAACTCATGGTGGATCAACAACACTGAGTTTGGAGATGTAGAAGCTATGCTGAGCTCGAATCTGTGCCTTGGTGAAAAAATCTGCTAACTGAAACTCCAAAGGTACATACTGAAGAACAATAACTTGGTCTTGCACCTGCGATCGCATGTACGAAGCATCCACTCCAATGTACTTGGTAAGCTTATGCTTCACGGGATCTCGAACAATGCTGATCGCACCAGTACTATCTGATAAAAGTGGAGTTGGTGCGAAAGCGAAACACGTAAACCGCAAGAAGCCACCGGCTGTGATCTCACCGTCGGCAGCCATGGCTCTCAACTCACCTCGGCTTAACGAGAAATCGCACCGCTTATTAGTCTTCCAGGCAATCAAGGAGGAACCAAGGAAAACACAATATGCAGAACGAGACCGGCGATCAGAATGATTGCTAGCCTAGGTCGCATCAAAGTACGTCTGAAGCTGTAAAGAACTGGAGCAAAGAAAGAAAAGACGTCGAGTGATGGTTCCACAAAGATATCGAAGAACACGAAGAAGGTGATCAGAGTGAAGGTTGAGCGGGAGCAGACAAACCGACTCAAGATGTGAATTGGGTGAGAAATGCCAGTCGAGTAATCCTGTGGTAGACAAGGCTCCGGCAATATGGCGATAGTGAGCGCGATCTCAAGAGGCTCACCATCGATGAGGTCGAAGGTGAACACTAAGCTCCATAGGAGTATCCACCACGCGCCGATCAGTGAGACAAGCGCGAGTAAGGATATCCTGAATGTACTTCTTCTGGGAGAGATAGTAGCTCTCGGGCGCAGAAGTGATCTCAATCCCAAGGAAGTAACGAAAAGGACCCAAATCAGACATCAAGAATCGCCATCGAGACGCCCTTCACAAAAACAATGTACTGAGAGTCATATCCAGTAATGATCATGTCATCCACATATAGAAGGAGGAGCGTCCGACCCTAAGGAGAGGTGTGAACAAAGAGAGCAGGGTCATGATCACTGGCGAAGAAACCGGCAGCGGTGACAACAGAGGAAAAGCAGTCAAACCAAGCACGAGGGGCTTGTTTGAGCCCACTTACACGTGATAGGAGTAACACGTGCAGGCAAGGGCACAAGATCCCAAGTGCTAGTACGCTCCAAAGCAGCAATCTCCTCAGACATCGCAAGCTGCCACTCAGGGTGAGCGCGGCCTCACGATAGGTCGAGGCTCGAAAGAGCGTGGCCGCGGCCGTAGCGCCAGCGGCTCGACAAAGTGTAACGATCACGAAGATCGTATCTGAGAGGAGAAGGCGGAGCTGGACCCAGCAAGGATGGAGAGGGAGGACTGGGAACAGGGCCCAACAGAGACGGAGGCTCAAGAGAGGAAGTAGTAGGCCGAGGACGGTGAGAGTAGTGCAAGAGAAAAGATGGGGCCTGAACAATAGAGCGGGAAGGAAAATCCGACGAAGACGAAACAGATGAAGCCAGAGGAGCCAGAGGAGAGGGATGCAGAGTAGATGGAGGATGAGGCGAAACAGTGGTGGAAAGCTGAGAGTCCGGAAAAATCAGAAAAGAGATCTACTCAGCAAGAAAATCTGGGCTGACAGTGGGGGAACGAGGGTAGTAAGATCGGAACTCGTCAAAAGTGATATCCCGAGAAATCCTCATCCTGCGAGCAACAGGGTCATAACAACGATAACCCTTATGCTCAAGACTGTAACCAAGGAAAACACACTCAACTGACTAAGCAGTTAGCTTGGTGTGCCCACGAGGTGGAAGAAGGACGAAATAGACACAGTCGAAACTGCGAAGATGACTATACTCTGGAGCTCGACCAAAGAGACGCTCGACAGGAGTAGAACCCTGAAGAGTAGCAAAAGGCTGCAGGTTGATGAGAAAAGCAACATTAGAAACAACCTCAGCCCAGAAGTGAGGGGGAACAGAAGAGGCAAGCATAAAAACGCGAGCGGTCTAGAGCAAGTGATGATGCTTACGCTAAGAGACACCGTTCTGAGCATGAGCACCAGGACAAGAGTACTGAGAAAGAGTGCCCTGCTCAGCGAGAAAGCGACGCAAAGCAGCAGAGAGATACTCACCAGCAGAGTCGACGCAAAAAACACGAGTTGTCGAATCAAACTGAGTGTGGACCATGGTGGTAAACATCTAGTAAATAGAGAGAACCTGGCTGCGCTCGAACATGAAGTAGATCCAAGTATGACAAGAATAATCATCAATAAAGATCACATAATAGCGATGACCCCCTTTCAAAACGAAGGAGCGGATTTCAAACATCAGAGTGAACAAGATCAAAAGGACAAGTAGAAATAGAATCATTAGTGAGATAGAGGAGCTGCAGCTGCTTGCCAAGCTTGCAACCCATACAATGTAAAAAGGTCCCCAGAAACAGACCCAAGAACACCACGACTGACTAAAGACGATAGATGCGAGCCACAGAGATGACTGAGACGATGGTGCCACTGAGCGAAAGAGGCAGTGGAGGACGCAGCAAGACCAGAGGTAATGGTAGTGGCTGACTGGCAGGTGGAGACAGCGGAAGGAAGATGAAGCCAGTCGAGCTCCCAGAGATGTTACGAATCACGGCGCCAAGGGCCAGTACCAAGCAAAGTCCCCATGAGGCGGTCCTAAATACAACAAGAGTCAGACTCAAGAACAATACGACAGTCATTATCAGTGATCTGACCATCCGATATAAGCTGCATAGTAAGCTAAGGAACATGAGAGACTGCAGGAACATGAAAAAAAGAAGTGGAAAGGGTGTCTTGGCCTGTAACAAGAAGAGAGGACCATCTGTAGTCTGAATAGTGGAAGGAAAATATGTGGAACGCACAGAAGTAAGGTGGGTAGAATCTGGTGTCATGTGAAAAGAAGCACCAGAGTCCAAGATCCACGGAGACAAGATACCTGAAGAGGGAGGAGGCGAGGAAGACTGCTGAGAAGCAAGCGCCAGACGAGCAGAACCTGAGGAGTCTGAGAACGAGCCGACACCGAGGCGCTAAAGCAGTGAGAGGAGCTACTGTATGGCATCACCAGAGGAGCCCTGACGAGAGGGGCTAGCTCCTGAGTGAGAGGAACCTCCAGAGCCCTTCGGGGGATGTCCACCCCGACGACCCTAGTCCCTCCTCCGCTTGTAGCAATACTGATACATGTGGCCGCCACGGCGATGAGGTGCGGCAGAGAGACCGCAGAGAAGCAAAGAACCACCGGCTGAGCCGTGAGGATCACGCCTGCGGCCAAGAAACCGCGAAGGAGCATGTGCCGGGCGGCATAAGATAGATCGTGACCGAGCCACGCCACGGTAACGAGTCTCCTCAGCACACACACCCGTGAGGGCCTCCACCAAGCTCGCGCGAGGGTGGCACGTCAGGAGCTGAGCACGCACAGTCTCGAACTCAGGCCGGAGACGCGTCAGGAAGTCGTAGAGACGGTGAGTCTCCTGGTGAACGCTGAGCCACACACAGCAGGGACAGGTCCGGTAGACATCCGACCCTAGAGAGTCAAGCTGACGCCACACCTCGGACAACTTCTAGTAGAAATCATCCATGGTGGCATCGAGCTGCTGAAGAGAATGTGCCTGATGCACGACTAAGAGATACATAGCATCACTCGTCAACTGATAGTGAGCTCGGAGGCGCTCCCACGTAAGCTGTGTCGTCACCAACTCCGCCACATCCATGGAGATGGTCACAGGCATGCTACCCACCAGGATGGCGGTAGCACGAGCCTCGGCCTCCTGCCAGCGCTCGTAGGCGTGCAACTCAGACTGGTAGAGTCTAAGGCCTCCTCGGCAAAGATTGGCGCCTCCCGAGCCGCTGATCCGCACTCAGCGAGAGAGCAGCGTAATCGGCGGTGTAGGCGAGGCGAACAGGATGCTCGCCGCGAGATGACCCGTAAACGCTGGCCGCTGAGGTGGATCTCGGTGAACGACCACTCCGTAAGTTCGCCCCATCAAACCGAATCGAGGAGCGGGATGGCGAACGAGCCTTCGGTAGAAGACATCACCGCGGCTTTTACCGAGAAGCCGAGCTAAAGTCACGGCTGAGTACATCGGTGGAGCCGGTGAGGAGGAACCGGAGCCGGAGCTAGAAGCCGGAGCCGCCGGCTCCACTAAAACAAAATAAAACAAAGCTCGAGCGCCGGCGCTCTGTGCTTTCTTGCGGCATGTGGAAGCTCGGGCGTGCGAGCCGGCGGAGAAGACGCGCGGAGAGAGGCCGCGCGTGGTCCGGCGGCCGAGGCTCGCGACGCCGGATCGCACCGAGGCCGCGTGGAGGCGGCCTTTCGGGAGGCGCCGCACGGCCTCGCCGGATGGAGGCGTGGGAGGCGCGCTTCGGGAGGCGAGCGGCGGCCAGTGGAGGCGGCGAGGCTCGGGCGGCGTGGGCGGCACTCGAGACAAGGCGGCGGCTATAGTGGCAGCGACAGCGGCTGTTGGTCAAGGAGGTAGGGTTTCTATGACTAGGGTTTCCATGGCTCTGATACCATGTAGGAATAATGCCTCTTGTCTATTCCAATGGGTCAAAGGTCATTATATAACATGTACAAGGTTGGACAATAGCAAATAACACCCTACACAATATACATATCTAACACTTATAACCCTATGAAGATTCTGTAAACTTCAGGACTTAATTTGAATGAGCCAAACAAGGATGACATAGAAACTCGTAACTGTGGAGATTTCTAATTCGGTTCATAAGGCAAGACAAAATATTTGTAAACAAAAGATTCTGGCTTTATTAGGTATCTAGATAGTGTAGACTAAAAGACTGGGCCTTGGTAGGTGTGTGCTTGAGTGGAGTAAGGAAATGAGATACAAGTGATTCATTCAATTCAGGGATCAGTTAGATGCATTGAACTTCGTCGCATAACCCTTGTCAATCCCTTGCTGAACAGCACCAGGAGATGTTGTTCTAGTGTCCTATACTCCTATACCATGAACTCAATATCCTTGCTAATTTATACTTGTGTAAGGAAGAATTGCACTCAGAAAGAATGAACAAAGAAATCCTGGCCTTTTAAATAGTTTTCTACAAATATTGACATGATAATTACAGGTTCAATGACCCTTAGCTCATTACAGGGTAAACACCGCCGGGAGGACAGCCGGATGGCGTCAGCTTCATTGGATGAGAGGCCGACTATTGATGAGGGAGACGAACCTTAGGAGAGAGACTAGATTAATTCATCTTCATTACTTACAACATACGGTTGATCAATTGTAACTTACAATTGATCAACCGTATGCCACTTATGTAGAGGTGGCGGGACCCTAACTAATTAGCTAACAATTGGATAAGACGGCAACTAAATGGACCTACATAATCGGAACTACCCCAAACATGCATGCACCAACTAAACTAACTTGACTCAATCGTAAGCCACGCTTGAGGAGGTTGTCACGGCTGCTGCTTTTCTCTCATGCGCATGACCCACTCCCATGGGCTCATACAGCCAGCCGGCCAGTGCTGGCCATGGCCATGTGCACATACATGCACATAACAACAGGACTCAGTGACTAACAACATCACTTTTGCTGTATATCATGTGCCTACAGGATATTGTGCTTTCATATCGGTTTCTGGAGCAACTAGAAATGTAACGGTCGCACACAAAATGTAAAACACAGTGCTAGCAAATGGCAGAAATACCACAAATGAATCACGACACTATCTAAAACTGAATGTTGAAGCTATAATTCAGGATGAACTATGTCATATGATCTAGTTCAAGCATGCACACAGCGGGGAAAAAATCAACTTCTGAAGCATACAACAAAAGCACAGGGGAATAGGTATTGCTCCAACATAACAGCCGAGATAGATAACTAGATAGGAAAATTATTTAAGTGCTTTAAATGCTAGTTGAAGTTGATCATCACATTTGTTAAAAGATAGGAAAATGTTATTTGTCAAAATAGGTCTCATTTGATGCCCATATGATAAGCATGTTCATTCACTTATAATTAAAAAAAGAATCTACACAGTTTAATAGTTGAGTGAAAACTCACCTTCTCATGTGGAAGCAACTCATATGATGGTCCAAAATAACGCTCCCGAAGTTCTACGGCTGCCTGTAAAAGAAATTCTCATGAGGCCACAAGATGATCAAGATCACTTGACATCTGATCTGGGAGCCTTCCACTGGAAAATACAAAAGGTGTTTCAAGAAGAAATTGCTCCCTATTACACTATCATACTGAAGCAACTTTGATGGATTTCAGTACACTGTTAATTACCTTTGGATGGTTATAAGTTCATATAAGAAAAATTTAGGCCATGCAGACAATATTTCAAAGACGATGATGTTCATGATCAATGATAGAAGTAAAGAATCGGGTTGTCATCAGCTAGTCTACAAAGATGTTTTCCGGTGGAACAGTTTCATGCTTAGTTTGTTTTACAGGTCATTTTTTTGGCTGATAATTTTATAGATTTTGTTGGTAGTAATCTTGTTCTACAATATGACCATTACGTAGTGCACTAGTGCTTATTGTGACTTCTCTAAAACATGCACAGAAAATTAAAAGAGGAAGTAACCATGGTTATTAAGGCGGTAAGGCGAGGCGAGGCGACCCACCCCCCTCACACCTTTTAAGCGGTAAGGCGCGAGGCGAGACGACGCCTTACACATCCTAAGGCGACACTACAGAGCAGCCGGCAGCAGGTTAGAGGCAGAAGGCGGTAGGCCAAAAGGCCGCAGAAGATCCCGATAGCAGGTTGGAAGGTTGGAATGCCACAGAAAATCTCGCCGCCCGCCAGAGCCCCCGCCCGGCCGCCTCGCCTCCCGCCGAGCCCTCGCCGGCCGCCCGCCCGCCGCTCTTTACCCCGCCGGCCGAATCCATTGCACGCCACGCCACGCCACGCCTCCTCCCTCAGCGCCGCCTCCTCGGTCTCCTCCCTTAGCAACGTCGGGCCACGCCGCCTCCTCAGTCTCCTCCCTCAGCGGCTGCGCCGGGCCACGACGCGCTACCTCCCCTCCCCCTCTTCCTCTCCTGCTCTCCCTCTCCCTCCGCACCCCTTCACCCCTCTCCGGCTCTCCCTCTCCCTCCACGCCCCTTCGCCCCTCTCCGACTCTCCCTCCACGCCCCATCGACCGCACCGCCTCCTCCCTCAGCGCCGGGGAGGAGGCACCTCCTCTTCCTCTCCGGCGGCAGCGGCGACGCCTTGCCCTCCGGCGGCACCTTACCGCTTAGGCGACGCCTTAATAACCATGGAAGTAACAAAACGAATTATACATAGTTTTTTATTTGCTCAGTTTATATTTTGCAGAAATAAGAGGTAGCAGGACTACTACCTCTTGATTCCAGGAATCAAATGGATTTTATTTGTCTTTTTAAAAGGCCTTATTCCACAAGAAGAAATTTGGGGTTGCACATATTTTGTTCTTACACAACACATGGAGGTATAGACTTCATCTCCTTTTCTCGTATAAAAATTACCTGTTCAATTATAGCTATTTTTTTGCAGGTGAATGGAGAATAAGTAATCGTAAATCTTACTCCACATTCAAGGTTCATATCATGACCGACAGAATTCAAAGCCTATATCCCCGGTCATACATACAAAAAGTTGGAACATGAAAAAAAATCTAATCGAAATTACATTTATTGCACACATCCAAATTCATAAGCAAACAATAAGCCGGCCAAGACATATTGAGAAGTTTTACATGCAATCCATTACCATCATCTCTTGCTTAACATTCAACAAAGGTTTTATCCGGGATTAAAACACTCACTTTGCAGCTAGGACCATCGAACGGGACGCCGAGCACGCCCGCGACCAATCTGGACGTCTTAGTGGTCCGTGAGAACGGCGAATAACGGATCTGGACAGAATCCACAGGTACACCCATTTCATCAAGCTCCAGCACGCACAAAATCGCTTCCCCGAGTCACTAATGCACATCCCGTCCAAGAAGCCACGGCATTGACACAACCGCGAAAAAATCACACACCAATTCGATTTCGATACCTTCCGGAGCAACTCCCCAGCCCGAACTCCGGCTTCGTGCCGTTCTCCTACCATCAGTAGAACAGTTCCGAAGGAAGATCACATCAACCGAAACTCTGAATTGGATTAGCAATTCTTGGGACAGGAAAAGATAGCGACATGGGATGGACGGATTTGTACCAGGGAGGAGACGACGAGGCCACGCTCGTTGGGGACGCTGCGGCCGTGGCGGAGGATCCAGTACCTGTTCCGGAAGATGGGCGGCGACGGCGAGCTGCCGCTCAAATCCTCCTCCTCCATTCAGCAAACCCCACTCGTTCCCCTCGAAGGACCGAGGTAAACGATAAGGAAGGCAAGAGAGGTTAGGCTGGGGCACTGCGACATGGGCACGGATCTGAAGATATTGTGAGCCGTCAGACGGCAGGATCGACGTCTCAGACCAAGGTATCAATAGAAAAGAGGTTGTCTCTCGGAATCATTCATCACGGTCAATCTAGAGTAGTGGTTGACACTAGCTCATAATAAAGTTACGAAGAAGTGAAACTAGAATATGCATTTTCCAATAACGTATTAAAGAGAATTTGTTATTATTTAATCTTTTTTTATATTAATATTTTAAAATTAATCCTTCGCGAACTTTATTTCCAATTCTAACCCCTATAGCCACGCCACCATCCCTGGCGTGGTAAAACCGTACTATCACGCTACTGGTTCCAACGTGACAAAAATATGTCACGTAAACCCTCGGACGCGCGTCGTGCCAACGTAGAGGGCTTGTGTGACATCTGTCACGCCGTAACTCATGGCATAACAAGCCTGCTTTGTCACTCCATATCCCATGGCGTGACAGGGCTGGTTTGTAAATTATGAGTCGTGCTCATGGTTGAATATAGTTCGGACTTGATTTACGGATTTGGTGGTAAGATGGTAACAAAGGGACTTCCTTTTGAAAGATCAAAAACAATTGAAGTTATGGTGATACATGTACATGTAACATTTAACAATCCATAACTTTAAAATAGAGAATCTATCTATGAACCAAAGATAACACCATCGGTATTAATTGAGAGTAAATACCTATATGGACCGATAATCTTTTTGTGGAAGTATGGATATATGGTAGACAGTACCGCTGATGAAATATGCGTAGAGATCCTATTGGAATGACAGGTGGTGCTCTTCGTCACTTTGTGATCGTAGACCATTTCGTGCCTACTTCCGGAACTCGTTTTGAAGTTGAGATCATGTTGTTAGATGCCTTGCTACGCTAATATTGAATGCGAAAAGATGACGAAATTTTAAGTTGCGAATTAAAATAGACTTTATAATAAAGCTTAGAATTACACGGCGTACAAGGTTTGGTTACGTGCATAAGAAACAACATCATGCATGATGCAACAAATCGAAGGACTCCTACGATACATATACGTCTTTTTGGAATAGAAATAAATTCGACCTTCGACGAGGGACTAGTACGGGATGGCCCGACCTACTGTGTGGACTAAGGCTATTTTTCCCTTCTTTGCGAGCTCGTCGTTGAACTCCTCGCTGGTCTCTTTGGTCTTGATCACCATTTTTCTCTTTTTCTCGCGCTCCCTCTCGCAAGCCTCGCGCTCCCTGCGATTGTACGCCTCGAGATGAGCTTTCGTCTCTCGACGTATACAGTCGCTTTGCTCGTCATTGCGGCGCTCCTCCTCTTGCATCTCGTGTGCTCTTTTGGCATCCCACTCGTTGTAGTCGAGAGTCCACTAGTCATGTGGGTGGATTTCCTAGTCGATCCATTTGTGGTAGCCACATAGCGGATCTAGGAACTACGAGTAGATGGGAGAGGTTGTTAGTGCCTATTTTGAAAGAGAAAAGGTACGAGAACATACTGTAACTGGATCTTACCAACTACCGATAGTTGCTCGTGTCCCAACGACGGTCAGGATAGTCACAAGAGTAGTTCGCACAACCCTAGTAACGCATGCCCAGGCTTAGCTACTGCTTGGACTTGAAGAACTTGCATGGGTCCCTGCACTAGCAGAGGGACAGCGTCCCCCCTCTAGCAGATGCTGTGGCGAACGCTCGGTTAGAACATTCAGGATGGGGTTGCTGCTACGGAGAGCGTCATTGCTGAGAGCTACTATCCTGGCAAGCTGCTCTTGTCGGACCTGGGTCGCAGCAGCCCTTGCTTCGTTGTCCCGCTCCCCAGCAGTCCTTGCTTGTTCGCGGATCTTATCCCATTGCTTCATCTTGTCCTATTGCTTCTTCTACATCTTGTCCATCCCGACGTAGTGAAGCAAGCTCTATTGTAGTGTTGGGTTAGGTTATGTAGTGTTCTCTCCCAGATATCCACCACCTCCTTTTATAAGCCACCGGGTTGGCATGGTGTGGTTAATTTCATTGAGAGTCCTATCTTTTTAGTCATAAAAGCTGAAGAGGTAGAGTGTTGTCTTGTCGGTCTGAAAAGCTAGCGATGCAGAGTGTTGTCACATCCTGCTTTGCAGAGAGAAATCATGTCATGATTTGCAGTCATGCCTTTTCGATCTGAAAAGCTTAGTAGGTATAGTGTTGTCATGTCGATTTAAAAAGCTGGCGAGGAGGTCAGGGTTGTAAAGTCGTTCTGAAAATCCTAAACCCTAAACCTAACCATAAACCCTAACCCTAACCCTAACCCTAAACCTAAACTATGCAAAGCTGACCCGTTTAGTCTTATCACTGCACAAAGCTGGCCCGTCTAGTCTTGTAAGTGCGCAAGGATGTCTCCTTTGGTCTTGTCACTGTGCAAAACTGGCCCGTTTGATCTTGTCACTGCACAAAGCTATCCAGTCTGGTCTTGTCACTGCGTAAGGCTGTCTCCTTTGGTCTTTTCACTGCGCAAAGCTGACCCATTTGGTCTTGTCACTACACAAAGTTGTATGTGTTTGACTGCTCACTGCGCAAAGTAGCCCCGTCTAATCTTGTCACTACGCAAAGCAGACCCGTTTGGTCTTGTCACTATGCAAAGCAGCACCGCCTGGTATTATCACCGCGTGAAGCTGCAAGCTAACACATTACCCGCTTTATGAGCCTCCCCCGCAGGCTATAAAATGCATGCCCCACGCTCCGAAAGTAGGACCACTTGACCTTCCAAACCGCAGAAAAAAGAACCTTCTTCGTCGTATAGTAACATATCATGGCAGACGCCGAGGGACCATTCCAACCGGGATCGCCGAAGCAAGACCTTCCCCTCGAAAGGAGAGAGGACTTCGAGCCTTACTACCGGTTGATGTCGAACAAGCGTGCTCAACCAATATGGATGAAATGCGGACACAGAGAGGACGCTGTCATGCAGGTCGCGGACGGCCATTTCGATGGCGGGAGATGTTTCTTCCGATGCCCACACACTGGGGTACAATTAGTAAGTAGTTTGCTTTATATTACTGTCAATAGAGCTTCCATATTAACTCTTTTTTCTAGCAGATGACGAAATGCAACTTTGTCCGCTGGATCGATCCTCCTCATGAACGACATGTTGTGATGTACGTGGATACATTATGGCACCGAATCTTTCAATTGGAGGCACAGATTGACAATCTCAACTAGCAAAACAATGACCTCTGCCAACAGATGCAGCGCGAGAGGGGCAACGAGGAGGTCGTGAACATAGAAAGTTCCTATGATCCCACATGCTGCTACACGAACCCTATCTGCATATGTGCGTACCACTACAACGACGACCAGCCAAGTCCAAGGCGCCTCCCTGGACAACACTCTATGTGGGTAGCGTGAGGCACCTTCCACCATTAGGCACAGCTGCAGAAGCTTGTACGTCGGTCCTATGATCTCGTAATGCATGTAACTAAATGGTCGTCGCGTCATTGCGGTGCCTTAAGCTCTAGGTGTCGATATGCATTGAACAAACATGCATTATATGAACAAGTACACATAAGAACGCAAAAGTATTACAGGCATCACACATAAAGTACAAAATTTAAGTATCACATAATGAACAAACCCTAAACCTAAACCGTAAACCCTAAAATCTAAACCCTAAACCCTTAACCTAAACCTAAACCCTAAACCTAAACCGTAAACCCTAAAACCCTAAACTCTAAACCTAAACCTAAACCTAAACCTAAACCGTAAACCCTAAAACCATAAACCCTAATACCCTAAACCTAAACCGTAAACCCTAAAACCCTAAACCCTTAACCTAAACCTAAACCGTAAACCCTAATACCCTTAACCTAAACCTAAACCTAAACCTAGACCTAGACCTAGACCTAACCTAAAAGCCTAAACCCTAACCCTAAACTGTAAACCCTAAACCTAAACCCTAAACCTAAAGCCTAAAACTCTAAACCCTAAAACCCTAACCTATTCCAAAACCAACCCTAAAACCTAAAATAAAGTTGTTGGGCCGCCCCACATGACCTATTTACATAGAATGGAGTTATTGATCGAATTGCCACACCAAATTGCTTGCCGTTCCAAAGGCGTTGCTAAAACAGGCAGGCGATCTAGTGTTAAGTCTTGTCACACCGGTATAAATGGCGTGATAGGACTGCCTTGCCACGCCACTATTAAGGGCGTGGCAAAACCATACTGCCACACCAAATCTCTTGCCATTCCAGAGGCGTTGCGAGAACAGACCGGCGATCTGGTGCTAAGTCCTATCACGCCGGAAAGGCATTGTGAAAACAGGCTGACGATCTGGTGCTAAGCCATGTCACGTCGATATAAATGGCGTGACAGGACTACCTTGTCACGCCACTATTAAGGGCATGGCAAAACCATACTGCCACGCCAAATCTCTTGCCGTTCCAGAGGCGTTGCGAGAACAGGCCAGCGATCTGGTGCTAAGTCTTGTCACGTTGGTATAAATGGCGTGACAGTACTGCCTTGTCACGCCACTATAAATGGTATAAAACATGCCGACTACATTGCTTGAAGAAACTAGCCGCTAAATGACGCATACACCACCTATGCAGCACATCCGGGTGTCCGTCAAGTCTGCTCTTCACAGCGTTCAGGATGTCGTGGTGCCTGTCCAACATGATGTAAATCTGTTGTCTAGGACCAACGAGGAGGCATAGACAAACTATATCTAGGAACCATTCCCAACTTGCATTGTTCTCACCCTGTGTCAATGTGAATGCTAATGGAATCAGTTGGTCCTCCGCATCAATACCCACGGCGAGCATCAAGGCACTATAGTACTTTTCGGTTAGGAATGTGGCGTCAATAGATAAGACAAGCCTCAATGTTTGAAGGCCTATATGCATTGCCCAAAGGACCACTACACCCTCCCAAGGACATGTTTCATAACCACTCCATCAAGATCCAATCGGTTGTCGTGCCAAGGATAGAACTCCATGCCTGGATTCTTGGCCTGCATAATGGTTAGGATTCGAGGAAGCAAGCCATAAGCCTCCTTCCAATCACCCCACAATAACTGCATCGCTCTCTGCTTTGCCCTCTATGCTTTCCTGTAATCCACTCAGTACTTAATAAACCCGAAGATAACCTCGATAAGGATGGTGACGGTCACATCAGGATCGATAGCCACAACCACGGTAATACGCCTTGCAATGAAATTTGCGATCGCCTGTAAGTGCTCCCCAGACACTTGTACGGTCCCACAAGAGTGAGGCTGCTTCACATTCGCTATTTTCATTTGTTTGTCCCTTGTTTTGCGCCCCCATACCTTCCATCTGCACCCCCTTTTGCACTTCACGGTACACCTCTTGTTCACATCGGAGTGTTGCACTATGAACGGACGAAGGTGCCGCACTGAGTACTCCTGCAGCTAAACCTTCATGTCCTCCGTGGTTGTAAACAACATATTCTTTCGTATTATGTCATTGTCCGGGTACGCAATGCCATTCCTACTCTTCAACCCATTAGCGCAAACCGCCTTATCAGCCATTCTGACATCATCGAATGCATGCACCGATGGGACCTCACCCATTACACTACGAAGAACCCGACCTTCCTCTGAGGAGAAAAGCGATGCGGGAGCCTCATTTTTTGTCGAACTCCATCATTCGTCAGACTCCACTTCACGAGTTGTTGCATCGTGAAACAAATGCTCCTCAAGCTCGTTGTTCATTACAACGCCATTGAAATCAGTCACAGTGTCTATAAACATGTTGGGGGCATGGTTGGTAGGACTGACGTTAACGAACTCTTCAGAAGGTTGTTCCTCAATTGGGGGGCCTCGCGAATGATGGACTGCAAGGTCTAGTTCCTCCGTGTTGCCATTCACCACATTCAAATTGTCTAGCAAATCCTCAACAACGATTGTTCTCTCCACTGCCAAATCCAATAACCAGACCTGAGATGCCAGCACAATTTCCTTGTACATGTCCCAATCATCGGCGGATAGGATTGGCACCAACAAGGCGTGCACCTTAGAACCCAGCCCTGCATCAAATTGCCCTTGCATTCCGATAATGACCCCGGGTTCATCCCATCCAAAGGTTGACTTAATCCTGGTCACGACAGTTTGAAAGTCCGGTGATTCGCGAAACATAAGAACGGTCGCTTCCATGCCGTCGAAGTCGACAGAACTACCCATTTGGCTAATCATCCCACCAGTAAATACACGTACAATTTTGTCCATCTACATCCAATAAAATATTGCAAAGTCAGTACTGCATACCATATGAACGAAATATCACAATCAACATTGTACAAACGAAAACTGTGATTCAGTTGACATGCGAGCAGTTTGAAGGTACAACCTAATGGTTAATAACAGTTTTATTGTAGTTTTGTACTGTGCCAGTACTATATTGTAGTTACAAAACTAGCATGATGGTTTACAGTAATCATGGAACAATTCGTCTTGTTAAATGAAGTTTTCGGGTGGTTTAATTTTTCAATGGGGCCAGTTGTGATCTATAACTCTCATATTTCTCTAGTAAAGACTAACCCTTTATTAAAGTGTGTTGGGACATACACAGTGGATGAATAACACCAAGAAACAAGGAGATGCAAAAAGATCCAAATCCTACACCACCTGAGTCTCTCGTGCTTAGTCACGCTCGAGATCCTGTTCTCGAGACCACCCAAACCACGTGTTTGGGACCGCTCAGAGCTTGCCTCTGAGTGCGATCTATACTACCCTGGATCCACGTGCCCAGGTACGCTCGAGATCGCGTTCTCGAGACCACCCAAATCACGTGTTTGGGACCGCTCAGGGCTCATTTCTGAGTACGCCCAGAACTTCGCTTCTAGGTACGCCAGAGCTACACACTCGGAGTGCCGCAAACCACTCGTTCAAAAAATTTGGTATTCAGAAATGAGGTAAGTCACATTTTTACGCCTTCATCCTTTAATTCAATTCTATAGAGGTTATTTCATAATTTATTTTCGGTAAACTAATTATATAGAACATGAGGTCAGAGCTTGAGCAAAATGCGGATTACTTCCTTTCAGTGGCCCGTTATATCTTGAATTAGTAAAGTAACATTAACATAGAAGAAACTTAAGGATTAAAAATGCTATAATTATCTTTATACTTGAAGTACGTTGCATGGTACAACAAAAGTAATATAAGGATGGTACATATTCTATCAGATTAATGCAGCCACACATACAATACAATATATCTCTAAGAGCCAAGTCTTGCTTGGGTGGCTAGTGGAGGTGGTTATACCCCCAGTTCACCAGGGTTCAAACCCCAGGTTTAGCCCTGTGTGTCTCATTTAGGAGGATTTTCTTTCAGTGGAAGGCGACGTACCTGTTGCAAGCGAAGCGCCGGTGGTGCCTTCGTCATTTATTCGTCAAGCTCCGCTCGTCCAATCTTCAGTAGGCGTCTTGTGTGTGAGTGCGTGCGTGTGGTGGTGTGCGTGTGTGTGGGCATCTATGCGTTGTACTAGAGGCCGGGGGAGGAGGCGGCACAGTCAGGAGCCGGGTGCAGAGGAGGAGGTGCCCGCGGCGGTCCGGTGCGGAGACGGAGGAGGGAGAGGCCGGGGCGACGCAGGGGAGGGAGCCGGTCGTGGAGGTGGAGGCCGGGCGCAGGGGAGGAAGCCGGCCCGCACCGGGCGCAAAGGAAGATGAGGGCCGGCGGGGGAGGCCACTAGGTGAAGACGGCTGGCGGGTGTTGCCGCCGGGTGGATGCCGGCGGGGGAGGGCGGGCATGGAGAAGCGCAGCGACGGAGGTAGACAACGCATTGGGAGATGGGAAAATGAAAATCGCGCGCGGCGAAACTCTTAAGTATAACTAGTCACGCCATGAGTTACGGCGTGACAGATACCACATAAGCCATTCACGCTGGCACAACGTGTGTTCGAAGGCTTACGTGGCATGTTTTGTCATGTCAGAACCGGTGACGTGACATTACAGTTTTACCACGTTAGGGGTGGTAGCGTGGCCAAAGGGGTCATAATTGAAAATAAAGTGCACGGGAATTAACTTTAAAATATTAATATAAAAATGATTAAATAAAAAAAATTATATGAAAGAAGTTCTACTCACAAATGATACTGTAATGGCGTTAACTATGAAAAATAACACCCATATTAGTACACTAGTATTTTTCTATTCCCAGTCTTCTTGATGTTGCCACTGGCCACGGAAGAATTGTGAAAGGTAGGCAAGGTGATTATATTGGTAAATAAACTTACAGTGGCAGTGGTTGGATGAGTATGCCGGTGACTGCTCGAGTTGAGAGGAAGAGTCTCGAAGGTACTTATTTGCTTCCAAAGAAATTCGAACAAAATTTCCGGACAGTGTTATCTTACCAGGTAAATGGGCGCAGTTTTCGCGCTAGCACAGCCGGCCACGTCGCCCCGATTGTTCTTGGCCTTAGGATCCCGCTCGTCTCTGCCTGGCGTCCGTCCGATACTTTGTTTTTTGTTTTGCGTGCCTTCGGGTCGTCAACCTCGCTTGATTCTTCGGCTGCTTTACCCCTCGCTTCCAACGTCAGCGGCCTACCCCTCCCTCGCTCCCGGGCGCGGCCTCCATCTCCTCCCCTTCCCCTCCCAGGCGCACTCTCCCTCCCTGGCCCCCAGCTTCCACCACCAGCGGGTAGGTGATTGGGGAAGTGGATGATTCGGATCACCACCCAGGATTCAGACTTTGACTTAACCAACAACACGACGCCTCCTCCTCTGGCGTCTCTCTCTCTCTCTCTCTCTCTCTCTCTCTCTCTCTCTCTCTCTCTCTCCTCGGCTCGCCCCACGCCCGCCGCGCGTGCACGCTCGCGCCTTCTCTCGCTGCTTGCTTCCCGAGGCCCGGCCGGTGCTCGCTGCTGCGCGGCCCGCGCGCCTCGGCCAAGGTGCGCTGCTGCGGCTCGACCGAACGCGCCGCGCTCGCCCTTCCTCTGGCTCGCCCCCGCGCCTCGTGCCTCGCCCACTCGCCCTGGTATCCTGCCCGCGCTCTCGCGCGCCGCTGTGGCGCGGCTTTGTGGGTTGAGAACTGGATGTGATTTCATTATCCCCCCTCTGTTGATTTGTTTTTTTTTTTTGCTTGAGCTTAAATTAATTTCTGAGGTATAGTTGATGTTTTTTGTTCATGCAAGGTGAGGTGATGAGCGTGGGTTGCTACGGTGATCTACTGGAATTTTTTGCCGATACGGTCATTTTATCAAACGTATTTACACATATAGCCACTTCGAAAGTGTATTTGCAAAAATAGCACCTCGGGCGCACGGTGACCCCGCGCCCGCGCTCCCATTGCGACACTCGCGCTCGACGCAGCTCACCCGCGCGCGCCGCCACTCTCGCGCGCGCGCTCACGCCCGCGAGCCCGCCACTCACCGCTTCGCCACGCCGGCTCCGCCCCGCCCCCGTGCCGCTTAGCCGCCCGTCACCTCCCGGCGCAGCTCACCCGCGCCGGCCTCGGCCGCCACGCGCCCACCCCGCCGCCAGATCGCCTCGCCGCCACGCCCGATCGTTTCACCCGGCGCAGGTGAGCTCGCGCCGGCTCCTCGCGCCCATCGCCTACACCCGCCACGCGCCCACCCCGCCGCCACGCGCCCACCCCGCAGCCCGCATCGCCTCGCCGCCACGCCCCGCATGATCGCTTCACCCGGGCGCAGGTGAGCTCGCGCCGCTCCTCGCGCCCACCGCCTACACTTGGCACCCCACGCACGCCTCCGGCGCGCAGGTGAGCTGCGCCCGGCTCCCTGTGTCGCGCCACTTTAGGATAGGAGAGAGAGATTAAGGAGAGGTTAATTAGGTTAGTGAGAGGTTAATTAGGGTTAGGTTAGGGAAAATTTGTGGTAATTTTAAAATATAAAAATGAGTTGAACAAATTACGAATTTTTTTTGTGTAGTGTAATGAAATTTTATTTTGTTTGTATAAATTTTGTATAATTTTATTTGTTTAGATATTTTATTGTTAATCGATATGATTGTGTTATTCTAATATGTGTTGATAGCAAAGATTTGAATTAGTGTCCTTCATTTGCATAGGCCCTTCCCCGCCTCCATATTTGAACCATTTGCGTAAAGCCCTAACAGTGTTGATTGTTTACACATTTGAACTATTTGCGTAAGGCCTCACTCCTTCCATTTGCAACAGTGTTGATTCTTTACACATTTGAACCAGGCCACGCCATGTGTTGATTATGAAAAGATGCAAAGGAGGCCCTCACTTCTGTATTTTCCACCAAAGCATTGATCTGTCACCTCTTGTTTCTTGTCTCAAATTGTGAGCCAAATTTATGGCTTAATTTATGCGCTGGTAACGATTCTCTTTAAGAGCGATGGAGGAGAGAGCTAGCGGATCAGCATTCGTAGTGGCTCATTCGCTCTTTTAGTAGTTCACTTCATATCGCACCGAGCTCGTGGGCAGAAGGTAGAAGCCAACCGAGAGAAGTTGAAATCGTCGAGCACCTAGAAAGGTAAGTGTCATTCGCATTCGGCCATAGTTTTAGGTAGGTTTAGCAATGTGATTAGAATATGATTAGATGAATTGTAGTTTGTTATTGTAGAAACTAAGTAGTTATAGTTATGTAGTCGGTATATTTTGACTAAGTGTTCGAATATAAAATTGGAAGATTTAGTGTGATTAGCACGTAATTAGAATACTTAGTAGTTAGCAACGCGATTAGTTGACTTAGTAGACTTATTGTTGTTAGTGTTGTAAATTTTAACTCGGTGATTTACATAGTGTGAGGAGCTTGACTGTAAAATATTAAAATATTTAGAGGTCGTTAAACAAAATTGAAATAGAGTGTTAGCAGACTTAGAATTGAAACGAAACTGAGGAGACAGAGTGTTAGCAGACTTAGCAAAGCCTTTTCTTTTCAATTAGTCTACTTAGCAGACTTCTTGTTGTTAGGGTTAGTGTTAGTATGAGGAACCTGACTGTAAAATTTTAAATTTTTAACTTGGTGTTAGCAGAACATGCACTATGGCTTAGAATTGTGTTGGTTTCCTTTTTTATTGTACTTTAGCAGAACATGCACTATAGCTTACAACATGCACTATGGCTTAGAACATGCACTCGGTGTTAGCAGAACATGCACTATGGCTTAGAACATGCACTCGGTGTTAGCAGAACATGCAGTATGGCTAAGAACATGCACAAGGTTTGAAACTTGTTACTACCACAGAAAATTTTGGAATTGAAATTAATTTACAATCATGTATGTTCATTAGCTATATTCTGACTAATGTTCTCTATGCATGTGTTGCTAGGCATGTCTGTACCGGAGCTATTGGAACCATTCTACGATGAGGACCACCGGTGCAAGCTGTGGCTCACCGGTGCGCGGATGGCCCTCCGCCCCTGGCGCCGGCGGGAGGGATCGTGGGCGCCGACGATCGTTACGCCCCGATCTCGCATGCACGCTTGTTGCCCTTTGCGAGATGGTCTCGTTGGACGCGGTTCACCGACGGTAGCTCGCCGTCCGCACTTGTCGGCTGTGTGGAGGCCGAGACGCACACCTTCCACTTTCGGTGGGGTGAGATGACGGCCACCCCACAGACGGTCGTTCTCGCCCGGTCTCCGATCCGAGGTGTGCCGCTTGTTCCGCCCTCCGAAAGCGGATCGAAGGCCGGTGGAGCAACGCTGGCCAATCTATCCCGGAGGTGCACGTGGCGCCCCGACTTGGCCGAGGCATTTCAGAAATGCCCGAGGGTGCACCGACGAGGTCGTTAGGACGCACTCTTGCTTACATTCTACGCCTCTTTGGTTGGGTCATGTTTCCAACATCAAAGGGGATGTTTTGAACCCCGACTTCATCCCCATCGCCGAAGTCTTTGGTTGACGCGGATCGGGCCGATACTCAAGATAGCCGGGATCACCGCCCTGCGCCACATACCGGGGTTGTGTGACGCCGCGACACGGTAGCATCGCTACCAACCTAGCGGTTCGCTACGTGCTCTCGCAGCTGTGGAGTTGGGAGCACTTCCTATTGGGCGCCGACCATAGAGAAACCGTGCACCTGCATTCTTTAGTCGGACCCCACATGATGCCAGACGCGCCCACCATGGGCTTACGGTGGATCGTGCCCGCTCGTGCGGGCTAGCGCAAGACCGGCGAGGTGCTACTCGTTGTACCACAACGAGTTTGAGCCGTGCACGAGCGACATCATCCGTGTGTATGGCATCCGGTTTCTCGCCGACGAAGCGCCGCGACGGCCGTCCATGCAATGCATCCCGGACGCATCTTGTTGTGTAGAACGACCTGCCACCTGGTGTTCTCACATATGGTGGAGCCTTACGCGTGGCAAAGCACGTAATGCGACAGTTTGGTCTGCAGACACCGCGCCCCCGACGGCAGCTCCCGAGCGAAAGATACACCGTGAGTCAAACTTTATCCGAGTAATATGTGAGGACCGAATATTTAACTAGTAACACTTAACCTCCAAATGGTTCTAGCATTACTATTTAAACATTCTAAGTTCGATGGGCATATGTTTCCTGACTGCAACATATGCACATCATCACAAAATTACACATCACTTCCATACAACATACAACGCTAAGTCAACAACGACATACGAAAGTTATTACAAAAGAGAGCCGACCGCCAAATAGATCAATATACAAGAATGACAATGAAGCAAAAGCGCCATAAGATGGCTAGAACAAAAGTCGACCAGGTTAGCCACACACCCACAAGGCAACCGACCGGCCGCCAAGCTAGTCGCCCATAAACTACCACAACACACCGCAAAAGTGAGGCCCTCAGCTCACCTCCTTCCTCTGCAACAAAACAATTAAGCATAGCATCCGAGTACAAAGATTGTCTTTGTACCGCAAGATCGACGTGTGGAATAGCAGACCTATTCATAAACTACATGCAAGCTTATTTAGGTGGAGGTTGTATGTCTCATTTTGCATGAAGCCAACTTTATTTGCAATAATGTAATATATTTCAAAAGCAAGTTTGCAAATCTGCTTTGCTATCAAAGTAACAAAGAAGTAAAGATACATACAAGTAACCACTGGAAGTGACTATCCCAATAGCCACCACAACATAGCACTAATCCCGATTCGCATCACCCATCAAGTTTTAATTTAAAAGGTTGTAGTCTAACTCTTGAAAGACCTCCCAAGCGTGTCCATAACCTAGGACGAGGCTATTCGAATAGTTTTAACCCGCAGGTGTACCAATGTACCCACACAGGCATCGCTTTAAGCCAAAACACACTTCCAAGGTATGCCAACACGGCTAAGTCCTACGAGACGCTTTCCAATATTGTGTATTAACTACGAGCCGCTCGTATGGGTAGAAACACCATACGCTTACATTGCAAGTCGAAAGACAACAAATCCCATCCCGGGTGAAGTCTTTCTGACACTACAATGCTCCCAACACCATCCCTCCGCGACCTCCCGCGACCCGGAGCCAATACACGCCAAAGTACTAAGTCAAGAGAGGTCCCATACCCTCTAGTGTGGTTAGCACGCTAAAATGCTTGGTTTAGTGTAACAAGATGTTCGGTCCTTGTTGACTCAGCACCATTCCAGCCACACCGAAAATCACACCATCATACCATTGTGCCCAAGTCTAAATCATTTTGTTTTCAGCTTTAGTTTTCATAAGTAGACATGGCACAAGATGGAAATCATAATACATAATAAGCTTGTGTGATCAAGGTTATCGACAAGTCGATAACCGCCCATTTCTACCGAAGCTAAGCATGGCTAAGCAATTAATTCGCAACTACTAAGTGACAAGAGCCCCTCCACGAACCCTAAATCACAGCAAGTAACCTAGGCTCAAGGTAGTAGAGGATAATCATTTGCTAAGGAAATGCATCTACTAGGCCAACTATTAAAACAAAGTAGCAATGCATACATAGAATTTGTAATCAACATAAATACTTAAAATACTGGGATTAACATGATCAAACTGCTTGCCTTCTTGCTGTTGCTCAATATGTTGTGGAGGATCGTTCTCGGGGTTACCGCAAATGTCGAATCCTAAGCGAAAAGGCAAAAGAACCAAGAACAACCAATAAGACTAGCAACACTTAAACAAAAGAGCAAGCAAAAATTATCCAAATACAACGAAATTTATACACAAGGTAGAATACAAATATACCAAGACATAGAAACTGGAAAACCTAATTTGGATTTGTGGTGCAAAAGATATTACTTAAAAACTCATTTTCTACCATAATTAGCACTGTAGCAAAAATATTTTCTAGAAAGATTTTGGAGCTGAAATTTTATGGTAGCTACCTACTGGTATAGTGGTAACCCATATAAAATTTTAGGTCATTTGGAGTTAAGATGATTTAGTTATGATTTTTCTAAGTTCTACAACTAGCATATCTCATTTCTTAGGAACATGAATAGAGACAAAGCCTAGATCAAATTAAAGCATGTCTACAGCCAAATTTACTGGTTGAGTTTGCTTAGTTTGCAACCACAGAGAGGAAGTTATGTGTTTTACAAATTTTCCATGAATTCCTAGACATCATTTTCCATTAAACAAGATCATGTTGTTTAAATCATTTTCTCGCTACAAAACAGGCCTAATTTCATTCTCGATTTAAGTTCATACTATAACAAAGCTACAAAGAATCGAATCATTCAAAAGGAGTTAAAATGACAAAGTTATGCACTTTTGAAATTTGAAACAAAGAAAAGACTTAGGAAACTTTGAGCTCTCGGGAGGTCCAACCGAATCGAAGACAAAGGAGAGGTCGTGGGCGTCGATCTTGCATCGCAGGCCACAGACTGGCACAGCCAAGACGGAAGACCTCCTCCGCGATCGGGAGGTCAGGACCGTTGAGATCGATCCAACGGCCACGACCGGTGCATGCACAGCCAGACGCAGAGGAGGTCCTCGCGCTAACGGAGGTCGTGGACCGCCGATCAAGATCCGCGATCCCGAGCACTAGGGAAGTTCCTAAGACTAAGCCTCACAGAGGAGGTTCAGCCCGTTAGATCTAGATCTAACGGTCCGAGCCGAAGGAGGTCCTAAAGCTACGGATCTAAACGGAGGAGGTCCTCAACGGTCTAGATCTCCAGAGGAGGTCTTTAACGGACGCGATCAAGCGAGGAGGTCCCGGACGGTTAGATTTAACCGAGGAGGTCTTGATGGCCAAGATCTACTCGGGAGGTCCTAAGCGGTAGTGATCTAACTGGGAAGGTCCGACGGCCGATCGAGCCTAAGGAGGTCCTGAGCGGTTCAGATCGACGCGGAGGGAGGTCTGAGCGCTAAGGATTTTACAAACGAGATCTAACGCTCAGATCTAAACCGGGGAGGTCGTGAACGGCTAGGATTGAGCCTAAGAGGTCTGAGCGGGGTTGTCTTTATAAAAGACCCGGGACACTGCTTTTTACAAAGAGGACCCCAAGGGTGGTCCTGAGGTGGTCTTTGCAAAAATAGCCAAGGAAGGTCTTTTTGCAAAGACGACCCCGAGGGTGGTCTCCGAAAAATGACCGAGGGAGGTCTTTTTACGCACGGGAAAAGATCTAAACGGCTAGGATTTAACCAGGGTGGTCCTAGACGGTTAGGATCGACCCAAGGGGAGGTCTTAGCGCGCAAGATTAACACAGAGCCAGATCTAACGGCCAAGAGCTAATCCCAGGAGGTCTTTAACGGCGGAGATTACTCTAGGAGGTCTTGGGACTTAGAAATTTACACGGAAAAACTTTCTACGGTCCAGATCTGACATGGGGTGGTCTTAAACGGTTAAGATCTAACTAGGGGGAGGCCTTACACTTAAGGGTTTTCACGGAAGGGATCAAAAGGTCCAGATCTAGCCCTAGGGAGGTCTTAGACGGCCACGATGGACTCGAGGAGGTCCAAAGACTTGACAAAAACGCGGCAAGGTACAGAGCTCGACGGTGAGCTCGCCGGCACGTCGCCGACGACCAGGGCCACGGCGGCGGGAACCAAAGCCACCAAAATGAAGCTAATAGTATTGCGAACCCAACGGAGGTGCTTTTGACGGCGGCGATGGCCTTGAACGCCGTGAGCCGAGCGAGCGGAGGACGGTTTTCGGCAAAACCGAAACACGAAAAGGGAGCGCTACGAGCTATCCTAGCTAGACCTTAAGCTCTAAGGGACTAAAATGAACTCACCAGGCACGGGGTGGTCCAGAGGAGGTCGGAGGAGTGCCGTGGCGAGCGATTCACCGGAGATGAGGAAGATAACGACGATAGTGGCTCTGAGCAATTATAGAGAGAAAGGGTGATGAGGAACACTTCGCGATGACCTTAGGTGGCTTCGTAACCAAGGAATCGAGTGGAGGAACCTCACCGGAGATGGGGACGAAGGAGTGCCCTTACGGCGCAACTCGCAAGTCTCCAACCGAGTTGCTCTGTGAAAACAACCCAAACCGGAGTTAGGGACGACTTTGTGATGACCAGGGGCCTTCAGGAAACAAGATTAGGCAAGAGGACCACTGGAGGACCTAAGTTCACCAATGGAGCTCACGCGCCGAAATGGCGAAATGAGCTCAAGGTGAGATTTGGCGCTCAACCTTATAGAGAAAGGTTTGGGAGGGCGATCGAGGTAGAAGGGGACTAGAGGAAAGCCTCTGAGGTGCTCAAGTAGCTCAGAGCCGACCGAGCTCGAGGACGAGGCTTAATGGCGATGGGACAAAGAGAGGTTGCCGCGCGAGAAAACGAGGCGAGGAGGCGGGTAAGGCCAGGCAAGGCGACACGGTTGACAAAGAGGGGCCCGAGTGTTGTAGGGCCCCACGGCGATCGGATCGCCCGCCACTGCAAGACGCGCACGCCGCGCATGGCGAAAGAGGAAGAAGAAGAAGAAGAGGAGGTCGGGTGGTCGTGAGCGTTGATTTCAAATCCAACGGCTCACACACGGGACCAGGGCCAAGCTCGGTGCGGCCTAGTGACTCGACTCGAGCGAGTCAATTGGCCGGGTCGACTCTGGTCCGACTCGAGCCCGAGTCCGACTCACCCTAACTTTGGGTTTCAAGCGATCCAAGTTTGGGGATTTAATTGAAGTAGCAAACTCACTCCAAAAATTATGAAACTTTTACAGGAGCTTGCTAGTTGAGTTATTGACCTTGTATAATTTTTGCAGAGGTTTTGTGCTATACATTTTCCTCCAAAATTCAACAAGGTGCTGGTCCACGCTTGACAGATTTTGAACAGGTTTGACTGACCTCCAAAATATTCAAACAATCTCTAAAAATTGTGAAACTTTTCAGAGGGGTCACAAACCATTCCAAGAACTTAGGAAAAATATTTCCAGGAGATCATCACAAGATGGAACAAGGATGACTAAGAAGAATAAGATGTGGGTCGAAATGACTTGTGATCTTTGTATTCCCATAATCTCTTTACAACAATTGTCCAAAGCACACAGGAAATACAAGATGTAAGAAAAAGTTTTAATTTCCCTCATTTTCTTACATTTGAAACACAAGCCTAACATTGGGATGTTACAATTCTCCCCCCCTTACAAGAATCTCGACCCGAGATTCCGTTTACTCGGAGAAGAAAGAAGGAAAATCTGCACGAAGGCGATCCTCTCGCTCCCAAGTTGCCTCATCTTCGAATGGTTCGACCATCGAACCTTAAGGAACTTGATGACACGGTTCCTTGTTCTCCGCTCGATTCTCAAGAATGCGAACAGATGCTCGCGATAGGTCAAATCCTCCCGCACATCGAGAATTTCCAACGGAGTTTCTCGCTTGGGACACTGAGGCACTTTTTCAGTGTGAAACATGGAACACATCATGCACCCTCAAGTGCGGTGGTAGCTCCAATCTATATGCAATCGCTCCAACTCTCTCGACGATACGATAAGGCCCAACATATCGAGGAGCCAACTTGCCCTTGATGCCAAAACGCCGATGGCCCTTCAAGGGTGAGACTTTGAGATACACAAAGTCGTTGGGCTCAAAGCTCAACTCACGGCGACGGCGATCCGCATAGCTCTTTGTCCGGATCGCCGCGCGCAGATGCTCGCGATCAATCGAACTCGACTTTCGCCTCATTGATCGAACTGGGCCGAAAAATCGCCGCCACCGCCTCGCACCAGTTCAATGGGGTTCTACATCTCCTTCCATACAAAGCCTCAAATGGTGCCATGCCAAGATCGCTCGAAGTCGTTGTTGTAGGAGAACTCAAAGAAATGGTAGGCACTTCTCCCACTTCTTCCCATAGGAAAGAACACAAGCACGGAGCATATCTTCCAACACTTGGTTGACTCGCCCGTCCGCCATCACCGAGGATGAAAAGTCAGATCAAATGAAGGCGGGTCCCCATAGCCTCTGCGCACTATGCCAAAACCGCGAGGTGAAAAGCGCACCACGATCGTAAATAATCGCCTTCTGGTACACCGTGAAGACTCACAATCCTCGAGACATAAAGTTCGCCAAGGGCCCCACACGGCCGAGTCTTGACGGAAGGAAATGTGCCACTTTAGTCAACCCGTCGATCACGACCCAAATAGCATCATTCCCTTTGACGAGCGGGCAATCCGGTGATGAAGTCCATGCCAACGAATCCCACTTCCACTCGCACCGCAAAGGTGAAGAAGACCGCTGACGCCGATGTTCGCCTTCACACGACAAAGACACGCCGCACTTCGCAACGAACTTGGCAATCTCGCGCTTCATTCGGTCCACTGAATCTCTCGACGAAGGTCCCGATACATCTTGGTAGCCCCGGATGGATAGACAAAGGAGAATCATGGGCTTCGCGGAGAATCAAATTCCGCAATTCCATGACCTTAGGAACCACAAGGCGCCGCCCAAACCACACAACGCCATGCTCATCCTCGAAAAGCACTTGGCCATCCCATCCTTGATGTTTCGCTTGATCCGCTCACACACGGCATTCTGTCATTGTGTCGCTTGATTTGGTCCACCAAGGTGGGTCGCACAACCAATGTAGCAAGAGAACCGTGCTCGATCAAACCCAAATTGAGGCGCTGAAATTGAAGTGAGGGTAGGTCACGCTCTTGGAGCATCAACATGTTGCAATACACCTTCCGATCGAGTGCATCAAGAACGACATTGGCCTTGCCGGATGGTACCGAATACCCATGTCATAGTCCTTGATCAATTCCAACCATCTTCTTTGCCCGAGGTTCAGATCCGCCGGGTGAACAAGTACTTCAAGCTCTTGTGGTGGAATACACCTCACAACGGTTACCAATCGATAATGCCGCCAAACCTTGAGTGCATGGACCACAGCAGCCTAACTCCAAGTCATGAGTAGGATAGTTGAGTTCATGAGGCCTCAACCGCCGCGATGCATAGGCCACAACCTTGCCTTCCCGCATAAGAACACAACCTGCACTCGACGAGAAGCATCACAATAGATATCAAAACTCTTGTGAATATCGGGAGAACAAGCACTCAATTTGAGGTCAACCGCTTCTTGAGTTCCCGAAAACTCACATCACAAGCAATGACCACTCAAACTTCTTGTCTTTCTTGAGCAACTCGGTCATAGGCTTTGCAATCTTGGAGAAATTCTCAATAAAGCGGCGATAGTAGCCAGCCAAACCAAGAAAACTCCGCACATCGGTGACTGACTTGGGCTGACCCCAAGATAGCACATCACTGACCTTGCTAGGATCCACACCACACCTCCGCCGAAAGAACATGGCCTAAGAATGCCACTTCCTTCAACCAGAACTCGCACTTGCTGAATTTGGCATACAACTGGTGTTCACGCAGCTTGCCCAATACAAGCTTAAGATGCTCAGCATGCTCTTCTTCACTCTTGGAGTAGATAAGGATATCATCGATGAATACCACCACGAACCTATCCAAATACTCCATGAATACTGAGTTCATTAGATTCATGAATAAAGCAGGAGCATTAGTCAAACCAAAGGACATGACGTGTACTCGTAAAGGCCATAACGAGTAGCAAAAGCCGCCTTAGGAATATCCTCGGTCCGATCCCGACTTGATGATAGCCCAATCTCAAGTCAATCTTGAGAAGACTCGTGTTCGGCCAACCTGATCGAAAAGATCATCAATACGGGCAAAGGATACTTGTTCTTTACCGCCACCTCATTGCTGACGGTAATCAACACACATGCGCAAGGTCTTGTCCTTCTTCTTCACAAAGATAATCGACAACCCCAAGGAGATGAGCTAGGACGGATAAAACCCTTCTCTTGCAGCTCACCCGCTTGCTTCTTCACTCCTCCAACTCATTAGGAGGCATGCGATACGGCCTCTTAGAAATAGGGGCGCACGGCAACAACTCTATCACAAACTCGGATCGCGAACAGAGGCATCCTCGTAAATCTTCAGAAAGACATCCGCGGCCACACACGGTGGGGACGCCGCGAATCTCCAATGCCGGCTTTGCTTCAAGGACATAGAGATGGGGCTCTAATCGCGCGAAAACCCAACCTGCTCACTGAAGGGTGGTGAGATAGACAATCTTCCCGCACAATCGATTTGCCCCAAGTGTTGGGACAACCAATCCATGCCAAGAATCACATCCAAGCGCCGAAGTCGAGTAGAATAAGATTCGCCAAGAACCCTACGCCTCGATGTGGATAGGAACATCCCAAGATACCGTGTCGCTCTCATTTCCAACCCGAGAGCGAATCGCAGATGGAATCCCTGAGGAACACAAAGAAGCCCACAATCAACAAAGAAAAGACCTCGAAATAAAAGAATGCGAGGCCCAGAGTCAAATAAAATCAGAGCAGACGCAAATCAACAAGGAGCGCACCCAACACCACGCCGGTGCCTCCTGTGCCTCCTCACCGAGATATGATTGACTCGCCGCCCCAAGCCCGGGTCTTCGGTCGTGGGTGACCACTCCCTTGCCGCGTCCTCCATTAGGACGAGGCCGCTCGCATCTTCTTAGGACAACTACTCGCGTAGTGGCCCTTGTCGTGGCGAGAAGCGGTGACGCCGGCCGCGGGTTACGGAACACCTCGCTGGTCGCATGCGACGCGGATCGAAGCCACGGCTGCGGAGGACGTGGAGCCGGTGCCAAGGCCTCGGCGTAGGGAAGCTCGAGGACGGGCCACCGTGCAGTCCAACACGGGACGAACGAGGCCGCCTGCGGCGCGGCTGGGCCTCCCACTTGCGCTGCGGGACTCGCCCAACGCTTCTCGCCTTGTGCTCGGCGATGATGGCCTTGTCCACAAGGTCCGGAAGTCGGGAAGTCCACGATAGAGAGCTTGTCCAAGCTCCTCGCACAAACCCTCCATGAACTTCTCCCGCTTGGCCTCATCGGTGGCCACCTCGGCGAGCGCACTCGCCGCATGGTTGAACTCGTGGAGGTACTCACCACGATTTGCGCCCTGCTTGAGCGCAGGAACTCCTTCTTCTTCAGCTTCATCAGCCGGCGGGGACATGGGCCCGACGGAAAGCTAACCGAACTCCTCCCACGAGACCACGTGTCCCGCAGTCGCATGGCGAGGAAATTCTCCCACCATGAGAGTGCCGCACCCTCCACCGATGAGATGCGAAAGTGCCCGCCTCGCCTCGACATCGAGCAACGTTGAGCTTCGCTCAACCGACGCAGCAGCCGATCGTCGCGCCCAAGGGATCCTCGACCGGGAGAAGGTGGGAGGCTGCAGACGGAGGAACTCCGCAAGTCCCCACGAGCTCGGTGACCACCTCCGCATCCAGAGGCACAGAGGGAGTAGAGGTGTTCTGGCGATGACCTCCAAAGACCTGGGTCCTCCGAACGACATGCTCGATCTCGCATGAGGACTTCCGCCATGGTCTGAGGAGGGAAGCTCCTCATCGGGACTACCCGACTGATTCCGGCCGCTACGTGTCCCACCAGCCATCCTGATTCACTAAGATAAGTTAGCTACAAGCCCGAGATAAAAAGAAGCAAAGAAATGCAAACTCAATAAAAAGGGCTCAGGAATAACCACCAAGAGTACAAGACCAAAATCACCAAATCGACTTCCTGAAACGACTAACCCGTATGGAAGAACGAGTAATCGTTTGAGAAGACCCAAAATTTCAGAACTAAAACCTGGCTCAAAGCAGCCCAAAAATCAAGGTATAACCACCTAATATAGTATAGGCATTAGCTAATCTCATATCACTTCTTACCCTTTTATTCCCACAAGTTTTAGTCGAATTATCCTCTCATTTCCTACCTTATTTACTCACCACTAGCTAGCTGTCCAAATTCCTTCCTCCAAGCTCTCATGTTTCTCCCAAAACCAAGTTAATCGATAAAGGCTAATTTTTGAAAGGAGGAGAGGAACAACTTTTCAAAACTTAAGTGAGAGTAAGGTGAGATGAGCAAGCTAAGATAGGTAAGGAGTAAATTTCGAGAACTTACTTAAGTTTTCGTAAACTATTTGAAAGTAAGTTTTCAAAGTATCCTAGAGGCGACCAAGCTAGGGGTTTCTACTGGTCAAGATGGCTCGATACCAACTTTGTGAGGACCGGAATATTTAACTAGTAACACTTAACCTCCAAATGGTTCTAGCATTACTATTTAAACATTCTAAGCCTCGATGGGCATATGTTTCCTGAATTGCAACATATGCACATCATCACAAAATTACACATCACTTCCATACAACATACAACGCTAAGTCAACAACGACATACAAGAAAGTTATTACAAAAGAGAGCCGACCGCCAAATAGATCAATATACAAGAATGACAATGAAGCAAAAGCGCCATAAGATGGCTAGAACAAAAGTCGACTGTTAGCCACACACCCACAAGGCAACCGACCGGGCCGCCAAGCTAGTCGCCCGCAAACTACCACAACACACGCCGCAAAAGTGAGGCCCTCAGCTCACCTCCTTCCTCTCGCAACAAAACAATTAAGCATAGCATCCGAGTACAAAGATTGTCTTTGTACCCGCAAGATCGACGTGTGGAATAGCGCACCTATTCATAAACTACATGCAAGCTTATTTAGGTGGAGGTTGTATGTCTCATTTGCATGAAGCCAACTTTATTTGCAATAATGTAATATATTTCAAAAGCAAGTTTGCAAATCTGTTTTGCTATCAAAGTAATAAAGTAGTAAAGATACATACAAGTAACCACCGGAAGTGACTATCCCAATAGCCACCACAACATAGCACTAATCCCGATTCGCACTCACCCATCAAGTTTTAATTTAAAAGGTTGTAGTCTAACTCTTGAAAGACCTCCCAAGCGTGTCCATAACCTAGACGAGGCTATTCGAATAGTTTTAACCTCGCAGGTGTACCAATGTACCCACACTTCGACCGCCTTTAAGCCAAAACACACTTCCAAGGTATGCCGCACGGCTAAGTCCTACGAGACGCTTTCCAATATTGTGTATTAACTACGAGCCGCTCAGATGGGTAGAAACACCATACGCTTACATTGCAAGTCGAAGACAACAAATCCCATCCCGTGAAGTCTTTCTGACACTACAATGCTCCCAACACCATCCCTCCTGCGACCTCCCGCGACCCGAGCCAATACACGCCAAAGTACTAAGTCAAGAGAGGTCCCATACCCTCTAGTGTGGTTAGCACGCTAAAATGCTTGGTTTAGTGTAACAAGATGTTCGGTCCTTGTTGACTCAGCACCATTCCGCCACACCAAAATCACACCATCATACCATTGTGCCCAAGTCTAAATCATTTTGTTTTCAGTTTTAGTTTTCATAAGTAGACATGGCACAAGATGGAAATCATAATACATAATAAGCTTGTGTGATCAAGGTTATCGACAAGTCGATAACCGCCCATTTCTACCGGCTAAGCATGGCTAAGCAATTAATTCGCAACTACTAAGTGACAAGAGCCCTCCACGAACCCTAAATCACAGCAAGTAACCTAGGCTCAAGGTAGTAGAGGATAATCATTTGCTAAGGAAATGCATCTACTAGGCCAACTATTAAAACAAAGTAGCAATGCATACATAGAATTTGTAATCAACATAAATACTTAAAATACTGGGATTAACATGATCAAACTGCTTGCCTTCTTGCCGTTGCTCAATATGTTGTGGAGGATCGTTTCTGGTTACCGCAAATGTCGAATCCTAAGCTAAAAGGCAAAAGAACCAAGAACAACCAATAAGACTAGCAACACTTAAACAAAAGAGCAAGCAAAAATTATCCAAATACAACGAAATTTATACACAAGGTAGAATACAAATATACCAAGACATAGAAACTGAAAACCTAATTTGGATTTGTGGTGCAAAAGATATTACTTAAAAACTCATTTTCTACCATAATTAGCATCTGTAGCAAAAATATTTTCTAGAAAGATTTTGGAGCTGAAATTTTATGGTAGCTACCTACTGGTATAGTGGTAACCCATATAAAATTTTAGGTCATTTGGAGTTAAGATGATTTAGTTATGATTTTTCTAAGTTCTACAACTAGCATATCTCATTTCTTAGGAACATGAATAGAGACAAAGCCTAGATCAAATTAAAGCATGTCTACAGCCAAATTTACAGGGTTGAGTTTGCTTAGTTTGCAACTACAGAGAGGAAGTTATGTGTTTTACAAATTTTCCATGAATTCCTAGACATCATTTTCCATTAAACAAGATCATGTTGTTTAAATCATTTTCTGCTACAAAACAGGCCTAATTTCATTCTCGATTTAAGTTCATACTATAACAAAGCTACAAAGAATCTGGAATCATTCAAAAGGAGTTAAAATGACAAAGTTATGCACTTTTGAAATTTGAAACAAAGAAAAGACTTAGGAAACTTTGAGCTCTCGGGAGGTCCAACCGAATCGAAGACAAAGGAGAGGTCGGGCCGCCGATCTTGCATCGCAGGCCACGCACTCGGCACAGCAGACGGAAGACCTCCTCCCAAGATCGGGAGGTCCGACCGCTGAGATCTGATCCAACGGCCACGCACGGTGCATGCACAACGACGCAGAGGAGGTCCTCGCTTAACGGAGGTCGTGGATCGCCGATCAAGATCCGCGATCCCGAGCACTAGGGAAGTTCCTAAGACTAAGCTTCACAGAGGAGGTTCAGCCCGTTAGATCTAGATCTAACGGCCCAGAGCCAAGGGGAGGTCCTAAAGCTACGGATCTAAACGGAGGAGGTCCTCAACGGTCTAGATCTCCGCAGAGGAGGTCTTTAACGGACGCGATCAAGCGAGGAGGTCCCGGACGGTTAGATTTAACCGAGGAGGTCTTGGATGGCCAAGATCTACTCGGGAGGTCCTAAGCGGTAGTGATCTAACGGGAAGGTCCGGACGGCTCGATCGAGCCTAAGGAGGTCCCGAGCGGTTCGGATCGACGCGAGGGAGGTCCGAGCGCTAAGGATTTTACAAACGAGATCTAACGCTCGATCTAAACCGGGAGGTCGTGAACGGCCAGGATTGAGCCTAAGAGGTTCGAGCGGGGTTGTCTTTATAAAAGACCCGGACGTTTTTTACAAAGAGGACCCCAAGGGTGGTCTCGAGGTGGTCTTTGCAAAATAGCCAAGGAAGGTCTTTTGCAAAGACGACTCGAGGGTGGTCTCCAAAAATGACCGAGGGAGGTCTTTTACGCACGGAAAAGATCTAAACGGCTAGGATTTAACGTGGTGGTCCTAGACGGTTAGGATCGACCCAAGGGAGGTCTTAGCGCAAGATTAACACAGAGCAGATCTAACGGCCAAGAGCTAATCCCGGGAGGTCTTTAACTACGGAGATTACTCTAGGAGGTCTTGGGACTTAGAAATTTACACTAAAAACTTTCTACGGTCCAGATCCGACATGGGGTGGTCTTAAACGGTTAAGATCTAACTAGGGGAGGCCTTACACTTAAGGGTTTTCACGGAAGGGATCAAAGGTCCGAGATCTAGCCCTAGGGAGGTCTTAGACGGCCAAGATGGACTCGAGGAGGTCCAAAGACTTGACAAAACGCGGCAAGGTACAGAGCTCGACGGTGAGCTCGCAAGACGTCGCCGACGACACAGGCCACGGCGGCGGGAACCAAAGCCACCAAAATGAAGCTAATAGTATTGCGAACCCAACGGAGGTGCTTTTGACGCGGCGATGGTTTTGAACGCCGGCGAGCCGAGCGAGCGGAGGACTGGTTTCGGCAAAAACCGAAAACACGAAAAGGAGCGCCACGAGCTATCCTAGCTAGACCTTAAGCTCTAAGGGACTAAAATGAACTCACCAGGCATGTGGGTGGTCCAGAGGAGGTCTGAGGAGTGCCGCGGCGAGCGATTCACCGGAGATGAGGAAGATAACGACGATAGTGGCTCCCGAGCAATTATAGAGAGAAAGGGTGATGAGGAACACTTCGCGATGACCTTAGGTGGCTTCGAACCAAGGAATCGAGTGGAGGAACCTCACCGAGATGGGGACGAAGGAGTGCCCTTACGGCCGCAACTCGCGAAGTCTCCATCCGAGTTGCTCTGTGAAAACAACCCAAACCGGAGTTAGGGACGACTTTGTGATGACCAGGGCCTTCAGGGAAACAAGATTAGGCAAGAGGACCACCGAGGACCCAAGTTCACCAATGGAGCTCACGCGCCGTAAATGGCGAAATGAGCTCAAGGTGAGATTTGGCGCCAACCTTATAGAGAAAGGTTTGGGAGGGCGACGGAGGTAGAAGGGGACTAGAGGAAAGCCTCTGAGGTGCTCAAGTAGCTCGTGAGTCGACCGAGCTCGAGGACGAGGCTTAATGGCGATGGGACAAAGAGAGGTTGCCGCGCGAGAAAACGAGGCGAGGAGGCGGTAAGGCCAGGCAAGGCGACACGGTTGACAAAGAGGGGGCTCGAGCTGTTGTAGGCCCCACGGCGATCGATCGCCGCCTGCGCAAGACGCGCACGCTCGCGCATGGCGGAAAGAGGAAGAAGAAGAACAGAAGAGGGAGGTCGGGGTGGTCTGTGAGCGTTGGATTTCAAATCCAACGGCTCACACACGGGGACCAGGGCCAAGCTCGGTGCGGCCTAGTGACTCGACTCGAGCGAGTCAATTGGCTGGGTCGGACTCGGGTCTGACTCGAGCCCGAGTCTGACTCAGCCCTAACTTTGGGTTTCAAGCGGATCCAAGTTTGGGGATTTAATTGAAGTAGCAAACTCACTCCAAAAATTATGAAACTTTTACAGGAGCTTGCTAGCTGAGTTATTGACCTTGTATAATTTTTGCAGAGGTTTTGTGCTATACATTTTCCTCCAAAATTCAACAAGGTGCTGGTCCTGATTTGACAGATTTTGAACAGTTTGACTGACCTCCAAAATATTCAAACAATCTCTAAAAATTGTGAAACTTTTCAGAGGGGTCACAAACCATTCCAAGAACTTAGGAAAAATATTTCCAGGAGATCATCACAAGATGGAACAAGGATGACTAAGAAGAATAAGATGTGGGTCGAAATGACTTGTGATCTTTGTATTCCCATAATCTCTTTACAACAATTGTCCAAAGCACACAGGAAATACAAGATGTAAGAAAAAGTTTTAATTTCCCCTCATTTTCTTACATTTGAAACACAAGCCTAACATTGGGATGTTACATAATATTCGCAGTCCTTACATCTTCTTTTGTAACATTAATCTTTCCGGAAATGCAGGCAAACGAGGTGGGGTGGGCGATTCGGATCGCAAATGCATCAGGAGAAGTGGACTACGACATGGATGAACACGGCGCACGTGGATATTCGCATGAGCAAGCGTCCGCACGACCATGAGTCGATGGTGCGTATATGGAGTGGTACGTGCCACGAACGCGCGCGAAGATCGACTATTCCTCCTCCGAGCGGCGAGGAGGTGACACACCGACGCACCACGAGGAGAGCCTCGCGCCACGCACGGCCGTCACATCGCTTCCCGACTTGACGACGCCGCACGACACTTAAGACCTCGTTCGCAGTTTCATTGACGACATTCGTACATTTTCGTTAATGAACTCGCATTACGTATGTCATCGCAGCTTGAGCGGCGCCGCACGCCAGAGCGTGTCGGACGACGCCCAAGAGTAGCGAGATAGAACCCCGCCGGGTATAAAAGTTTTGAAGCACATCTCGGCGGAGATGAAGAAAATAGTAAAGAACTTGAGCCGCGGTCGCTCGAGGGACGACACCAGCGCATCGGGCTCGGTGGGGACCGTGCTCACCCGCTAGGTCTTCAAGACGACCTAGCAAGTCCGCAGCGCCGTAGCGTTTCCGTCGCCATCCGCGGACAGTCGCCACGGGGTAAGTCGCTATGTGCAAATTCGTTACGCTTTTTGGTTTATGCCATACATGCCGCTAACATCATGCCGTTCTCTCGCGTAGGTTCGTCGATGAATCACTGGCCGTCCGACCCAAAGATACGGTGGCGCTCGCCTCGCTTATCTGCAGTGCATATCCGGAGGTACGAGGTTGTTACTTTACGCCCGAGTGCTTACTTGTACTAACATCGCCCGCCTTGCGCCTTCGCTGTTCGTGGGGACGGCGATTCACGCCGATCGATGACGAGGATACGGGCCTCCCGGCTCGTGTGAGGGAGCAAGACACGCACGCTAGGGAACGATCAATGGCGCCGTGGTTTCTAGCGCACTCAGGCGAGCTCCTCGGGTTCGGTGCCCACAAGACGCTCCAGGCGAGCTCCTCTGGGTTGGTGCCCCACAAGATGCGTTCGGCGAGCTCCTCCGGTTGGTGCCCCACGCCGAAGGCTTGACTTCATCCGCGCAACGAGTTGCGAGCATCGCAACCCCAAAGTGGTTTAATAGCCTCCGTTGTCGATCAATTCCTGAGTTGTCCCAGTCGGCATGGTGATCACGATGACATGTACGGCTACCGTGCACCGCCCGAGTCACCATCGGTCCACCTCCGCTCAACGGTCTCCTACCCTCTCGACCGACACGCGCTCTCGGACCGGTGGACGACTCCACGTGTCATGCTCGGCGCAAAACAAGGCGCAAGACGCGAACAAGCGCGCAGCAGTGCAGAGTAGTGACTCAGAAGAGTGAGCCGTGTAGTATCGCGTGTTATGCGATTTTATTTTACTATATTTGTACACGTATTTTGGTTGTTATGTGTGTACTTGGGATGTTACAGAGCTGTCACGTCTTGCTTTGGAGAGTCTTGTCTTTTCGGTCTGAAAAGCTGAGGACGCAGAGTGTTGTCACGTCTTACTTTGCAGGGAGCTGTCATGTCCTACTTTGCAGAGTCTTGTATTTTCGATCTGCAAAGCTGAGGAGACAGAGTGTTGTCACGTTTTACTTTGCAGGAGTCACACGCCCGGTCTCGTCATCTACAAGCCTCAACCCGCGGGCTATAAAATGCACGCCCACGCGATTTAAAGTAGGACATACCATGGCGCATTTAAACAATAGGACCATTCCAACCGGGGTCGCCAAAGCAAGACCTTCCCCTTCAAAGGAGGGAGGACTTTGGGCCTAACTACCTGTTGATGCCGAACAAGCGTGCTCAACCGGTATGGCCGAAATGCGGACACAGGCAGGACGCTGTCGTGCAGGTCTTGGAGGGCCCTTCCGATGGCGGACGACGTTTCTTCCGATGCCCATACTCGTGTACAATTAGTAAGTTGTTTCTTTACGTTCATCGCTAATAGAGCCTCCCTGTTAACCCTCCTTTCCAGCAGATGGTGAAATGCGACTTTGTCCGCTGGATCGATCCTCCCCATGAACGACATGTTGCGATGTATGTGGATAGATTGTGGAACCGAATCTTTGAGTTGGAGGCACGGATTGACGATCTCAACGAGGAAAATGATGACCTTCGCCAATGCAGATACATGAGAGGGCAACGAGGAGGTCGTAAACATAGGAAGTTCCTATGATCCGACATCAGCCGCGCGAACCCTAGCGCATATGTGCGTGCCACTACAATGACGGCAACCCACGCCCGAGGCGGCCCGTGAACAACACTCTATGTGGGTAGCGCGAGACACCATCTACCATTAGGCACGACACTGAGAAGCTTGTACCTCCGCATTCGCCCCTTATTTACGCAATTATGTTCAATCTCGTGAACCATGTAACTTAATGGTCGATGCATCATTGTGGTGGCCTTTATCGAGTGGATTGCTTCATGTCATTATCTGTTGCCTTTTATCGAGTGGATCGCTTAATGGATGCGTCAGCGTGCATTGCATGTCGACATCTCCAATGGACTTGCAATTTAGCATTTTTATACATTCAAAGTAAGGAAGGTATAACATATTTGGAACCATGAAACCCTAATATCCAAAACCTAAAATCCAAATATCGAGACATAACAAGGAAGACAGAAACTTGAAATTACGACATTGAATACCGACGGACGAGCTAGGTCTATTGGGACAATCCTTCATTGAGTGCCTGTGGGTCTTGCATATCCCGCACTTGATTGTGCGGCTATATCGCTACATTGACTAGCATCCATGTCATTCTCGAAGCGCGCGTCTGCCGTCGCCTTCCCTATTCTCTTCAAGTCCTGTTGGGACCCCATTGCACCATGTCCGCCAAAGATCCTTATAATTCATTTCCAAGCCGCACGAGTGAAACTCTCCACCCATGTACCGAATAGGTGCCGCATGTCGTAGTACTCAGAGATGTATGGTGTAGCCATCGCCGCATTTGTGCACATGCCTTGTACACGTGCGAGCATGGCTTGTGGAGGAGCTTCGCTTGTTGCGGTGCATGTCGCCACATCACCCGTGGTGCATGCTGCTTTCTTTCCCCCTTGCATGATGTTGACGATTTACGCCGAAGCTTGATCTCGTATTTCGCCGAGGCCGCCGATCACCGGATGTCGTGCATTGGGCCTTCTCCATCTTAGGTCCATGTGTCTCGCATGTTCTCGGACCACCGCTTGCCTTCGCCCATTTGTCGCTTGGCTGCGGTGGCTCTATTGACGAAATAACCAACGATGCGAGTCCATGTCTCCGAACGATCGCGTGATAGGAGGCCGCGCACACCTTTGAGGACGCTATTGTAGACCTCGGACATGTTGGTCGTCATAATCCCGTATCTCGCACCGTCTCGTGTCATAGAGGAGGACCATTTCTCCAATTCAGAGCGTGGCGTTAATCCACTCGGAGAAGCTTATGGCGCCATCGGTTGCACCTCCGGTGGACTCCTTGTATGCCTCGTAGTCGGTGTTCGAGGTCTCTCCAAATAGACTCAAACTTCCGTCTCGGTTCTCGCAGACACAATGCTTTGAACGCCTTCATGAGTTCTCGATCGCGGAACCGCGTGAACAAGTTAGATGCAAGATGCCTCATGCACCACCTAGATTGCATGTCGCTCCACCGTGAGATGGATCCGTCGAACCTCGCATGGTCTTGATTGCCGCCAACAACCCAAGATTGCGATGCGTGATTAGGCGGACGTTGGGCCGGTCTCCCACCACCGCCCTCTTCACGTTCTTCAAGAACCACAGCCAACTGGATGTGTTCTCACTCTCCACAATGGCAAACGCCATCGGGAGAAGCTGGTCATTCGCATCAGCTGCCACCGCGGTGAGGATGTTGCCCTTGTACCTCCCTGTAAGGAAAGTGCCATCCATGGTTAGCACGGGACGGCAGAACTTGAAGCCCCCGATGGCCCGAGCGAAAGCCCAGAACACCCGGTCCAGTATGAAGCGGTTGGGCCTTTGCCGCATCTTCACGGCCAAGCTTGTTTATGTACGCGCGGGGTTTGATTCGCAACTGGTGAAGCAATCTTGGCACAAGGTTGTACGCCTCTTCGTATGTCCCATACATAGTCTCGATAACCTTCGCTGGCTCGTCGGACCTTGTCAGTAGCTAATCTGGATAGCCAACCTTATTGGCGACTTCCGACATCAACGGCTTGGGGAGATAGACACGCCCGCCTCAACTAGGTGCGTGATGAGGTTTGCAACATATGCGAAGTCACGCCCGATCGCCGCAGAGGCTCACTAAGCTCGCAATCGTGGTCGATCAACTCCTTGATCGTGAAGATCGAGCCAAGATCTTTGCTCGTGGCCCGACCTTGCCGGGCGACCTTCTACTACGCACTTCATCGCGTACTTTCTCGGTTGGACCGGTGCACTCGGTACACACGGTGATGGACGTGGCATACCGTGCTATAGCTTGTTGAACGGCCCTTGTCGTGGAAGCGCGCCAACTAAGAGGGTGTCGCTTCAAACCCCACCGGGAGCCTTCTTCTTTGGTGAGCGGCGCACCGCGATATCATCAAGTCTTGATGCCACGTAAGGACCATCGGCCGTGTGCGTCCTCGTCGGTACCATCCGAGCTTGGGTCGGTGTCCTCGTCGGACTCCAACCCGAGAGGCTCGTCCGGTAGATACTCGTGGCGATCGATGCGGGCCGACCACCATGTTTCCGCCCCTCGCTTGGCACGAAATTAGGCACGGATTTTCTCCGAGGCAAAGACATTCGTGCCGCCATCTTGAGCTTTCTGATCGCGCTTGCGGCCAGAGGCCTCGGCATCATCGGGGTTTCGATGCCCTATGTACGAAATTTACGTACACCATAGGCTTCCGTGAATGGCCGCCGGCCGAGAGACAATCTCCATGTCTCGCCTCCATGCTATGCTTCCATTCACCTTACGAGCTCCCACACATAATTCGTGCGGTGATCGCCTCGATCATAACTTTCTTCGTCGTTGCCTCCGTGATTTAACTCCTCCGGATGCACGCCGCGCGGCGTGAATATTCATCGTGTGGAGCCCTCCGCCGGACCACCTTGTAATCGGCATTTCGATAGGTCTAACCCATCGTGTCCGCCCGCTTGAGCCCATCGCCGTAAAACACCAACAAATCTTGCATATTCAAAATACCTAAAGCCACAACAATAACTAAATAATTATGACTAATTAATTACATCTAAACTAACTACTTATGATTAATTAATTACCACTACAAAATTAGGAGTATTTTATTTGTACTTACTTACTATAATTGTAATGATGACTACTAAACTAATTACAACTAAACTAATTCATTACTAGTGAACTAACTAATTACAACTAATTAATTACCTCTAAACTAACTAATTACGATCGATTAATTACCACTAAAAATATCAAGACTTCATTTCCACTTACTTAATACATCGTAATGATGACTACTAAACTAATTACGACTAATTAATTAGCACTAAACTAATTTATTCTTGGTCAACTAACTAATTACGACTAATTAATTACCTCTAAATTATCTCATTACGACTAGTCGATCGAGAAACGGCAAAAGCATAACACAAATTACCCGCCTTCTGAGGAAGTAATCAATTAGCCCTGGGAAGTAATAAATCAACAGAAGCGACGGCGACGGGGAAGTAATAAATCAACGCCGAGATGACGAATTACGAGAAGAAGGAAAACGGTTAATCTCTCAATAAAATTTATTATGTTACGTTCTCTAAGTTCTCACGACGAGCGCAAGAACGAATCAAACGCAATTGATATGAGCGAAGAGCGAGTGCTAGAGTTCGGTATTTATAGTCGAGCGGAGAAGGAGTCGCGGCGTTGGCGCCGGAATTCCGTAAACATTGGCGCCAAATTTCGGATGAGGCGACGGATAATGCGGAGGAGAGAGGAGGGACGGTGGAAAAGATGGTCACTACGAGGTTTTTTAATTCTCCGCATAACAGTCCGGCAAATCTCAAATACATTCCAAGTCCGGCAAATCTCAAATATATTTTAAATCACATGAAATTATGAAACCTTAATCTTCAAACAAGGAGTACACGGATACCAATTCATACAGTAGCGATAATAATTCGAATGGATAAAATTACGAAAAATTTACACAAACAAGTACAAGGTGTCAAGAGCTACACAAAAATTTCATAATTTTTAGAACTCATCTACTATATTTTAAAATTCTTTTAAATTTCAGACTCTAACTACCTAATTAACCTAACCTAACCCTAAGCTAACCCTAAACAAACCTAACCTAACCCTAAACCGGCACTATTAGGCGCAGTGAGCTCGCGCCTTCTTTCTTTTTTTTGTTTTTGTCGAGCGCAGCTCACCGCGCCCTGCCGCCGACGTGGCGGGCGGTGAGTGGGCGGTGCGCCGGTCGCCGACGTGGCGAGGTGGTGGCGCGGCGCGAGGTGGTGGCGGGCGCGGGGTGAGCCTGCGCCCACGGCGACGTGTCACTTTGGGAGCGCGGGCGCGGGGTCACCGTGGCGCCGACGTGCTATTTTTGCAAATACGTTATCAAACTTGTCATATCTGTAATTACAGTTCGTAAAATAACCGTATCGGCAAAAAATTCGGTCTACTGAGGTAATAATACCTCCCCTCTACTACTACTATACTCTCTCTACTTTCTCAGATTAGTGATTAGATTGAAGACATTGCTGCTCCAAAGTACACGTGCCAGTTTCCAAATGCTTGAGTTCCAACTAAATTGTTGAATTGTGATTGCACAGCAGGCGAAACTAGCCTTTAGCAAGAGAATGTAGTAGGACTGTAAAAAATGTAAATCATACTGCCAATGTTCTTTGCTAGGAATTCATTGTTTGAGCGGGTTTGATGCCCAGATCTCTTAAGCTTATGTGTCTGTTTTTCTTGAGCTGTCACAGGTTAAATTTTCATTTTGGGTTACATGCTCTACTCTCCTGCTGATTTAGGTCTGCACTTTACTTTGTCTGTGTCTACTCACCTCAATTCTCATTCACATTTTTATTTTGTAAGAAGCATTATACAGGTGTATGATAGTATCTTCCTTTCCTACAACTCATTTCAGGTATCAGAATACTAGGTTCCAAATCTGAGACAGATGTGGATGTTGACTATAACAGCTGGTACTCAAGGCAGGACTTTCTAGAAGGTTCCACAACAGCTGGTACTCAAGGCAGGACTTTCTAGAAGGCGAGGATGGTGAGCTTTCATGGTTTAATGCTGGTGTGCTTATTCGAAGTGCACTTCAACGGCGACTAAACCACTGTCGTATTATGGAAGTGATAAAATGTGTAGATCAATTTTTTGGGAAGATGCCATTTGAATATGTGTATTCAGGATTGCTTGTATTAGATTCGGTAACTATAATGATCGGATGTGGCTTTCTTTTCGATTGAACATGAGGCCCTTGAGCAAGTCTCAATAAAAACTAGCTATTTCTTTGTGATGAATTGCTTTCGGGAGCAAGACATGCCTCAATTGTTGTCATATGTACAGGCAGCATGTGAAATACAGAAGGGGCCACATGAGAATCTTCAGGGTTTTCTAGATGCAGTTGATCGGCTGAGAAGTATTGAGCGTTTCTTTAGCTCAAATAGAAGTTACCGCAGCAGTGATGGTGTGCGCAGCCATGTAAATGCCCTCCTTTCTAAGACCCTCGTGAAGATGGAGGGTGAATTCCAGAACCAATTGTCTCGGTGCAGATTTGTGTCTCATTATCAATTTAAATTTGTTTTTACCTCGACATCGTCCAACTTTTGCTCCTGCTCCATTGCCGCGTTCGCGCCAATTGCTTGTTGGTATGCCTCTCGGCTCAGGGTGGGGTGTTTTGGTAGGTTGGTTGGTCCAGGTGTGCCACCGTCGTGCGAGCTTCGTCAGTGATGAGGACGAGCGGGAGACTATGTGGGAGCAGCCGCACGACCTCGGCGCACAGAAGATGTACTCCCTCTGCTCCGAGCTCGGCGGCATCTTCCTCAAGGTGCTTGTTCCCCTTTTTCTCAGATTATTTCGCTTTTGTTTAGTTCGCTTAGACTATAGGCCTGATGAATTGGAGGAGGGTTTTTTTTTTAAAAATTCATCGAGATCAATGGTTAGAGGTGCTCAAAAGACAATGGAGGCTCAGTAGCACCAGTCAACCATGGAGACTACTCTGTAGTGGATGTTTCATTAAGACTTTACGAATATTTGTATGCAAACCAATTTCTTATATTGTTTCTTGCCTTGTTTGTGTTAACCTCCCTCCTTGCTTTCCAGTTGTATCTACCATGTTGATCTTCTTGATAGCCAGGATCTTCACATGCAATGAGAAATGCTTCATAACACATACACAGTATGGTGAAAAAACCATGACTGATAGATAAACGACAATTTTATGCACCACTGAACAAAATCACATTTTCTGATATTGATTTTGAAAAGTGATAACTGAGAGTAGTAATTCCATCCTCCTTGTATCTTAAACTATAAATGTTACCAACGACATCAAGAAACAAGAGAGCCTCCAGCACCCAACATTGCTAATAGTGGACAACAACTGCAAAATGCACTTTGTCGCCAAGGAGAATCATCAATCTGCTATGCGTCTGCTTATCGTCCCTGCTTATATATGTTATCTATACCTATATATCATTCTTTTTTAATGTTCATACTCTTCATATAGTCAGAATTATCGGTATAGACCAATACCTGTGATGTAGATGCCATTCTTTGTTCTGTTGCGCAATAGAAGCGTCTTCTATCCATTCCATCATCTTGCCTGTGAGTTTCTTTCCGATGCTCTTCTCTGTCTTCCGTACTTCTTATCTTTGCTGTTGGTTTCCAGTTAATCTGTACATGCTTGTTTGTTTGTTGTAAAACTCAATGCATTTCCTCATTCTCTAAAGACGTTCTTTTCACTATTCCATTCCTTTCAATCTGTTGCTTACCGTTAATTAGCAGACTGAAATACTCAAAACTACTTATTCTTGCGCGCCAAATGGTTGGTTGTAATTTGTGGAGTTCTTGGTCGACGTAGCTGGTGCCATGTTCAGGCTGGGGAAGGTGGAGGACGAGATGGCACTCAACAGGCAGAGGACCGTGAGGTGAGCCGCAGGAGCTAACTTCTTGATCTGTTCTTTCTGTTCAGGAATCCAGCATTAGGCTCGGGAGTGATTGGGCTTTGATGTCAGCTTTTTGGTTGTTCGTGGGGGTGGAAGCTTATGGTCTGGGTTGTGTTGGTCTGCTTTGGTTATTTCTCTCTGTTATTTGCCTGGTTATAACGTTACTTTGTGTTTGATTTAAAAGTCTTGTATTAGAGCATGGATATGTGGTAAGAAGTCAATATGATCAGTTTGATTGGTATTAGAGCATGTAGTTGTAGTGGCGGCTTCCATTCTGAGTTGTTGCACAATAGCATGGAGGTTAATCTTTTTCCCTTTTTGGTTGATCTGACCGGTAAATAGTAGCGTTTACAATAGTCCGACACTCCTACTTATTTGATTTTGTCATGGGAATGATAAAGATTAAAGAAAATCTGTTCTAAGTTATAAAATCGTATCCTTGTGGTTGAGTTAGGGATGAGCTTCTAGGTTACGAAAATAGCATCAAGTGAGACGTTCAACTTCATTTATCACAACTTTTAAGCTGTTGAAATGTTGGGGAATATATGATATTAGAGTCCAATCATTTTTTTGTGCTGTTGTTATTCACAGGTTCTATGATGAGAGGGCAAAAGCCAACTATACCAATTCACCAGAAACAGGCGGGGTTCGCAGCTAGCAAATTTGGTGTGGCAAGCTCAGGAAAGAACAAGATTTTTGTAGCGGGAGATGAAGTGTGGTACAACAAGATTTTCGATCCATCAAGTGGATTCATCTTGACATGGAACCACATTTTCCTTTTTTACCGTTGCTCTATTTATAGACCCCTGTACTTCTATTCTATGTGCCAAAAAATGTCTACGACACCCCCAATTTGTCAGCTTGGTTTTATTCAGTGTTGTCCGCGCTTTCCCTTCTGGTGTTTCTCTTTTTCGGTAGTCCAGGCGCCATATACTCAAAGTACATCCTTTTACACTTGCTCTCTATTCATTTTTTTTTTCATGTGATATACTAGAGCAGTTTTTTTTTTAATTTTTTTAAAATATTTTAAAAATAGCTTCTTCCTAACTTTATTTTTAATTCTAACCCCTTTGACCATGCCTCCACGCGTGGCGTGGCAAAAGCACTTTGTCACGCCACGGATCTTGGCGTGGCAAATGAGTGTTGTCACGTCACTCCTCTTGGCGTGACAAGACTTGGCTCGAACACGGACACATGTTGGCTTGGGGGGTTATCTGGCAAGTTTGGTCACGCCGTGGTAGGTGGCGTGACAGCACAGTTTGGTCACGCTACGGGTCATGGCGTGACCAAAGGGGTTAGAATTGAAAATAAAGTTAAGAAGAGGTTATCTTTAAAATATTTTTTTAAAAAGGATTAAAAAATTAAAACTGCTCGATATACTACTCCCAAATAACATCGGTAGGACAACCATTCCAACTATTTTGTACCATCCAACTATCGCAATCATATTCTCTACGTTTCATCATTTTTCATTCTCGCGCGCCCAAGGGCGCGAACAGCTACTAGTCCTCCGGTATAAATGGGTGCATCTCGCCAGGAGAGGGCCTCCACGTCGACGGTTTTTCCTGGGGCGTCGGATTTCCTGCGTCCGCTGTTCGCGACCGTCCGATCGTTCGTCGGTTTCGTTTGCCTGCGATTTTGCGTCTGCTGTGGGCCGTTCGATTCCTCCCCTCCGATTCATGACGGAGCGCTCCCACGCCGGGTCTCCAGCCCACGTGACTCTGCCTCCTCGTTTTTGGCGCGTGTCACGAGAGTCGAGAGGTCGTTCGCATCCACGCTTTTCTCCGGCCCACGTGATTTTGCCTCTTCCGCCATCCTCGCCGTCTCCCGCGCCCATTTCCTCCCCGAGCCACCGCCGCCTCCCCCCTCCTCTCTTCTCCTCTCCCACCTCCCCGTCCGACCCAATCCGGAGCACCCAAACCCTAGAAGGCAAGAGCCACACGAGGTGATGGGACGCGGCGGAGGCGGTCCTGGAGTGGATCTGGGACCTCCACAACCGCCTCAGTAACGCCATCCTCGCCATCTCCCGCGCCCATTTCCTCCTCGAGCCGCCGCCGGTGCCCACGACGGCGGCGGCCGGAACGTGTATGTATTTGTGAAGGGTCAGCAGGGAGGAGGAGGGGAGGTCGGCGGCGGTTCGGCGATGGCCGCGGCGGCGGAGGCGATGGCCGAGGCGAGGAGCCTGAGGAGTCGTTGTCTTCACCGATCTCTGCTGGTTCGTGTGTTCTTTTTAAACTTACACCAGCACAGCTCGATTCTTCGACTGTGTTCCTTGTTCTGTACGGGATTCAAGATTCACCAGGGAAGTGCTTTCCCCCCTTCTTTTTTCTCCTCCCTACCTTTTGCTTTCTTTGTTTTTCCCGTTCTTTCTCGCGGGGGACAGTAGCCACGTCGCACAAGATCCGGCTGATTTGCGCTTTCCCTCTTTCGTTTTTTCCCCACCCTTCTTTTCTGCGGGGAGCAGAGGCCACAGCGCACGTCTCATTTTTCCTCCAAGAGCCGCCATTTCGTGAAACCCCGGAAGGATTATTTCTCCATCAGATCGGTAATAAAATTTCTCTGCCATTCTCGTCAGTTGATTGGAGCAATCGCTTGGTTTATCTGTTAAAGGATAAAATTTTAGTTTCTTTCCTGGGATTTTTTCAGCTTCTCGACGACGGAATGGGAGAGGTATCGCCGGCGATCGCCAAGGATGTCACTGAGGTGAGCGCATCTCCTGTCGATTCCTGCCAATATTTTTTGTGGGGTGGTACTGGCGGTTGGATGTGATTGACAAATATTGTTTTTTTTTTGTGATGTGTGGTTGATCGGGAACACGCCATTGGTGTACCTCAACAAGGTGGCCGATGGGTGCGTCGAGCGCGTCGCAGCCAAGCTCGAGTCCATGGAGCCCTTCTCCAGCATCAAGGATAGGTGGGCGCTGCTGAAAACCGCTTACTTTCCTCGTCTTTTAGTGTAGCCTGAGGGTGGACTATGTGTGTGGGAAGTTTGGTAATCTCTGGTTGTTCCTGGGCTAAAGGTTCACCCCGTAAGGTTCTTCTTAGTTTCGATGGATGATCTGTTAGTAAAGATCTGATTCCCCCCTGTCCTATTCAGTAGGGTTGTGTTTGAAAGTTTCAGTGCTTTTCATGGTGTTTGTGGAGAAGTTGTGTTCTTCCTTTACTTACCTTTTGGGTTCTGAGGTAAAGATTCGTGCTGTGTGATGTTGTTTTGTATTTGTGCAGGATTGGGTACAGTATGATCACTGCTACAGAGGAGAAGGGCTCATCACTCCAGGCAAGGTGGGTAAAATCGAATCTTTTGGTGCTTTCCCTGTATTATGCCAGTGGAATTTGTTTGGCATTACAAACAATTTCCACTTCCTAGAATATAATTATAACTTGTAATTTTTGTCTCCATTGGCTGTGACTTGACTGGCTTCAATTCAATAGAAAAATACAAATGGTATTGGAAAGAAACATGAGTAGACTGCTATATTTTCCATGAGTTTGGTTTGCTGTACAAGGTGATTTATATGATAGAATTAGTGATTTAGTGTGATAATAAAACATAATGTCACACACTGATTTCTTGAAGTATCAGCTTCATAAGCAGGAAGGAGGTTAAGAGTGAGACAAATCACGGGTCAAGGGAATTTAGTCTCTTTTTATTGAGTTCAATAGTCAAAATGGTATACAACGGAAATAGATGAAAGGGTTATTTATACCGTACCTAATATAGCATAAGGATTTTTGGTATTCTTTTGGCATTGCCATTTCTGCGGCATTTTTTCCCTTTCTATTTGTTTTGGCTACTGGCTGATCCATATTGTAGTATGGAGCGAAAAAAGACAGACAATCAATTATAGGTACGTCTGCATTTCCATATTCCTACTCACATATCTGCATTTGAGTTGGCTTGTCTGGTAAAATGCTGCGAAGATAGCTTTTTTTCCCCACCAGTGGGCGGCGGTGCTCTCGCCACGCCGCCCCCTCTTCCCCGCCACCCCAACCCCGCAGTGGTCGCCTCCTCCACTCGATTTCCATTCGATTTTTTGGTCCGAGCATAGATCTCTCGCCACATCCTAATATCCTATCCGAATCAGGTCGCCGGCAACTAGATGCGCCTCTACGATCTGCCCTCCAAGCTCCTCTACCGTGTCCTCGACGTCGAGCTCAAGGTGCCTCTTTTCTCCCCTTCTTTTGACCACTTTTCTGTTCAATTACACTCTGTCCGTGAGCAAAATTTTCTTCTGTTTATGTGCTTCGATTTCGATTTGGTTAGTTTATTTGTTCTGGGGATTTTACCAGGCGGAGCCGGACACCGATGAGGTCTACGCGCAGGTCACGCTCATGTCGGAGCCCGAGGTAAGTTCTTTCGTCAATTTCTTAGGGGAAAGATTTAGGGATTTTTTTTATAGTGTGAGGGAGGAGATGTTTATCTGTTCTCGATTTGTTTCTGTAGCAAAATGAGATGGAGGCGGCGAAGTCGAATTCTACGTCGGGCTCCAAGCCGGCGAGACCGGCGGTGCGATCCTTCTGCTAGACGCTGAACGCAACTGACACCAGCACGCACGACAGCTTATCTGTGCTGCGCCGCCACCCTGATGAGTGCCTCCCTCCCCTGGTACGTGTGGATTTTACACTAGAAGAGAGAAACCTATGTTTTTCGATCCGTGTGTATGGCTTGCCATCGGTTTGTGGCATATGCTGACCTGATTTGTTTGCCAGGACATGACCCAGTTGCCTCCCACACATGGCCCAGTCTTGTGGCAAAGGATCTACATGGCATGGACTGGCGCTTCTGCCTCATCTTTTACGGTAACTTCCTGTTCCTTTCCTTACTGTGATCCATATCAGTTTTACATCGCTATGTATGCCTGTGCGATTTGCGACCGATCGATTTACCATACAATTAGTTGTAGTTGCCTTTCATTTTCTGGTGCTGTAGAATAGACCATTCAGGATTTCTAAATTAGCTTAGCCATCGATTGACAATGCAGTACATCAAATCTCTGTCAATAAAATGAAAACATTTTTCTTGTACTTGATGTTGATGATTGCGACGATGGTTGTGCTAACTGTGCAAAATCACCAGGACAACCTAGGAGGCATCTCCTTCAGAGCGGTTGGAGTGTGTTTGTGAGTTCCAAAAGGTTTGTTGCTGGGGACGCCTTCATTTTCCTCAGGTTTGTAGTTGTTTCCTTTCTTCCTGCATAACAATTCCGCAATCCAGTAATAAGTTTGTTGTGCCCCATGCAGACGAGAGTGCTCATCTTCGTGTTGGTGTTAGGCAGGCTATGAGACAGCTGTCCAACGTGCCTTCTTCAGTCATATCTAGCCAAAGCATGCACCTTGGAGTCCTTGCAACTGCATGGCATGCTATCAACACGAAGAGCATGTTCACTGTCTACTGCAAACCAAGGTATATTGACATGTCTACTACAAACCTACTGGTTTATCTTACTGTTAGGCTATTCTTGCATACATCTGTAGCCACATATTCGTTCCCACTATGCATCTTTTTGAGCAATTAAACTTGTGTCTAACGACTCTAATCTTCTTGTCGATGTTAGGACAAGCCCATCAGAGTTCATTATACCATATGATCAATATATAGAGTCTGTAAAAACAATTATTCTATTGGGATGAAGTTCAGGATGAGGTTTGAAGGGGAAGAGGCACCAGAGCAGAGGTAATTGTTGTCTTTGCCTTTTCCTACAAATGTGGTTTTTGTGTGGATTAGCCTCCTCATAGTACTAAGTGATTATTTGTAATCTGTTGTTTCCATTGTCATGTAGGTTTCCTGGGACTATAGTTGGCAGTGAAAATCTTGATCCAATGTGGCCTGAATCAGGCCAGAGATCCTTGAAGTTATCTGTTTGTTTGTTATTGTCATTTTGTGTGGCTGGAAAATTGGTGTGTTTATAGTCTTCTATAAATAATTGGATGCAGTTCGGAAGGCGTGGAGCTGACTTTAAGGATGCACGTCCTGGTGCTCAATCTTTTGGTGATTCCCCAGGCTTCTTCATGCAGACTTTTGATGAGGCTCCTAACCTTCTTAATTCTTTCAAGAACCAGTTTCAGGATCAAGGTTCTGCACGTCACTTTCTCAGACCCATACTTCTTTATACATGCACAACCTTCCCTGACTATTGAAGAGGCACCACCACCTCAGCAATATTACTCTGTTTCACAACCTATCAGGTACAAAACCTAATTATGGTTTTACTTCTATTTGTGCTTGTCATCGTGTGTCTGCTGCTACAACAGTTTTCGCTATGTGCTCTACCATGCCTGTGCTCCATCCTAATAGATTGTGTGGTGTTTTTCAGCTCATCGTCAACAATGTCTGCTGACATCGTCGCTTCTGGACCTGCCAAAAAGAGTTGTTCAAATACAAAAGAAATTATCTACATTTAGGTATACTATCTATATTCACTCCTTTTGTCATTCCTATCACTTCCCTGGTCCCTTCCAGAACTTCCTGCAGCGACTCCGACAGAGTATTCTGGTACAACATGGCTTGTATTTTGCTCCTGTCCTACACATCCATGCTTCACAATCCCAGTTAGCTCCATAGCACTCTGTGGCTTATCTAATCTACTCTATAAGACATATGATCTGGTTTATTTTGGTGTTGTAGTATGATGTTCTCCTTATATGTACGGTTGAATTTACTATCCTCTATGTTTTATGCGTCACTCCTGGTGCGTGCTCTCTTTTTTTGCCATCGTAGAACAGTCACCTATATGGTCACCTAAACATGAAGCATGCATTAGTTGTGATAATCCTCTATAGAATATCTACAGGTGTAAACTGCTTACCGTTTTCATAGCCTCAATGCCTTGTGTCTAAAATGACACTATTTTTAGACCATGTCCTTCTGTTACAACTCTCTGATACCTATTATATGTTCTACCGTGCATACCTTTGGCTTGGCATATAATATTGTAGCTTCATAGTCTTACCACTATACGGTTACGCAAACAGATTTTGATGCTCATCGGTTCCAATCCGCTTGCTACCTAAGTCATTGTACATATTTTCTATCTTCAATTAGCTTCTCAATAACAGCTGTTGGGACAAAAAATACCTTCCAAAATATACACCAAACATGTTCCTCGTGCGCCAAGGCGCGCTCAGGGCTCTAGTTTCTCATAATAGATGGTGGTTGCAATGTCATTAGCTCTTTTGCAATGCTATTTTTCTAATTTTACTTCTTTGCTGGCGAGCTAATTTTCACGAGAAAATTACATAGCACGCCATGGCGGAGAGCATCTATACCATCTTCTCTTGAGATAGTGTGTGCCATCTTCTCTTGAGATAAGTGGCACACACTATGATGAAAAAAAATTCATTACCGAATTTCCCCTAATTGCCTCTTCTGTTGGGAATTTCTTAGGGTGACTGGCATAGAAGAGAGGTTTCATGGATGTTTAAAACACGATTTTAAAAACTACAACATTTTCAAGAATCAATGTTTTATCCACACGAATAAATTAACCTTAATTACATTGCATCCACGCTACCACAGGTTGTGGTAAGAAAATTAGGAAAACTACAAGCTAGATCTCGGTCGTCTTGCCCTGGTGGAGGTTTAACTAGCGACCAGCAAGAGTGCAGATGTCCACTAGATAGACATCGGATGCCATGTATATGTTGCTATGTACCTGTAGCTACTGGGAGTAATCTGCGATGATGTCGATGAGCGCGTCGATGAGTGTGAGGTAGTTGTTGAGGTAGTCGTTGCCGCCTATGCCGGTCAGTGGTGGAGTCAGGATTTTGATGATAGGGATGTAAACTTTTTTTTTTTGATTACAAGGAAGACATAGTTGACTATTGATTGCTGAGAATAACATATAGTGTAATTCATTGTATAGTTTGTGTATTATATGGAGTATGGGCTTAGCCCAAATAATATTTTTTTTTATAAATCCTAAGAAAATCCCAAAAGCTCACTCATATATGGTGGAAGATGAGAAGTTTAGTACCATATTGCTAGTCTAGGTAGGAGGAGACCAACTTATAAGATAGAGTTGGTCTTACCTAGTTGAAACAAAGCAAAAGAAGAACACATACGCGCGCTCACTTGCACGCCACACCATCACCATCGCCTGCCCAACGTGCGTGTGAATGGTCCAGTGATTTCGTGTTCAGTTGGGTGTGGGGCTGTTACTTCTTTTTGCACCTCAAAACTATGCATGACATCTAGACGTATTGGAAAACCAAATATTTGAATTACAATGATTACTCAGGGCTTTTATGGCACACATTAATTGTGATTAGTCAGTTTTCAAAACGTTCTCGTGGTGTAAATGTGGCAGTTTCTATTCTTGCTGTGGATTGCATATGAGGATCAGGTCATCAAATTCAGAGTAGATGAAACTTGTTAGCCTCAGATTTTTTTGCTTTGTCCTCCTTTGTGTTGCGCTGCCTTGTCTACTCCATTCTTTCATTGGCGTGCACTAACGTGGAGAGAGCAGTGTCTCTGAAGCCAGTGTCCCTCGCTATCCTGTACTGGTTGGGGCGACTTAGGTTTTTGGGAAGTGTCCGCGTGACTACTCACGGCTTCCTCTTTCGTCCATCATCCGCTTTGCGCCGTCTTCTTTGTATTAGACTCTACTGTGACCTTCGCCAAGCTATCCTCTGTAAGTCACAGTGATATCACTTGATATGGTTTGGTCTTGCTTCCTAGAAAGTAGTCGAATGATGATGATGATGATTCCTACTTCTGTTAATAGTGTTATTGTTCTAGGCTTTGCCTTTTTAGCAGATATATATGAGACAGATGTATTTGAGTTCATGATCGGGCTATCATTCATAGTTTCAAATATGCTAAATATATATGTTACTGTTGCATCGATTATTGTTTTAGGAATTAAAATAATCATAAAATTGTGCATATTCCTAACATTATACTAGGTATATATATTGTATAATACATACCAGTTGTTGGCCGGTTTCTTCTCTGATTCCCACTGCGGCGGAAGCGAAGTCGACACCGGTGACTTGTTGATCAATGCGCGCCCCGGCGTAAGGGGGGATGAAGTTGTTGAAGCCGAGAAGTTGAGCTGCACATAAGACATTCAGTGCATTAAACTAGTACTGGCGTAAGAGATTTAGCGGAGATGTCATGCAATTGCACAGATATTTCATGACCATACTGTATGCCAGTAGTTTGAATGAAAAATATGAGTGTCGTTTTCATCTGTAAACACTTTTTTTTTTTGTAAAACTAGATCTCCGTGCATTGCGACGAATCTCAAACAAACATACCATAAGTTCTCTAATCATGTGAATTTCCCTTCAATGGTCGTACTAAATCAACCATATGAAATTGATCGTGCACAAATAATTATCAATTAGCTACCATGGTACCTGCCAACCTATTTGTCATGCACAAATAATTATCACTAAATCTAGATATCTGTGCGGAATTCACACTGTTCAACAGCCACATATATAGAACTACTCCCTCTGTTCGGAGTTGCTCGTTATTTTAGGCGCTCTCACATAACAAGGTGGTGTTTAATTCTTTCATCTGTGACATATCTGTCCCTCTTAAATACTCTTATCTCTAATTAATGGCATCCAATTACTCTACCAGTTCAGTCCCAATTGCAAGTCCCCACAGCCCAACAGCAGCGAGGGGGTGTGCGGCGGCCAAGCGAGCGTCATCTCCTCTTGCTGCTTGGCGTTCAAATCCTACCGCCGCTTGGCACACTCGCTCTTCTCTCGTACACTGCCGTATGTTGGAGGCCTGGAGCCTAATGCAACTAGTACTCCGTATGTTAGTATACGAGTATGTATACTAGTACTAGTACAACGAGTTTTTGGTCGTATTGCCAATTTTACGCACACATGGGTATGTTTCCAAGATTAATTAATATACATATTTCCCTTCATTCTTTTAAAAAAATTGAGATTTCCCACCATCTACCTCCCTCCAATATTCCACGGCAAGGTTGTACTAGGAGTTTTTAGCCGTATTGGCGATTTTACGCCGCGTATTTGCAAGAATGGCAGTAGGCATTTTTTTTTTTTTTTTTTTTGTTGCAAAAATAGCGCTATGCCGCACGGTGACCATGCGGTCAAGTATCTGGCGCTAACACAGGGTGAAACCGCACATCGCCCGTGCGGTGCGGTGAATGAGAAACCACACGGTGGCCGTGCGGTGGAGGAGCCTGTCGTACGACCACCGTGCGGTGAATGAGAAACCACACGGTGGCCGTGCGGTGGAGGAGCCTGTCGTACGACCACTGTGCGGTGGAGAAGGCAGCCGCACGGTGGCCACCTTTTCTCTCTCCTCCAGTGCAGTACTGTTGGTATGAATTTTTAGATATAGCACATGAGCTCAAAAAATTATGAAATTTTGTATGGAGCCTCTTGAGACGGTGTACTTGCTTGTGTAATTTCTTCATAATTTTATTCATTCTGAATTTTTGTCGCAAGTTTATTTAAGTATATTGTTTGTAGGAATTTTAAATATAGAAAATAAGCTCAAAAAATTATGAATTATTTTTTGAAGGCTCCTTACACAGTGGACTTGATTGTGTAATATTTCTACAATTTTATATGTGTTATGAAATTGTCTCAAAAATTAAGGGTTCAGGTATCGAAAATTAGGATTTTAGGTTTCGAAAAATTAGGATTTCATAAATTCCCACACAAAGTACTCCTAACAGAATAGGTTTAATCATATATAACAGAATTAAGGTTTCAGACATTAGGGTTTCATGCCAAACGTAAATCCGACCACTTATTATGCGCTAATGTAACTAGCACTACTCAACTACTAATTAATTACAACTACTTAACTAACTAACACACGAAAATAGAGAACAAGGAGTGTTGACATTTCCAACGGAGTTACAATGTAATTTTTCATACATAAAATTGACGACATTTCAAGCTTTACAAGCATTACATGATACACGCGTGGACTTATTGCAATCAGGATGAAGGAGAAGAAGGTGTTCTCACATGTATCCCGGTCAAATAGGACACTCTTTGTTAATTTATCAGTTTAATGTGGATGATATTCTTTAATATTATAATATACCACATGCTAGATTAGCTTGTACATGAATCAACTGAGGAAAATATGTGGCATGTAGAACATATAACAATGTACCGTAGCCTCCAACTCGTGTGCGTTTCGAAGGCTACGGTGTAACATCCCAATTTTCGATACTTTTTGAAAATTTCAAAATAAAAATAACTATTTGATTTTTCTTGAATTGTTAAAGCTTAATTCGAAATTTTAGAGATAAAAATAATTTAATGTGAGTAAATCAAACTTTAATTAAATAAAAATTGTTTTATTTGATTTTATGGTTTTATCTTGGATTTTTCCTTTTTTTCAAGACCTTGTTTTTTTTTTGAGTTATTTTTATTTCTTTTCAGTTTTCTCGAATTTCGGAGTCTTTTTAAAACTTTAATTTTTTTAAAAAATAAACCATTTGCATTTTTTTTGGATTAATTTAAAGCTTGATTTGAAATTTTAGAAAATAAAAAAATATTTTAAATGATTAAATAAACTTCAATTAAATCCAAAATTATTTTATTTGATCTATTCAGGTTCTAAGGATTCTTAAGAAATTTCCTTGGATTTTTTGAATTTATTTTATTTTTTAGATTTTATTTCTTTTTTCTCCTTTCTCTTTTTTCTCTTTCTTCTACCTCCAGCTTCCTGTTTTCTTCCTGTTGCGTGCGTTGGCTCTGCAAAGCCATGCCACACACCAGGATTCCCGGTTGCCACCTTTCCCGCCGCTCATCGCGCTAGCACGCGCGTACCCTTCCACCCTGCGCCGCCCGCGCGCTTGTGCCCCTTATCTTCCCACACCGCACGCTGGCCCTGGCTACTTGCGCCCGGCGTGCCGCACGCCGGCTCCCCCATGTCACTCTCGCCTCAAGCTTTCCCCCTCCTCCTCTATAAAAGGCGCCAGCAGCCCCCTTCCTCCTCCCTTTTCCCTCCTCTCCTCCTATCCCCGCCCCCTATAGCACCCCACCGCGCCCCCTCTTCCTTCCCCAACTCCGACACTGCGCCACCTCCTCCGTTCTCCCTCTCTAGCCATCTTTTTGCCACGCCACCCGCGTCACGAGGTGCGCCTCGGTCTCCTCCCTCAACGCCCTAAGTCTCCCCTCCCTTCTCCCATCCACCTCGCTGGATTTCGTAGTCCTTCACCACCAGCCGAAGCTCATTCCTCCGTGTGTTCCGTCGCCATCGTAGATCTTTCGGCGACACCATCACCACCATTGGATTCGCCGCTCCGTATTCTACGCCATGTTCTTGCTCTCCTCACCAGAAGACCACCAGAGCATCACTGCCCGCTTGCACCCCCCCCCCCGCCGCCGCCACCTTCGGCCATCCACGGTCGCGCTGCCACTTCCTCTATCCTCCTCAGGTTCGGAGCAACCCATTTTGGGCGTTTCCACCCACCGTCGGACCTCTCCTTACCGCCATGTCCGAGCCGCCTCGAGCTCTAGCTCCAACTCTACCTTCTTTCTTCCTTTGCCCTTGTTCCACTTCCATGTGGGACCCCTTGCCATACACACCTCCCTCCTCTCTCTCCATCTCACTCACTAGCAAAAGGGGCCCACAAATCAGCCTTTCATTTAATCCCCTAAAATCTAAAATGGAATATTCCAACATATTCCCTTTTCTATTTTCTATCATTTCATGTGACTTCAAACTTTCAGACGTTCGTTCTCCTTCATACGAACTCCGATTCCGTCGATTCTTGTCTCTAAATTCATCTTAATTTAGTACCTTTATTTTGGTTCTAATTTTATAATTTTTAGATTTTATTTGCAATTGTTGTATTTATTTGGCTCTTTTGCGTGTATAGATTCCGATGTTTCCGAAGAATTCCTTGACCCTTCTGCCGACGTAACTCAAACCTTTAACGAAGGCAAGTCGTAGACCTTTGATCATGTCATACCTGTTTTTATAAAATTATATTGTTTTATATCAACATGCATCACTAATTTTATATAAATTGTTTCTAGGAATAGCTAATACATATTTGACATTAAGCCGTCTGACATACTTCCGAAGGTGTGCTACTAAGTGATTATCACAAGACTTTTACAAGACTTTATCCTCGCATTAGCCCGCCCGATGAGCTTAACCCCAAGTTATAGACGCTCATTTACCATCGACCCGGAGCTCACCATTGTTGGGGGATAACTTGCCAGGACATGAACGTCAATTACTATCGCCCGGCTCAAGCCCCAATAGACATGAACGTTCATTTACCATCGTCTGCACTACCCAGGATATGGAAGTACATTTACCATATTCAGCACATCTCAAGATATGGAAGTACATCTACCATGATCAAGAGAACACCTATCAACTACAGCCTGCGGCCTTGATGTTTGGACTCAGTACATTATTCAGCCAGGTCCTTCCCATTTAGGACATGTGGTTGTAAAGTACGTCTCAGATCAATGGCACAAAGTTAAGTCCTTAGTGACTACTTAGGCGAGGCAACCACATTCCAAATCTATCCCCTTTACTGCGCGATCATTCGTCTGAGTATGAAATTATTTTTGTTCAACCCGGTCAAATGATAACCCTTGCTATGGCATAATAAATTTTAATACCAGTGACCACGCCACAATTCCATATTTTATTAAGTCAAATTCTCATGATTAATCATTGTGAAGGAACCTATCGTACAACTAAAGCATGGCTAAGCATTTTTACATTTTTCATGTTGGTATTACAATAATGTCCAACTAATATCAACACATCCTATGGTGTCCAAGAATATATGTCAATCATAATTATTCAAGGCGACTTATTATCAAGTAGATATTTAACTATTCTCGAAAATAATTGATATAAAAATAGTGATGCATGTTGTTAAAATTAGTACTATTAAAGAGATTAAGAATTTAGATAAATTTATGAACAAGAATCGATGGAACCAGAGTTCGTATGAAGGAGAATGAACGTCCGAAAGATTGCAATCACATGAAATGATAGAAAATAGAAAAAGAAATATTCCTAGAATATTCCATGCCATGATTTTAGGATTAAAAGAATGCTGACTTGTGGGCCACTCTTGCTAGTGAGAGAGATGGAGAGAGAGAGAGAGGAGGGAGATGTGTATGATGAGTGGACCCCAAATGTAAGTGACTCTCACGCAAAGAAGTGAAGAAAACAGAGTAGGCACAGAGAGCTCCAAGCGGCACAGCTTGGTCGTGGCAGCGCTAACGAGGGGGGGGGGGGGGTGGCCGACAACCAGCAAAATGGAACGCTGGTGACCCAAGGAAGGCAAGGGAGGCGGCGACACGACGAGAGATGGCCGGTGACGGTGACCTAGACAGCACACAGGCGGTGGCACTTCGGCGGCTCAGAGGTGAAGGCGGAGGGAGCATGAGGTGCACACGGCCATAGGGATCGCGTTGCCGGGGTCGGTGAAGCCTTTGGAGGTCCGTGGCGGTGGCACCACGGCAGCCGACGGTGGCAAAGAGGAGACAACAGCGGCGGCACTCCACGGCTACGGAGAAGATGAATAGAGGTGGGGGATGGGTGGTGGAGGTCCAGGAACACGCAGTGAGGCACTCGGGGAGGCGAGGGATTGACCGGAGAGGGAGATCGAGTGGTGGTGTCATTGGTCGGACTTAGGGAAGAAAGCCAATATGGCGGCGGGGGTGCTCCGGGGGTAGAGAGTGAGGAGGGGGTAGAGGAGGGTGGAAGGGAGGAAGAAAAAGGGGGCTCGCATGCCTTTCTATAGAGGAAGCGGGGAGGGCAGCGCGGCATGGCCAGAGTGCGCAGGCAGCGCGGGTGGCAGGGCATGGGCGTGGGCGGCATGTGCGGCGCATGACACGGGCACGCAGTCGGGGACACAGCAAGGGGAGCCTGGGGGTCTGGGCAAGGCACGGTGCACACGAGGGCGTAGGATGCGAAGCGATTGGCGGTGCGACTTGGGATGCGGGAGTGCACGGTGCGCCCGGGACACGCACGGGTGGGGAGGGGGGAGGGCACAGAGCATGGGCGCTCCAGGTGCGGAGGCGGCAGGCGTGGCGTAGGCGCAGGGTGCAAGCCCCGTGCAGGGAGCGGGGCTGCGGTGTCGGGCGCACGGGATAGGGAACGGGCAGAGGAGCCTGGAGGAAGAAGGAAAAGAAAGAAAGGAAAGAAAAGAGAGAAGGAAAAAGAAAGAAAAGAAAAAGGGACAAAAAGAAAAAGGATGGACCAGGGAAAATTCAAATTACAAAATTTGAATTTTGAAACTCGGCGACGAGCTTTGAATTGAGAAAAGGAATTTGAATTTGAGTTTTGGATTCAGGTTTTAAATAATTGTAGAAACTCCAAAAGGAATCCCACACTTTTAAAATAATTAATTTAAATTAAAATTTTACAACAAATATTTTTTTGGAAAACAGAAAAGAAATAAATTAAATTAAACTCCAAGAAAATAGCAAAAGAATTTGGAGAAAATCCAAGAAAATCCAATAAACCCATTTTGAATTTAATTGAGGTTTGATTTAATCATTTAAAATGTTTTGTTTTTCTAAAATTTCAATTTAAGCTTTAATTAATACAATAAAATTCAAATGGTTTATTTTATTTTGAAAATTTCAAAAAGTCCAAAAAATTGGGATGTTACAGATGTGTATAGTCTTTTCAATCTTATTCGAAAGTATAAATCTTGAATGTAAATTATATTTATTAATTTCCCCAATTTTCCCATTAAATACTTATTTTTCTTCACTTGTTGACATTTATGAGTAACTGTTGTACTAACTACCTCTCTTAATTATTCTAAGAATATTCACAGCAAAGATATTGAGCATGTATTTATATAGGCACTTAAGCAAAGAATATAGCCAAATCATCAAGCATCTATGTAAGAGTTATATATCTTCTCTAATCAAGCACATCTTTGTAGATACTTAGAATATTGTACTATCTATTTTAGAGGTAGTTATGTACATAAGCACATGTTAACCACCCGTGCCTACTCAAACATCGATACTACAAAATGAGCACCTTATTTGTCCTTTCTAGCATAAAAAACAATATTCTTTTGCTAAGTACGTACCGGTACCACCATTGTGTATGCCCTTAGAGTCATTTCCCCATACCATTCTCATGATCTTATAACTTTTTTATATGTCTCCGTGTCTAGTCAAAATAATCGTTATAAATTGAAACATAAGGCTTCTTTAAAAAAAACGTATTGTGTCGTGTTTAATTTCAACAAATGTGATACCTGCCATACTCTAATATTCCTACAACTCAAGATTACAATCACGTACATTACCGATTTATTATTGGTAACCTTGTTACAACAGTAATCTTGATGTCCTGTTGGGAACTTGAAATTAATAGCATTTTGTGATGTCATAAATATGATTTACCGAAAATGGGAAGTTCATAATTGGCAGGGGAGCGTAAAGAATAGATATTTTCAGTGCAAACTAAACGAGCTTGCTAGACTCTGCATTCATCGTCGTTCAAAACGGAGAGTGAACCCCATTCATCGTCGTTCAAAACGGAGCATCTCAATTCTCAGAGCTGAAAGAAATTCTGTTATTAGGGTTCTTGCCAGACGGGATGTTTCAATATTTCCGTTTGAGATCGAACTCGAGCAAGCTTTTCTTAGAGACCTAATTAATCATTAGGCCCATTTAAAATAACTGCAATTTTACTAGATATATGCACTAATGAGTATATATATTCTATTTTTTTTCAACAAAGTAGGTGTAGATGTAGTCTCCGAAGTTTAAAGTTAAAGATGGTGCAGCATAGTCTCTTTGCATCTATGCTTTAAAATATAAAAAAGGAAAGACAAACTGTGCTCTAAAGAACAAAAGAAAAAACGAAAATCTCAGAGAGTCGATCGGTAAGGACACTATCTGCAACTGCAAGCAAGGAACCAAGCTTTGGAGAAAGGAAAGCAAGGCGATGCCAAAAGCTTGTACCATTACCATTACACCCATCCACCAAAACATATCGCTACTCGATCTTGCAGTACCTTCTGTTCCCGAGCTTTGCCACCAGCTATGACCAAGTGAAATTTTCTTTCATTTTGAGCAACATGATCAAGTGATATATCTGCATCTGGGACTGGATTTCTTGGAGAACACTTCTCTTTTCTCTTCAAGTCTTTGTTTCGTTCCTCCTCGGCTTGATTTGCCACGCGGCTCTAGAGGTACTACAATTGCATCATGTACATAGACATATATAAGCTTGTTTTGTCACAGATTTAAGCAGTGTCGAACCAGGAATTAAGCATCTCACGTAATTTGTAGGGAGTGGAGACATCTTAATCTGCAGCCAATGGGTTAGATATATTTGTCATGCTGTTTTCTTTGCTGCTGGTATTAGTATCCTGCGGAGTTGTTCAAAATGACTACTAGACCACCGGAGAAGCACGAGCTGGTTGGTACCTCTTCTCCTTACTAACCTCATGCGAAGCAGAGTTATTGGTTTACATTAGTGTGCTTGAAACATTCTTTGTGCATCATTTGCATCCGTTGTCTTAATCATATTATTACAATTCGCCGGCAGCGGTGCTGGGATGTGGTGAAGGCAGTAGCTCTTAGAGAAGGGAATATAGCCTAATACTCGTAGGTATTGTCTAAATATATTGAACTAGCTGAATTTCCCATGCAAAGCAAGATACTACAATACAAGTGCTTATAGATTGCTTGCGTCAGTAGTTACCGTGATTTTAGATTGCTTGCGTCTGAACCAGTCCTATAACGTAGAGAAAAAAGATAGCAAATATAGGGGATATGGTTTCTTCTTGAACCTTTGGACTCTAAAGTACCTAACTACCATAGGTTGTGCTAAGTAGTTGGAGCACCTCCAAATCTCCAATACTTACTCCCTCTGTTTCACAACATTTGTCCAAGTCCATGCGCATAGACCAAGGAAGCACTATCTAAGAAAAAATTAGTGATAAATTATCACATATACCCTATTAAATGATATGCTACTACCACTTAATTAACATCTTACAAACCATTTAAGTAGGGGTAGAGAGTGGAAATATTACAATAACTATACTCTTGATTTCCTCAATGAACAAATATTTTGAAATAGACACTCTCGAAGCCATGACCAAACATAGTAAAACGGATGGAGTAGTAGATTCAAGTCGTGCTTAGGGGGGAGAGAGAGAATGCCCCATTAATTAGCTAAAGCTACCACCCAAAATCCTCATCTCCAATTCATTGTAGGTTTAGGATGGTTCTGAAAAATCTGAAGCAAAGCTGCACCCCACTTCGATGCCTAGTACTTAATGATGGATCTATAAAAATCTGAAGCAAAGCTATGATATCTTTCTCTCTAATGAGCTCGGATAGGATTTTCTCTAGGTTGGATCTACACAAATTAGTTGAATCTACCATACGGAGCCTTATTTGAAGCTACCATCCATGCTGACATGATAATATGCTAAAGAAAAGTGGACTGAAATATCTGGAGTGCCTGGCAACACAACCGCAACGTCCATGAATTGGAAGGACACAACCCTAAATGCGTGGAGGAACAAGTTTGGAGTTGCTGCCCAGAAAAAGGCTATTACCACATGGTTCTCCACCGGTTACTTCTTTCAGATTCAAAATTGATATTTGAATTTGGCAAGTTCAACCGGCCGGTCGAAAACCAGTTACCGGTAGGAACCGCCAAGAAACTCTACCTGCCAAGGGCCGGGATTTTCTACCAAAACAGTTATTAGAACCTTGGCCACGACTTGCTATATATGGTGTGTAGAATATTGCTAATTAGCATATGGAACTTGTGCATGGCATCACCTGCGATTGGCGTGACTTGCAATATGTTTGGAGTTATATGTACAAATATTAATTGAAATCTAGCAAATTTGGGAATTTGACTTAGTAATTATGACCTAAAACTTTACTATCGGAATATGTACAAATTTAGAAGCAAAATGGTAAAAAGTAAAATTTAATTTTAGAAATTCAAGATTGGATTAATTTGTTCAGTAACACCACGTTGAGGTAGAAATTGAAAAATAACATACAATGTGTGGATGACATGTGGGTCATGGACCCACATGTCATACACACCGATGTTATTTTCCAACTTTTATTACTGTTTCAGTGTTACTGTGCAGTTTGCCCTTTAAGATTTCACTTTTTTATTTCTAAAGTTTGTATATTGACGTGTTTTGTTGGAAATCCATATATACCATGAAGAAAAAAAGTTTGGTCCGTTCAAACTATTATAACGTGATGGACCTTTAACGTTTTTATCAAAGTACGGTTAGGATTCAACATAATAAAATTAAAATATAGCCGTGCATCCCATGGGTTTTTGTATAAGGCGGGAACACTTTCCAAAAACCCACTAAGCTCGATCTTGAAAGCCAAATGAACAATGATGACTGCAAAAAATCCATTGTGGTAAGCTCTCAGTGCTCATGCACTTGTGCAGTTTTAGTAACTAATGCAAACATTCAACTAGGAGGTGGAAGAGTTCATTCTCATTTGTAACTATTAAGCAAGACTTGAATGCCATGATATAATCTCAGTGCTCTCCTAAAAGCAAAATTGCACGAATCCTAAAGCACAATTGGGCCTCGATAAGTTTATTCTGTGATGTGGCTTAATGACATTCTAGTCTTTGGTACTAGCTTTATTAAGAATGGACGATATCCAGTTAGCTTGTTTGAACGCGTATATGCATGCTGGAACACTAACACACTTTTAGACGGCAGCAGCCCATATATATGTTGTACATGTATGTATTACTTTTGATGACGCAGGCCTTCTCATTGATCTTATAATTAAGATTACGTCATCTGTTCACGCGGGGCTGGAGCGCGCACGCCGACTAACCTTATAATTAAGACTGCATCATCTTTTGCTTTACTTTATTCATATGCAAAATATGTATTGCGGGGGTCATATCTAACAGCCATTAATGCATGCATGCAGTATGTAAATGATTTTGATGACGCCGTCAAACAAGTGCTTGACCTTCTGCGTGATAGCGATGGTACTGCACAAGACCAAACTAAAGCATTCTTCTTCCGTGGCCGGTATGGTCATGGGGCATCTGCTGTTCTTAGAGCTATAGCTGAACTCCTAAAATCCACAGCGAGTGATGCTAGCACCATAAAGCATTTTGGGAAAATTATTCACGTAGACTGCTCTATGTGGAAAAGCAGAAGGGCGATGCAGAGGGCAATTGCGGAGGAGCTAAACCTTCGCCATTTAATGCCCACGTTTGATAAGCAGGATGAGGAAGATGATTTCAGAGGCGTACATGACAGCTCCAGGGCAGAGATAACACGCATTGGAAGTGTAATCCATGAATCTCTAATAAATGAAAGATTTCTGATGATTTTTCATTATGGAGGAGACGAAGATATTGATCTTGCGCAGTGTGGCATTCCTGGAGTCGGACCTTTCGGTAAAGGTAAATTGTTATGGACCAATCATGGAAGATTTCAGCTCTCACACAGAGAACAGAGGTTGATTTCCAGTTATGTTAATATATATATGTATATCGCCTCCGGCGGTGACACATATATCAGTCAACAACAGCGTCATTTATTGCACAAAGAAGCTGTTGAAGTGATTGGTTACACCGGCACGGATGGCATCGACCCAGCAATAGTTGTGGATTGCTTCTTGTACTCACTGTTCCTGACAGAACAAGTACGTGAAAACTCTATCCGTGTTGACTATGGTTGGGCTACTCATGCCTGCAACTATTGGATATGTGATGGAATCCTCCAAGGGGACAGAGCTTGGGAGGTTGGCAATGCATTGTATGGAGTGATACCACGGTTGGGCTATTCTTCAGATGAAACAAGAGCTTTGGCACGCTTTTTGGATCGGGGAATAAAACCCTATGAAGGCTGGAATTCAATCACCTCAGACAAACTAGGAGCAAAGAATATCTCAACTGTTCCTGGTAATGCATCATCCTATTTCCTAACATTTGAAGGAGATGGTCAGCTAGAACTACGGAATGATTTGTTTCAACTAGCCAGCAACCTCCGTGTGCTAAAACTCCGCAAGTGCAGCTTTGATTTTGCATCACCTCCTTTCCTCTGCTGCCAGAACCTAAGATTCCTTTGGCTCGACCAATGTACAAACACAGGGAAGGAGCAAGGTGAAGGGCCATGTTTCCCAAACCTGATGGTGCTTGATGTACGTTCCACAGATTCTCTCTTATTGCCCCAGATGATAGAACTGATGACCAATCTCAGGGAGCTAAATACAGAGGGAGTCTCATGGAGTACTATAAGCCATGCATGCAGAAAGCTACAGAACCTTCAGAAGCTCCGATTAACAAAATCTTCAGAAGTGACCACAGTGGACAGTTGCTCTTCCGCAGATATGATGAATCTTGAGCTCCTTGACTTGTCCGGCAACACTCGCATGGAATCATTGCTAGCGATGTCATCAGCAAGAAGTCTAAAAATGCTTGTTCTTGATGGTTGTTCCAGCTTGGAGCATGTTGCACTTGAAGGAGCTCCATTGCTCGAGATTTTTAGCTTTGATGGTTATGGCTCAGCAAAGAACTGGACGCATCCCATACAACTGCCAAAAAAGGAATTGCGCCCTGAGTCTCGTGCAACTCCAATCGAAGCTCCTAGGGTCAGAAAGATCTCCCTAGAGGGTTGTGCTCGACTGCGTAGTATATTCTTGCGTGCCTTGCCCAATCTTAAGGAGTTGGACCTCTCTGGTACGGCCATCAAAACACTTGACCTCCGTGCAATGGATGTCCCACTGCTCAAGAAGTTGTTCCTACTGGGATGCGAGCAACTCCGTAGCCTACTCTGGGATGGAATTAGCCCTACACTGGAAGTGCTGCATGTAGACACTCGGGGGAAAGGCAAGACCAGTGGTCTGCTGTGGAGGACAGAGAGGTTTGCTGACATCGAGACATCTATTACTTTTACGGATGGAAGATTCAATTGGTCAGTCATGAGGATAGTTGGCCAAGTCAATAAGGTGCACATCCATGTGTGTTCTGTGTTACATAGTCAAGTTAGCATCACCAAAAGTATTGAGGTGATTGGCCCCAGCCAAGTGGGCTTGGTCCCAACAGGACCATTGTTGCCGTACAAGGATATTGGCCTTGCGGAGGATGTTGCGTGCTCTGCCTTGATGTGGGATTGCCAACAGCTTCGGGCTTTGGATGTGCACATCGAGATTGGCGACGGAAGCCACAATTTAGAGAGTATGCTCGACAATAGAAATTTTATAGAATTCCTTAATCGGAAAGTTCAATCATTGCATGTGCACGACACTTCCTCAATCACGGCTATCACTCCAAGGGTGCCTCCAGTATGGTGTAACCACCTCAAATGGTGTCATGTTGAGAGGTGCCCCAAGCTGCACACTCTCTTTACTTGTGACAAAGTAGGATATTACTATTTTCCTGCCTTGAAGACATTTTCGGCGTGTGATCTCTTGATGGCCCATTGCATTTGGAGCAAAGGAATAATAAATACTCCAAGGTGTGATTCCTGCTAGTGTCCCAATTAGCTAGCAATAGCTCTCTAGTCTCTATAGCTTTTCAATACACGCAACATGACATAGTTTTTTTTTTTATTTAATCTTTATTATTTTTATTTTAAAGTTAACCCCTCGCGACCTTTATTTTCAATTCTGATCCATTTTGTCATGTCACTATTCATGGCGTGACAAAGCAACATTATTACGCCATAGGATAAGTCCGTTAAATAGCATTTTTGTCACGCCACTGGTGGTGACGTTACCAAACAACACTGTCATGCCACTAATGGTGGCGTGACAAAAACTTGACAAGATACGGTGCTGACGTGACAGTGTTGTTTTGTCACGCCACGGGTGGTGCCATGATCAAAGGGGTCAGAATTGGAAATAAAGTTTGCAAAGGATTAACTTTAAAATAATAATTAAATAAATATTAAATAAAAAAATCAACATGACATGACGCCCAAAAAAATCCTTAAATTAACTTGGCTACGGTCATGCAGTAGACCACTACTACTGCTAGAGCTAATAGCTTATAGCTGTTATACCTGACCACTATACAATATCTTTACTGTTTATTCATTTCTTTTCGTGGCATGTTTAGAATATGATTCTGTTTATATCAAGTTATAAAAAAATTGATTCTTTTCTATTAAAATAGTTTAGTATACGAGATTTACTTGACTATTCAGTTTTGGATATTTATATGTTTTAATGATATAATGGATTGTATTTCTCTCGTTTGTTTTATTTGTAGTTTATTATATTAACTATTGACTATTTTGTTCATACTTAATAGAAATGGTGTTTTGTATATGATTTGTTATCCAAATTCTAGGATTATGAGGTAATAATATTCAATATCTTAGTTTTAGATTGTCATGTTTATGTTTTGCTAGCATTTTTTTGGTTTATAGAATATAGACAAAGCTAGAAACTAATTGATTTTTTTTTAAAAAAAATCCCTATGTAGTATAGCTTCCGCGATAACTGCTATTGCTTTTTTTGTTGCCAAATCTCTCACAATGCCGTCCTAATCATGATTTATACCCTTGGTTCTAGTCAAACCTTTAGAGAACTACAACATATATACCTGCACAAGTGCCCGAGGCTGGTGTTCGTGCTTCCCATTTCCTTCACCTTGCCAAGTTTGGAGACACTACAGATCGAGTACTGCAGCAATCTCAAACATATTTTCCCATTGGAAGACATGTACCCTAACAAAATAGCAGCCGGTTTCACATTCGACAAACTTAAGAACATCAATCTACAACATCTCCACAAGCTAGAGCAGATATGCGAGGCCAGATTGTCCGCACCGGTGTTGAAGATGATCATCCTCAGGGACTGCTGGGGCCTGAGACGGCTACCGATAGTCGCATGTGGTGGTCTGAAGCCGGTCGTGGACTGTGAGAAGGACTGGTGGGACAAGCTTGAGTGGGACAACCATGATCCTTCGCTCTTCGAAACACGCCACTCGGCTTACTACAAGAAGAGCATCCCGAGGGGCTCCCTTCTAAGGTTTGTTCTACATGGATTTCATATATGCATATAGATTAATTGAGCAAGTGTCATTAATTTGTTATCTAAGAAATATTTTTTTATTTTCCTTCCTCATTTCTTAGGTAATTTGTTGTGCTGCCCTTGCGTGTGCTGTTCTGCAGTGGAAGGGAGGTCGGTTTACTGCTGTTACGAGTTGTCTCACAGCTCCTGATGTGTTTCCCATTGGCTGTGTTTGCAAGTGTGTTTGTTCTAAAGTGTGGCGGGCGTGCAAGTTATGTTTGCTACATGCACAACGAATAAATGGTGTGTTTTCTTTTAACCAAGCTACCTGAATTGGGTATGCTTGCACAACGAATAAAGGCTTGGATTGGACTGGTGTGCTAGCTTGGTGTGGTATTCACAATCAAGCTGGTTTGCTGTCTATTTGTAATAAGGTGTGCCTGTGTGTGCACAAACCTAATCATGTGAATTTCAGCGGATAGTCTCGTGTTATTGTCATGTATTAATAAATGGTGTGTTTTTTCCTGCCGAATTTCTCAAGTAGTTCTCAGACGATGGAACTTTTTTGATACTTAGAAACAGAGTATAGCTCTTAGAGATAAATTAATTCATGTTTCCTGCTGCAGCAACATTACACATGTATGCTGAAAATATATGAGCTATGCTCATGAATCGAAGATAGTGGTCATGAAACGCTAATACATAGGGGGACATGGTCATGGGTTGTAGCTCTTCTTCTTTGTGGCGACGATGTAAGATATCTTTACAATAACAGGGAGAAAATGATACATCTTAGAGCATCTACAACAGTCCACGTCAGCTGTTATTAAAGGGTTACTACATCAGCATTTAGGTGATGTGGAGGAGAGAATGTAAGGAGAGAAGGTGAAGTTATTTCTAGATAAAGAAACTATCAAATTGTTAATACCAAGACACAAGAAACAACCAAACACTCTATTGAAGACTTACTTGTTATCTAAAAACACGTTTTGTGGGTCCCACTGTCTTAAAGCAAAATATTCACCCGATCATTTGTGCAGTCCAACTTTATTATTGATATAATAAATGAGCTAAAACATGTAAGCCATAAAGTTGTACTTCATTATTGATCATCAAGAATCATGCACACTTGTAGCAATTAAAGTCTTAGACACAAGCTCAAGAAACAATCCATTGGAAGACTTGTTTCTTTTTATTAGATTGAGTACTCTCTCTCCTCTTAGTAACAAACTATTGTAGATGCTCTTAGATACCAACATAGCATATACCTTATGTATAGGTAGATCAAATTGGTCTAACAAGTTATACAGAAAAAATGTGTAACACAAATTAGAGAATGTCCGGATGCATGCAGATGCCTCATGTTTGACATATAACAAGATTGTAAATTTAACAATGAGCAATCACTGTTTACTCATGAATTTCATACATCACATATTGCCATTGGACCATGACTAGTTAATATAGTATAGATTATTAGATTAGCAATAAGCTTGATTTAAGCACAACCATAGATAGGGCTTGTCAAGAGCAAACATTATGAGATTAACCAAGCAGGATAGTGCTTTCCTAGACCAAACCTTTCCTGCTCTCTTGAAAAAAAAACCCCGAACCTTTCCTCCATTGAGGAACCAGCACCATATGTTAAGCCTACAGAGGCCAAACAATAAGAATGTGTCTGCTGCTAAGCTAGCGCATAACAATCATCATTTCAACCACATGAAGCATCGAAACGACAGTTATTCATCAAATAGCTACCATATGTATCTTCTATGTATCCCTAGCCAACTAGGCATAGAAAAAGCACATCTATTCATTAAATAGCTAGGTGTTACATATATCTGTAGCCTGGCAACACAAGCTCCAGTTGACAAGCTTAAAATGGTCAACTCAAAATGGACTGATACAATGTTCCACCTCCCTATTTTGAATAGACCAACAGATAAAAAGATATGCACACAGAAAGGTATGGGACAAAGGGGATTGCTATTGGTGTTCCCTACACATGCATATAAGTAACTGATACTAGTGTCCAATGAGATAAGAAAATCTTAAATAACTTAGCGTATTCAACACACAACAGCTTGTACTTTTCGGAAGTACCTAGTTGATAAGTACATTCTTTCTTCTCTTTTCTTAAGAACAAGCCATCACCAATAAATAAAAAGCACCTCAGTTATCAACAATTGATCTATGATTTAACTTAATAACTCATTAGGAATGTTCCATCAATTTGATCGTTGTATTGATCATTGGCATTTTTCACAAACCGCCACCGGTCCAATTTAGATGTCAGTTTAGCATGGTGGTTTTGGTTTGCAAATATTTGTCGCTGAGTTTTTTTCTAGGCAACTTTTTCCACCAAATATTAAACGCTGATTGGTACTGGTGTTAGATAGATGGGTATACAATTAATAGAGGCAAAACTAGGTCAAAAACTGAATAAACTCTTGTTTTATGCGCATAGAGCAAAATCAACATATATTTTGGACTGGAGGGAGTACTATTATTATGGTGTTAACTGTTGACAAGAAATGTGTTATTCATCATCCCAGTTGAAAAAAGGGATGAGTGAGAATGGACCGGTGTAATACCAGGATGTGCTACTTTCCAATAATACCAGGATGTAAAGTTGTAAGCCCAATAGGCACCAAGCCCAGAACCACATTCCCGTTTCCATGACCCAATCCACAAGCTGAAGAGAAAAGCCTACATGAGGTCACCACTGACACAAACCCTGAGGCTTGAACAACCAAATCTAACTAGCCAAGCACTTTTCTAAAACAAAAGATTGGATACGAATACTCTGTGAGAGTGAGACAGAAGCTTACGATCAGAATGTGAGATGCTACAATTACAAACTATAAGGATCTACATGCAAAAAGAGAATTTTCAAATGGCTTATAGTTGGAAGAAAGCCACGCACCGCCGTGGATGAGTTTGGTGGATCGGGAGGAGGTGCTGGAGGAGAAGTCCTCCCGCTCGACGAGGCCGACGCGGAGGCCGCGGGTGGCGGCGTCGAGCGCGAGGGGGGATGGGGAGGGGCTGCCCCCGGCTGGGCCACGCGCTGCCGCGCGGCCTCGAGGGGCGCTGGGGAGGGGTTGGACGCGGACGGCCAGGCCGCGGCGGCGGCGAGGGCGGCGCCCGGGCGGCAGAGGCGCCACGCGGCCATGGCGGCGGCTCGGGTGGGTTGCTCTGTTGGGTTGCATCTGGGAGTTGGGATAACTCGATGGAGAGAAAAGTGGCGTCGGTTTTGTTAGTGGATCCTGCGAGTTGGGAACTTGGGATAACTCGATGGAGATGGAAATGGGCCAGACGGGAAACAATTCCAAGTGAATAGATGATGGGTTTCAGTATTTAGCCAAATTTCAAACTCAAGTTTTAGGAAAATATTTTCAGTCAATACACAATTGGTTTAAGTTTTTTTGTCCAGTTGATAGTGGAAGTTTGAATGATGTAAGGCTTACGTAAAAATACATGGTGGTGAGATTACTTCCTTTGCATTGGATTGTTACTCAACACCACAGGCGAATCCACCGGGTAGACTTCATCAGGCTGAAGCCTACCCTCCACCGGCGCCCGAAACACCCCCAACTTTCGGTTCTAGGGCGCTACCCTGTCATGGCTGCGTGACCTACGTCTGCGTGACTGTGTCCAAAAAGAAGAAGCAGCATGCTCCCGAGAGGCGAGATGGACAGGACTACGGGAGCAAAAGCAGGAGGCCAAAGCCCAGGCCCAACTCACGTCCGCTCACACCCCCACTCCCCACCGGTTCAACACGGCAGTCCCTTCTCACGTTTCCCTATTCCCGTCTCCCAAAATTCCCCAAATCGGCAAATCCCCGATCGATTCCCCAAATCCCCAATCGACAGTGAGGAGAAGCTCTGCTCACCTGAGGCCTGGGGCTGGTCGCTGCTGCTTGTAGTAGTGGGTTTAGCTAGGGTTTTACCCTGCAGCGGCCATGGAGGGGGGGAGATAGGCCTCATCCTCGCCCGCGCGGCCGCGCCTCCGACCTCCGCTCTAGCCTCCAAGATTTCCACCTGTGTCACCGCGACAGTTGCCCTGCCGCCGCCGCAGAGCGACGTCGAGGCAGCGGTGAAGCGGTTGGGTGGCGGGGAGGAGGAAGTGGAGAGCCTCCCTACAGGTCCGATTCTTGGGGCTCTCATCAGGGGAAAATCCACTGGGTAGGCTTCATCCGGCTGAAGCCTACCCTCCACCGGTGCCCGAAACACCCCCCAACCTCTGGCGCTGGGGCGCTACTGTAACAGCCTAAAATCTCTAAGTTGGATTAGTTAAGCATATAATGTGCATTTGTGAAATTTTGGACTTTTTAAAACTTTTTGTTGCAGCAAATAGGTTTCAAGTGTGGGAATATTTTAGTTGGATTCTATGTTCTCTGACATGCTTGTTGGATTTTCTGGAATTTTTGGAGCTTAATTGGATCCCTGATTAATTTGCATGTTCAACTTTGAGTTTGAATTTAAAACGCCAACCTAATAGATAAATAAAACAAATAGAAATGAAAGTGATAACTTAAAATCTAGACTCAGTATAATTATTCTAAATATAAATGGAGGAATTAATTAAAGCACGTTTTGCAATTTTCTCACATCAAGTAATAATAATCAATATTAAATCAAATTGTTAGGAAAATTGCAATTAAATTTAATTATTTTGATTTTATGTTTTCACATGCATCACAAATATTATGTCATTATGCATCCATTATTATCATCATCTTTCTTTTCTGGTTCGACCGACCGCAGGTGAAACGCCTGCGTGTCCCTTCTTTTCCGTTCCTGCTAACTCCCTTCGCTTCTCTCCTTCAAATCTCATCTAAAAACTCAAAACCAAGCCATGCATGTCATACCACCGTGATCGTCATCGCACGACCAACCCATTTCTGCAATCCGTTTGCGCATGCATGGCAGTTTGAGCGATTACGCGAGAGGAGAAAAGAAGTAGCACATGAAACGTCTGCGAGTATATTTCTTTTCCCCAACTTCTCTCCTCGCAATCACAACCGAGAATCAAGAATCCGACGACGCATGTTATACCGTTGCGATCACCGTCTCAAGGGCGTTCCGTTTCTGCAATCGTATCTCGCATGCAAGGTCATTTGAGCAAGTTGGAAAAATATGGGAGAAATACACTGCTATTTATTCCACTGCTAATTTTTCTCACTGCCATCCCCTTTCCACCCCACTGACCAATTTTTAATTATGCCCAGCACCATCCCCATGCCACCATCCCGACAGAGCGCCACTGTCCCGAACTCCTCACCATTTTGAGCTCTCCTCCATTTCATTTTCTATACAACACTGCAGCCCTTTTCCCGAGACCAGTTCTCCCCTTCCTTCTTTTCTCCACCAAAATGGAGCTAAGCTCCTGGCCCCTCCCCCACCGAGCTCCCCTCTTCCACCGCCTCTCAACGCCGGCCCCCTCCACGCGCTCTTCTTCTGCTGCCGACGCCACCTCCCAGCTTCCCCACCCCGGCTCCTCCCTCCATCGCCGGCCTCAGCAAGCCCGCCGTCCTCCTCATCGCCGCCGCCGACCCCTCGTGCCTCCTCCTCTCGCCCCCGGGGCCAAGCCGCCGCCCGGCTTCGCTGGCCCTGCTCCACCATGCCCCACCAACCGCCGCACCCTGAGCACCCCGGCTCCTCCCCCGCGCCGTGGAGCCCGTGCGCCCAGCTGCCCCGGCTCTTTCCTCCGCTCAACTCGGCCCGGTCGCTCTGCCGCCGGATCCGCCTCGGCCGACCCCTCCACGCCGTCTCCCTGTGCCTCCTCAACCAGCTGCGCCGACTTCATCTCCGTCGGCACCAGACCCCGCCGGCTGCTTCACCTCCTCGGCCGAACCAGCGCGCCCGTGTGCCATCGCCTCCCGATCTTCTCCGCGCCCGGCAGCCGCATGGCACCGCCATCGGCTTCCTCGAGCCCGAAGCCACCACTAGGGACTCGCTCTGGGCATTCCCACCGGCTTGCCGACCGCCCCCCCCCCCTCGCTGCCGGCACCCCATACCCGAGCCACCTTCGGTTTCTCCTTGTTTGCCCTCTATGTGTTTGTGTAAATGCCTCAAAGCATGTCTTGTGTCTCTACAGGTGGAGCTCGCCTCGACCACCCCTAGTCCATGTCATCTGTGCTCAACCGACGCTGATGCCTCCCCTCGCTGGCGCAAGGACCGTCCGAGCCACCCCTGGCTCCCCATTGCTTCCCCCTTGCGCTCTCTCAGGCTATTCTTTTCAGTATGTGCATGACAGTGCTTGTATTGTTGATTAGGAGGATAGATGAATGTTTCACTGAGATAGTTAACATGCAGTGATATGCTTAGTACTAGAGATGAGTTTGTATGTACTTTTGTTTATGATGAACTGTGAGTTTTATAAGCAATTGGAGGATTAGTAGAATGATCAATGGGAATAGCATCCTTTTTGCAGGCAACTAAAGATTAGTCAGTTTAGCTGGTGGCAGATTTCACTTTTTCATAGGAGTAAGGCATTGAGGTAATCATCACGAGTTTTAGGGAGCTTTCACATATTAGCTAGTTGGTGGCTGAGATAAGTTCTTGGAGGACTCATAGTTGTATGACTTTACATAAGGTTTTAACAACATAAGGATTTACAAGAGGTTAATCAGCTTTCTGTATTTGTATGCTTAGAAGTGTAGTCAGTTAGTGGGTTAGCTAAAGACACTAAATGGTAGGGGGACTTTTAACTGACAATTTAACTTTCAGTGTATTAGTGTTAGGTGACCCTTTTAGATGACTAAGTATCTAATAGGTTACCTTTGGCAGTAGGCTATCTTTTGCTAAGTCTAGTAGTTAGTAATACTTTTGTTCTTTTAGCCCTTGAGCACTTAACCAACAGTGGCACTAGGTCAGTATGATGGATAGTACCAAGTGGTAAAGCCTTAAGACTAAAAATCTTTAGTATGATCTTTAGCTTAAAGTCTTAAGATTATGCTTCCATTCGAAAATCCAAGATAATCTGTTTACAGCATGAAACTGGTTAATCTCCACAATTACAAAACTAATTGGTAGGGTGATTGTTAACCAACTATGTCAATTGCAGTATATTATCAGTATTTAGTTCCTTGTGACTAATAAAGATTTCTAAGTGTCAGTCAGTTGTCTTTGGCATTAGACCTCAACCTTTTTGTGATTAGTTTAAATAATAATCTGTCAGGTTTTTGTCCTTGGTAATGAGCTTGGTAGAACCAAAAAGAAGATAGTAGTAGCTTGTGAATCGTATAATTAGTAAAGGAAGGCAGGTAGCTAAATCAAGTAGTTAGTAAGTACCTTTACTGTTGATGAGGACATCCCTAATTTGGATACAACCGCGCCTACACACACAGCTGATCCACAACCAATGTTACAAGGACCAATTACTCGAGCTCGTGCTCGCCAACTTAATCACCAGGTGCATTCGTTCATAGGGTTATATATTACTGAGAATAGATCGCTACCTAATGCAAGTGATTTAATTGTGCTTAGGAACATGGGAAAGGACCAAGGAGAGGTATGTGGAATCATGGACAAGCATAGGAGGCATAATGGAGGACATCACATCACTTTGGGTCCGAGCCAAGCAAGAGTTCGAGTTGGGCTCGTTCTGAATTCGAGTTCGGACTGCTGCGACAACACTAAGTTCAAACGGTCGTAACTTCTTCATACGGACTCCGTTTGGGATGTTCTTGGACTTCACTGAAAGCTTATCAAGTCTACTTTCCAATGGATCCAACCTCACCTTCAAATTCCAACCGAGCTGACCACAATAAACAAAACAATCCACGTCTATTTTTTTTTATCGAGTCAAAAAGGGTGTTGCGCCACCTCCTCTTGGGCCCATGGGCCTTGTAACCCTAGGGGCGCGCCCACTTCCTGGCCGCCACCCCGGTCGTCTTCCCATATAGGAGCCGCCCCGGCTAGAACTCGGATTTCGTTGAATTTAGGTTTAGCCATTGTGCAAACTGCTCTTCTTGGTTGTGTCGACGACCACTGTCAAGACGACCTTCGGATCCCACTTTTGTTTTCAATACCATCTATACTACAATCTTATTCGCAATATCAGATTGCATACATCTTATTCTTGCTAGTTCTTCGATTGCTCGCAGGAATTGAACCTCGTGTTCAGGTTGATCGCGCTTCCATCACGGTCAATAACGTCTGAGTTGGTTCAACGATTGCTAAAGCGCAAGCGTCGTCGACGGTTGTAGTCGGATCGCGAGAGTCACCCCCACCCAAAATCGATAGTTATCAATCTCATCGAAAGATCGGGCACCCCGTCTCCATCAAGTGGTATCAGAGCTCAAGGTTGCTCGGTGAGAATTTACTGTTTTTCGTAGTTAGGTTGCTTAATTCCGAAAGTCCAGAAAAAGCCAAAATTTTTTTATAGGATTAGATCACCTATCTGTCCAAGACCAATTGCGCCATTGCATCTTTCTTTTCAGTGCATTGCATTGTTGAACTTTCGAGTGCATCGTCGTGTCTTTTCTTGGTCTTAGTGTCTAGTTCCTTTAGAGTTTCAAGTTCGCTCACGTTTGGTCGCACCGTTGCGCAGGTTCAATCGCTACCTCCATCGTTGCGGTCCTTGCGCGCGGCAGAGCAGCCGCTGTCTTTGCCTTCACGCGCCACGACCGTGAGCCGTTACGCGACCACCGGCACGCCACCATCCCTTGTCGCGCCCCACCGTAGCCACCACCCTCCGCGCGGCAAGCCACCATCCTCCCGCCACCGCCACACCAAGGGAAACCCTAACCAAGAACAAAAGTTAGTTTCGGTTTGTGCCAGAAAAAAAAGAGAGAAAAAAAAGAAGAAAAGAAAAAGAAAAGAGAGGTTGTTTTCGTGCTGCCAAAAGGAAACATAAGATTCATCTGACTTCGGCAACGCGATTAAAAAAATCAAAGTTTAATTACCTTTGTACCCCTACTTTTTTAGAAAAAGTTTGTGACCCATATACCTCCCTAGGCCTGGAAGAGGACTTTGAAGAGTTTTGAGTGAGGTGCATATTTGCAAAAAAAAAAATTAATAATAAGGAGCAAAAAAAAAAGAGCGAAAAAAAATTTGCTCAAAATTGACATAGCCCTTTTGTAAGTGATTCTAAGGTTCCCCATGAAGACGGCATCCTTTTTCGAGCTTCTGCCGCATCGTGCTTTCGTTTGTGTTCTAGGCTCGCGTCTCTAGTACGGTCTAGCCTAGTACCAGCACTAACCGGCGTTGAACGATTTTTCAGCTTGCTTTCTTTGATTTGATAGTTGCTAATCCATTGCTACCATACTTGAGCCTTCCAGCTACACCTTTTCTACAACCGATGCAGCTGAACTTCACCGGCAATCGCTCCATCCAATCTTCAAAGATACATTGACACCGGTTGCGATAACCCCGCTTGCTTGGTAAGAATTGGTAAGAATTCGATAGAAGGCTTGAGTGTGAGCGACTTTTGAACCATCACATCCTAGTAGTTGTTAGGGACATATACTTGTGATTTGCTAACAATGGCAGGTTCTGCAGAGCATTCGGATGAGGATACATCTCATACTCCTCGTGCGAAGGGAATCGTATAACATTTTCGGCGCCTCATGAACCTTCGTACGGAGGGTCTTGAGGAAGATGTCAGGGTCACAAATGAGCGACTTGCTCAACTTGAGGGTGCCCAAATTGAGACAAACGCCACGCTCGCGCGATGGAGAGAGCGCAAGGCGCCACTAACACTTCTTTGGCGGGTATTATGGCGCCTTGACGAGATGGCCCATGCATCCACCGCTGTTCCCCTCGCCCGGTGGTAGAGGGACAAGATGAATTCGACTATGTGATCGATACGAGGCCAATGACATGGGTAATAATAACAACGATCGAGCTCATCGACGGTTGCGTTTTAACGACAAGGTATACGACGAGATCCCCACGACGTGAGGTACGTGACCACGAAGATTCTTTTGCTAAGGTTAAATTCACTATTCCCTCTTTTAATGGTAAATATGATCCCGATGGTTATCTTAATTGGGAACTAGCTGTTGATAAAAATTTGCTTGCCATGAAGTTCTGAGATTAGACGAGTTAGGGTCATGCTACTAGTGAATTTATCGATTTTGCTTCTATTTGGTGGAAAGAACATTGCCGTCAACATCCCAATAACATACCTAACACTTGGGAGGCTTTAAAATTGCTTATGCGGCATCGATTTGTTCCTCATATTATGCTCGTGATTTGTTAAATAAATTACAACGCTTAAGACAAGGTACAAAGTCCGTGGAAGGCTACTATCAAGAATTACAAATTGGTATGTTGCGTTGTGGTTTAGATGAGAATGAGGAGGCATCAATGGCTAGGTTTTGGGAGGGTTGAATCGAGAAATTCAAGACATCCTTGATTATAAAGAATACAACTCCATTACTAGATTGTTTCATCTTGCTTGCAAAGTGAACGTGAAGTGCAGGACGCCAGACGAGGACACGATCTAACTCTTTCGCTGGTCGCACAAACTCATGGACACCACGCACCTCATCGCCCGACCATCGGTGCACCCCACCGCCACCCTTCAACAAGCCTCGCCTGCTACTTCAAATTCAAGACCACGAGTTTCAAGCAACCAAATTAACACCACAAGCGTCTACAAAACTTCCTCTTGATTTGTTTTCGACAGGACGAACTAAGGATATTCAATGCCATCGGTGCAAAGGCTATGGACACATGATGCGTGATTGTCCAAACAAGCGCGCGATCGATCATACGCGATGATGGTGGGTATTCATCGCTAGTGATTTTGATGATGAAACATATGCTATGCTTGCAACCGACCTGCAGGACTTGATGACGAATCGATCATGAGGAGGAACATGTTGGCGCCGAAGATGCCGACAAGTATTTGAGCATTATAGTGCAACGCGTACTAAGTGCTCAAGTTTTCGTCTTGAGCAAAATCAACGCTGTAATTTGTTTCAAATCAAGGGCGTTGTCAAGGAACGCTCGATTCGCATAATTATTGATGGTGGGAGTTGCAACAATTTGGCGAGTATGGATATGGTGGAAAAGCTTGCTTTGCCGACCAACCCTCATCCCCACCCATACCATATTCAATGGTTCAACAACAGTGGTAAGTTGAAGGTAACACGAATGGTGCGAGTAAACTTTTCTATGGGTTCATACCATGATTATGTTGATTGCGATGTTGTTCCTATGCAAGTTTGTTCATTGTTATTAGGACGACCTTGGCAATACGATACTGATTGTGTGCATCATGGTAGGAATAATCAATACTGCCTCATGTTCAAGGAAAGAAAATTGTGATGCATCCTATGACTCTGAACAAATTGTTAAAGATGAACTTGCTAGAGCTAGTAGAGAGAAGAATCGGAGAATGCTAAGAGCGAAAATCAGATTGTAGCAAAAGAACTTCAGAACATAAAAAGAAAGAACCTAAATCTACTCATGTGAAGAATAAAGAAATTAAATTAAAAGGTGCTAGTTTTCTTGCTACCAAACTGATATGATCGAACTGGATGCTAGTAATTCTATTTGCTATGCATTAGTTTGCAAAGAAGCTTTGTTTTTATTTAAGGATACACCTTCTTCTTTGCCTCCCTCATCACTAACATTTTGCAGAGTACAACGATGTCTTTCCAAGGACATACCATGGGGTTGCCACCACTTAGAGGATTGAGCATCAAATTGATTTAATTCCCGCGCATCAACGCCCAACCGCGCACCATATAGGACCAATCTGGAAGAAACTAAAGAAATTCAGCGCAAGTACAAGAATTGCTTGCTAAAGGGTATGTGCGTGAATCTCTTAGTCCTTGTGCTGTTCCGGTCATTTTAGTACCTAAGAAAGATGGATCATGGCGCATGCTGTGCAGGAGAATGTATGCTAGCTTGGTGTTCCACTTTATCGGATGATTAGTAGGATAACTGAGTCAATCCAAGCAGTGGTTTAGTTAAGTTGGTTAGGGCATAACCTTCTCCTGCAAACTCCAAATCCATTAGTATATGTCTCCAAGTTAACCTGAAATCATTATCTTTCTTTTGTATTTATTTCTTAATTGTTAGAGACTTTTGGTATTCTGGTGTTTATTCGCTGTTTTTTTTCCGCTTTGGCAGTTTTTATCGTTAGATGACGTTGATTACGAGAGTGATCCTCTGCAGCAAGTCGAATATCTCTAGCAAGGCAAAGGCAAGCAGTTTGATCATATCCACTTAATCCCATTACTTTTAAAATCTAATACTTTGTTTTACTCGTATGTATGCATGTTTTTGTGTCAATGATTAATTTTGTCGATTAGAGGTAGTTAATTCCCATTGCATTGTTGCCCTAAAATTGTTCACCCCTGCCACTACCTTAGGAATATTATCCTCACTGGTGAATTAGAGCCCGGTGAATGATTTAGGGCCTTTTATTTGTCTTTACGATATGATGCTTAGCAATGCTTAGATACCGGTAGAATTGGGCGGTTAACGACTTATGTCGGTAACCTTGATCATACAAAAACTTGCTATTACTTTTAATCTGTACATTGTGCTTTGTTTATCTGTGAAAACCAAAACTGAAAACATAATGATTTAGACTTGGGCACAATGGTATGTTGGTGTGATATGTTGGGTGTGATTGGAATGGTGCCTAAGTCCCAAAGGACCGAGTTACTTGTGTCACTAAGCCAAGTGATATTTGCGTGCTAACCACACTAGAGGGATATGAGACCTCTCTTGACTAAGTACTTTGGAGGGTGTTAATTAATGAGTCGCGTGGTGGGTTGCATATGGGATATATGCAACATGGACATGTTTGTGGGGAGTGGAGCACCCGCCGAGGCCGGTGTCTCCTACTCTACGTATGAGTCCTTGTGATCCATATTTCGTCGGCAGATCACTAAGGGTTAACCCCCATACGTGCGGCTCTTGATTAGCTCAATCCATTGGAAATGTCTCGTAGGACTTAGCTGTGCCGGCATACCAAAGGAAGTGTGCTTAATAGCTTGGCAAAAAGGCGGTCTAAAGTGTGGGTACATTGGTACACCCCTGCAGGGTTAAATCTATTCGAATAGCCTCGTCCTAGGTTATGGACATGCTTGGTAATGTCGTGCAAGAACTAGACTACAACATTTAATTAAAACTTGATGGGTTGGTATGAATGGATATTCATACTATTATCGTGGTGACTATTAGGTTAGTCACTTCCAGGTTGTCTTTATTGCTGTTATTATTATTGTACCACTGTTATTTCAATAATTACAAACAGTTTGTCAAATTGCTTTGAATCTATTACATTATTGTAAATAAAAACTTGCTTTATGTTAAAAGTAAGTCCAGAGCCCCCTCCACTTAAATAAAGCTTGCATGTAGTTAATTATAGTTCTGTTACCCTTACACGTCAGTCTTGCTAGTACAAAAACAATTTTTGTACTCAGTTGCTTTGCTTAATGTTTTTGTTGCAAAGGAAGAAGGTGAGCCCCAAGGGCTTCCCTTTTGTGAGATGTGCTTCGGGTTTTACGACTAGCTTGGCAGCCCGGTTGGTTGCCTTGTGGGTAAAGGCACACTAATTGGCTCTTTTGTTTATTGCCATCTTATGGTCATTTTGCTTCCGCTGTCTTATTGTTATTTAGTTGCTATTTTAGCCGGTTGGCCCTTGTTGTAATAAATCTCTATTATGTATATCTTTTATTGTTGTGATTCGGTTCTATGCGATTGAATGGAATTTATGCATAATTTTGTGAAGAGGTGTGTATACTGCAGTTCTGGGAAGTATACATATCTCGAGGCTTGGTTTATTTGATTTGTGATGCTAAGGCCAGGTGGTTGGTTAAGCATTACAAGCCAAATAAACTGGGGTCCTCACAGCTACCCTGCCATGGCTGCGTGACCTGCATTTGCATGACTGCGTCCAAAAAGAAGCATGAGGCAGGAGTAACCCAAGAGGCGAGATGGACGGGACTACAGGAGCAAAAGTAGGAGCCTGAAGCGGCGAAGCACCGAAGCCTAGACCCATCTCACGTCCACCCATGTCCCTACTCCCCACCGGTCGCACACAACAGTCCCTTCTCATGTTTCCCTATTCCCACCTCCCAAAATTCCCCAAATCGGCAAATCCCCGATCGATTCCCCAAATCCCAATCGATAGTGAGGAGAAGCTCTGCTCACCTGACGCCTGGGGCTGGTCGCTGCTGCTTGTAGCAGTGGGTTTAGCTAGGGTTTTACCCCGCAGCGGCCATGGAGGAGGAGGAGGAGATAGGCCTCGTCCTCACCCGCGCGGCCGCGCCTCCGACCTCTGCTCCTGCCTCCAAGATTTCCGCCTGCGTCGCCGCGGTTGTAATACTCCGGAAGTGTGAGAAGTCAAGAATCGGGTTAATTAAATTTAATCGGTAGAGATTTATTTAATCGGGGAAGAGTTTAATTTCAGAATTCAGCAAAGACAAGAAAAGAGAGGGGTTTTTCTGTGTTTTCTCACCTACTTGGGCACGGGCCTTGGCCCATCTCGGCCATGTAGTGGCCGGCCAAAGGGGAGAAGCCACCTCCCAAACCCTAGCCGCCCTCCCTTTTCTCTCCTCCCACTTGCAGCCGCCCTTCTCCTCACCCTTGGCGAATCCTCCCCTCTCCTTGCGCCTCCCCTGCCCTGGTGCTGCTCCTCGCGATTCCCTTCGTCTAGGCTGCTGCCCTTGCGCAAGAAGGAAAGAGAAGAAGGAGAAGAAGGAGAGGAAGGAGAAGAAGGAGGAAAGGAGAAGAAGAACTCGCGTGGGGATTGGTTCAGCAAGCTAGCGGTTCTACAAGGGTAACGAGATGCCTTCCCGCTGTTTGATCCATAGTAGATGCGAAACCGATTAGAATTGTTGGTTAATTGTTGGGCTGCAGAAGATTCAATTCTGTCCAGTATCTTGCGTTGGTTTTTTCGTGTATTTAGAGGCTGAATTTTAAGATTCCATCTCCTAGAGATATGTGGGTTATGTCGTTATCTTTCAGTAGCCGCGAAGATCACTCGATTCCAAGGTCTGAGTCAAAAGTTATGGTCGATTTAGTATCTGCTGCCAGAAATCTGACGAGAATAAACTGTCTGGATATTTCCTAAAATATGATAGGAAATTGGAAGAATCTGAAAGTTCACCCAACTAGGTTATTGTAGGTAATTCGATAACCTTTTCAGATTGATAAAGAACGATCAATTCGGAGTTACCTATTAAAAGTTATGGTCATTTTAGTTTTGCTGTTCGATTGTGTAGGCAGTTTCTGTACTGAAAGTTCAGACAATGGTTAGCCTAATATTTTGGCCGAATTGGTTTATCGTGTCAACTAGAGTATTGTAGATTATTCAGTTAAGAATCTACAGAAATTGGGTTTACCTCTTTTGACTTCCAGTTCATGAGTTATGTCATTTACCGCTGCTGTCCAGAATCAGTATATGGCAGGAAAGCGTTGTTTTTCAGTTTCAGCTTTGTAAACTCGTTTTGAGTCGTCAAGTAAGCGATGTAGAATGCCGATTAGTAGCGCTGAGTATATTATGTCTTAATTGAAATTATTTTACCTGTTTAGGAGGTGAAGCCTCAGGTTTAGGAGTATCATCTTTGCCGGCTAACGCGCCGCATCGTGGAAGGCAAGTAAATGTAGCGGTTGTGCTACGGTTTAACCGTTTTCTTACTACTTGCACTATGCATGATTGACGAGTGTTAAATGATATGCCATGGTTACATGTTTCCTAAGTAAGAATGTGGTAGCAAGATATTAATCAATTGCTATGTTTGGATGAGTTTGGGTAGTATTGTGGTAATTCGCGTAATGAGCCAAATGCGGAATATGAGAATAAACTCAAGGTGGACATGTTGATAATTCATTGTGGTTATTTTCATGATGATCATGTGGTGGTCTATGTGATAGAGTTTCATCTAGATCGATTGATTTTGATCTTGGTGAATCGGTGTGGGTTATGTGGTAATGGTCTTATGACACGTTGGTATTGTGCTTAATGAGACACATGTGGATTATGAGAAAATATTCATGATGAGTACGTTGTTGATCTCCGTGGTTAAATTCTTGTGGTTTATGATTATCATATCATATCATTCATGACATATCATGACATTTGCATTGTGGATGTCGCCGCTTATAGCCGCGATCGTACCGGTACAACATCGTGCATTGCCGTAGCACGATGCATACCTTTACCTTGTTGGGTAAAGGTGCAGTGGAGCATAGCATACATATGCATTACATTGTGGAAAGATCATTTGCATTCTTATGCAAGATATTGAGGTGAATTTATTTTGCAATCAAACGCAACTTCATAGTTGCAATGTGGAAATTGACTCATGAGAGTCTCTGGTGGAATGAGTAATGTGGTTGTGGTTGTGGAATGGGGTTTATCCCTTGTGGTATGGTAGAGGTTGTGATTGTGGCATGAGATTCTTCTCTCTTGTGGTAATCGTTGGTAGCAGTTGTGGATGTGAGAAATAGTAAAGTTATGAGGTAAAACTTGTTAATACTCTATTGTCATTGGTAGTGGTAGTGGTGAATAATATGAAGCAGTTGATCAAGATTTTGTCGTTAATATTTTACTATCTTTGGTAGTAAATATGGTTGAGGCTATAATTGTGTTCATTATGAGAATGGGATATTGATGCTTAATATCTTTGTAGTTAAATTAGCTTGTAAATGAATGTGGATTCACATTATGGATGTGGACATATGGATACTTTAATGATGTTGTATATTTATTTGTAGTCCGATTAGCTTTGTTAAATGTTTGCTTCTTTGAGATTTTTATCTCACCCTTGTTTCCCCCTACAGTGATTGTTGAGCATTCATGGGATGGGTAGAGTGGCACCACAATAATGCACTTGGTTCATCAACTCATGTTGTAATAAAGACGATGAAATTCTAGCCAAATGCTTAACTATTTGTGGATGATTATGTTTGTTAAATAAGGATGGACTTGTGAACCATTCTTTGTTTAATCTGCTAGAGGTTGTTTAATTATTGAACTTGTTACCGTCATCTTTATTCCCTTAGTTGTTTATGCTTCCGCTTAGTGCTTCTTGTCTAGAGTTGTCTTTGAATTAATTTTGTCTTGAAATTATTGGCTAGTCAGAGTGGTTAAGTAGCATTCCGGGGTAATGTGGATCTGGGTGTTACAATTGGTATCGAGCTGTGTTTTAGGTCTGTGGTAATTAAAAATATTAAATTGACACACTGGAGCACAGTAGGATGGGATGGGACAAGCATTGCATTCATGCTTTGACATGTTATATTGATTATTCATGCTATGAGATAATCCTGTATGTTTATGTGTTGTTTCTATGACTGCTATGAGTAAGGATAGTCAATGATAAGAGGTAGGCTTTGCATTTGTTGCCTTGGTATTGCCAGTTTATACCCCCGTTAGTGGTACGGGGATATTGATGCGATTACCTCGGGTAACTTAGTTGCGGATGTCATGGGTAAGTTTCTTAGAAAAGTGTTATCCTCCTTGAATTGATGTTGGCGATTCTTGGCCTATTGCGATTAATGATTTTTCTCTCGGGTTATTTGTTTATTGCGGTTGTTGGGTGTCACTAGGCCTCCAATTGTTCTTGAGGCCAAGTATTGTTTCTTCGATTGATGGGTTGTTTGATTGCTCGTGAGCGTGCTTTGGAGAGATCGGTATTTTTCCGCGTTGTTCCATCTTTCTTCTTTGGAAAACATGACTCTTGTATTTCGTTTGATATTTTGAGAGAGAATCAAAGCTTACGTGGGAAGTTCATTAACTTGTGGAAGCATTGGCTCTATGCACTTCTTCCGAGTTATTTCGACTTTTGAAGTTTGATTTTCTCCTAGAAGGAGTGTTAAAATCTCTTTATGTTGTTTTGTTGTGTTTAAGTAGTAGGTGGTAATTATGTAAATAATTGATAGATTGTGAATTATCAAGTTGAAAAGTTAGTGTGGTACATCATTAATTTCTACTAACATCTTTAGAAGTGAAGTTGATTAATATGATGTTGTCCTGTTGTAGTTTCTTGAAGATTTGTGGCTAAGAATTTAGCGATACATGTGTAGAACTCATGCATTTATTAAGGATTACGAAAAACAATTGTATTGACTATTGTAGTTGTTTAATTTTCCCAACTTGTTGGATAGATTGGATTGATTGATCTTAAGTAATTAATCGACCATTCGGGATGGTCAAGTAAGGAGGTGTTGGAATATTGCCTTAATAAGATTAACCTTAATTATGTCCTCTCTTTACATACTTGATGAGCATGTACAAGCTGTTAAAGTTATGTAACTTTTACCATGCTAAATTGTTGAATTATGTATAAAGAAATGGATGAAGGTGGATGTATTGACTTGCGGAATCTTGTCTTATAAAGTGGTATTATTGATGTTTAAAGTTATTTTATTTTAATATCTTAACATAAGGTGGAGTATCGAATCAGTGCTCTTTATTGTCTTTGTGATTGCAAATTAGAGATAGGATCATTAATGCTATGTGATGAAAAATTAATAATCAATTATTGACAAGAATGGCTAGAGTGTAATTACTTGTTGCTAAACTAGAGTTGAGCATCAAGATTGAGATAAATGTATGGAATCTAATAAGAGATTCATACTAGCATGTTTTGTGAGGTTGTTATGTTCTAATATCATCTTGTTAAAGAGTTTGTTTTAATGTGATGGCTTATGCACTAGTTTTAACTAGATTAAGTAGTTGGAATCTTATTTGGATAATAAGAACATGATGAAGTGATTAATGGTGTTCCTTTTGGAAAAATATGAAGGAGTGGGATGATATGATGATTTTTTTTTGTAAAGAACGTTTTATCTTGTTGTGAATACAATCGATAGCATGTAGTTGTGATTATGGTGTTGAATGTTTTAAAAATAAAGGAATTTGTTAATTCCATAATACTAATTGCATTGAAGGGTGTGAGATTTACGGTTGGAATCTTTTTGGACCTTATGACTTGTGTCATAGTCGATGTTGCTCTGAGTAAAGCGACGTGTTGATTGATCTTATTGGTTTTATTTGAATCTTGTGTTGTGGTCTTCAAGCATCCTTTGTTGGAAATGGCGGGATGTTGTAATCAAATAAAATTGCTTCTTATTGAAAGGAAAAGTTGTACTAGAAGTATTTGAGGTACAGATGATCTTATCTTGTGTTTTTCCAACCTCATTGCTATTTGTTATTCTTTTGGTCTTTTGGCTATTGTGATGATAACCATTTTTGTATCTGGAATTTATTTCTTCTTACCTCTTCTTCTAAGAACATGGTAATTGTTGTGGGTTATGAAGCCTTTTGTTGGTCGTGGTTTTGGGATAGAGTATGATTTGCGGGGCCAGAGAGTCTATCTACAATGGTGTAGATGATGTACTCAATTGAGCTAATTGTTGAGGTGGCCAACTTGAGTTAAATGAGTTGGTGTGTTGGGTAATGATTTGAAAATCCTTGGTTCAAGGAAGTTAAATTATTAAAAGAAATGAATTGGGAAATTATTGTTATGTCAAGTAGTGCGATGCTCTCTTGATTCTTGTTTATCTTTGTGTGTTTATGGCAGAGACCATTTGCATTTTGAGTTGACGTATGTTGAGGCGTAGTCTTTTCCAGTTAGGAAATGAAATTGATTGTTTTGGTGCATCGAGTGTTTTTTCACTCTTAGCTTATGTGGTGTGGTTCTCCAATTGTCTACTTGGCGAGTAGAAATATTTTGTGGTGAATCCTTTGATTTGGATCGTGGTCCTTTGAAGGAAAGTTGGTTGCTAGTGTGATGCTTGAGAGTTCTTTACTCTTACATTCTTTGGTTCATTTGCAAAAGTTACCTTTGTGCTTCTAGTAGAATGATGTGAGTGGAATTTGTGATCAAATTCTTGACAATGGGTATAGTGTGTTATCCTGAGTTTATTTAATAAGAGAAAAGCGTTTTAAGAAAGAGGATGGTTTGAGAAGGTGGTCTTAATAGTTTTATGAAATTTTGCCAAAATGGCAGGACTCATTGGTCGCTTCAGGGGCGACAAAAGAGTTATGCGGTTGTTCGCGCCGAGAGTTGGATTTTGCGGTGGAAGCCTTGTGCTCCTTGGGTGTCTCCGACTAAGGGTATTGTTCGTTTGGTACCACCGGAAGCTTAGCCCGCGGTACATTGGTTTTTTTCATGGTTGCTCGGGTGGGTAGTTTGGCTTATCGCTTGGAGTTGCCAAACTCATTGAGTGGTGTGCACAATGTTTTCCTTGTGTCTATCTTTGAGGAAATACTTGCGGGATCAGAACACAAGATTGACTCAGAGCAGTCACGAGTGGAGCAGATCTCACCGTGGAGAGTCGGCGATTCGTATCTTGGATACGTCGGAGCGGGTCTTGAGGAATAAGACCATCAAGTATGTGAAGGTCCTTTGGACGAATCACCGAGAGAGAAGCTACGTGGGAGTTGGAGGATCTTTGCGAAAGAAGTACCCGAGCTCTTCGAGGTGGTGAGTACTCCTAGTTTGGGTTGCTTTTGGCTTGTTGTTCTTCTCTTTGTGGTTCAGAGTAGGATTCGAGGCTAATCCTTTTAAGGTGGGAAGAGTGTAATACTCCTAAGTGTGAGAAGTCAAGAATCGGGTTAATTAAATTTAATCGGTAGAGATTTATTTAATCGGGGAAGAGTTTAATTTCAGAATTCAGCAAAGACAAGAAAAGAGAGGGGTTTTTCTGTGTTTTCTCACCTACTTGGGCCTGGGCCTTGGCCCATCTGGCCATGTAGTGGCCGGCCAAAGGGGGGAGAAGCCACCTCCCCAAACCCTAGCCGCCCCTCCCCTTTTCTCTCCTCCCACTTGCAGCCGCCCCTTCTCCTCACCCTTGGCCGAATCCTCCCCTCTCCCTTGCGCCTCCCCCCTGCCCTGGTGCTGCTCCCTCGCGATTCCCCTTCGTCTAGGCTGCTGCCCCTTGCGCAAGAAGGAAAAGAGAAGAAGGAGAAGAAGGAGAGGAAGGAGAAGAAGGAGGGAAAGGAGAAGAAGAACTCGCGTGGGGATTGGTTCAGCAAGCTAGCGGTTCTACAAGGGTAACGAGATGCCTTCCCCGCTGTTTGATCCATAGTAGATGCGAAACCGATTAGAATTGTTGGTTAATTGTTGGGCTGCAGAAGATTCAATTCTGTCCAGTATCTTGCGTTGGTTTTTTCGTGTATTTAGAGGCTGAATTTTAAGATTCCATCTCCTAGAGATATGTGGGTTATGTCGTTATCTTTCAGTAGCCGCGAAGATCACTCGATTCCAAGGTCTGAGTCAAAAGTTATGGTCGATTTAGTATCTGCTGCCAGAAATCTGACGAGAATAAACTGTCTGGATATTTCCTAAAATATGATAGGGAAATTGGAAGAATCTGAAAGTTCACCCAACTAGGTTATTGTAGGTAATTCGATAACCTTTTCAGATTGATAAAGAACGATCAATTCGGAGTTACCTATTAAAAGTTATGGTCATTTTAGTTTTGCTGTTCGATTGTGTAGGCAGTTTCTGTACTGAAAGTTCAGACAATGGTTAGCCTAATATTTTGGCCGAATTGGTTTATCGTGTCAACTAGAGTATTGTAGATTATTCAGTTAAGAATCTACAGAAATTGGGTTTACCTCTTTTTGACTTCCAGTTCATGAGTTATGTCATTTACCGTGCTGCTGTCCAGAATCAGTATATGGCAGGAAACGTTGTTTTCAGTTTCAGCTTTGTAAACTCGTTTTGAGTCGTCAAGTAAGCGATGTAGAATGCCGATTAGTAGCGCTGAGTATATTATGTCTTAATTGAAATTATTTTACCTGTTTAGGAGGTGAAGCCTCAGGTTTAGGAGTATCATCTTTGCCGCTAACGCGCCGCATCGTGGAAGGCAAGTAAATGTAGCGGTTGTGCTACGGTTTAACCCGTTTTTCTTACTACTTGCACTATGCATGATTGACGTAGTGTTAAATGATATGCCATGGTTACATGTTTCCTAAGTAAGAATGTGGTAGCAAGATATTAATCAATTGCTATGTTTGGAGGAGTTTGGGTAGTATTGTGGTAATTCGCGTAATGAGCCAAATGCGGAATATGAGAATAAACTCAAGGTGGACATGTTGATAATTCATTGTGGTTATTTTCATGATGATCATGTGGTGGTCTATGTGATAGAGTTTCATCTAGATCGATTGATTTTGATCTTGGTGAATCGGTGTGGGTTATGTGGTAATGGTCTTATGACACGTTGGTATTGTGCTTAATGAGACACATGTGGATTATGAGAAAATATTCATGATGAGTACGTTGTTGATCTCCGTGGTTAAATTCTTGTGGTTTATGATTATCATATCATATCATTCATGACATATCATGACATTTGCATTGTGGATGTCGCCGCTTATAGCGCGGCCGATCAGCCGGTACAACATCGCATTGTCAGAAGACGATGCATACCTTTACCTTGTTGGGTAAAGGTGCGATGGAGCATAGCATACATATGCATTACATTGTGGAAAGATCATTTGCATTCTTATGCAAGATATTGAGGTGAATTTATTTTGCAATCAAACGCAACTTCATAGTTGCAATGTGAAATTGACTCATGAGAGTCTCGGTGGAATGAGTAATGTGGTTGCGGTTGTGGAATGGGGTTTATCCTTGTGGTATGGTAGAGGTTGTGATTGTGGCATGAGATTCTTCTCTCTTGTGGTAATCGTTGGTAGCGATTGTGGATGTGAGAAATAGTAAAGTTATGAGGTAAAACTTGTTAATACTCTATTGTCATTGGTAGTGGTAGTGGTGAATAATATGAAGCAGTTGATCAAGATTTTGTCGTTAATATTTTACTATCTTTGGTAGTAAATATGGTTGAGGCTATAATTGTGTTCATTATGAGAATGGGATATTGATGCTTAATATCTTTGTAGTTAAATTAGCTTGTAAATGAATGTGGATTCACATTATGGATGTGGACATATGGATACTTTAATGATGTTGTATATTTATTTGTAGTCTGATTAGCTTGTTAAACAGTTTGCTTGCTGAGATTTTTATCTCACCCTTGTTTTCCCCCCCTACAGGTGATTGTTGAGCATTCATGGGATGGGTAGAGTGGCACCACAATAATGCACTTGGTTCATCAACTCATGTTGTAATAAAGACGATGAAATTCTAGCCAAATGCTTAACTATTTGTGGATGATTATGTTTGTTAAATAAGGATGGACTTGTGAACCATTCTTTGTTTAATCTGCTAGAGGTTGTTTAATTATTGAACTTGTTACCGTCATCTTTATTCCCTTAGTTGTTTATGCTTCCGCTTAGTGCTTCTTGTCTAGAGTTGCTGCTGAATTAATTTTGTCTTGAAATTATTGGCTAGCTGTAGAGTGGTTAAGTAGCATTCCAGGGTAATGTGGATCCTGGGGTGTTACAGCGGTAGTGCCCAGCAGCTGCCGCAGAGCGACACTGAGGCGGTAGTGAAGCGGTTGGGTGCTGGGGAGGAGGAAGTGGAGAGCCTAGTCGGCATCAACGACGCGCTCGAGTCGCTTGAGTGGCAGCTCGCCTCCCTGCAGATCCGATTCTTGGGGCTCTCACCTCGTAAGTTGGGGTTAATATAGTACCTTCTTTTGTCTTCCTTTTCTTTTTGTTCTATTATTAATCGTGAAGCACTAAATCTAGGCTTGCTTAACATTAGGAGAATTGAGGAATTTGATGGATTTCATGGTATTTCAAAACTCGCTCAATTGATGGTTGAAACAAAAAAAAATAGGACTTTTCCATTGGTATGTCGTATCATCGAGCTGACATTGATCCTTCTAGTGGCAACCATCAATTGAGAGAATATTTTGAGCCCACCCTCCTTTTTCATCCTGGATTCGCCACTGCTCAACACCAATGAATTTCATATAGGATTTTTTGTGTATGCTGGTGGTGTTTCTATGTAACGATATTTGGTGCATACATATCCTTTTTAAACACATTGTTCTGGATTTTTCAGACACTACTTTGTTTGCAAAGAATAACCATGAAGTGTTGTGGTGTTATCTTGAGGACTTGACTAAATGTTCTCCTTCCATACGTTTGATAGGGCACCACTATCTATTTAAAAAAAAACAAAATAAAAACCGTTATGTTACACTTCAAGCCTGCACAAATGTTTCTAGATCAAAATGAGCATGTAGCAGCCCTACATTTGGAACCTCTTTCAGTAGGCTAGAAATAAGAAGAGCATGATAACTTACTGCCTGGTCACTAATACTACTACTCTCTAAATATTTTTAGAACTAAAATTGTATCAAATGTAGTTAGCACAAACCTCTAATGGAATGCAGCCGCGTAGAGACATGCTGGCGTGACCACCAAATATGTGCCCCGAACATGTGCGTGGCACCTGGTGCACCAGGGATCACAAGAAACCCGACCGATCAATCCAGAACCAATTACACACCAAGTCACCAAGCTCTTTAAATAAATAATGGGAGAATTGACAATCTGTGACACCTTACATGTGGATTTTGACATTTTGCCTTTATGTTCGTTGCAATTGATCATTTGTCACACCTTTCCTTGCCTCTATGTTGTTTTTCCACTTTGGGCATTTCTACCCTCTTCTTCTTCCCTCATCTTCTTCCACCTCTTCTCTTCCTCATCTTCTTTCATTTGGCCATGGCAGACTAACGACCCCTGTCTTCTTCTTTCCCTTCTTCTCTTCTCTTCTTCCTCCTCGCCCTTCATGCTGCCAATGCTTGCTTCCCCATGAATGCCCACCTTACATGCGCCGCGTCGACTTCCCCTCCTCCCGGCCGCTGTGCCAAACCCCAGCATCTCCTGCGGTAACGCCAAGTACATCCACTTCAACCTCTCCAACGCCTTCCCCTACGGTCCGGTGCTCTGCCTCTCGTACCACCCCAACAACCCGCTCTAGCCCTTCGTCCTCTCTGTCCGCACCGGCCTTGGCTCTCTCGAGTCCCCCGCGTGTGCACCCTTTGCCGTCGCATCTTTAGGGGCGAGCACCTCCTCCTTCATGTCAAGTTGCGCGTAGACGTCGAGGACGATGAAGTAGGTGACCTCATCGGGGAGGAAGACGTCTGCGGCGTACATGCGCTCGAACCACTCGACGGCCTTGGCAAACTAGCGGCAGTGGCAGGCGGCGGTGATGAGGGTGGAGTAGGTGATGTTGTCGAGGGCGAGGCGCTCGGTGTGGGGCCACTGGCGGGTGGTGAGGAGGGACTTGAGGGCGACGTTGAAGAAGATGGTGTCGAGGGGGGAAGTCGGGGAGGGAGCAGAGCCATCGAAGGAGGGAGAGGGACTTGCATGAGGACAAGTGGAGGTAGTTGAGGAGGAGGAGCACGTCAGAGGGGGAGGGTGGTTGGAGCGAGGCAGAGGAGGGGGAGCGGTGGTTGAAGAATGAGTCGGAGCTTGGTTGGATTGGGAGGAGGAAGAAGAGAAGAGGAAAAAGAAGGTGATGAACGAGATAGGGGCAAAATTGTCCAAAAGGGCAAAAAAGCAAGGGGAGTACAGAAGATAGGGCAAAAGATCAATTACATGGAACTTAATGGAAAATGATTGAAACCTCAGCAAAGGTGGGGCAAAAGATCAATTCCCCTGTAAAAAATCTCCCGTACCAGTTGTCGGACCCTGAGCATTGAATACCAGAAGCCCTCGTGTGTGTACTATACTAGTCCCATGATCAGTGGCTAGTACACACATCAACAACATTGATAATCACATCCATACAATTTATACATATGACATGAAACAAATAGGAAATTAAAATTAAGCGTTCACATAACAAGTTTACATTACACGGCTGACCGGCCAAATTAAACTGCAGCTTCAAAGAGTAAACATCAGAAGCATGGTAATAAAACCAAAATGAGTCCAGCGGTGTGCCTCAGCCCAACCTCGACTGGGGTTACATCGCGGCAGCTCCACCTCACATGGTTGTAGCCCCAAGGTTGGCGGTGTTCTGGATGAGCTGTTGCAGCAGGAGGGTGTTCGTTTGTCACCCTTGCTCTATCATGGTGAGCACTTGCGCCATTATGGGCACTTCGGGCAGCACCTCCGCTTCTTCAACAACATGCTAATCTTGCTCAGCTTGCAGCACAGTTGTGGAAGGGTGCAATGGGTTAGGATGCAAAGGGTTGGGTGCCATGCCTCCCCGTTGCCATGAACCAAAGGCATCACCAGTCGCCATGAGTTGGTTCACAGAACAAGTTACCAACATCATGTCCATACAACATGTATTTTAATAATTTGCGTGCAGGGTGAAGAAGAATAAGCACAAGTTGAGTGGGTTGGCAAGTAATGACATCCCGTACTAAAATATTTTATCTAAAACTGAAATATGCAATATTTCATAACATAGGGACAGCATACATGAAACTTTAACATAACTGTTAAGTTTTGCATGGTTTGCACATCCTTTTCTTAAACATACAACAAGCAACAAAACCAAGCGTAAGTAGCAAATTGCAACCATCATACATTAGCGCCTTACATATTTTAGCACACCAAAATACCCAAAATTAGCTCACACTAAGTCCCTACTAGTGCACTCCCATCAAACAATCTAGTCATAGACGTCACCGTTGTGCCCAGCGGCGTTAGATGACTCAAGGGTAGTGGGCGACGAAGGCCTCATGAACTCGATCTCCTCGCGCCTGTTGTGGTGAAGATGGTATCGCTGCACTACTTGTGGTGGCTCGTCCGCGTTCGTGCGGATGGCCATCACGCGGTGACGATGATCAATAGCCGACATGTGAAGATGTCAGGTACTCGGACGGATACGGTGGGTCGGCTCAAGCAACTTCTCAGTAGTGCTATTACGGCATCCACACCATACAATAGCTCCTGCGTGAAGAAGCCTTGGCCCACCAATAGGGCGATACTATCGTTGAGTGTGGCTATCCTCCGGTGTGCCTCCAACAGCCCGCGGGTCACGCAATGGAGGTATCCATCGAGTGATCTCACCAGGCCCGCGAGATGCAGGTGGGGAGTGATGAAGTCCATACCCACCACCTGGTTGGTATGTTCCTCTCTATCCCCTAAGCGTGCGGGAAAATAGTAGAACATGTCCTACATCTCGGGCAGGTTGTGGCGGAGACAAACGATGGTGTCGTAGGCCGCATCGTAGAGCAACATGAGGGCGCAAGAGCCTCGCCTGTAGTAGCGGAAGGACGGATCTCCAACGTGTCGTCCTTAGACAAGCACATGTGTGAGGTACTCGGTAGACGCCGCGCTGGAGGGTGCGATGAAAATGGTGTACAACGGCATGTGAGGGTAGCGAACATGCTGCAACATCACCCATAGGGTGTGCTGCAATGTGCCCTCCTCAAACGCGCTTATCCGGTACTGCGGCTCCCAATAGGTAGGCATCTACAATTTTTGGAAAATGCAAGAGTTAGTGATCATCTCTATAATATAATGAGAGGTAAAGATAAGAAATGATGCTAGGAAAAGAAAAGGGTGTAGCAATATGTTGTCTTACATTTTCCATGATAATTTGTTAGTTTCCTAAGGTTCGGTTTCATATCATACCCTCCCTTTGGCTACGCGATTAATTATAACTCCGTCTTACTACCCAATTGAATCACCACAAATTGAATGTAGAGAGGGCTAAATGGATAGTAAACACATAATTTTCAGCATGTATTCTAGTTCTAAAATTTCTTACAAAGAGCCCTCTAAAAATAGTGTTTGTGTTAGTTTAAAATGGGTTTTCGAAATACCTTTTGGTATAGTGTTTTTGGGACTTTTTCAAAATATTTTGGTTCTGTTTTAATGATAAAAATGTTGCTAAAAACTTTAATTTTCAGAGAGTACAACTTCTTCTAAAACAAGGGTTATTTGAGAGAAGATGAGAAGGGACGACAAAAGAATGACTTAGATGAGAGGAGAAAGCTAAGAGAGGTAAGATTAGCAAAAGTCCTATATTTTTCACAAATATTTTTATTATTAAATAAGTTGCATTTTGAAAACCAAATATTAAACTAACAGCCTTTCTAACTAGGGCTTGACCTACAGTCAGTATGGCTCTGATACTAACGCAATCGGACCCTGAGCATTGAATACCCGAAGCCCACGTGTGTGTACCATACTAGTCCCATGATCAATGGCTAGTACACATATCCATAACATTGATAATCATATCCATACAATTTATAAATATGACATGAAACAAATAGAACATTAAACTTAAGCATTTACATAACAAGTTTACATGACAAGGCCGACTGACCAAATTAAACTGCAATTTCAAAGAGTAAACAGCGGAAGCATAGTAATAAAACCAAAATGAGTCCAGCAGTGTGACTCATCCCTACCCGTAGGAAGCCAACAAAGACAAACCCTATAAAGATCCATCATCGTACCCTCCGATACTGGGTGCAATGAACGCGTCATCCGGAATCAGTTCATCCTCATACTCTATACAACATTTTATGCAAGATTGAGTACATTTTGTACTCAGCCAGACTTGCAGTGTATTGCAACATAATATAAATGCAAGGCTATCAAAGAATGAGGCTCTACGCTATAACTTATTTTCAACATTAAGCAAGTTTAATTTGCAATATCAATATATAATAGTTTACAACAAAAAATTTAAAGAGCAATTGGCATATAATAAAATAACATGTATGTAACTTTAACAGTAGTAAAATCATCCCATCATTTTCCAACAAGACCGTTTTTGCAAAAGTAGAGACTATACCCGATGTGACTGTACTATGCACGCTCATGACCACGAGCACGGCTATTTAAATAGATTTATACTCTGCAGAGGTGTACAACTGCACCCACATAATACGAGCTCTCTAGTTTATTTGGCATCCGTCGATACCACCGCTCACAATATATTAGTAAGCAGTCTAGAGTTCAAAACGAAGCCTTTACATCGCCTAATCCTAACCTTGCACTAGCCCAATGAAAGACAAACCCTCACACCACCCAGGTGCAACCCTATTTTAGTGAGACATTCACTGTTATATCGGAAGGCTTTAGTCCCAACACATCGGTGAAGGGAGCCCCTTCGAGCAAACCTACCCTGATATGCTCATACTGCTGCAGCCTACCAACATGCAAGGCTAGTCCTTGATGACTTAATCAGCTAAGACCACCCTAGTTCAGCCATGTGGTTGTACACTTAGGCTTATATTGGTGGCACCGGCGTTTGGTCCTTAATCGAATCGAGCGAGGATCTCCCCCTATCTACATGCGAGATACACCTCTAACATTCATTAGTTCATAATATAACTTGTCCGTGTAAAAACTAAGTTTTTTATTTTTATTTCAAACTAACAAAGGTAACCCATTTGGTCCAACATTTCAAAATGTCCCAATTACATTCACAAATTTTATCAAATGTTTAAATCTAGTGAAAACTAGAGCACGGCTAAGCGTGTATTCAATATCTGTAATCGAAATACTCAAATTAACATTATCTACTGTCTAAACTATGTCCTAAAGGATACAACAGTAAGGATATAAATATCTCAAGGAGGGTCATGCATACAATAGGAAATTAGCTATTGTTACCCGTAAATATAGCAATTTTAGCCAAACATACACGCCTGCATAATAGATTTTGCAAAAATGAAATACAATAATTGAAATAATAGGATCAACATGGTAAAAAGAGGTGCTTGCCTTGCTTAGGTAGCTCTGAGTATGAGGGTGCTGGATCGTCAAGAGATTCGTTCGTGTTTTTGACGCCTATTCGAAAGAGCTGAAAATAAATCATAAATAGTAAAATAAATTCAACAGTAAAAATTTCAAATATTTTTCCATATTCAAATAGAGCAAGATGTTATATGAATTCAGAAAAAGAATAATCCAATTTGGAGTTCATATGCAAAAGTTATTAGCATTTGAATTTTCCTTAGTTTGAAAAAATCTTGGAAATTAGGAAAGTGATGACGTCGATGGCGTATTTTCTGAAATTACACTTTCCAACAGAGAAGGCGTACTTCCTTTGAACTGAAAGCCGCTTTTCCATTTTTACCATTTTCTACAAATCAATTTCTTACATATGGGCCCTGCGTGTGAGTCTCTTGGGTTTTTAATTCATGTTTTCATTTAAGAAAATAGTGATGGTCCCACATGTTAGTGACTCATTAGCATTTAACTGAGTGATTAACCTTAATTTGATTTTACCCTTGAGTTAACCCTTTGACAAGTGGGGTCCAGTTGTCAGCCTCTCGGTTTTAAACATGTTTTACTAATGAAAACAATGTGTGGGTCCTGCATGTCAGTGACTCACTTACTAAAACCTGTTTAAATTAGATTTTTGATTAGTTTTCAGTCAGTCCCACATGTCATCGACTTAATCTATTTAACCACTTTGATTAGCATTAAACAAATCCTAATCACGAGAGGGCCCACTACTAGAGAGAGAGAGAGAGAGAAGGAGAGTAGACCGCAGTGTGCCGCGCCAGCTCGGCGAGCTCACCGGCGGCGAACGGTGTGGCGGCTTGGCTCAGGAAGGGGAAAAATGGAGTCCTGGCTTGATGAAGATTCTGCCAGGTGGTGGTGGCGAGGAAATGGATGGCTAGAGCATCACGGATGACGACTTCCAGAGGTAGCACAGAGTAGGTCCGCGATGATTTTAGTGACCAGAGCAGAAGCAAAGCAAGAGATGGTGCACATAGGCTCTAGTAGACTATTGCGATGCTACTGGTGGTGGCACGGAGACCAATGGTCATCGGAGCGGTGACAACAATGTCTCCCGTGGTGGCGCCATGGGAGGCCGCTGTGATTTCTATGCTACGGTAGCTAAACATCCTATCCAAAGGGCAAATTAGCCCTAGGGGACTACTAGAAGCTCACCAAGGGGGTTAACGATGTCAAAGGATGGCCGAAGATCTTGGAGCAGCGACGGGCAGCGACGGCAACGACAACTTCAACGTAAAGATGCTCTATGGTCGTGGAGAAGCTACAAGGAGCCATGCATTAGCTCACGGGTGTGCTAAGGATGGTAAATAAGGAATTAGCCATAGACTCAAAGGGGTGGTGGCAAATAGCAAAAGTAGTTGCGGTAGCCAAATTTGGGCGAAGAAGCGTGATTCCGATGATTCTCTATGTATGGACCAAAATCAAGCGAGGGAATGACATTAGTAGAGTATAGAACACGTTGTGACACGGTCAGGCAAGGTTCAAGCTCACTAGAATGGCAGGAATGTGCTGACTTGGATCGGGGTGCGCGCCGAAGGTGAAGAGGAAGATGGTGCGATTGCGCTACAGAGCTCCAGGGGCTACATCAAGCGAAGAAATAAAATGAGTGGCCCTATGGGCAAAGTGATACGCATGTCGTGGGAGGAGAAGAACACCAATGTCGGCGGTGGTGTAGAGCTCGCTCAACAGCATTGAGAACGACGCTCTCGTCCCCGCGGAACCAAGGAGTGAGAAGCTCTTGTTCTTTGTGGAAGGTGAGAATGGTGAGCTGAGGAGATGGTCACACAGTTATGGGCTTAAGTATGGCCGAGGATATCGCAAGATAGACGGCGAGAAAATGGCGGGCACAGCGAGGACTCGAGGGAGCTTTCTGGCTCTCCACCCGTTAGGGAAAAGGTGGTGGTAGGATGGTGGTTGGCATAGGCAAGGTGATGCACGACGTAGTGTGGAGACAACGGGGGTAGTTGAGCGCGAAAACGGTGGGTGGTGGTCGTATTCCGAGGATGGGCATGGCACGCCAGCGACCGGCGCGGCGCAAGGTGGACGACTACCTCTGGCCGATTGGGCCAGGGTGTTAGCGAGGGAGAGGAAGGGGAGCGGGGCGGGCTGGCTGGTGCACATAGAGTAGGCCCGCGTTGGGCTTTCGGCCCAATGGGGTGGCGGGAAAAGAAATTAAGTTTGAAATTTTAAGAAAAGGTTGAGGGTTTGAGGAATTTCTAAATTTTTGTGGATGCTCCTGACATAGTGTACTTTCTTGTGTAATTTTTTAAGAATTTTATCTCTTTTAAATTTGTCTAAAAAATTATTTGATGGGCACTGTTTGTATTCAAATGCAATAATTGATTTGAGAAAAAAAATTAAAAAACATGCTCAAAATATTTCCACATATATTCTCAGTACGATTATCCCAAGTTTGGATTTTTGGGTTGTTACACCAGTTACCATGGCCACTGCTTCACTCCACTCCACCCCTCCTCTCCTCCTCCGCCGCCTCTCCACCATGCTGCGCATCTCCTGCTCTGCCAAATTCAAGGTCTCTGAGTGAATGAATCAAAATTCCTCACTGAAAGTTTTCCCTTTCATGGATTCTTGGGTTCTTGTGAGGGTTTCACACTTCCACTCACCATTGCTTGTTGGGAGTTCTCTTCTTTTTTTTGCAGAAATTCGACCGGGTCAGTCGGGGCCGAAGGAGGGACTGGCTAGCAACCTAGGCCTCCAAACCGAGATCAACCTGGCGACCAAGGGCTACTTCATGTAGCTAATGGTAAGCCACTCTATCTATTTCATTGTATCACCCCGGTCCGACACGAAGCCTGAAATGCCACTAAACTACACTAACTATCAATTTTAACTACATTTATCACTAAATTACAGCAAGCAATACACAGATAAAACCCATCTACGGGTCACATTAGCACAAGCATAACGATATGTTAATCATAGATAATTAATTCCTAAGAAGCATGACACACTACTACAGAAAACGTTATCACGAGCGGTTGGAACCGCTCGTGTTTTTTATCGTCTGTGATAATCGGCGGTTATCACGACGATTAAAAACCGTCTGTGATAAGTCACAACACAGACGGTTCTAATTAACAACCGTCTGTGATATCCACATATCACAGACGGTTCATAATTAGCACCGTCTGTGATATCTCTGTGATAGCTCTTTCAGCCTAACTAATTTATTTTTGATTTTTGGCTAGCCTCAGGAATTGCTAGCCATGCCCTCTGAAAACAAGCAGGCAAAAAATAGATACATTACAGATGAATCAATCGTTGACACTCAAAGTGATCATTTATAACTCAAAATCAATTAGAAACGAATATGTATCAAATATTGTCACTAGAGTTACAATTGAATTACAACTATTCAAAGTGAATTACAATTAATGAATCATTCAAGGTCGTTCAGCGGTGTTGGAGTAGTGAAACTCTCCGTTGGCGCGGATGATATCCGTCATGATGAAGGTACAGAGCTTCCTCGAACATCCGAGATCTCTCTCGAGCAGTGAATCTAAATCTATATTCAAGCCTGTAGCTAGCAAGAGTAAAGTAGTAAGCATATATATTTAAATTTATAATTAGGAAATAATTATTGCGAGATTGACCAACCTCGGGATCTTTCAACTTAGCACTCATGAGAATCTGCATATGATGGCAAACGTAGAATGCACATTCTTCTGCTTTTTGTTGGCGGCACTGCAAAAATAAAATTACATATATAGGTATAGTCGATTCGAGACGCATTATTACAGTATGATATAGGATTATTGTGTTGTTGCGTCTGGAAATCGCGTCCCTGTGATTAAATGTGGCGTTCGTTCCCTTGTATAGCTCTCCTCGGCAATATAGGAGATGAGCGACCTACATGTTTCCAAAAGTTAACCTCGGCCATTTCAAACGAAGGAAGACTACAATAGAGTTATGTATGGAGGAAATGAGCACACACTCGAGTACTCCTTGCACAAGGGTGAAGTCGTGGCTTTTTTACTAGGGAATCAAGGTATAGTACGGTTCCTCTTTGGTATAATGACTAAAAGGATCCAGTGGTGCCTACTCATGTATGTCGCTTGAGTCATTAAACCTAAGTTCGTCTTTGCGTATAAAGTACAAATGAAATTTGTATAGCAAGTAGTGAAGCACTTACTTCTGGTTGTAGGGCACCATTATGTAGTCCTTGTCATTTTGAGCAAGCAATCCTGTCGTTATGTATTTCTCGACGTAGGATGCGTCTGCCAAGATGGTTTGCTCAGAGACCACGTGTGGGTCGAGGAAACCCACCGGTTCTTTCAATCGTCGGGCATTTTTAATCATGTATCTATACATAAGCAATGAGTTGTTATATTCGGTATTACATGAATGTAGAACTTGATTGTACACACTTACAGTGTCCAGCATCGTAGAAGTGAGGCATCGAGGGCTCTTAGGTTGAATAGGTCGAATAAGTCGTCGAAGCCCACGACGATGGGGGCCGGCTCATGGAGGAAATAGTCCTCCGTGTATCTGACGGTGATTCCATCAGCGCACCCTTTCTCTTTGGTCTTGTGCAAGTACCAGGTATGCAAACTCTGAGAACCAAATCCAGCGTAGGCTAATACTGCGGTGGTCGCCAACGGACTTCCGAAAGAGTATTTCTTAGGGTTAGGAGGCGGAAGCGCCTTAATGTTCTTCGATTTCGATTTATTCTGAACGACTTGCCCGCTACGCGTCTTCCTGTCAGACGACTCGGGAACCGATACGGCGGCACGTTTTTTTTGTTCGTTCGGTGTCTTCTCCACGGAACCGATGAGGCGGGCTTCGGCGAAGGTTGAGGTGTAGTCATGGAGGGTCTGTTGAGAGGCATGGTCGTGCCGAGATGGTTGGGGTGGAGTCATCGAGGTTGAGGCGGCACCGCAGGTCGTGGCGATGTCCTTCTTGGGTCTGTTGAGAGGCATGGTCGTGTCGAGATGGTTGGGGTGGAGTCATCAAAGGTTGAGGCGCACGCTGCAGGTCGAGCGATGTCCTTCTTGGGCCACTGGATAAAACTGTACACGGCATCCCCTAGTGTTCTGATGTCGTCGTTCGGGCGAATCTCCAGCGGGACGGTCCTAAAATTGTCATGTACCATGTCCACCTGGACCCTCGCATAACCCTGCACCACCTGGGCACCATGCTGCACTGTCCCTTCCTTGCATGGATACGCCACCCCACGCCCAGCCTCAAGAGACATCCCAACCATCCTCACTTGGAGCGTGCAGTGCGTCGGCTCCTACAAAATCATACGCAATTAGCTAAGGCATCCTATAGGTCTATCTTTGGAGCATTCCAGAGATGTACATTACCTTGATGTCGTCGATAGGTAATTGGACGTCATCATGTTCATAATTTTGCGTGGGCGACGCCTACTCCGATGTTGAGGAGGTGGCTCCCAAAACAACGGGGCGCTTGCATCGGTTGAGGAGTAGGAGTTGATTCACTTGGTCCTGCAATCTTGCTATCTTTTCTTCAAATTTTGCAGTAAGCACCCGTTCTCTTCCTTCAAATTTTGTAGTAAGCACATGTTCCAACTCGTGTCGTACTCGCCTTGGATCTCTTCTGCTCCTATACGTGCGATGAGTCGTCTGGGAATCCATCCTCCAAGATCGTTAACCCCTTTGCCTCGCGTGCGACCAAGGTGCTCCTTGTTTCCCAGCCGTAGATAGTATATCCTTCTCCTATCTCGCTTGGAAGGAGCCTTGAACATGCGGAACTCAATTCTTGCGCAAGAGGTCATCATGTTATTATAGACATTATGAAGTTATGGACTTATTAACAACTAGGTAGTTCAAGACATATTTACCACACGGTTGGCCACATCCCGTCTGCAGGGTTTGTGAAAGAGATTTCGCGAAGATGTGGTGATGCCCTTGCTCTTAACCAGGAGAGAGCACGCCTGTCTGTGATCTCAGCAAATGGCCTTGTTTCGTTCTCATCCTCCGCCGCCCATTGCGCGGTTTTACCCGCGTACCCAGCGGTGCCAAGTTTGTGGGGGTGAGTGTTCAGTGTCTGGAGAGCCTTGTGCGTCGCACTTTCCTCAAGAAATTCGACGTCGTCTTCATTTGCACAAAGACGTCCCATATATCCCGCGACAAGAATTTATACGCCGTGAAGGACGTTCGACCCGTGTTCACATACTTCGTGACAAGCACGCTCTTGAAGGTCCTCCACGCCTTTCCGATCGAGAGCAACGCCTGCCGTTCCACGCGCGCCAGGTCTGCGTCTGGGAAAGTGAACGATTTTAAAACTTCGTCCCACAGCTCGCGTCTCCGATCAGCCGACACAGTGTCCCAGCTCAGTGTGGTGATGGGGACCCATTCCCTTCCAAGTATCCCGCAGATGGTCCGGAATCTCGTCACTGCTTTGGGGGGACTCATAGGGATCCCATTGGCATTGACCTCCGTGACGGTCATTAGGCCCGAAGGAATTTTCGATGTTCCTCCGCCATCTCGCGTACGTACCACTTTCCTCGGAGATCGGGCGCATTGGCGACGTCAATGACGGCGAGGCGACGGCGGACGCCATGTCGCTTACTTGCTATCTATATATGCGAAGCAATATGCTTAAGCTCTAAGCGACCAGTTAGGCGATTTACTCAACTTAACCGAAAATGATGCACAAGCGTAATATATAAAGAAGGATTGATGATAGTTTGTGCTCTCGAGAGAGAGTTGCAAAGAACAAGTCTTTGCCATCTCAATCCTATTATCTATACTCTTCATTAAATGAATATGATAGTATAAATTCAAACTGTGAGCTCTAAACAATACTTTTCTTAACTGTCAAATAATCTCAACTGTTACCGAAAATGATCTTAACTATCACATTCAATCTCAGTATAAGACAAAGTTCGTCACAGAGCGAACCAGAAGAATCAGAATAACTAGCATTCAACCGAAAGTAACAAACTAACAGTATATCAAATTGACAGTGGCAAGTAATACAATAGAGCTCAAGAATGAACTAACTATCACATTCAATCTCAGTATAAGACAAAGTTCATCACAGAGCATGTCAACAAATCCCACTGATCAATTTGCAATATCTTTAGTACTAGATTCAGTTCACATATTATCAAAGACTATCAAAGTCAATATATCCACCGGGACAAATCGTAAGATTGGAATACTCACAGAGAGGATGCCGCACAACAACTCACGGTGCAAGGAGGAGGCCGATGCAGGGGAGGAGGCCGACGCGGGGAGGAGGGAGGTGCGGGGAGGAGGCTGGTGCAGAGGAGGAGGACGGAGCGGGGAGGAGGCCTGTGCAGAGGGAGGAGGCCGACACGGGGAGGAGGCCACGCGTCGAGGCGGAGGCAGTGTCGTCGATGTCGGGGGCGGCGGCGTCGGGTCTTACGGCCGGGGAGGTGAACGGGCGAACCCTAGAGGAGAGGAAGTGACGAGTAAAGAGCAAAACCCTAGCGGTGCGGCTCTTTATAAAAAGGACATCACAGACGGCTCTATTAAAGAACCATCTGTGATAAGATATCACAGACGGCTCTATTATAGAACCGTCTGTGATATTACCATATGACAGACGGCTCTATCACATACAACTCTATTAAAAAACCATCTGTGATATGGTAATATCACAGACGGTTCTTTAATAGAGCCGTCTGTGATATGCCTTTCAATCCCTTCGTCTCCCGCGCAAGTGTCTCTTCATCTCTTCGTCTCTGCTCGACTTTACTACTTCTTTTATATAAATAGACAACCCTTATCAAAGGATTTCTCACGAACCTCCTTGATCATCCCTCTCTCTCCACAAATTCCAAATGGCTTCTCTCTCGTCCAGTGCATCTTGGCCTACATTTTGGTTGTGTACTCGCACCTCTCTGGTTGCAACCTGGCCCAAGCTGCGAACAAGGCGTCCGTTCGCAATGCAATCCGTTGTATACCCTCCCATCTACCGGAGACCATAACGGCGATCATCGGTCGATTGGAGCTCCTCCTCCAACAGACCAGTGCGAGGCTCTCCAGCATCCGGCGAGTAAACCTCGTCGTGGAGATTGTCCTATGGAACTATTTGGTCCGCACCGAGGATGCAGCCCAGAGAGTCGAGGACGACCTCGACATTGCAGGAGAGTGGGTCCGCCTAGGCGAGACTGTGGAGACTAAGGTTGATGGCCTCTGGGCTATATGGGACTTGATTACGGAGTTTGAACATCTACAAGAGGAAATTGAGCGTGCAAGGTCACAGGTGGAGGCGTTTGGTGAGACAGTCGTTGATCCCGCCCCCACTGAAGCCGACGAGAAGGTGTACGAAGATTTGAAGACTAAGATAGGATCGCTCATCCTTTTTTTATTGTCTGTGATGTAAAAACGATATGGCCAGTCTATTATATGTGATGTAAAAACAATATGGTCTTTTTTATCGTCTGTGATGATATGGTCTATTTATTACTGGACAATTCATTTTAGTAATTATTTGCGCATATACATTCTCCGTACACTATCACAGACGGTTCAATGAAGAACCATCTGTGATAATATCCTCATCACAGACGGTTCCATGTTGAACCGTCTGTGATATACTCACATCACAGATGGTTCATAAGAAGAACCGTCTGTGTTAAACTTATACAAACGGCTCCATGTTGAACCGTCTGTGATATACTCACATCACAGATGGTTCATAAGAAGAACCGTCTGTGATATACTCACATCACAGATGGTTCATAAGAAGAACCGTCTGTGATGTGAGTATATCACAGACGGTTCAACATGGAGCCGTCTGTATAAGTTCAACACGAACGGTTAGTTAGAGGAACCGTCTGTGATATATTCACATCACGAGCGGTTGGGAATAAGAAATGCCGTGATATGCCACCCCTATAAATATCAAGACCCGAGCGGACCCCGCCTTAGCGCCTCGATCTATTCTTTGGAATAGAGAAGTTTTGCTCTGTGTTGGCTGTAGGAGGCTTGTTTATTTTGCTTGCCTTGTTCTTGGTTGTGGGTTGCCCTAGCAACTTATGGCTATTTGGTTTGCATGCTTGCTTTGTGAGGCTTGGCTTTGGTGGTAGCTCTCGGTTTGGGTGTTGTGAATGAGTGTTTATTTGTTTCGGTAGTGGGTGTTTTGTGAGTGGGATAAGCTTATGGGGGAGGTGCATTTCGATTGTGGCTCTTCTCTTGTCTGTCCACTTAAGTCTCACATTGCCTTTGTGGCTGAAGGAGAAGAGGGCAGTGAGGAATCTCTGGGATATTTGGAATTTTAAATCGTGAGCTCCGAGGGTAACGATCTTTAACTCTTTATATTTGCTCTAGGTTTATCTTTAATCAATTTTAGTGTATTTGGTTAATAGGAGGAGTAACGTATTTGCAGTTTATTAATATAATTTAACACTACTAATTGTTACGTGCGTAGCGTAGATGGACCGAAACTGGATGTATGGTGCGAACCGTGTGAGTTGTGAGTGAAGAGTACATTAATGGTGTGATTGCTTTTAAAAGAGCCGCGGAGCAGGATATATTGAATAAGGTGGTAGAGTTTATGTACTGTCCATGCATTGATTGCGGTAATATGAAGATTTTTAACAACCCGGCGCAGATCGTAGGGCACTTGATTCGAAGAGGTTTCAAAAAAGGGTATACATGTTGGACCAGTCACGGTGAAGAGCAGATTATACAGGAAGTTAATAATGACAACATCGCCGAGGAAGTTAATAATGATGACATCGCCGAGGAAGTCAACGATATGCCGGATGTGGACTGTGTTTTTGATGAGGATAGATCGTACGATGACAATCTGGATCAGATGCTACGTGATGCGATGAAACTACTGATGAGAGAGAGTTTTGTAAATTCGAGCGCTTAATGGAGGACTCGGGGAAACCTTTGTTCCCTGGCTGCAAGCCGGAATACACAAGGTTGTCAACCGTACTTGAACTGCTGAAATTGAAGGCGAGCAATGGTTGGTCCGACAAGAGTTTCACGGCATTGTTAGGTCTCCTAGCGGACATTCTTCCAGAGGGAAACGTGTTGCCCAGCACCACCTACCAAGCCAAGAAGGTTCTTTGTCCATTGGGAATGGAAGTAGAAAGAATACATGCATGTCCGAACGATTGTATCTGTATCGTAAGAGTATGCGAGACTTGCATGTATGTCCGTGTGCAAAGCATCCCGATACAAGCGTAAGAATATTGCTAAGGTGAAGCAAGGACCTCCTGCTAAGGTGTTGTGGTATCTGCTGTGATCCCACGTTTGAAGCGTTTATTTGCGAACCAAAGGAGGCAAGATTGCTGCGTTGGCACTCGGAGGAGCGTAAGAAAGATGAAAAGTTAAGACACCTGTGATTACGCCCGGTGGAGAAACTTGATTGGACCTTCAAAGAGTTCGGTGCGGAACCAGGAACATAAGGTTAGGGTTGAGTACAGATGGAATGAATCCTTTCGTAACATGAGCGGTGACATTTTGGCGTGAATCTATGTATGTACAACCTTCCTCCTTGGTGTGTATGAAGCGGAAGTACATTTTGATGTCACTACTTATCCAAGGGTCGAAGCAACACTGGAACGATATTGATGTGTACCTAGCACCATTCTTTGGATGATCTTGTGACATTGTGGAGCGAAGGGTACAAGTATGGGATGCGTACAAGCGAGAGAACTTCTTTACGCGTCATGTTGTTCTGCACTATCAATGATTTTCCTGCCCTTGGTAACCTGTCGGGCTTCAGTAGGAAAGGACCCAAAGCCTATCCGCACTGCTTAGATGCTACGGAGAGTGTATGGCTGAACAACTCGCGCAAAACTGTGTATATGCGTCACCGTAGGTTCCTTCCCAAGAGTCACCCATACCGCAAGATGAAGAAACAATTCGACGGAAATAAGGATGACAGTTCAGCTCCAAGGGCTTTTAGAGGGAAAGAGGTCTATGATATGGTTAAGGATATCGATGTTGTGCTTGGGAAGGGACGTAAATTAAAAACCCGTCAGAAGAACATCTGGAAGAAGCGGTCAATTTTTTGGGACTTGCCTTATTGGGAGCACTTAGAAGTTCGTCACTGCATCGACGTCATGCACATGGAGAAGAATGTATGTGAAAGCTTGATTGGTCTCTTACTGAACATTAGTGGCAAAACAAAGGATGGTGTTAACGCACGACGTGACTTGGTTGATATGAATATAAGGACTGAGTTAGCACCGAAAGAGACCGATAAAGGACGAACATACCTTACACCAGCTTGCTACATAAATATACCTTGCTTGATGCTGTTAGCCTAATTTGGTTTCAGGATGATGCTGAGTTTTTTTTGTATCATCTATCATTTTGATCAACCTTATATAGTTTTAGGTGCTTTTCTGTTGTTACTAGTTTCTTCTCTAGTTTCTCTTTTAATATTTTTTTTTTACAGTCTTTACATATAATTCAGTTCAGTAGAAGGTTGCAACTTTGAGATCCAACCAAGCATGACAGAAAATTAACCACCATATTTAAGGTTTGTACCTATCCAAAATCGCAGTCAAAATAATTATCTCTATCTGGCACTTTGGCGCTATGGTGAGAAATGTATAACATTTGATTGCCATTGTGGGGAACTTTATAATGATACTAAATTAACACTTGGCACTGCATCTAAACCTCTGTGCCCTGTAGAGGTAGTCAAATTGGAGCAGTGTTGGTTTCTAGTTTTCGTGGCTTTCCCTACTAATATGGCCTATTCTAGGTAATACTGTGACAACCTGAAAGGTCTCTACATTTCGAGTTTATGCTTTAGTTTAGATAGTGGAAAATGAATCCAAGAGATACATTTAGAAACAGGAGTTCGGACGAAACATACAACAATGCTGCATAATGACATGCAGGCTTTTAAAACAACTACCAGCAGTTCATTTTTCAGCTAACTACTCACTCAAACAATTAATATAGATTAGTACAAGTACTTTGTATATTGAACAAATTCTAGGATAATACATTCAGACTCTCATTTTCACCACTAATAAACGGAGTTTACCCCGCGATCGTCCCACCTGTCCCTTCGCTCCCTTCCCTCCCCTCCCCTCACAATCCCACCAATCCGCCTCCAAATCCTCACGCACCGCTTCCTCCTCGCGGTTCCCCTCCCCATACCATACCACAAAAATCCTAACAATCCCACGCACGCCATATCTTCATCCATCACGATAATAAGCTCTACTGGACTACAAGAAAAGAATGTAGCACAAGTTTTTATCCATTCTCTCTACAACATTTAACCAACACCTAGGGTTTATTTTCAGGTTATACTACCCCTTGGTCTTTATATATAAATAGTAGCTACAAGAAAAGAATGTAGCACAAGAAACCAGCTTACCTTGTGCATGCATACATATCTCAGACAGCTTACAGGTATATATTTCCTACATCTATTTCAACTTTGCCATCGTTCACGGACATATACTAGCTGCACAGTATTATTCATGTGTATTCAACTTTAGCTCACGTCCTCACTGGAAAAACCTGCAGCAGCTTCCACACAGGGAGCAGCCGCCGCATGAACCGCATCCTGTTGCATCTACAGTGGTATCAGAGCATCCGCAGAGCCTCTTCCAGCCAAAAGGTTATCCCGATTCGAGGCTGTTATTGCATACTCTGTTCAATTAGCTGCTTTGTCGGCATTTACCATGCCAATTAAACTAAGTTTCACGTACAGATCTGCATCACTATCCGGACAGTCTAAACTAAATCCCCCCGCTAAAAAAAAGATTCTTCGACGAAGTTAAAACAAGAATGAAACCATTGTTCAAGCACCTTTCATGATTTGGTTTACAAGACATACGTTAATTCAACGACGGACTGATGTGTGTCATGGTCAAGGACCCGGCAAGACGCGAGGAAGCCAAAGAGGGAACTCTCAGGAAGCTTGACGAGGAATAGTGGATTAGCTGTTATATGATTACTTGGGTCGGATGGGCCGTGGTTGTATGCAGCCCATGGCTGTTGTAAGTTACTATATAAGTATCTGGTATCACATTGAATAGAGGACAGAAAAGAGATAAGATAAACCTAAATTCCCATCTCTCTCATTCCCCTCTTCTGGTCCCTGTCCCATTCAATCTTCTCTGCTATTACTTCCTGATCGCAACGACAATACGTTGAAATCGACCAAGGGTCGTCACATTTTGGTATCAGAGCTTTGCGAGGTCAAATCTGGCGAAGAAGAAGCAGCCGAATTTAACCCAAAGAATGGAGTCATCAGAGGAAGAGGCAAAGGCCATGAAGGCGCAGGTGGCGGCCGTGACCACCAGCATCAACGAGATATTGGGAACTATGAAGGGACTAGAGTCTTGGATGCCAACCGTGAGCAGCAAAATGGAGGCGTTGCACCAGTCGGTGGAATCGGTGAGCGCTCGAGTTGCTACACTGGAGAAGACACCAGCCTTTCTACCATCACAACTACAACCATCAGCCCAGATGATGCAGCCTAATGAACGTCGAGTGGAAGAACATTGCCAGGGTGCTACCGTGGGAGTAGTCACCGCTCCCGTGCATAACCAGGTTAAGGGTGAGCAGTCATATGTCCAATCCTCTACGTGGTTTGGGAACAATCTGGGAAAGGGCCAGATGGCGGCGCTAACAGATTCAGCAATTGGGGTGCTAGGATGCCTAAAACGGATTTCCCTAAATTCAATGGGGATAATCCAAAATGGTGGAAAGCTAGTTGTGAAAAATATTTCCACATGTATTCAATTCCTGCAGAGGCGTGGGCTAGTTTTGCTACTCTACATTTCACTGGAAATGCTGCATTATGGTTACAAACTTATGAAGCAATGCATAATATTGATAGTTGGGCTGAGCTCTGTGTAGCTGTGCATGTGAAATTCGGTAGAGACAAATATCAACAACATTTAGAAGGACTGAATGTTTGTAAGCAAACTGGTACAGTTGCAGAGTATCATTGCAAGTTTGAGGAGATGATGCATAGAGTTCTCCTTTACAATAACTCTTATGATGAAAATTTTTTTGTCACTAAGTTTGTGGGTGGTTTGCAAAGTGAGATTAGAACAGCCATCAAGTTACATAAACCAAGAACGGTTGATATGGCTCTATCATTGGCCCTCACACAAGAGGAAATGTTAGAGGAGGTACAGAAGAAACCTTTTCCAAGCAAATACAGAAATGAAATGAAATGAAGGACCACTATAGACATCCTTTGAAGCAAAATTATCAAAACAAAGGCATTCTTGGGCCTGGCCCTGAGAAGAGGGAAAAATCTGAAGATCAACCAAAATGGGAGGATAGATATGCTTCGTTGAAGGCCTTGCGCAGAGCTCGGGGAGAATGTTTCAAGTGTGGTGAAAAGTTTGGACCTGGACATAAGTGCCCAAAAGTAATACAATTACATGTTATAGAAGAATTGTTAGAAGTCTTACAGCTTCAAGATCAGTCAGATGAAGAGAGTGATCAGAAGAGTGAAAGTAGTGAAGAAGTCTTGATGAATATCTCCAACTATGCTATGGCTGGTGTTCAAGGTTGGAAGACCATTCGTCTACTGGGACTGATTCAAAACCAAGAAGTGTTGATACTGGTGGATTCTGGAAGTTCCAGTAATTTCATCAATGACCAGTTAGTGCACAAACTAGGATGTCCAGTGACTCCTTGTGAGGCGGCTAAAGTGACTATAGCTGATGGAGGAACTTTACAATGTGATTCTCTGATCAAGAACTTGGAATGGTGGGTCCAAGGGCATACTTTCACAACTGATGTGAAGGTACTCAAGTTAGGCTATTATGACATGATACTAGGGATGGACTGGCTTGATAAGTTCAGTCCAATGTGGGTACACTGGAGAAAGAAGACATTTCGATTCACACACAAAGGCAAGAGGATCACTTTACAAGGCATCCAGGATTCAATCAATCAATGTTCAATGATTTCAGGCACACAGCTGTCCGGCCTGGTGAAACAAGGTGCCTTAGCTCAAATGGTGCAGTTGTGTCCAGTTACACAAACAACTCAGACAGAAGGGCTACCGACTGCAGTCCAACAATTGCTACAACAGAACCATCAGCTATTTCAAGAGTCAACAGAGCTTCCACCACATCGATCATTTGACCATAAAATTCCTTTGCTGCCTGGGGTAAAACCAATTAACGTGCAGCCTTACAGATATTCACCTCAACAAAAAGATGAAATTGAAAAGCAAATATCTGAAATGTTAAAGACATGACTCATACAACATAGTACTAGTCCTTTTGCATCCCCAGTATTACTAGTTAAGAAAAAAGATGGATCCTGGCGATTTTGTGTAGACTACAGACAATTGAATACGGTGACAGTCAAAAACAAATACCCAATGCCAATTGTGGAGGAGCTTATTGATGAATTGGCAGGAGCACATTGGTTTACAAAACTGGATTTGAGGTCCGGATATCACCAAATTCGATTGGTTGAGGCTGATGAAGCAAAAACTGCTTTCAAAACTCATAGCGGGCACTTTGAATTCAAAGTAATGCCTTTTGGTCTTACCAATGCACCTGCAACTTTTCAATCCATAATGAACACTATTTTTGCTCCATTCTTGAGAAAATGTGTCTTGGTATTTGTGGATGACATTCTCATATCTGATCAAAGTCCGGAAGATCATCTACATCACCTACAACTTGTGTTTGAGATGTTACAACAAAATCAGCTCTTTCTTAAAACAAGTAAGTGTTCTTTTGCTCAGCAAAGTTGGAGTACTAGGACACATAATCGGTGGACAAGGTGTATCTCTTGTGAACACAAGATTCAAGTAGTCAAAGAGTGGCGATTCTAAAAATGTCAAGCAGTCGGAGGATTTCTAGGGTGTTGGCTATTACAGAAATTCATTAAACACTATGGCATGATCGGCGGGCCCCTCACGGATCTATTGAAGAAGAACACACGTTTATCCTTTGGACAATCACAGAACAAGACTCCTTTGAGGCCATCAAATAAGCTCGATCAATGCAGGTTTTAGCACTACGATTTTGCGGACCGTTCGTCATTGAGGCGGATGCGTGTGACAAGGGATTGGGGCTGTATTAATGCAACAGCACATCCTATTGCATTTTGAGTAAAGCACTTGGACCAAGAAATCAGATCCTCTCCACTTATGAGAAAGAGTGCTTAGCAATTCTCATGGCGGTTGACAAGTGGAGATCATATTTACAACATCAAGAATTCACAATCCGCACTGATCAGAAAAGTCTTATACACTTGGGGGATCAGAAATTGACAACAGGTGTTCAACATAAAGCATTCCTCAAATTAATGGGCCTTCAATACAAGATTCTTTACAAGAAAGGAGTAACCAACAGGGCCGCAGATGCTCTATCTCGCGCGCGGTAGAAGCGATGAATTAGCATCCATATCGGTCAGCAAGCCTAGATGGTTGGAGATTATCACTGAAGGCTACCTGCAGAATGACCAAGCAAAGCAGTTACTCACGGAGTTAGCTCTCACTGGACATAATGAACAAGGGTATACATTCAAGGATGGTGTTATTCGTTTTAAAGGCCGCATTTGGGTAGGAGATCATTCCGAAGCTCAACAAGCCTGGATTTTATTGAAGGTTTACCCAAATCCAAAGCTTATGATACTATTCTAGTGGTAGTTGATAAATTTTGAAATATGGACATTTCATTCCATTGAAACACCCTTTCACGACTCTCATAGTAGCACAAGCATTTCTAGACAACATTTATAAGTTACATGGTCTTCCTTGGTGATTATCTCTGATAGGGATCGGGTATTCACAAGTGCTTTGTGGAAAGAGTTGTTTCGTCTTACCGACATCACACTTAACATGAGTTCTTCTTACCACCCTCAAACCGATGGTCAAGCGGAACGACTTAATCGGTGTTTAGAAACTTATTTGTATTTGCCTTGTTCATGCCAAACCGAAGAAGTGGTGCGATTGGCTACCACAAGCGAATTTTGGTATAACACCACTTACCATTCAGCACTAGGTACCACACCATTTGAGGTTTTATATGGGCAAAAACCTAGGCATTTTGGTATTGTCAATACTCAACAATGTAAGGTGTTGGATCTTCAACGATGGTGGCGAGCGCAAAGGCCGGCCGATCTGTTGCGGCAACAACAACTACAATGAGCTCGAATCGAATGAAAATGCAAGCGGACAAGCATCGAATTGAGCGAGAATTTCAAGTGGGTGATTGGGTCTATCTCAAAGTGCAACCTTATGTTCAATCTTCAATTGCTGTCGGAGAACCACAAAGCGAGTTTCAAGTTCTTTGGACCATATCGATTTTGAAGAAAGTGGGCAAGGTGGCTTATCAATTGCAATTACGAATCAGCCAAAATCCATTCGGTGGTTCACGTATCATAGTTGAAAAAGGCCTTCGACACGGGGATCAAGTGGCGATGCACTCACTCTTCATTCATTAGAGATGGTGACTCTACACCATTTAGTGTTCGGGATACTCGTTTGATCAAGCGTGGGCGGAGAGTGGTGCCGCAAGTTGAAATCTGATGGTGCGGCATGCCAAATGATTTCCTCACTGGGAAGACCGGCCAAGCGATCACGCGAAGTATCCGCCGCACCGGCTTGGGGACAAGCTATTTCTCCGGAGGGGATATGTCATGGTCAAGGACCGGCAAGGCGAGGAAGCCAAAGAGGAACTCGAGGAAGCTTGACGAGGAATAGTGGATTAGTCGTTATATGATTACTTGGGTCGGATGGGTAGTGGTTGTATGCAGCCCATGGCTGTTATAGCTACTATATAAGTATCACGGTATCACATTGAATAGAGGACGAGAAAGAGATAAGATAAACCTAAATTCCCATCTCTCTCATTCCCTCTTACGGTTCTGTTGAAATATCTAGACCCGCCATTATGTGGTAATGGAGTTTTGGTGATTAATGATAAATCTAATTGGGAGACTAACACCTTTATTGATATACATATTGTGTAGTCTTATTTGGATATAAAGGTAAAAATCATGAAGGCATGCAAAGTGATTAAGTGATTAATGACAAATGCACTTGTGAGACTAACACTCCTATTGTTATATCAAGTTTAGTCTCGACTTGGATATAAAAGCAAAAATCCAACAGGTATGTATTCATTAATGACAAATCTATTTGTGAGACTAACAATTCTATTGATTATCTATTGCTTAGTCTCGTTTGGATATAAAGATGAAAATACAAGAGGTATGCATTCTACTTCTTATTATTATATCTTGTTGCATTCCTCGGATCCAAAATATAGGTTAAACTCCACCAAAAAGGTTAACTTGGATATGTGCATATGTTTCCATTACACATTTGTGTATGCACACATTTAGGGGGAGTTCATTCTATATTTTGTGGTTTCATTAGTATTGATCCATATTCTCTTTCCACATATATTAAGGATCTTTACTTTGAAACATATCCTTGAATATATTTAACTTGTGTAGTTAATATATTCATATGAGTATATGAGAGCATATGGGACTTGTGTAGTTCATTGATGCTCATATATCCTTGAATATATTTTAATTTGTGTAGTTAATATATTCATATGAGTATATACAACTTGTGTAGTTCAGTATACACTCATATTTAGTATATACAACTTGTAGTTCGTATATACTCTTGGTATATATAACTTATGTAGTTCATATATACTCATGTCACTTTATATTCAATTATTTGCAATTGTGTTGTGGGACTAATGTGTGTGCTAAGATGTTTTCAAGGCTTAGTCCGGAGTTTGAATGGTGACATGAAAAGGAAATGCAAAGGTGATAAGAGATCAACATGGCTCAAGACAAAGGAGTCATGCATTGCATTTCAAAAGCTTCGAAATGCGGTAGTACCTGGCGTTGTATCTTGTGGTAGTACCGCACCGTAATGTACCGATTTACATGCGGTATGAAAATTCGATAGCATTGCTTTTTGGACTTGGTTTGCTCGAGGTGGAGCGGTAGTACCGGAGTTCATGTGGCGTAACTACTGGCGTAGCGTATGACCGCAAATATGTTGGCGGTATGTAAATTCGAGAGAAGGTATTTTTACGTATTTCTCGAGCCTCTGGAAATCGGTAGTACCGCATCGAGAAGCGGTACTACGGAGAGCGGTATTACGGATGCTAGTTGGCGGTAATACCGCACCTTGATAATAGCTTGTTCAAAAGCATTTATGCGGTATATCTTGGTAATTAATGTTAATGACATTGTGGGACTAACATTTTCCATGAGTTGGATGAATAGGTTATGTTCTAGGGTGATGAAGACTTTGGATGACATCATGAGTTGATAAATCATCAAGTCAAGGTTCAAGGAGATGATGCATCATGTGTTGATGCATATCAAGATCTCGAAGAAGAGATGATCATGAGTTGATCATCAAGTCAGAGAAGACTCATCATATGTTGATTGAGGTCAAGTAAAGGATGCATCATGGGTTGATGCATATCAAGACGATGACCGGACACGGCGAGGATGTGAGTCATCAAGCTTTAAGTGGATGGTCAAGGCAAAGGTATGACTAGCTAAGGCTAAGGATGTGTTTCTAGTCTTTTACCGGTCTTGGTGTTTGGTTGGAAGACCGGATTGCTAGTATAGGTTGCCGTACCATTAAGAGGGGTCTTGTCTAGTAGCTTGAGTCTCATCATGTGTTAATAACTCAATCTCACTTGCTCTAGCTCACTCTAACATGTTGCCTATATTTGCGAATGTGTTTTGCAAATAGTTGAGGCTCATGGATAATCCTTGTAGCATGTGACTATACTTTGCAAATGTGTTTTGCAAATGGTTGAAGTCCATGTACCTACTCCTTGTGGCATGATCTAAGTTTGCAAATGTGTTTTGCAAATTGTTGGGATTCATGTATCTTTCCTTGGCATGGTCTAAGATTGCTTGTTGCTATTTCTTTGGACTTAGACCATGGTAGTGGCTCTTTTGAGTTGTGCTTTTTGATTTGATCAAATGTGTTTGAGATCAATCAAATAGGTGGGTTGTGTAGCCCTCTGAATAAGCTTTCAATAGAGTCCAAGATCACTCAATTCCGACATCGGAGTCAAAGTTATGACCATTTTACCAGTGTCGTGCATGTGCTGAAATTTGGGCTGCGGTAGTACCGCCCGTATAATCTGTGGTAGTACCGCGAGAACAGTAGTACTGCCCCTTGTGAGTCTTGGTACGACCGCAAAAAGGCTAACGGCTAGTTTTTGGCTGTTTCGTCTCCAAGCGGCTAGTTTTTGGTTTGGGGCTATAAATACCCCTTGGCGGTTGAGAGGCAACCTTTGGTATCCCATATCACTCTCTTGAGCTAGTGTGAGCTTCTCCTCTCAATTGTGCATGTGTTGCACCTTGTGAGCAAGGAGAGAGGTCTCTAGTTGCATGTGTTGCATCTAGAGGTGGATTTCGTATCCACTTGGCGTGTGCATTCGTTGCGTGGTGAGAGTCAAGCAAGGGGCTTGGCTTATTACTCTTGGTGTTTGCCGACACCTAGGCGGCGTGGGCGTCGTGGTCGGTGATCTTCTCAAGTGAAGCTTGTGAGAAGGCCCGGTGTTTGTGAGTGGCTTGGTGTTCGCCATCTCGGAGTGGAGTAAGAGCAACCCTAGTGGAGCGAGGTGGTTGATACCTCGGAGGAAGGCTTAATTGGTGGAGCCGGCCCAATAGGTTTGGGTTTCCCTCAACGTGGATTATGGGAGACCGGCAAGTCTCCGACCACCACGGTAAAACATCATTGTGTCCCGTGTGCTTCTTGTGATTAGCTTTCATATGCTTTACATTGTGCAATTTATATACCTTGTATTAAATTGCTTATTCATTGTGTATGATTGCAATAGTATCATTTACATTGCTTAATTTGAATTGCTTACAAGTCAATGCTTGATTGATTATTATCAATAGACTTGTATTGTTGATGCACTTAGTTGAACCTAATTGATTTAGGCTTTAATTGTGCAAAACCGTATTTGTATTAGCTTCCGCATTAGAAATCGGTTTTAGAGCATAGAAGTTTTTAAAACGCCTATTCACCCCCCTCTAGTCGGCCTCCTCGATCTTACACCTGTCCCATTCATTCTTCTCTGCTATTACTTCCTGATCGCAACGACAATACGTTGAAATCGACCAAGGTCGTCACAATGTGCCTGCTGGTTTCCCGATGTCGTGCAATCCAATTCCCTTTACAGAGATTCCTAGACCTACCAGTATGCCTGTACTTTATTGGTAAGCGCTACCATTTACGCAGAATTGCTTATCTATGTTTGCTGCTGTACAACATCTGCTTACCAACCCTTTTTTGTCTTGCAACCTGGCCTGTTACTTTTCTTCGTGCTAGATGTTATCAGTGTTGTTTCGGCGGTTTCTGATGTAGAGCAGATTCAAACTGCTGCACGTTCCACGCCTTCATTAAAACGTCTTCATTAAAGCGAACAATCCTCCTTCGTGATAGCAGGTTTGTACAGCTTTTTAGTTACAGTCGTTGCTTATTTAGCACATATTAACCAGATTTTCTGCACATGTATAATTTGTTTTGCCACGCTTCGTATTCAGTGGCCACGACATTAGACTGGATATGTAGGGTGAGTAGGGGTGAAAACGGATCGGATAGTTTCCGGTCGATCGGACAGCGGTTCGGATTGTCTCGGATCGGATTTTCTCGGATAATTCTCGGATCGGAAGCGGTCGGATTTTTACGGAAGCGGAAGCGAATACGGTAGCCATGCTATCCGTGGATCACGAGCGAATACGGATTATCCGGATAAGGCGAAGGCGGATATCGGATTTCAGCCCAAAAGAGGATTTTGGCCCAAAAGAAAATGAGATTTTAATTGATTTCTAAATTTGGAAAATGCAACAAATCAAATAGCCTTTTAGAAAAATAGCAAATAGAGTTCAAAAATTCTAGAAAAAATCACAAAAATTCCTTGAATGATTTTGAACTTAATAAAATTAATTTCAACTTAAAATTGGTTTTTATTTTTGCACATAAATTATTTTTAATTTCTAAAAAAATAGTAAAAACCTTTTTAAATTCTAGAAAAATCAAGAAATTAATTATTTTTTCACTTTAAATCAAATAAAATCCCAGAAAACTCAATAAATTTTATTTTTTACATTAAAAACTAAGAAATTAAATAATTAACTTTATTTTATTGTTTTTCTTTTTAACCAAGAAAACTCTTTTAAATATCGGAAAATCTAATAAAATAATAACTTTATTAATTTTATTTTTGGTAATATACTTTGGGATGTTATAGTCATTTGTGTATAAACTAACTATCTGCTTTGATCGATGTTAGTGTGAATTAAGTTTATGGATGTGATGAACTAAGTATGAATCGTGATGATTTGAGACTTTGTGAGTTATGACTTATGACTTTATGAGCTAAATATGGTAAACTAAGTGTTTTATTTGTGATGAACTAGTTAATACAACTTGCTAGTGCCAATGTTACGTGTAGTTCTTTGAAAATATGAACAATTCATGAATGTTTGCATCAAATAAACTAGTTATATATTTTGTTAATTTACGGTATACAATTTAAGGGGTTTTCATGTTAGAAAAATATCATGGCCAGTATTCGTTTGATTAAGTATTAAGCTCCGTATTCGTATTCGATATTATTCGTATCCGTATTCGTATCCGAGGTATTCGTATTCGTTTCCGAATCCGAAAAAAATATGAAAACAAATATGGCAGAGCCATTATCCGTCCGTATTCGATCCGTTTTCACCCCTAAGGGTGAGTGTGCCACGAGGTTTGCCGCCCATACCTTACAGTCTATTGGTGAGAAAGAACCGGTCATCGCAGTCTTTGTAGGGACTTTGCCAAAGACTTTCAGAGGTACTTATATAACTCCCTAACTATTACCCTTACATTACATGTCTTTACCTTATCTTCGCTGTCAGTATTCGTTTGTGAAAAAAATATATCTTATTGTGAGAAGGTATGACTCAACGCGATAATGTATTGATCACGGAGAAAATACATATATAGGCCACCTCCTACCATAATCTCTCAACCGAATTAGAAACAGAATCGGGAGAAGATAAGGAAGGGTAGCCGTGAAGAGAGGAACTACAAATATAGTCTAACACCCCGCATGATCACAGCGAGCTAGCGGGCGTTGAGGCTGGACGGCATCGGTGAAAGGCCGTGGCGATCCTTTGGTGAAGATGTCGAGCATATTGGGATGAGGTGGGCACGTGAAAGACACGCCGCGGCTCGGCGGCGACCTTCGCGGACAAAATGGAGATCGAGCTCGGCGTGCCGTCGCTGATGTTATGCGGGATTGGAAGAAAGATATACCGCACTGACGTTGTCGCAATAAACCAGGGTGGCCTTAGGTGGAGGGGAATGAAGTTCATGGAGAAGCTGGCGGAGCCAAGTGACCTCAGCAACGGCGTTGGCGACGGCGCGGTACTCAGCCTCGGCACTGGAGCGAGATACTGTATGCTGGCGTTTAGAAGACCAGGACACCAAGTTGTCACCGAGGAAGACAGCATAGCCGGATGTGGAGCGCCGAGTATCAGGACAACGGCCCGTCGGCGTCGGAATAGAGCGATGAGTGCAGAGTGGCGAGCGGCCCGAATGTGAGGCGAAGTCAATGTACCCGAAGATAGCGCCAAAATCCGTTTGAGAGCAGCGAGATGTGGCTCACGAGGGTCATGCATATGAAGACATATCTATTGGACAGCATAGGCGATATCTGGGCGAGTGAAGGTGAGTCTTGAAGTGCGCCGGCGAGGCTGGTCGGTTGGGTCGACAAGCGGGAACCCTCACGGCCGAAAGTTTAGCACATGTATCCAGGGTGTTGCAAGGCTTGCAATCTGTCATGCAGCGCGGTCAAGGATGTCGTCTGATCGCCATTGGCGAGGAGCAAGCGGAGGACTGCCGAGACACACCGATCTTAGGAAGTGATGAAGAGCCCCAAGGTCCTTCATGGAAAACTTCGGTGAAGTGATGAGATGGTCCCTGAAGGAGCTTCTTTGGTAAACATGATGGGGCGATATCATCAACATATAGCGGCAAGTATATCGTGTCGATCCTCGCCGAAAAATGAAGAGAGTTGTCGGACTTGGCCTCAGTAAACCCAAGAGTCAACAGGAAGGAGGCGAACCGGTCGTACCAGGCTCGGGGCGCTTGCTTCAGACCATATAGGGGCTTGTTGAGGTGGCACACCATGTCGGGGCGAGAGGGGTCAACGAACCTGGCGGTGGATACAATATCGGTCTCTGGAGAGTGCCATGGAGGAAGGCATTTGTCACATCAAGTTGATGGATGGGCGATCGCGAGACACCGCCAAGCGAAATCTTGTGCGAGCGATGGCGGGCTTCACAAGCTGGGTGAAGGTCTCGTCGTAGTCGATGCCGGGGAGTTGCGTGAAACCACGTAGAACCCAGCGAGCCTTGTAGCAATCTAGGGTGCCGTCCGCGTGGAACTTGTGTTTGAAGATCCATTTTCGGTGGCGATGTTGGCGCCGGAGGGCGCGAGACAAGATCCCACGTCGGTTGGCGGCGAGCGTTGAACTCGCTTCCATGGCCTTCGCGGTGGGGGTCGACCAAGCGGCTCAATATGTGCGGGAGTGGCGAAAGTGTAGCGGCGTGGAGATTCATCCAGTGGTTTCCTTGCGAATCCGGCTTTGCCACGAGTCGTCATGGCGTGCTTGTTGATGACCGGCGAGACGCCGGCTGGCTGAAGCGAGCGAGTCCGCCTTGGCGTGCGAGCGAAGCGCGTCGGTATTGCGGCGTCGCGAGAGTAGCCCGGGGCTCTGGGCGGAGTCTTGTGTGCGGGGGCTGCCCAGCGTCGAGAGGCGGGGAGGCCTCACCAGCCGAGACCGCCCGATCGGCAATGAAGCCCACCCAGCGAATGGGCGGGGATCTTGTGGCGGAGGCGGCGGGGAGAGGCCGACCTAGCGGAAGAGGGCGCGAGTCGGTGGAGACGCCGCGCTCGCCATCTGGAAATGCCGATGGGTGCACATGCGAGGCGGTAAAATCCTCCAAAAATCGAGATCGCGAGAGTTAGTGGTGATCTCGGCAAATGAAACGAATGCTCATCAAACACAACATGCCTCGAAATAATAACTCTGTTAGTGACAGGATCAAGACACCGATACCCTTTGTGATGAAGTGGATAGCCAAGGAAGACACACATCGTGGAACGGGGCGCAAGTTTGTGGGGGGCGGTGGCGGAGAGATTGGGGTAGCATTTGCAGCCAAAAACACGAAGGTGTGTATAGGTGGGGTGGACTCCATGTAGTGCGAAGAAAGGCGTGTGATGTGTAAGGGTTTTGGTGGGGTGCCTATTGATGAGGTGTGTGGCGGTATGAAGAGCTTCGACCCAAAATGATCCGGGGAGACTAGCCTGAAAAAGAAGGGAGCGGACAATGTTGTTAAGAGAACGAATAATACGTTCGGCCTTGCCATTTTGAGGAGAGGTGTGAGGGCATGACATCCGCAAGTGAACACCATTGGTAAGAAAGAAAGTGCGGGTGGCAGAGTTGTCGAACTCGCGACCATTGTCGCACTGGACATTGCGGATGGTAGTGGCGAATTGAGTTTTAACATAAGCAAAAAAATGCGACAAGGTGGAAAAGGTGTCGGATTTAAAACGAAGCGGGAAGGTCCAAACAAAGTGGGAGCAATCATCTAAAATAACAAGATAATATTGGAATCCCGAAACGCTAACGACAGGAGATGTCCATAGATCACAATGAATCAACTCAAAATTGGCCGAGGCCCTACTAACGGAGCTAGGGAAAGGAAGGCGAACATGGCGGCCAAGCTGGCACGCGTGATAGACTCCGGTGAGGCCCCCTTTGGTCACGAGGCAGCGTGGCAAGGCAGTGGCGCGTCGTGGCCAATGTGACCAAGACGGCGGTGCGGAGGGCGTCGATGGTCTTGGCGGCGAGGAAGTTCTTGGCGAAGGTGGAGCAGGGTGTGATGGAGGGTAGAGTGGACGGAGCTATTGAACTGGCGATCACGGTCTGGTGCGAAGATCCTTCTGAGAGAAACCAAAGGGGTCAAATTCAACGCACACCGATTATCAGCGACAAAGCGGCGAGCAGATTAAATTCTTGATAATGTGCGAGCAAAGGATATCACGAAGAGTAAAAGAGCGATCGTGGTGGTGAATGTGAGTGTCCTATGGAGGAAATAGGAATTGTGGAACCATTACCAACCACGATGTGTGAGGATGATGAGGTTGGGAGGGTGGGTGGAAGAAAGGATCTGGCGTCGGAGGTCATGTGTGCAGTGGCACCCATGTCCATGTACCATTCGTGTGTAGCAGGTTGAGGCAGCGTCGTGGTGTTGAAGGAGCCGACGAGAGATGCTTGGTCCCACTGGGACGGTGCGCCGCCAAACCAGCCCATCTGCGGCAGTCCGACTGGCGTAGGGGGCTGGGAGTGTGCCTGCTGGGCCTGGAGACCCATGCCGCCAGGAGCTGCGTAGAGGCCGAAGGGGGACGCCAGCTGCTGCTGCTGTTGGAGAGGCACAGATGAGCCGCCAGGTGGGCCGCCAATGGCTGCGCCAGCAAACGGAGGGGACAGCGGGCGCGATCCAAGGAGGCCACGACCCAATGGCCCCGGCCACATGTGTATTGTGCCGGCCCAAGGGTTGTGTGGAGAGGGCCACGTCTGGGTTGAGCCGCTAGTGCCAACCTTGACGCCACTCGAGGCACCACTCGGGGCGCCCTGCTGGTTGCCGCCGTTACCGCTACCGCCGCGGCGCCGGCGATTGCGCGAGTTGCCGCCGCCTTGAGTGCCACTGGTGCCGCCGCCTTGATTCCCGGAGCCGTAGCCGATGGAGTGTGTCGGGTTGAAGGTGCCGGTTTTGTTGCTGCCGCTGGTCGTGCCGGCGAGGAAGACGGAGGCGTCAGAGGGGCGCTTGGTGGCGTACAGTTCTTCCAGATGGAGCTGGGACCGGACCTCGGCGAGCAGCGAACGGGCGCGCATGGGTATGAGTGTTTTCAAGTGACTGAATTTGTCGGACAAACCGTTGAGTGGTGAGGGCGAGGTGCGATCGCCGATGGGTTGGCGAGATCGCGGCGTGTCGACCATGGACTTGGCTTGCGGCGATGGTCGCGACGAGAGATCGTCTTGGCGGAAGGTATGGAATTCCGCTGGAGGTGGAGGCGCGGTGCTCGGTTGCCAGAAATTGATGTTCGAGGACCGCGGACATGCCGAGCGGTGGCGTGCGGCGTGAGACCTCTGGAGTAGATCGTTGGAGATGGTGCGTAGAGCCAACCAAGGACGACGCAGTCCATCTGAGCCCAAGCAACACAATTGGGGTGGAGGTTGTCGGAGAGAACGTGGTCCATCAAAGCATACTTGCCGAGGGCCACGAGGAAGAGACCGCGCCACCGAGTGTAGTTGGCGCCGCGGCGTCGAAGTCAACGGTACAATGGCCTTGGCGTTGAGGACGGCCGACCGCCTGGCATGAAGGCGGTGGCGTCGGCGTCAGCGGAGGCGAGGTTGCGGCACGCCGCCGGTGGGTGCAGCGCGAGCGCGCCGTGAGAGGTGTAGCGGGAGAAGCCGACGGCCGTCGAGGCGCGCGAGGGGCGAAGAGCGCTTGGCGAGGCGGTCGGCATCGGTCTTTGGAGAGCCGGCGCGATTGGAGAATGCGGTCACGCGGCCGCGCGGCGAAAGCTGCGTCGGGCATGCCGTTGTTGGTGTCGGGCATCGTAGAGAGAAGACGCGCGACGAGGGAGGAAAGTGCCGTGCGCGCGGCGCTGGAAGCCTTGGAGGCCGCATCGTCGGCAGCGGTAGAGGCGGTCGCGGAGTCGGCTTCGGATGGGCGAAGGGCGTCGCGAACGGCGTCGGCGACGGCAGTCACAACAGCGTCTAGAGCCGCCTCATCGGGATGAGAGGTGGCGGACGACATCGCCGGCCGAAGACTGGGTTGCGGAAGCGTGAGATCGAAAAAAAAAGCTCTATACCATGTGAGAAGGTATGACTCAACGCGATAATGTATTGATCACGGAGAAAATACATATATAGGCCACCTCCTACCATAATCTCTCAACCGAATTAGAAACAGAATCGGGAGAAGATAAGGAAGGGTAGCCGTGAAGAGAGGAACTACCAAATATAGTCTAACACTTATTACTTGTATCCGCAGGTCAGACAAGTCTAAGTGGAAGCTCAGCTTGTAGATGGTACATAAATGAGGACATACCTGAGCTCAAAGCATTGCATGCAAGGTATATTCCTTTCTTTATGAGTGCATCATGTCTGACTTACCTTTTCGTTCACCATACCTTACATACATGTCGTTTAATTAATCAACCTTTTCCCCCCTATGCTCACAGCCTACGCGAACGCTTTCAGCCACTTAAGACTATTGCACCTTCTGTACATGATACTTGTACAGCGCCTAGCCGCCCGCCTATCGAAGAAAAAACAGTTCGAGAGCTGCTTGATCCTGACCTTTTTGATCGTGAGGTAAGCTACCTGTGTTCTTCATAACTATCGGTAGACATAGTCCACGCCAAACGATCGATTAATATGTTCATCTATTTCGTAGGGCATCTACTATTCGTGTACGGTGATAGTTATACGGCTAACACCAGGCCAGCGCTGGTGGTTTCCTCGTGCCAGCTTTGCCACTAAACAGCCGCACCAGATGGTGTTCTGTACAAATGCTCTGATCCAGCGTGCACATCTATCCATGCAGATCCTAAGTAAGCCTCTAATTGTCTCACACAGAAGCTATTGTGATCTTGCCTGTCACTACAGTCTTTCCCGTTTTCTTGCTGCTTACACTCTGCTATGGCAGATATCATATTTCTCTAATAGGTTCAGGCGGTAGTGACGAAGCTGAGTTTGTGCTTTTTGGGAAGGCCGATTCTTAGTTTGTTTCGTGCAGAGCGCCCTATGCCCGAGCCTTTACATGGAGTTCTTGCTGCCGCCCGCTCAAGAAACAAGATCCCCAGCGATATTGCTTCGATTGTTTCACAAAAATATAAATTTATAGTATGGGTAACTGACAAGAGCTTTTTACGGCAGCGACCATCGTTCCAGGTTCATAGAATCGATACTGCCTTGGGTAAACAGTTGCATTCTTCACTTTTCTATACAAGCTCTTCCTCCTCACATCCAATCCATCCAATGCAAAGGAAACATTTCTTACTCAAACACACACCCCTGGCACCAATACCGAGCTAAGGATACCATCTGCTACACATAAAGACATGCAAACACTAGAGTTAGCACCCCAACGGTCGCACCAGACAGTCGCAGTTGAGGTTAGTCATAATTGAACTGATTTGCCGTTTCGTATTTAACTATTCCTTATCATATTGTGCACCGTGCAGTATATCTATTCCGTTCTGCTAAAGGAGCTTTCAACGTTGCCCTACAAACTTTACTTGCTTCTCGCATTCTATATGTGGTACAGAGACATACTTTATTACTTTCGGATGCTTCACCATTGCATCTATTATTTCTGCCCCCCCCCACACACACATATATATATATATAGGGGCATTAATCTTGGTTGTTCAATCCAAATTCAACGGTAAAGATTAGCATTAGCACTGAATTATCCATTAGCACTAGATACGTCCCTATACCATTTTCCTATATATATATATGAAAAATACTTTCTACTCCTGGGAGTAGTTACTCCTACCTTTGATATACCACATAAAAGAACTTGACATACTCTATTATCACTTTGGGTATACTCATATACTAATTATAAGATACTCCAATGTGAATCACACGAAAAATTTGCAAAAGAGTCCATAGTTTTTAGCATATTTTGTAAATACCTTTATATTCGCACATAAAAAGAAGTATGTCTAAAAAATTGTACATACCACCCCTAAAAATGTGTAAATACCACCTATGTAGTCTTATATACTCGTATACTACACATACATACTCTCGATTGCGCAAGATACCCCTTACGTTGTGAGATATGTGAGATACGGAATATGGAGTAACTACTCCCGGGAGTAGAAAAAAGGCTATATATATATATATATATATATATATATATATATATATAAAGCATTTACATCCATATTTTAATCTAGATATAGCGGACTGGCTTTCTGTAAAAAAAAAATGGTGAGCGCGTCTTGACTCTTACCATACTGCTATAGTTACTTATCTAACTAAGCGTTTCCGCCAGTACAGCTGTTAATCGTTCTCTGTTCATATTTAGCATAGTTTCGTAGCTCATGCTTTCCTATTCCTTCATTTGTTATATATTACTAGAATCCTGCGCGCGCCTTGGCACGCGACGTGAACGTATAGGTATTTAGCAACTTCCTTTATAAAAGTTCATAAATTATAAGACTTATATATTGAGCCATTAATCCTAATTAAAAATAGTCATTCGAGGTTCAACTCTAGATTTTACATGGATTTGAGAAGAGAAAAAGAATACCAACATGAGTAACACACTAACGTCAATAAATGACAATGGATTAGAGAGATCATGAAGGTGAAGAGAAGTACATTGCCATTACATGTGTACTAAAAGTCGAATTTCATTTATACAAATGTAGCCTATGTTGTTGGCCAGAAATGCCTCAACCGATTTATACTGCGTCAACCGATTTGTACTTTTGGAGAAGCTGATCAAGAACTTGCTTTGTGTTGGTCAGAACTGCTTGAACTTCATCAGCCTCTATAACAGAGGAATAGACGGATTTTTTTTATATATAGATTGTGAGTCCTCAAACTGTTTATAGATTCTCTCTGGGGTTTGCTTCGGTACACCTACTTTACAAAAGTTTATAAATCTTAAGACAATAGTTAATATTATGTGATGGCAAAGTAACAGGAAACTTTTTCTAGTTCCTCCAATAATTTAAACCCTAATCACCAATCTCTAAACGGCTTTACTGTAAAAAAATATTAAGAGAACTGATGGTCACCATAATTTTGTAAATGCAGTTCAACACAGATTAACCTATAATTTGTCAACTTGACATGAAATGCTAGGCATCACATTGTAGTCGCATTCTTTCTTTTTACTGCTTCTTTGAAGGGCAAAAGTGTTACCTTATTGTTGACTCTAGGCGAAGATGGAGAGTGCCAAGTCAAGGAGTTCATCGACTGACAGTGTACAAAGCAAGAGTCAATAAAAATACCCCAGACCCTTTTCTGCCTAAGTTCACTTATTGCGTCATGCAGTTCTTTGCTAAAACCTGCAAAAGTTTGTTTTGGCATAGCAAAACATGACTACAAATCCTGGAAACCAGATAAGTCAATTGAATAGTAAGATGCAAGGTGAATCAACCCTGGAGAATTTCAAGTTGGTTATAATTGCACTTGCTAATATCTAGCCTGCAGTCTTAGCCATGAATGTTGAGGATCAGATGCCTCTGGAGCCAACACACGTTGTGCCTGAAACCAAAATTTTAATTACTACATATGTTGATATTGATATTTTAACACAACAGTAGAATACCTATGATGGATACTGATAATGATACCTGCCAAGCAGCATACGCTGGATTAAGAAAAAATACGGGGGTATTGGTGTCTTTTAGAACTTCACGTGGAAAGAAACACTGGAACACAGTTAAAGGGACAGTGCTTAGCATACCATAACTTCAGTGGTAGCAAGACTAATGATGTAATTGTGGCAGATGATTTGTTGGGAATTCAGAGACTAACCTGGCCTGGGTCCATGTTTGAACTGCAGTGCGAAAACCTTCTCCACAGATCCTAGAACAAAGCATTCAGAAAAGAAAACTTGAATATTAGAAATGGAGAATCTTGGAAGAGGGAGGGAACTGGGAAAGGGACTTGCAGACAGACAACATCACTGTAGAAAGCCTGCATAGTCCTTTGCCTGGAAATGTCTTCTCTGTAATGGAGAAAAGAATGTAATAAGTTAGATAAAAGCTGACGATGATAGTAAAGCAGTACGATTTCTGTTCTCTAATGTTTTTGTTTATGACATAAAAAGGATCAAGGTCTCAAGGAACATAAGATATTGAAGATACTTTCTCATTTCTGACCTACAACAAGAGTCAAAAGTACATGCAGTGTTTCTTCTTGCTGATGGGCAATATGCCTTGAAAGGAATTAGTAAGCTAGGTGATTCCAGAGAGGAATTGTTTACTGTGAAGAAAACCAATCTGAAAAGTCAGAACTGGACGCACATGCACCACCACTGGTTGCTCCAGCAATGATTCATCTCAGAACTCAGGAGTTAGGACTTAGGACAACAAAATATCCTCTTTTTGAACAGTTTTAGTTTCTGAGTACTTTAGCTTAAGATTTCAATGTTCAGATGCTAAAAATGGTTTTTCGAATGTTTAAACCTTAAAGTGTTCTAGTTGACATTTGAATGCTGAGAGACAAAAGTACTTTAGAAGATTAGCAGGACATCGAGCAATTACTCCATGCATGCATTTGAAAAATGAAATCACAAAGCACATACACAGAAATCAACTAAAGAAAAGGAGGAATTGTAAAATGTATCCACAGCAATCAAAGGTGATTTGAAAACATACACATCAAGGAAAAAACCACCATCTACAAGACACTTGACCCTAGAATCCTTTGATAGCAGTGTACGAATATCATCACAGTGAGTGTAAGCGGCTAACCCACCAGCAGAGCATCCTGTTAGAAAAAGCCTGAAAGCTGGAAAAAGAATATCAGCATCACACCATCAGTACAATTGTCGAATTGCTTATATGGGCAAAGACAAGGTAATGAGTCTATCATATCCATATATACAGCTATCAATCATATCCAGTCATTTGTAAACTTTGTAAACATGCGAATACATACTGTGTAGCAAGAAAAACATCCGGGGAAACCGTCAAACAGTCCTATAGTAGTTCATAGACAATGATGAAAAAAATCACACAGGTAAACACAGAAGTAAAATGAGACTGCTATTGTTGATATGTAGTGGGTCCACATCATTTATTGATCACTGATTAGTGATGTAAATCAGTGCATGTTGTGTTTCTTTGGAGACACTTTATATTTCAATAAGACAATATTTAACTGATATCCAAATAAACCAACCGAATAGATCCCTTGTGTGCTAACGATGCAAACTTCCGTATTTTATCCAGTTAACTTGAAATAAAAACACATATATACAAGTAGGACAAGAAAATAAGTGGACAGCATCTTTAAGATGGTTGATTGATTATTTGAATCATGTATACACTTAAAAATCAAAATAAGCAGTCTTGTGCTTGCAAGGAATGACCTGTTTATCATGCCCGAGCCCCTTCAGTAGAAGTTCATTCATAACTTCTTCCCAGATACGCTGGCCTCTGAAAAAGAATTTTGTGCCATTCTGCAAAGACTCACAGAATACTCAGAAGATTGAAAATTACACACGAGCCAGCTTGAAAATTTGTAACATAGCGAACATTCTTTTTTTTTTTACCTCTAACCAGTTACAAAATATCCTGGCACATTTCAACAACTACCTTCTCAATGGTCTGCTCAGTGCTCACATTCATAGTATCAGTACCTTGTGATTGCAGCTTCTGCCATCTTGCAAATCCTTCTGTTGATCGAGTGTCGCACACGATCGAAAGGCAAATTTTTTGTTCCGTGTACCATGAGTTAAAGGGTAACCTCTATAAATACCCAATAAAACAATAGCAAGCTAAAGTTTATCTATCATGTATGAACTGTGATAATAAGTGCAGCATCAATAGGTTCTCATCCTTATTCACAAAGGACCATCTCGCTTGCACCAGCCCCAATTCATTATTGTCCTGCAAAAGCCAAATGGATGAATCCGCATTGGAATCCTAAACCACAGATGACTAATAACAATAAGTACAAAATTCCCCTCGAATTACCTTGAAATGTGGCACAGTGCACTTCAAGAAGTCCAGATTTGGTTGGAAGTCTGCGTCAAAGATGGCAACAAACTCGTAATCCTTCACATAGCTGCAACTCATTGCCGACTTGAGGTTTCCGACCTTGTACCCGTCTCTGAGCACACGGTGCCGCTACAAAATCCAAGCCCCGTTCTGCTGCCACTTCGCCACCTCTTCTCTGATCAGTGGCTGCGTCGTCGGGTCATCGGAGTCATCCAACACCTGAACCAAGAAGTTGGACCTTGGCCAATCAAGGTTGCACACCGCGCAATTGATTGCTGATACACCTGAACGAAACCAACAGCAAACAAAAGGTAAAAAGATTGCACGTTTGGTGATAAAAATTGCAACTCTAATGGCGATAGCAACAGCACCAATCTCCTTCTAGTTGCACATTGGTATCTGCCACAGATGAACGACAGTAGCAGAAGACGGGAGAGCTGCCGATGAACACGAAAAAGATGAGGCGCAAGGAGAAAGAAGAAGCGGCCCAACGATGCACGCGAGGGAGGAAAAAGAGGAACAACACAGATCTGAGAGAAGTGAAATGAAGAGGGCGAAGCGGGCGAGGTAAACGCAGGCGAGGACAACGAGACGGGACGCGTAGCACAGCAATAAATGCGGCCACGAGCCGAGGCAGACGAACACAGCTGCGAACGCGTCGGACAATACGATCCAAGGGCACACAGAGAGCTGAACAAAGCTCTAGACAGCATCGCACGGTCGGAGGAAAAAGAACGACGTGTCCCATCTCTCCTTCAGCCCTTTCTGCGCCCTTTTATATAGAGTGATCCCTGCTTCATCTATCTAGATAACCTTAAATACTGCCACACAGGTAAATCCTATCTCTATTGTTGTATATATTATGTTCATCGTTGCTTTACTGTTTTCCTATACTGCCACACATGTTTGCCCCAAGTCTTTGTTTTACATGACGCACCCTTTCTGCCTACCAAGAATACTGCCCCGTTCAGCCTTACCATGCTGCTATAGTTAATAGTTCCTCGCATTGCACCTGATTTCAGCTTCCAGTTTGACTACATAAACTTAAGTCTGTTAAGTTCTGTTCAGCACAACGGTACCGTTTGATATAATTCTCCTCGATTTGCTGCTATGACTCTAGCATACACTAAATTTGTGCTTACACGACATATCAGGTTCACGATGCTCCTCCTCAGACCACTCCACTCTCACCAGAAAAGCAACCATTCATGCCTATTACTTCGACCAGGTATTTTCCTTTCTGTTATACAACTTAAAATACCATTACTGATCGTCAGTCTTGCCTGCCATCCCTATCTGTAGCACTTATAGTATATCTACGTGCTCCTTTCTGCAGTGAAGAAACGAGCCCTACATCACACTACGTTCGCAGGATGCTTTTTGCTGACCAACCATCTACAGAGCATGGTTCTGATTCACAGGTACAGATAGCACTGTTAAGTCCGCGTCTAAAATGTGCGCATATATTAGCTATCAGTTTCCCAGTCACATGTTTCCTCTGCAGGGATGCTTCCATTCCTGCAGTCCTTGTTGCTCATATACATATAGTTACATCCATGGCTCTGCATGCTTTCTTTTTCTTGCCCGACGTAGTCTACAAAAACTCATATGCCACTATTACCGTTCCTATCATCGACACAACACCTGTACCTACACGCTTACAGAAACCGCTTACCTTGTGCATGCATACATATCTCAGACAGCTTACAGGTATATATTTCCGATATCTATTTCAATTTTGCCTAAGTTCACGGACATATACTAGCTGCACAGTAGTATTCATATGTATTCAACTTTAGCTCACATCCTCACTGGAAAAACCTGCAGCAGCTTCCACACAGGGAGCAGCCGCCGCATGAACCGCATCATGTTGCATCTACAGTGGTATCAGATGCATCCGCAGAGCCTCTTCCAGCTAAAAGGTTATCCCGATCCGAAGCTGTTATTGCATACCCTGTTCAATTAGCTGCTTTGTCTCCATTTACCATGCCAATTAAACTAGGTTTCATGTACAGATCTGCATCACTATCCGGTCAGTCTACACTAAATCCCCCCGCTAAAAAAAAGATTCTTCGACGAAGTTAAACTAGAATGAAACTATTGCTCTACCCAGAAAAAACCAATGATCCAGGTATAATAATTATCCAGTTGTATATGCTATAGGACTCCCATCCAATGTTAAACTAACCATGCCATCTTGCAGCTATCCACTGCTTTTCGCCGCACATGTCTCCGACGACAGATGCTACATCAAATTCCTAAACAACAGCACTTTTTTTGGCTGTACAAATGGCCTCATTGTGGTTTATCTTCGGTTGTAACTATATACTCTCTTTTGCCGCCCATGTTGCTGCGCTCATAGATTATGTAAATACTGTTAAGAAACCGGATGTAACACCCTCCCTTCTCCCTCTCTTCCTCCTCCCCCCCCAGTGTTGACGCCCTCCCGACCGCACCGTGTGGCGCCGTCGCCTCCCCCATCTTCTCGTCCTCGCTGGGACCCACCCGCAAGTGTGCGTCTCGTCCCGCACTCCCCGCGTCAACGCCCGTCACCCGTCGCCCGTCGAGCATCTCCTCCCGGCTCCGCCTCCGCCGGTGCCCCATGCGCCTCGGTCTCCTTGTCTCCCTCCCCTCGGCTATAAAGACCCCCGCACCTCCCTTCCCCTCCTCCCCATTTCTCCTTCCCCAAGCAAGAAGAAGACCGAGGAAGAAGATCGAGAAAAGCTGAGGGACTTACCTCCGTCGCCGCCGCCGCCACCCCGAGCCTTCCCTCTCCCCTCCGGTCGCCGTCGCCTCCATTTCCTCTCCTCCCCCACGTGCCGCCGCCACCCTTTCCCCCCCCCCCCCTTGCATCACCCGCTCGCCGCCTCCCCTCTGCCTCGCCCCCCTCCCGTGCGGCTTTTAGGGCAGAGCCCCCCCGGGCCGCACCCGCCTGGGCCGCGCGCCGTGCCCGTGGGCCTCCTCCCCCACGCGCGCACGCCGGTTTTGGCCCAAGGCCTTGGGCCAGGCCAAATCTCGCGCGTGGGCCACCAGCTATTTTCTTTTTTGTTTTGTTTTCCTTTTTCTTTTCTGGTTTAATTCAAAAGTAAAGCTTCAAAAATCCGTAACTCCCTCTTTCTAGCTTCGAAAATTATAAAATAAATTTCTAAAAATTTGTTAATTCAAGATCTTGCTAATGGCATAGGTCTTATTCAATTTGGAGTTTATTTGTTGTTCATTTGTATTTAATTGCTCTTTTTGCTTGTCTGTGCCTTTTTTCGGTACATTCGTCCGACTAGGATTTGAAGACGCCGGAGATCCCCAAGTTGATCAAGCCCAAGATTATCGAGATCCTCTTGCCTATATCCCAGGCGAGTCAATACTTTGATCATATTGAGCCTACATTTTATGTAAATTATGTTCTGTTAAAAATAGCAAATTGCATGCTTTAATTCCTTAATCAAATGTATATATGTTAAAGCTTAAGGTAGCTAAATACCCATTTATTGAATAATTAATTATTATGTCATCCTTGACAACTTGAATCCCTTAACCATTGTCACCCTAGTAACTATGTGGTAATACTAGTTATAGGTCGTACTTAAGCGACATGCTAGTCTTGCTTAAGTATCGGGATATTAAAATGTTCCAATCATCATCTCTTTAAACATAAAAATGATTTGGGCAGTCATTGGTGGCCCATGACTGAGATAATGTGGTGATTTGGTTTTACTCCTCAAAACCCTAATATTGCTGTTACTATCTGGGCGGACTGTGTGATGAATAGTATGTTGATGGGTGCTAATGCAGCCCAAAGAATGTTGATGTGTGAAATGATCCGCCTGGACAACCCTAAGGACTTAATCTTGTCATGACCTCCTGTGTAAAACAAGTACAACCACAAGTCTGCAAACTGCAACTTGGCTTAGTAAATTTATTGGACCCTGGAAGTCATCTCGCTGGTGGAGGAGTAAAGGGGTGCAAGCGTGAGCTTGATCACGTTTGAATGGGACACCGATGGTGAAGTTCCTTCTCTGACAAGATGTGGGGTGACATCCCACACCAACATATGGGCGTAACCCATATAGATGAGATGATGAAGGGCGAGATATTTTGAAAGGTTCTTGTGACGGTCGCTCAACTACATGACCAAGGAATCATGTGGGGTAACGAGTATGACTATCTCTTGTGCGTAAAGTGTACAACCTCTGCGAGTCTAAAGCTGTTTTAAGCAGTAGCGCCTACGGTCAAAGCGGACATGAGAATCTTTACTCGAGTTAGTTCTATTTCAAAAACCTTGTGGTTGGGATGAAAAATGTGGTGGGCTCACCTAGCCCTGAGATTGGATTTTGCCTGAGTGCTCGAACTCAGTGATGTTAGTAATTGGGGACATACCCAATCAAAAGTAAGCATAAGGTAGAGTTTTCGACGGAGGGAACCTCTGCTGTTATTTAATATTGCACCATTACTCTCTTTAATAAAATGCAATTTGATTTAAATGCTAAGTGATAGGAATTTGTAATTATAATAATTGAAAATATTACTTTAGCAAATAAAAGAACCAGAGTCATCCTTGTTAAGCCTTGCATGTATATTATTGCATTGTGTGTTGGCTCACAAGCACGGAAGTTGTGCTCCTTCTCGCTCTTTCCCCCAAAACTCTCAGAAGCAGGAAATCCTGGAGACTACGACTACTACGAGGATCCAGAAGTTGGAGGCCCAGGAGATGATGAAGCGTAGTCTAGTATTTAGTTGTTCTAGTCTCGCCCCAGTCCAGCTGACTCCGTTGGTTCTTGCGTGCATCCTATATTATCTGAGTCTTTAGGTAATATCGGACGCACACGAGTTTCCCCAGTCGCTTGCCTATGGAGAGATGAGCTCTCACCCCTTTTGCTTCTGTTGTCGCTTCCGCTTTTGTAATGTATTCAGTTTGGCCTGTTCGGCCCTTATTGTAAAACTCGACCCGACGCGGTCTATGTAAACTCTGTTGTGTTAATTAATGAATAGTATGGTTTTACGCCATGTATGAGTTGATTCAGTGATGTATCTGTGAGTGCTATCTACTGATTCAGGGAATAGCACAGTGTTTTCACAGAGAATTCTGGATTACGAAATCCGGGTCCGACACCGAACCCAGACCCGCAGTCCTGGTCTAAGGTGGGCTTCTCATCCCAAACCCTAACAGGGTCTCTAGTATATAAATAGGAGGTACTAGTCGTTGTCACATACCATGGCGTAGGATTAAGGGCAATCAAACTGCTGGAGAAAACTGCTTTCCAAATCAAATTATCTACCAGCAATTAGTTTCCCTGGCACTTATTGACTGCCTGGTAAAGTGCTGCTGGGAAAAAACATTCCCCGGTAGATATATAGATTGCCGGCAGTTAACTACCTTAGAAAAGTTGTTTTTCCCCGACAGTTATAGTTTCCCTACAGTTAGCTATTTTCCGACAGTTAGAGTTTCCCTGGCAGTTAGATGGATTGCCGGCAGTTAATCTACCCTTGATTCTCTGTTTTCCCCGACAGTTAAGTACCCTAGATAAGTTGGTTTTCTCTGATAGTTAGTTGTTTTCCCGGCAGTTAACTGCCCTCGATTGTCTCTTTTCCAAAATACTTAAAAGCATCACTAATCAGACTAACTAGAACTAATAGCACATGCCTCCTTAAAATAGATGCACTTTTGGTAACTAGGAATTAAGAGAAACTTGACTTCAGCATTGTCCATAAGATAGATATGGGACATTAGACTCCAAACTTACAGTACAAACTACATCAGCGAATTCAAATCCATAATTCAATCATTCAAAATTACACAAAAGAAGATAAGGAAGACAATTCGATCAGCATATATATCATGCATTTATTCACCAAATAAAGTGATGGTACTGAGTGACAATACTCAAATGGCACAACAATACCAACAAAAAGTTTTGATATTTTTTAAAGTGCTAAATTATTCAAATAACAAAAACAAGTAGCAACGCCTGAAACTCTGCATTTGGATCAGCAATTAATTGAGGAAGCTTGGAAAGGCAGATCTCTGCAGCCATGTCCCATGCATCCCTAACATTTAGCGAATTAAGGAAAATACAGAAAGAAGCTAATATATAATCAGAACGACTAGTGTGATTAATTACCACATATGGTGTTGATGTGTGGGTGGTAACAATGGGTATGAAATTGGAGAACAATTTGCTGATCGCATGATTCTCTCAGCAAGTAAGAAGTTGCGAAAGAGACTAGCGACCAAAAGATCCTGCCTGAAAAGCCTTTGGAATAGATCTGCATAGTGAAATTTCCATCATAATAGGACTGCCCCACTGACATTATTTTTTCTCTCAAATGAACTTTTGTACCATGAGGAAGAACATTCCATGCAATAGTATCTGTAATAGCAGTGAAAATCCAGTTCAACTCCCCTAGAAGAGTTTTACGGTCATTTTGCCTTCCAGGAATTTGGTCAATAAGAGAGTGTTCCAGAGAACCACGGAGTAACGATCGCTTACAAAAACCTGCATAGTTTATAGACATGTCTATAAGTCAAGACAGAATGTCAACTTAAATAAAAAAGCAAAGCTTAAATCAAAAAGGAAATCGTACAAGATCAATAGCATACAGATACAGCAGGAGAAACTTTGTGCTCTATAAATGTGGGGCCTCCCTGGGATCGGATCCGTTCCAAGCTAAGTGATTACGCCGGAAGTGTAATACTTAACGAGAGACGAGAACGATCTTGAGTGCCCGGATATGCGTCTCATGTTAGCTCCCAAGGATCAGTGGCTAACATGTGCATATCCTAGTACACAACATTGCAATCATATCCATACACAATCATACAAGAGAAAAAGAATAAATTACAACATCATTTAAATAGAACCTTATAGTACAAGGTTGCGTAAGAGGGTCGATCGGCCAAATCTAATTAACACAAATAAATTACAGCGGAAGATAAACTTAAAATAAAAAGGGAATAACCGAGTTGGTATGCCCACAATCCCACAACCAACCAACTGGAGTTAAAGTCGTGCACCCGTCATTCTCACCTGAACAAATAGACACTGTTAGAGTACAAAGTTGTACTCGCGATACTTTCAAAAGAAATAAGGATGCATGTAAGTATCAAAGGAAGGCTACTAAACTAGTCAAATTTTTTTTGGCATAAAGCAAGTTTTTCATATAGATAAATAATATAGATTCAAATTGCCATTTGTAAAACATTTAGAAAATATTTTATGATAGTAAGTAATAATCAACAATGGTATAATCTCCAAGTATAATCAACACACGAACATCCTATTCGTGGCACAATTCATTCCTCAACAAATTTAACGCGCGAACAACGCGTTCATAAAATCATTTCAGATCTGATCAACTAACATGAAGACATAACATTCCCAACCATAACCCAAACTTAATTTTCCAAAAGCTAACTGTGCCTGCTTTCCCACAAGTGTTGTCCATAACCTAGGACGAGGCTATTCGAATAGATTTAGTTCTCTGCAGAGTTGTACAGCTTTACCCACACGATATGAATACCTTATACTGTCGCCATGCACTCTTCCGAAGAAGTGCGACTAAGATATCATAACGAGGTCGTTACAATACAATGTGCTAACTATCAAACCACCCGAGGAACAGAATCCCATGGCAGACTGAACAGTCGCCTAGAACCACAGGTGAACCCCGTTATGTAAGTAAGTCCCTAACAAATAAGAGACCCTTAAGGGCAAGTAAGGCAAAAATTTAACATGCCCCCACGAGATTGACAATAGAACAATTAAATAATAACAAGAACAATTGTCAATCCCATTGTGTTTTGATAACTAACACACAACAAATTATTAAGCCAAGCCTTCGCCATTATCCCAGCGTGTGGTTGCACGTAAAACTTGGTTCATCACACCACAGACCGGTCCTTAAACACTCAGACGAGGCTACACAATTCCATAACAATAATAGTAATTCATCATCAACCTACACCCGTCCAAGTTAAGAACATAAAACCCATGCCCAACATGTCCACAAACCCCAGATGCGAAGATCTGGATACATCCCTCAAATCCAACATAATTCAATCCATAAAATCCTCAAATTTTATTAGGATTCAATTCAATTCACTGGCCGGTGGACTAGCTCCATCAACCGCTCTCGGCTACAACTACTAGTATGGCTAAGCATCGTTCTACAAACTAGTAAACAATCCCATATAATATATAACCTTAGTCATTCAAGGAAAAAGGGTAATCAACATTCAAAGGAGGGCTAATGCAGCAATTAGGAATTTAACTACTTCTACCCATAAACATACAATTCAAAATAGCATGCAATTGCGATAATAAAACTCACACAAAACTTTTAAAATCACTGGGAGCAGTATGATCAAGAGGAGGGTGCTCGCACCTTTGTTGGTATCACAAGTTCATTCTCAGGTTACACTTAATTTGATCTCACGAATATAATGGCATCGTCGAAAACCTAATCGAAAGACGATATTGCAATAAATACTAAATAAAACCAAACATTCAAAATACTCAAAATTGCATGAAATTTATACAGTGGGTAGATTATTATTTTATATGAATTTATGTGAAAGATTAATTCCATTTGGATTTAGTATGTGAAAGTTATGGTGGTTTGAATCTCAACTTTCTAGAAAATCCAATTTGGCACTATTTATCCAATTTAAATATTTGGTCAAAATTTGTAGAGTAGTGATGGATACAATGATTACATAAATAAAAATAGGATAAAATTATAAGACCAAATTAGTTGAGTTTACCTCATTTGGAGTTTTCATGATTTAGTTATGAATTTCTAAAGTTATCAGCATTTTACAATGTAAACATAATTCATTTTGGGATAAATTTCCACAAAATATATCTTCTATGCTAGAGGTAAGACTGAAACCATTTTTATAAATAAGTTCACTAAAAATTAAAATTATCAAAAGTGGTCTCATTGTTTTTGGAGTTAAAAAGAAATAGTTATGTATTTTTGAAGTTAAAATCTTTTTCTTATTGCAAAAATAATAGAGTCATGGGTTATTTTTACAAAACTATATTCTCTGGTACAGAGACAATATTGGGACCTATTTTAGAAATAATTTCACTTAAGATTAAAATTATCAGAATTGATTTCACTAGATTTGAAGTTAATATAAATTAGCTATGCATTTTAGAAGTTAATAGTCTTTTCTAGTTAAAAAATAACTCAGTTTTGGATCACTCTCCTCAAACTATATTTTCAGAGACAGTGACATGTTTGAAACCTATTTTAAAATAAATTTTATTAAAAATTAACAATAACAAAACTGGTTTCACTTATTTTGGATTTAATATGAATTAGATATGTATTTTAGAAGTTATTCAATTTTTCAGTGTGAATATAATTCGTTTCAGATTTTCTAAAAGAACTAATTACCTTTCTCACTCATAAACAACTAGCCATAGAGAATGACAAGCGGGACCGGGGTCAAGGTTTTGACCCAGTCAACATTAACTTGGTCTCGGCCGAAGGCTATGCTGAAAATGTATTACTGGAACCCGTCTTCTAATCACTAAAACGAAGATTCTACTAAACTCAAAGGAAATACACTTCCCATAAGAGAAAACATATTCAGAGCCATGCACTTTCATTTACCCGGCTAAACAGTCCCACCTGTATTACACTCAACAGCTTAAACGAGTTTCAATTGAATTTCTAAACACGTTTTAACAGGAAGGACCCACAAGTCATACACCCACTCAAGAACTTGATTAGAGCTGAAAGTAAATCTTTACCTAAAACCGCCGGCGGTTAAACAGAGTACCCGTGCACGGCGGCGTGACAAAGGAAGCGAAGCAGCGCAGTAGTGGTTCTCTGGGCTCAGGACCAACACCACCAAGTGCGGGAGATCTTCACGAAGTTGCTCGAAGCGGCGCGGGGACCGGAGGTGGACGGAGTCGAGCTCCCAGTGGCCGGAGGCGGAGCCGAAGGGCGACGCTCGTGGACCGGCAGCTCCAGTGGTCGAGGAGGCTCGGAGAAGGGCGCATCAGTGTCGCCTTGCCACCATGAACATGAATCTGAGCTCCATTAAGGCAGAGAGGCATTGCAGCGGCCGGGACATGGACGGCGGCGGTGCGACCATGGAGCTTCACGGTGACGAGCTTGGCCTTGCAGTGAAAAGGGGGCAGGGAGTTCAGAGGAGGAAGTGAAAGACCTCTAGCACCTATAGAACGCATACCTAAGGGAGGAGGCTCACCGGGGTAGACGAATTTCTCGGAGGCGACGGTTCACCGAAGATGAGGAAGATGACCCAGTTCTACCTTGTTGCTGCCATAAAGAGCAATTAAATGCGCATGTGAGTTCATCGTGATGATGCACAACCGAGGGACAAGATGGGAGAGCCCGAGACTCACCAGAGCTTGAAAGGCACGGCGGAGTGTCACGGAGCTCGCACGGGTGACGAAGAAGAGACGTTCACGCTCCGAGTACTACACAAGCAACCACGGGCTCAAAACCGAAAAAATGGATGCGGCGAGGAAAATGAGGAAGTTCGGAGAGGTCACGGGCGAAACTTACCGAGAGGAAGAGAGCTCAAAGCCTCCTTCTCTCCCACGTCTGAGGAGAGAAGTGAAGGGAAAGAGGGGGATAGCACCCGTTTTGTGCGAGAAGGATGACGGAGAAGAGCACGGCGTGAGAATGCGGAGCTTGGGGAATGGTCGAAAGAGGCGGTGGGTGATGACGTAAACGGAGCAACGCAGAGCTTGCGCGGCGCGTGGCACCCGAGCTCTACTTGCCTGCCATCGCGGGAAGAAGAAACCCCTTACTGGTGGGGCCGGGGTGGCAGAGGCACAGGTAGGGTGTGGCTCGGTTGGGTTCAGCCGAGTCGGGTGGGTGCGGTGCGATGCGAGTCCGACTCGGGTCCTAGTCAGAGTCTGGTGCAGTTGGTTCGGCGAAACGGTTGGGTTAGACCAGATGGCTCGGGTCGGAACAACAGTGTTGGGTCTAGAGTTTTAAAACCAGTTTGACCAACTAGCAGAAGGTTTGACCGAGGCTTTAAAAATAGAAATAAAATTCTATAAATTCTAAAATTAATCAGAGGGGTTCCTGGGATGACCTAGTTCCCATATAAAATTTGAAAACCCACTGTTCAAGATTTATTTTCTTAGTTTTAAACTCAAACCTACAATATGGTATTAAATTGAGTTTGAATTTTCTGAGAGTTGAATTGAGTTCCAAAACTTTGGTAAAAATTATATTAATTCATGATAAATATTATATTATTTTAATAAATTATTTCCAGATGATTATCAAAAGTTTTTATTTCTGTTTTCTTTTGGAGTTAGAATTTGAAGTGTAGGTTCAATCTTTGATTTAGATTTTTCAAGTGCAATAATTGATGCAAATGATTCCAAAATGTCATGCATACTAATAAGATGTATACTAATCCTCATTAATCAATTTGGGGATGTCACAATAAACAACCACACACACATACGAGAGAGAGAGAGAGAGAGAGAGAGAGAGAGAGAGAGAGAGAGAGAGAGAGAGAGAGGACCAGTGCAACGCCATAGAAAATGGATCTGAAAATGAAGCAATGAAAGAACTATGAGCAAATTTCAAGGCAATTGTGCCAGGTGCAATAAGAGTATTAAAATATTATCCTATCAACAAAGATGAATCAGCATGCCTCTCTAAATCTGGTATGCTTTCACACTTAACAAATCAACAAACAATCATCACAAATATTAATAAATCTAGTTCATATCCTCCACGACCAAGGAAACTTTAAAGTTTAAATCATCCACAACCAAACACCAATTGTTAACTTCAACTCAGCGATCAAATATTTGAGATGCACAGAATTAGCTAAAAATTATAGTGCAAAATTAACTCCCATTTGGGTAAATGGGAACAGAAAATTCAATGGTAGATTTTTAAAATAGTAGGTGTCAAGACAGTTTCTTTGTTGCAATCACCTCTGATTAACAATATACCCATGTTTGGCATTCAGAAATGCAAAAGTAAGAAACAATTATGGAGTTGCGTCCCACAAATACAAAACAGAATCAACTGTAGGCAATTATATTTTTGCTCGACTGATTATAAATTTCGATAAGCATATACACTTACACATATGAGTGAATGTTTACCTATCCAGCACTCCATTCTTGCACAAGGGGAAATTTTAATTACATCTGGAGGATCAACACTAATGTTTAAACATAATATAAGAGCAACACATCTAGTCTTCATCTGTAGCAAGAGGACCACAAAACATATCAGATAAACCTAATTTCTACCGCGACTCCATGATTGTAGGTATGGAGAGTAAATAAATGGCAGCACAGCAAATCAAAGGTCCCATCCAGCCATATGACAAGGTTAACAATACAGCGTCTATGCAGACAAAGAGACATGCATATGACTGTAATGTAGAGAAATGATAATACCTTTAGTGCTTTCCCTTTTCTCCCATGATCCCTATTTGAATCAAAATGTAGGTCAAATCAAGCTTAAACATCAATTATATATGCCTTGGTGGAGCTAGAAGAATCATGTCTGGATCCACATTGTATAGCAGAATGGACCCAACAGCAGCAAGTATGCATTCATACTTCTTCTTCACCATGCATCAATACCATCAAATCCGAAAGTGAACCTTAAGCATCAAACATCAGCAGATAATTAATCAAACTCATGCAAACCAAAGGCATCACAGGAGAGAAAGTAAGGGGTTAAAGAAGCCATTAGCCAGTTGTGTAGAGCCAAGAACGGCGATGGCGGCGGCCGCAGTCGGGCGGCCGAGGCACCGGCGCACAAGGGAGGGGCTAGGGTGCGGATCTGGTCGACACGTGCGGACCGAGCTGGTGGTGGCAAGCCACGGACCGGCAGATTGAGGTCGAGGTGGCGCCGCCACCGCCGCGCCGGGGCTGGGTGGAGCAGACCGAGCGCGAGCACACGGCGTTGGATGGGCGAACCCAAACCAGGGCCGGGCGCGTCGGCGGTGTGAGGAGGGCGGGCGCGCGACAGTGCGGGAGGCACGCGAAGAGCGCGCGGACTGAGGGAGGCGAGCACGAGCGAGCCAAGGCGACCAGGAACTCGGACCGGCCGGGAGTTGCAACGGGAGGAGGAGCGGTACCCAGAGGTGCAGGGGAGGAGCCGTGCGGGAGGACCGGGAGCAGGAAGCTGTAGGCGGTGCAGTCGGCGGCAGTGGCGGCAGTAGAGGAGAAGGCGACGCGTCAGAGGAGGCAGCGCCGAGCCAGGGAGGCGTCAGGCTGGCTGGAGGCAGCGGCGGTAGGAGGGAGAAGGCGCCATGGAGGAAGTGGAGAGGGATTAGGGGGAGATTGGGGGAAGATTGGAATGAGGGGAGGAGAGCCGAGCAGGGGGGCGCGGGATATAGGTTTAGCAGCGGAAAAAAAGGCGCGGTGGGGGAAAAATGGCGCGGCTTTCTCTCCTGAGTGTTTTCATTTTTTACCTTTGGAACTGTACTTTATCCCCCGAGTGTTATAGAAAACACTCAGGAACCTTATTTCTACCGAGTGTTGGCTTTTCTTCCCGAGTGTTCTATTAAACACTCGGGACCTCCCCGAGTGTTTTCGTTCAGACACTAGGGAAATAAGCAATTTCTGGTAGTGATGCATTATTGTCTACTAGTTCTCCCTAGAGTTCATCCACATATTATCAGTATTGACAATCCTATCAGGTGCAACATTACACTCAGGAACCTTATTTCTACCGAGTGTTGGCTTTTCTTCCCGAGTGTTCTATTAAACACTCGGGACCTCCCCGAGTGTTTTCGTTCAGACACTAGGGAAATAAGCAATTTCTGGTAGTGATGCATTATTGTCTACTAGTTCTCCCTAGAGTTCATCCACATATTATCAGTATTGACAATCCTATCAGGTGCAACATTGTTCCTAGAACTAAAGAAATTGCAAGAAGGAAATAGAAAATTCAAAAAATGCACATAGACCTGTTATCAAGCTCAAAACTAGTTCCTAAGCAACTAATAGTGCTATGGGAGATGAGTGGACTTAGCTTCAAGTTTGGCATTTCAGATTCAGAAAAGAAGTAAACGATGAAAGATGGAAATTATCTTACATGTATAATGAGCACAGGGCAGGTGACTTGAGGGATTTTATCAGTATTCTGGAAGCACATGAAAAGATAAACCTTGTATATGGCAAACCAATATGTACTCTTCATATGATACATAGCTCTTAATCGTGACAATATAGGATTGTAAAGGACAACAGCTCAAGTTATATCTAGATTTTAAACCCAAGAATCACATCAACGATCATATCATATATATTTGTTTCTTTCAAACTAGCAAATCTAGCATTTCTTATGCATTTTTATTGCCTTTCCAGAGAACTTCTGGATACCTTTTTTGAGCAAACCAGAGAGAGCAGCTGATAGATACAGCTGAGTAAAAAAAAATTATCCAAATATAAGGAAAAGGTCATGGTCGGTTGAGTCAAATGTGACTAACTATCAGTATTTAGTTTCTCTCTGATTAAGCAGCTCTCATATGTTAAGTCTTGCAAATTTTTCTGTGTGGTTGCTTTCGGTCATCTAGAAGCAACAATTAATGGTTGAGAGAGAGAATTGAGCTGCAAAAAAGGTATATATTTGTTCAGGTTGCATTACGGGCATGGAGCCATGGACCAAAAGTAACAACACACCAAATTGTCATAAATTCGAATACAGCATTCCTCTAATCAATAGAAGATACTGCCACATGTACTGATCATTGCATGCACAGTTCAATTCAACTATACATGCTGAATGAAGGGCAAGGGAGTTTCTTTTAATGTTATAATATATTAGCAAATTGTAAAAAAAAAAGCGTGCACAACTTTAAAATGCATATATTAGTAAAATCTAGACTATATCTAATCCATGGTTTTAAATTCACATTCATTGTTACAGTCCAATCACATCAATTAAATCCTTACATAATGTATCATATAACTGAGAGCCACAAAGACCATGTATCACTAAAAATTTTCGAAGAAAAGCTGTGCTACTAGAGCTCCATTATAAAGAATACTTGCATACCTAGCTCCTTATATCCAGTCCAATCACATTTCTCCCACCACTGCCAAATAGAATAAAGACATTGAGATTTGTTAGACAAAACATTAAATTAGGGGTGGGAATGGAGCGGATCGGTTCGACCCTGGAACTGACCCTTGTATCCAGAGTTCCGGTTCCGGTTAATGGTTCGATCCCTTTGGCATCTCTCCCCTGATCCATTGGAACCTTTGGATCATATGGTTTGGCCCTAGTGTTGCTAGGGGGTGGGGGGCGCAACGGACGAACAAGCTTGCATGAGCCTAGCATCGTCGTGTCACGTCCAAGAAAGCAACTAGTGGTCATCACAACAGCATCGGCGGCAATGGCGATGGCAGTGATCACCGGCCGTTCATCTCGACGACGGCCAGCGGTGGCACGAGCCGACCTGCTCGAGGAACTTGGTGAGGCGAGCGTGCTTGGCGGCCCACTACCTCGCCATCTTCTGCTCCTTGAGCTCGACGTCGCGGCGGAGGTCGGCCACCTTCTCCCAGTACTCTGCCTCCACGCGCTCCACCGCCACGGCTTGCTCCTCTCGCAGCATGCGCATCTTCGCCTCTGCTAGAACACGAACCAAAATCGATACTTCTGTCTAAACTGAATTCTATCAAAAACTAATAGCTTCAGAAGTTTCAAACAGCTTCAGTATTTCGGACTAATTCAGAAGTTTCAAACAAAGAACTTCCGATACTATCTTCTGTTTGATCAGAACTGAAATATTGGACACAAACGAAAATAAGTTACACATCTAAGGAGTTACAAGCAAAAACCAGTTCGGTTTCTTCAAGCAGAGTCCAAGACTGTCTTCTGAACTTTCTCAGACATCGTCTTTGACACGCTACAGTGCCGACAAACTGACTCCGAAACTGAAACCGACTCTGATATTGGAAAACAGAGTGCTAACTCGACTGTTTTAGAATTACGAGTCTCTGTGCCTACTTTGTAAGCTGGAGTCCCCTTGCAGTTGCAGCACAACACACATACTTTCTAGCTTTCAAATAAAGCTGGGCAGTAATGCCTTTTATCTAAAAAAAGAGTTTCTTAATTTATTCTACCTAGCAACTCGATCTTGGACAAGAGCAATAGTTAATCCATCTTAAGCCTTAGTTATTGAACCAGCAAGACATCTGACTGCCTGCCTGTTTTTTGGCATTACCAAACCTTATCTTATCATCCAGATTATAGTACAAATCTTCAGAATTGGACACTGACCAGTTCCTGATTAAATGCGGAATTTAAAAGGAAAAATACAGCATATAGTATGTTGTTGGTATGGATCAACAAGTCACCACTACATGCAGATGCAGTACTACACTTGGAGATCGAGTCGAGCAGAGGTAGAAGAAGCATGCACTAGGATAGGTAGCAGCAGCTACGACTCTGTCTGCGTAGTACCCATGCAGCGTGAAATTCCAGTAAGATGGCGTAGTCCTCGCCGGAGTTCCCTTACGTTGGAGATGGGGAATCAACGCAGTGATTAGGGTCGAACCCTTTGAACCTATGGACCAATAGGTTCATGAACCTTTTGCCCCTAATTGCTTTTGGGTCGAACCTCTAGCCCATGTTACTGGAATTTGTGGAGCGGGTCAGTGATCCAATGGGTCGGCGTGAACCACTCCCACCCCTACATTAAATGATATGATTATTAAACTCGTAAGCTCCTAAGTGTTAGTTCAAAACTAATCAATAACGAAGAATGATTTGTTCTCCAGTATTGATTATGTAGGATCGTTAATGACAATCAGAGGGGGGTGAATGATTGTGAAAGATTTTTCACACCCTAAAAACAATCAACTAGCAGCGTTCCTAGTATATGACAAATAGCAGGAATTTCTTCGTCTAGATGCGCAAGGACCATGTTCAAGAACCTTAACAACTGTAGGAGGATTATTCTTGACATGCTCAACAAAATTAAATCCTAGACTACGATTTTTAACACTCACTTTTGACTTGTCTAGAATCATATTCAAATTTTTCTTGCCAAAAGAAAATCTTTCTAAAGTGTCCTTAAGATACTCAATTTCTTTAGCTAGAATAGGACAAGCAGTGCATGTGACAGATTAATTCACAATCTTCTTAGAAGCACTAGACTGAGCCAACCTTTCTTTTTCAGCAAAATCATGAAGTTGTCTAGTTAAAGCTTCTATTTCTATGGTGAGTTTAGGACAGTTAGAGCAAGAAGCTATCTCATTATAGAGCATCTGTTGAATTGTCTCCTGTGATGAATTAAGTTTAGCTTCTAACAACTCACAATTAGAGCAAGTTTTAAGTGGAGCATTCGAAGTACTTGACTCTAAACATGTAGAAGAACTAAACTTGAGCTTTTCAATTTCACCATTTGCAAGTTTTAACTTTTCATCACAAGAATCATGTATCAATCTTAGTTCATCATGTTTAGCAGTTACATCCTCAAGTTGAACCAAAGTTGATGCATTAATTGTTCTAGCAGTCTCCAGCTCAGAGTGTAAAACTTGACAAGACTCACAAGATTCATCATCAGGAATAGAAGCTCTAAGTCTATTAATTTCAGAATTTAAGCTTTCAACAAGACTATTATTTTCTTTTAGTTTCTTTTTAGTCTTTTTCAATACAATAGCAAGTTTAATCAAACCATCTTCAAGCTCATCATATGATGGTCTTACCTCATCGGGATCACTGTCATCTTCGTCGTCGTTGTCATTTCTTGCCATGAAGTACATGCCCGTGAAGTCGTCGTTGTTCTTCTTCTTACCTTTAGCATCATTATTGTCGTGGTCGTTGTCATCGCAACTCTCATATTCCACATCACTCAAATCAAGATGCTCAATAGCTGATATGATCTTTTCAGCAAGTTTGCGATGGAAATTGCCACCCTTGGTGTTGTTGTTCTTGGATGACCGACGACGGTAATTCTTGTCTTCTTTGATTACCTTACCCTTGAGCTTAGGACACTCTAACTTAATGTGACCTGGCTCGCCACACTCATAGCACGTGACCGAAGGAGAGACACCACCTCGCTTCTTCATCCTCATGTTGTTGAGTGCCTTGTATGCTCGTGAGGAGATCAACACCAAGTCTTCTTCAGGGAGCTGTTCGAACTGTTCATCTGAAAAAGAAGACAAAGCGCATAAAGAAAAAGAACTCACTTAAGCGGCGCACGGGGTTAGTCACAAGAGCTAAAGATGAAGATTTATCGATCTTAGATGGCAAAGCTTCCATCTTATAGGTTTTCAATCTAGAGAAAAGATCATCCATGGTTAAAGTATCTAGATCGATAGTTTGATTGATAGTTGTGACAACCATCAAGCACTCAGGACCTAAAGATCTCAAAATTTTAGTTGTATTATCTTCATTAGTAGGGATAACATTAACACCGCGCAAATTACTTAATATTTTCTCAAAACGAGCAAAAAAATCATCAATAGATTCACCATGCTTCATAGCAAAATCAGAATACTCTTTTTGATAAAGATTTTTACGCACTTTCTTAATTTTAGTGGTTCCCTCATGATAATCGCAAAGAGTCTTCCATATTAAGTGGGCAGAATTAATATGAGCTACATGATCAAATTCTTTGCAGAAATCCCTTGAAACACAAGTTACTGAGCTTGGGCATTTAAATCAATATCAGTTTTATTTAGATCAAGAATGATGAATAGGAACCACATAAGGTCTAGAAACTTTATTCCAAATATCACTACCTTGAGCCTCAATATAAGCTTGCATACGACACTTCCAAAAAGCAAAATCAGTATCATCTAGTATGGGGGGACGATTCACATACCTCTCTGACGCCATAGCAACCTCGCTCTGATACCACTTGTAGGATCGTTAATGACAATCAGAGGGGGATGAATGCTTGTGGAAGATTTTTCACACCCTAAAAACAATCAACTACCAGCGTTCCTAGTATATGACAAATAGCAGGAATTTCTTCGTCTAGATGCGCAAGGAGTAACCAGCTTGATGTGTATATGTCAATACGTAAGAAATAACTAGCTTGATGTGTATATGAGATGAATTGTAGCAGCACAATAAGCAATTAACTAATCAAGCTATTAACTAATCCAAAAATCTCAAGCCGCAGCTAGTGCCTAACGTTGCCTAGCACAGCCGCAATACACAGCAGCAACAACCAGCTGTATGCATAGCTCTGTCCTCATGCACAAACAGGAAAACTAACAGCAAAATCATCTAACTCATATCATGGACAAGACAAAAAGACCAAGTAGCTACTAGTACCTCACATCAGGCAAAGAAGAAAAAAAGGCTACAGCAAGCATTCTTTTCTTTATTCTTTCAAAACCACCATGATTCACATCAACTATGCAATCAATGCCTGACACAATCCTTATGTAACCGGCAGCATCTCTACAAGCACAAAAGTTCTCACGGCCTCCCGAGATTTTGTCTTTGGCTGCTCTCTTTCTTTGCCCTACAGCCGCCGGCCCTATTTTCTAGAGCACCACCAACAACAGTCGCCGCCTTCTCCCTTTTTTTTGAGATAGCGCCGCACCCCCGAACAAAAATCAGCCCCCTATTTTGTTCTGCCCAGAGTACTTATATCAACCCTAATGCCTTCCAATGTTGGCATCTAAACCCTACGTACGGCCCAATAGTCCTAAGGCCCAATACGTGAACTTTTTACAATATATTACAAAACCAATTTTGGACACTCCAAAATTATCACGTGTCGTAGCCTCTGGACTACACCTCTGTAACTCCAACACGCATCATCCATCTTTGATCTCTATGCGCCCCAACTCAAGTCCGACCATCTAATCCAACATCTTTGACCATCTGGACCATGACTTCGCACCAAGTCATCTCCCGGTCACCGCCGTAGACCACGATCGCCTCCGAGTTACCTTGCACATACAAAGACCAAAACACCATCTTTTTTCCGGCACAAGTTCATCCCAACTTGACCGACATTAGTCCACACACACTACATGCCTCATATAACATCAGTACCCAACGTTATTAATTATTCATCACTAAAATATTCTAGACCTGGCCACATGGTCTAACAGATTAATATGTCGACAGAGTTGGCTTTTATGTCTCGGAAAGTTGTAATTTCAAATCTCTATGTTGGATTAAGCAGAGTGGAAACTGGAGCAATCGAGCAAGCATGTGACAAGTTGCAAAACTACATAAATATTTCCTATGCTAACAAACTAATGCTACAAAGAGTAAAATTTAGCGTAGAGCGTCAAATAGTTAAACATGATATGAGCATCCGTAATACATGTTTTGAACAAGTAACCATTCTTAAATCTTAATTTTCCCAAGGCCAAAGGCAGCATACTTAAGATTCTTAAGACAAACTTCCCTCTCCTTCCCTGTTTCAGTGCTAAAACTAAAGAAGAAGCCAAAAAATGGTGACTTCTTGGTGCCTATACCAGCAGAATGATAATTGGCAATTGTAAAGGTTAAAAGAGGAAAGGAGAGATTGCTAGGAATGTTAAAACAAACCAGATGCCATCGTTTTCTTAATGGGGACGCGGAAACTTGGATCTCATGATCTCATCTATGTCAGGTAAACGGGGTGACCTGAAGCAAAACACCTTCCTTTTGAGGTCATCCCGACCACCTGATTGTATATACGAGCCTCTAGTTATGTTTCCATCCTTCCAAACATCCTTCAAGAAAAATAAGACTGGCTTCTTGCACAAAGACTTCTGAATATCCTTAGTGTCAAAATCGAATTCTTTTCTATGACTCGTCCTATTATAAGCAATGTAAGTCCTCTCGAATCGCTCCAATTCACGAGGCAGAAGAACATTAGGGTACACTTGAACAACTAACCCAAAGAGATAGCAAATGTAAGCTTCTGACTTTTATCATAACAAACTGAGCGTTGCAAGAAGCTCATGGGTCCCATTTTCATATCCTTTGTAAAGAGCTCCAAACTCTCAAGAGAGCTCAATCCAGGATATATGGGATCCACAAGATCCACATGTTGGATACTAATGAAAGGAGCAATTGGATGAGCAGCCAATATAACATGGGCGTTCCCTTTGATATCCCACTGATATATGACACCAGCGGAAAAAAACAACATTGGGAGGATGTAAGTAGGAGGTAAAAATGTAAAATGGATGTATCAAAATCCATAATCAAGAAGAAAAGCAATCTATGTTGTTGCAGGACGTTTGCAGAAAAGGGAACAACTTTTGCTAATCAGTTTTCAAACACATGCACTGCCTATTTGACAGAGACATACAGAGACAGTACCGTAAAACAACCAAGCAAATCCTAGCAACAATGTCCAATGTTCAAAAAGAGCCCATAAGGAAAGTAACATTCAAGGCCTACCAAACTTCCTTTCACTATCATAAACACTGGCAAGAGTGAGCAAGACCCTACTTTTGTTCATGCATTACAATCAACGAGATAACAACCCAACTAGGATGGCACAGCAGTAGAAAGAATCGACTTTCTTTCTGTCATGACGAATCAAGCATTATACAAATAGTAAAGTTCCAAACAATGCATCAGGATCCAAAGCAAGCTATACATTGGGGCTAATTCATCAGTAATCCCCATAATTTTCTATGAACATAGAGAGCATGTTACTTTGCACTAATTCATGCACGGAGCATGGAATGGGGAAAGAGGGCACAATCCTTGAATTCATGTCATCATGTCGCTGAGAACTAATCTATAAGCAGATTCCACATTGAACGACAGGCTAAGCGCTCCAGATACTGGATAAGACTAACTATTTGATAAGATTCCTCAACAAGATAAGCGCTATAAACAACAAACTTTTTTTTATTAAATGGCCGCAAAAAAAATGAAGAATAAGCTCCATACCTCATGGAATCCATACTCGCGAGAGGGGCACGCCTGTCAGGACCCGACCAGATGGACTAGTAATCGATAGATTCAGAGTAGTATTTGGGGATTTCTGATATATGTATTGGAGGGAAACACAATCGATACAGCTGAAGTTCTAAAGAGTAAAGTAAATGCAATGGAATGAACTAGGGTTTTTGATGATGCCTTCCCTTACAAGACGGCGGCTTACATATGCCTCTCAGCACAGTTAACTCACGCCGATTACACAGGTCCTTTACGGTAAACAATAAACGGTAAACACAAAACATAAAACAGTACTCTAAGTCCATCCTCCTCCACCGTCAAATGCAATCGGAATGTTATCTTACGATATGGTCCGCTCGTTCTTCACCCCGTCCGAAGATAAGTCCGAACGTTCACTAAATCTCGACCAGACGATTGCACTAGAGGAACCGATATCTACCAATCTCCACCGTCGGCTAACTGAAATGTCTCCGGTGCTTCCAAATCTGCATTCTAAAGTTTTAAGAGATCTGAAAATGCCCTTCCCTTGAGATCCTTGTCCTCAAGGATGAAAATGTGGAAAGATTCGAGAGATAAAACTAGCATCCTCCCAGGTAGCTGCTTCCTGAGGCAGGTTTGCCCACAGAATCCTCCACTAAACCATCGGTTCATTGTTCCTTGGAACTACTCTTCTTTCCAGAATTGCAGCCGATTCAGACAATATACGCCCTTCTGAATCCACTAGAGGTAGCTCCTTGCTAGGAATGACTTTGGACCCTACATGCTTCTTCAATTGACTTACTTGGAACACTGGATGGATGTGACACCCTTCGAGTAGCAGCAGTTTGTAAGAGGCATTTCCAATTTTCTCCAACACCCGATATGGAGCATAAAATTTGGAATGAAGCTTCAGTGTTTTATGTAGTCCCAAAGCATTATTGTGGGGACCCCGGAGTTATCTCCATAAGACCGAGACTAATCAAGGTCTTAGGGACATAACTCTAGATCTCCAGAGAATGGATTCCAACTTAGCTCCATCTAAATGAGAGACTTAACTCAAACTAGAGCCCCGACGATCATGCGCGCCGCTCCTCTGCGAGCGCTACATGATTGTCGGTTCTCCAACAAGTCAAGCGCTGCACTTAGTGAGTTAAATAGGAAGCCATGAACAGCGAATATGACTTATATTGGCTCCCAAGATCAGCGACCAATATAAGCATACTCTCATCCAACGTTGATCACATCCATACAACCTCCATACATAGATAGTTCAAAAGACATACAACATAGTTCTAATTTTACATCTAATACAAGTGGCCGATCGCCAAATTTAAAGGAAAGTGTTAAGTAGCAATGAAATAAGGAAATAAACCAAAAGGCCAGCAGTGGTATGCCACACAACCCATCGGCAACCAACCGGGAGCTAGATGATAGCAAACTACTCATCGGTGTCGCTAAATCGACACCGACAAGCTCGCCGATTTCGAGATCGCCCTCACTGTGAAAAAGCCAAGAAACATCCGCCGAGTACAAAGAGTACTCGCAAGTCTTACACAAATAAAAATAATTATGCATAAGGTCATTCAAAGGAAGGGCTCATATTGGCTTAGTTTTGCGAAGACGACGCAATACCGAACAACCTACACATACTAGTTTTTCACGTGCCATTTCAAAATCAGGTTTGAAGTAGAAATAAAGCATGGAATAAGTAATGAATTCAACAACAAATGAATCATACCAACAACAAAGTGGCGGTCCACTTTGATACAACAATAAGCATGAACATCCCATTCATGACGATACCAAGTGATAACCACAATTTTAATTTCAAGTCTAACAATAAGCAGCCACAAAATTCAAGCGGTCGTCCATAACCGTGGACACGGCTATTCGAATAGATTTATACCCTGCAGGGGTGTTCTACTTTACCCACACGACTTGATTAGCCCGTAAGCCTCCAGATGCCTCCGAATATAGCATACTTCCTAAGGTATGCCGGCCGGGTAAATCAAGATACGGTCGTTTTTAGCAAGAAGATCCCATTGAGCTAAGTCCCTCAACCATGGCTCCTAGGAAACACAAGACGTTAACGCCCTCATCCTATCGGCCCAAAAGGAACACGGGATTTCACGGTCCCATGCCCTTACATTTTCACCACCGTGGGACTCAACACAATAAAACCTTCCCCTTACTTAACCATACGGCACCCATATACCGCGCGTGATAGCACGAGTTTTGCTTGAATCGCAACAACCCAAAGTTCGGTCCTTAATTGTCCAGAGAAGTGTTGCGAGCTATAGCCTCCAGGATCCTGGTCTGATCCATCCTGTTCCTCTCGATCTGAGCCAAGACTTCCGCCATAGTAGGTGGCGGAGGAAGCACTTCCTCAGAGGAACTGTCCCGCGGACGGTGCTGCTGAGAGGGCTCACCCCTCTCCTCGCGGGCGTAAAGTTCTGCTATAGCAGCAGAACGAGTGCCTTGGGGTGGGGATCCCCCATCGCGCTGAGCTCTAGCACGAGTGTTGGGGCCTGACATCCTGAAGTGACAAGGAATGTTAAAAAGTGACCAAGATTGCTGGCAAAGTGTGAATAATAAAACTTTGGACAGCAAGCACAAAGTTCTTAATTAAGCATGCATAATGATATAAAATGCACCAAAACATAACACCAAAAAGGCCGTACAAAGGCACTAAGGCCAGCACAAGATTCATGACTTCAAATCATAATTTTTCCAAAGCAATTACATTCATAGGGCCCGGGGGCGAAAAGCAACCACTAGAAATATAGTTCTTGCAGGAGAAACATTAAGGGTTCAATTATTACTAGCCTATTACAGGAAATCAAAGATACATGCTTGCCCAAAAGCTTACGCCTACAACATCCTAAATGTTGTTCCGGTCAAAGTTTACCGGAAACTCGTCTAAGATGTGCCTCGGGGATCCCGTATCATCGGGTCTCCAAAATTAGGAAGACGCAGCTGGGAGCCTTGCTCTATCACATGGCCTCCAAAGAGGTTCCATCCTACGAGTACGAGCAAAACCAACCGACATGCGAACTCGCGCCTCGCCCCATAGTTGGGTACATGCCCGGCACTTCCTAAGACGGTGACATCGGTGGCGCTGAAGCATATGGGGAAATCTCATTCGTGCCATAAACCACATGGCGGTCAATAATCCCATGTTACACATGAGTTGTAGGTGCTCTTGGGCCACCACGAGACGCTGACGTGTCTCGCATAACTCATACACATGCTGCACCGATGGATTTGATCCATGATATGAACCAATCTTGCCAATCGCCTAACTCGGGATCTTCCCAAACCGTATCCGGCAAAGGTGTCCACCTCCGTACACGCCGCACATAGGAAAATGGTAGTAAGGCGGCCGAGACAACTCCGCCGATCATAACGGAGATGGCTCATAGCCACACGGCCACTTCCTGAGAGCCATGGCCTCCAAGTACCACGTGCTGGAAACAATATGGGATACTCCCCGTGACTCGTCTGGCGATGATGTTGATCACGACCAAGTATTCCTCCATGCCTGGCCCCCTGTCGCGACGATAGATGGCGTAAGATGGCTGATAAGTGAAGTTAGCCCTCCACATCATTTCCCGGAGAAGCACCGGGTATCCATCCACGTTCTCAGCTTGAGTTTCTTTGACCAGGTATTGGCAACTCATCTAAAAGCAAGAACAATAAGGTAAGATTTCTTTAAAAATAGAAATAGGGTAAGAAAAGATATTAGGATGGATGAGGAATAAAAGATATTCCTAACTTAAACTTTCTGGAATTAATTTGATAATTTCAAAAATAATTTGACTCAAGAAGGCTTACTAACTCTAACGCCAGTGCTATCTCTAACCTACAGTCAGTATGGCTCTGATACCAACGCTGTGGGTGCCCCGGAGTTATCTCCATAAGGCCGAGACTAATCAAGGTATTAGGGACATAACTCTAGATCTCCAGAGAATGGATTCCAACTTAGCTCCATCTAAATGAGAGACTTAACTCAAACTAGAGCCCCGACGATCATGCGCGCCGCTCCTCTGCGAGCGCTACATGATTGTCGGTTCTCCAACAAGTCAAGCGCTGCACTTAGTGAGTTAAATAGGAAGCCATGAACAGCGAATATGACTTATATTGGCTCCCAAGATCAGCGACCAATATAAGCATACTCTCATCCAACGTTGATCACATCCATACAACCTCCATACATAGATAGTTCAAAAGACATACAACATAGTTCTAATTTTACATCTAATACAAGTGGCCGACCGGCCAAATTTAAAGGAAAGTGTTAAGTAGCAGCGAAATAAGGAAATAAACCAAAGGCCAGCAGTGGTATGCCACACAACCCATCGGCAACCAACGGGAGCTAGATGATAGCAAACTACTCATCGGTGTCGCTTAAATCGACACCGACAAGCTCGTCGATTTCAAGATCGCCTCACTCGTAAAAGCCACAAACATCCGGCTGAGTACAAAGAGTACTGCAAGTCTTACACAAATAAAAATAATTATGCATAAGGTCATTCAAAGGAAGGGCTCATATTGGCTTAGTTTTGCGAAGACGACGCAATACCGAACAACCTACACATACTAGTTTTTCACGTGCCATTTCAAAATCAGGTTTGAAGTAGAAATAAAGCATGGAATAAGTAATGAATTCAACAACAAATGAATCATACCAACAACAAAGTGGCGGTCCACTTTGATACAACAATAAGCATGAACATCCCATTCATGACGATACCAAGTGATAACCACAATTTTAATTTCAAGTCTAACAATAAGCAGCCACAAAATTCAAGCGGTCGTCCATAACCGTGGACACGGCTATTCGAATAGATTTATACCTCGCAGGGGTGTACTACTTACCCACACGACTTGATTAGCCCGTAAGCCTCCGGATGCCTCCGAATATAGCATACTTCCAAGGTATGCCGTACTGGTAAATCAAGATACGGTCGTTTTTAGCAAGAAGATCCCATTGAGCTAAGTCCCTCAACCATGGCTCCTAGGAAACACAAGACGTTAACGCCCCCATCCTATCGGCCCAAAAGGAACACGGGATTTCACGGTCCCATGCCCTTACATTTTCACCACCGTGGGACTCAACACAATAAAACCTTCCGTTACTTAACCATACGGCACCCATATACCGCGCGTGATAGCACGAGTTTTGCTTGAATCGCAACAACCCAAAGTTCGGTCCTTAATTGTCCAGAGAAGTGTTGCGAGCTATAGCCTCTAGGATCCTGGTCTGATCCATCCTGTTCCTCTCGATCTGAGCCAAGACTTCCGCCATAGTAGGTGGCGGAGGAAGCACTTCCTCAGAGGAACTCTCCATGACGGTCTTCCGAGAGGGCTCACCCTCTCTCGCGGGCGTAAAGTTCTGCTATAGCAGCATAACGAGTGCCTTGGGGTGGGGATCCCCCATCGCGCTGAGCTCTAGCACGAGTGTTGGGGCCTGACATCCTCAAGTGACAAGGAATGTTAAAAAGTGATCAAGATTGTTGGCAAGTGTGAATAATAAAACTTTGGACAGCAAGCACAAAGTTCTTAATTACATGCATAATGATATAAAATGCACCAAAACATAACACCAAAAAGGCCGTACAAAGGCACTAAGGCCAGCACAAGATTCATGACTTCAAATCATAATTTTTCCAAAGCAATTACATTCATAGGGCCCGGGGGCGAAAAGCAACCACTGGAAATATAGTTCTTGCAGGAGAAACATTAAGGGTTCAATTATTACATACGAAGATCTGAAGCAAAAGTATTTCAAGAGAGTTGTGTTTGTCCCATAATTGGCGGGCTATTCCCGACAATCGAGCTACCGGTTCTAGACTTGCATGACTAAGCAAACTCGAACAACATTACTTCACTCATCCTACCATAGCATTTCAGTAATGGAATAATTCATGGATAGCCTCAATGATAAGATAATAGGATGTGTCTAACCATTCATAACAAAAATAGCGACAATATAAGACTACCATGCAAGCAATTATCATTGCATCTACCCTAGCAAAATTGGGATCAAATATGATGCAAAAGAAAGTTCAAAGGATGCTTAACTTGCTGGAAAAGTAATTGCTCACTCGGTCGCGCGAGGAGTCGATATCAATAAGCTCGAATCTAGGTAAACACAATACCGAATAAACATCGAGAAAACCTCAAAATTCAAAATGCTCAAAAATGCATGATTTTTCTACAGTAGCTAAGTCATGATTTAAGGTGGTTTTGGTGAAAGAATTATTTCATTTTGATTTAGTATGTGAAAGTTATGGTGATTCGATTTTCATATTTCAATACGCCTTTATTCTGTAATTTAATTATGAGGAGAAAATTTGTAGAGCAGTGGTGAGTAAATGGATTACCTGGATAATTAGGCAATATTATTACAAGTTCAAAACAGTTGAGTTTTCTCCAATTGAAGTTTTCATGATTTAGTTATTGATTTCTAAAGTTACCAAAGATTAATAATGTAAAAATAATGACTTTTAGGATCATTTTCCTCAAACTATAGTTTCTGTGATAGAGGTGAGTTTGAAACTATTTTTATAATTAAGGTTATTTGAAATAGAAATTATCAAAACTGATTTCACTGCTTTTGGAGTTTCCAAGAATTACTTATGAATTTTTGAAGTTATCACTTTTCTATCAGACAAATAATAGTGCTAAAGTCTCATTTTCCAAAATAATGCTCCCTGTTACAGAGACAAGGTTGAAACCAATTTTAATATAAAGTTCATTAAATAAGAAATTTACTGAAGTGGTTTCACTCATTTTGGAGTTAAAATGAATTAGTTATGCATTTTAGAAGTTATACATATCTTTCAAATTTAAAATAACAGATTTCGAATTTCATAAAGTTTTTATTACCTTTTCACCGAAGCGCTAGCCTAGTCGTCATCCACCACCAGCGGCCCGTGAATAGGGTGTTTTCTATTCTAACTCGATTCAAATCGTGTTCGACTAGTTGGTCCCACTGCCGCGACACGGTCCACGGACTAGGTCCATCGCAAGACGCAAGACGCCGCACGGAACTTAAAGCCTAGGGCCCACATGTCAGCCACCCTATGTTACGCTTAACCCCGCCGCTTTCCGTGCATGGGACCCACGTAAGCCTTATCGCTTTAACTCGTTAAGACAAAGATTTAACGCTAATGATTACCTCTAACCCCTAATCATTTTGCTACCAGCGCCGGGCGCACGCACGCAACGGGATTTTGATCCGCCGCTTTCACCGGCGGCTCGCGGCGCCGTGGCGCCAAGCGGCGCGGCGCAAGGCCATGTCCAAAGCGCAATAGTATTGTACACCGTTATGGGCACTCACGCACCGAGCCGCTTAGAATGGCAAATAACCGGCGTTGAGCGGTGGCGCCAATACGGCAAAACGAAACAACGCAGTGAAAGCTCCCGCCGACATTCAAGCCGCAGCCAAGATTCTAGGGACTATGAGAATGCTACCGAGCGAAGAGGGTGCTCGGGAGGCTCTGAGCTAGTCGGGGCCGGCCTGCGTGCAGAGAAGAAGGCGCGACAACACGATTCAATGAAGAGATGAAGATCTCGAGTAAAATGAAGCAAAGTGAATGCTTGGGTTAGCTCAAGGAGCTCAAGAGCAAGCCATAGGAGCAAAGAATTGGACAATGGCTTACCTGATCAAGGTGGAGGTGAAAGTTGCTTCACCATTTAAATGGTGCAAACTTCGATTCAACAAGATCCCGCTGCATTACCAAAATTAGTTTAGGGTTTCTCTTAGTGACCTATAGCATGTGAAGTGACGCGCAGTTAAGGATAATACCTCCGGGACACGAAGATGGCACAGTGTCCTCTGCGTGCGTGCTCTGGACGTGAGCTAGAGCACGAGGATGAATCAGATGCTACAAGCGAAGATAAGAACCGAGCTCAACAAAAATGGAGAAGGCATTGAAAGTAGAGTAAAGGGTAGACACCCGGTGGAAGCTTACCCGTGCAGAGAGCGAGAACAAGCTTCCCTCTCCTCGGTCAAACAGAGGAGAAGTGAGGAAGAAGAGGGATGCCGAGGGGTATTATGCCCAGCGATGACGGCATTGAGGCGGCGTTACGCGAGAACGCCCGAGTGGCCAACGGCGGTGGATTGACGGCGCTAATCCTCAACGGCACGCAGCGATCGCTCACCGCGTGGAGCTCGCCTCGCGCGAGGTCGTGACGAAATCGACAGCTTGGGCCCACGTCGCCGGGCCGAGACGCGGCGCGTGCGAACGTGAGTAAAGTGATTCGATGCGCACCGTTGGATCTCGGCTGGACGGCTGAGATTAGTGTGTGCAATCGGACCGGTCGAAGGGGTAGGCGATCTGGGCCGTTGATCTAAGATCCAAGGGTTACATGCCGCGGTGCAATTAGGCGGTTGGGCCGAGTCGCTTTGCCGAGTCGGACTCGAGCCCGATGAACAGTGCACTGGTTTGGGTCCAAGGTTTGACTGAGAATTAAAATGTGTTCCCTACTTTGACCAGGGGTTTAAAAATAGAAATAAATTTCCTAAAATCATGAAATAATTTGTAGAGGTTCCTGGGATAACCTAGTGTCCATAAAAATTATTGAACCCTACTGTTCATGATATAATTTGTGATATATAAATTCAAACTTAAACTAGATCTTTTAATAGTGTTTGAATTTTCTTAGGGTTCAAAACAGTCCCAAAAATTTGGGAAAAATTATATTAATTCAATATAATTATTATAGTATTTGAATAAATTATTTCCAGAGATACTTCAGTAGCATTTATTTTAGTTTTATGATTGGAGTTCAATTTAAAGTGCTTGTTTCATAAACATTTTGAGATTTTCCAGGTGCAACAATAGAATAAAAAGTTTCAAACATGATGCATGATAATGAAATGCATAATAAACCTCTTTATTAATTTGGGGATGTGACAATTATGCCTATATGGTTGCATCTTAAGATATACCATATCCCCAACCTCAAGGTTTTTTTTTGTCCTATGCTTGTTAGCGAAAAACTTCATCCTAGAGCTTGCAGTTTCCAATTGGCTTTTATAGTTTCAAAGGCAACACTCCTCTTCTGAACCAAACCCCTTGTCTCTTCAATTGCTGATTGAGGTAGCATAGCTTCAGTAATCAGTGGAGGTTTCATCCCATATAATGCTTCAAAAGGGGTCATCTTTAAGGATGTATGAAATGAGGTGTTGTACCACCATTTAGCTTGTGACAACCATGAATGCCATCTTCTTGGGCTAGCAAAAGTCATGCATCTCAAATAATTTTATAGGCACTGATGGACCCTTTCGGTTTGTCCATCCGTTTGGGGTGGTAAGAACTACTTAATCTTAATTTCACCCCAAGAGCCTTGAATAGTTCTTGCCACAAGTTACTTGTGAATACTCTATCTCGATCTGAAATAATCACAATGGGTAAACCATGGAGTTTGTAAATATGGTCAAGAAAGAGGTCCACTACCTGCTGGACATTGTAGGGGTGTTTCAGTGATAGGAAATGGGCATATTTTGTAAACCTATCCACAACCACCATTATCACATCCCTGTCCTCAGATCTGGGTAACCCCTCAATGAAATCTAGGGTAATGTGGGTCCATGCCATATCAGGTACAGGCAAAGGCTGTAGCAGCCCAGGATAGGGCATGTTTTCAGATTTGTTCTTTTGACAAATAGCACACTTTTTGACAAAAGATGTAACCTCAGATTTCATACTAGGCCAATAAAACAAAATCTTCATCCTCTGGTAAGTTGCTCTTTCCCCAGAATGTCCACCCAGTGCAGAATTATGAAAAGAAATTAGTAATTGCTCCTTGATGTTGGTACTGGTACCAATGTATATCCTATCATTATATCTCAGAATCCTGTTTTGCAATGTATATGGTGGTGCACTATTTATGTCAATTAGCAATTTGCTCTCTAACTCCTTGCACTTGTCATCCCCTTGATAACTTTGTGTTACCTCAATTATCCAATGGGGTATTGCTACTGTGGTCATCATAGCTTATTCCCTGGGAGGAAACCTAGACAATGCATCAGCAGCCCTATTCTCTCTTCCCTTTCTGTATTCCACTTTATAATCATACCCCATCAATTTGATCGTGAGCTTATGTTGTATACCTTCAACCAACCTCTGTTCAGATATATATTTAAGACTCTGCTGATCAGTTCTTATCACCAGACTGGAGCCCATTAAGTAATGCCTTCATTTCTTTAATGCTTCCAAAATTGCTAGTGCCTCCTTATCATAAGTTGACATGGCAACAGATTTTGGTCCAATAGTTTTGCTAATGAAAGAAATGGGTCTCCCTTTCTGCATTAAGACAGCCCCTAACCCATTTCCACTAGCATCAGTCTCTAAGGTGAATGGTTGTGAAAAATCAGGAAGAGCTAGTACTGGAGCTTGTGTTAGGGCTTCCTTGACTTTGTTAAAGGCTTGTTGTTGCTCTTCTCCCCAATGAAAAGCATTCTTCTTCAGAGAATCAAGCATTGGTCTGCATATTATTCCAAAGCTCTTAATGAATCTCTTGTAGTAGCCTGCCAATCCTAGAAAACTCCTTAACTGAGTAGTGTTGTTAGGTCTAGGCCATTCTGTAATATCCCGGAAATCGTTAAGAGAGACAGTTGTACGGGAGAGGGAAATTAATATAATTTCAGGAATTTCAAAGGAATTTGGAGAACCTGGGCCTTTGGCCCACGGTGTCTTGGCCCAATTGAATCGGCCGGCCTTAAAAGGAAGGGGAGAGACCACCCAAACCCTAGCTCCAGCCATTTGTAGCATGCCGCGTTATCAGAGCACCATCATCGAGCACCTCCTCCCAAAGCGCTGCTACCTCCTTGCTCGACCAGTAGAAGAAAGAACGTGAAAGAGAAAGAAAGGAGGGAAGGAGAGGGTGTGGAGAAGGAGGATCATCTTCTTCGAGGCTTGTTCATCGTCGTCCTACACATCATCAAGGGTAACGACGAGTTTCATGTGATGTTTGAAAGTCATTAGATGCGATTGCGATTAGATTGATTGGATCGGATTAATTCTGTTCAACGTTCAATTCTGTCTAGAATATTGCGCGGTCAGTTTCGGGTGCTTAGAGGCCGAATTAGGGATTTTGATCTCTTAGAGTTATTTATATAATGTTCTTAGCTTTCAGTGGCCGCCAAGAACACCTGATTCCGACGTACGGATCAAAAGTTATGGTCGTTTTAGTTTCTGTTGTCCAAATTTCTGACGAGGTCTACCTTTCAAGTTGTCTCCTAAAATATGTTTATGTTAATGGACGATTCAGGGTTTTCACTCAACTAGGTTATTGTAGAGACTTTTATAACCTTTTCATATTGGTAAAGAACGCTCTAATCGGAGTTATGGAACAAAAGTTATGCACGTTTTAAGTTGATTGTCCAGAATCTTGACGAGAATGGAATGTCAGATTTCCTGTTAGTATATGCACAAGATAATGGCAGATTCAAGACTTTTGCTCAACTAGATTATTGTAGATAATTTTGTTACCTTTCAAACAAGCCTGAGAACGCCCCTTTTCCAGTTTTATAGCAAAAGTTATGCTACTTTGACTGCTGCTGCCCGATAAGGTTTGCTGCTAGAATGCAACGTGTACAGTTAAGTGATGGGGTTGGGGTATGAATTAGGGGCGATGCGAGTAGCGTCTTGATGCCTTGGTTCTTATTGAAGTAACTTATTGGTGTAGGGGTGAGACGCTGAGGTTAGCGGCATCATCGTTGCCTCCCAATGCATCGCGACGCTAAAGGCAAGTACACTGACGTTTGTATGAATTGTGTATGTTGGATGCTTAATGTTCGTACTATGTTTTCATTTGATACGTTAGAAGTTCCGATGATTATGTTTCTTCCGTATGTGAAATTCATATGTTCAAAGATGATGCTAGTCGTTGTTCATAAGTACATTCATGCATCCATGTTCAAGTTCCGTCCATGGAAGTGGAACTCCACGGGAGTGGAGTCTAAAGTTGCATCCATGTTCATGTTCCATCCACGGGAGTGGAGCTCCATGGGAGTAGAGTCTAAAGTCCCATCAATTCCAGTATGGGCATGTGAGTCCCACCATTCCAATGTGGGTAGTTTGGACACCCGTATGAAACGTTCTTCATACAGTATTTTGGATCACCGTATTTTGATAAATACAGGCTTAAGTGAACACCGACGGGTGTGTCACAAGCTATACCGGTATAAGCACGTGTGCAGTCCTTCCTTTGATTATTTTCATTCATCTCATGCATTCATAAATATTCATTTGTTGTATGTTCAGAAACTGTGAAGAGGTTGTCTTGTTCATATTGGAGGTCTGTTCATATATTCAATGTACTTGCTGAGTCTTGGATTCACTCTTGCTTTGTTTATTTATTTTTAGGTGATCGTTGATGAAGTTTCTCTTGGGAGGGAGTAGACACGCACTGCTCAAATATTTCACTTTACACTAGATTCAATAAAAGAATTGTTATTGTCTTTCATTCGTTAATTGTTGGATTGTAATAAATAAACTTAGACATGGATGGTAACTTCCTTTCGTTGAGTTTGTTTAAATAATTGTTTATGTTCATTGATCATTCGTTGATAAGATTATCTTAGTGGATCCATGACTATATTTCTGTTTATGTCCAACTGATGTTGATCTGTTTAGCTTAGTCGATGAATTATTGTCGAAGTTATTCCACTGTATGATATTGTGTTAGATCTTTATGTAGCATTTTGGCTTCCGAATAGCCAGGGTGTTACAGTTGGTATCAGAGCCGGCTTTAGGTCTGTGGTAATTAAGTTATTAAAATGACACACTGTGCACAGTAGGTGGGGTTGGGAAATCCATTCTTTCCGTATTTCTATTGTTGTGTATCATTTGTTGAGCAATTGTTGAATTACTTCTGTGTTAATCTATGTTATGATATTCTATATCTATGAATCTATTCTATGATTGTCATGAGATGATCATGTATAATCATATCTGATTATATTGTTTGTGCGTGTCGATATTGGATGTTAAGAAGTGGAGGCCGTGGTTGTGGCCCTGGGCTTTGTCAGGTTGCACCACTGTTCATGGTAGACGAATAGAGTAGTTACCCTGTATACCATAGATGCAGGTGTTGAGTGTGAGCTGCTTTAGAAAGTTGTTTTCTTCCTTGATCTCTGAACTTGGCAAATTCTTGTTCCGTAGTGGATGATGAATTTCTCTTGGGTTCGTGGTTCTTGGTAGTTGCTGAGTTTCAATGGGTCTCTAATAGTTCTCTGAAATAATTATTGTTTTCCGACTGTTGAATTGATTTTACTACTGGTGATCCTCATCAATTGGAAATATTGATATTGCCATGGTTGTTCCTTCTTTCTCATTGGAAAAGAATGACTCAAGTATTCGTTTGATGGTTTTGGATAATAAAAGTTTTCTGTTGCAAGTTCGTTAACATGAGAAAGGTTTGACTCTATACATTTCTTTTGGATTATTTCAAGTATTGAAGTTTAACGCACCCCTTTTCTGAAGGAAAGTGTTAAAATCCTTTTGTGATGCCTTGTTGTGGTTAAGTCAGAGTTTGTAATCAAATAAATTGATATGGTGGGTAACAAGTCGAGTCATTGGTGTGTTGCATGATCAATATTAATTAGTAACCTTGGGAGCGAAATTGATCAAGTTGATGTTGTCTTTTACTAGTTCTTGATGAACTGTATTTATGAATACTGACTAAAAGTATGTCCATGCGTATTGGAGTCAAACGAGTTATTGAGAAGTATGTAACATTGATGATCTAGGATGGTCATTAAAATTGTTTAAGTTGTTAAACTTGTTGGGTTCTTTGGTTCTAATGGATTAATTTAATTGTGTGGAAAGGGAAACTAGAGGAAATGCTAAACTTACATATTTCTTAGCATGATTAGTTATTGGAATTGTGTATAAAAGGTTGAAGGGATTAAATATCGGTGGGTCTAGCATTTATGGGAGGATTTCTGCATTCCTTCTAAATAGAATGACGCAATGAATTTGATTGTAGTGTTGTTGAGACTTTTGATCGATAGAACATTTCGATTCTTGAAATTTTAGTGTGACATTGCCGAAATCTAAACATAAGCAAGAACAGTTGAATATGTGTTTATAAATATTCACGTGATTCGCAAAGGAAAGTGGATAACAACTTGACTTCATAATGAAGCCAATTGATAGCCACTACAACAAAAAACGTTATCACTGACGGTTCGACTTGTCATCACGCACGGTTCAGAATCGCGTCGTTTTTGTACGTATGTGATAATCGGCGTTGTCACAGACGGTTAAAAACCGCTCGTGATAAGTCACAACACGATTTATTCTAATTAACAACCATCCGTGATATCCACATATCATAGGCGGTTCTGAGTTACCAATATGCGTGATATGTGGATATCACGCAGCGGTTGGGAATTAGGAACCGCTCGTGATATATGGATATCATGAGCGATTCATAATTATATCGCGAGCGGTTCCAATTTATGAACCGCTCGTGATATTCATATATCATGATGCGGTGCACTATGAACCGTCGTGATAGTTTTTTCACCTAACTAATTTATTTTTGATTTTTGGCTAGCCTTAGGAATTGCTAGCCATACCCTCTCAAAACAAGCAGGCAGAAACATTACAGATGAATCAATCGTTGACAACTCAAAGTGATCATTTATAACTCAAAATCAATTAGAAACGAATATGTATCAAATATTGTCGCTAGAGTTACAATTGAATTACAACTATTCAAAGTGAATTACAATTAATGAATCAATTGTTTCAAGGTCGTTCAAATGGTGTTGGAGTAGTGAAACTCTCCACAACACAATGATATCCGTCATGATGAAGGTGCGAGCCTCCTCGAACATCCGAGATCTCTCTCTGAACGAGTGAATCTAAATCTATATTCAAGCCCTGTAGCTAGCAAGAGTAAAGTAGTAAGCATATATATTTAAATTTATAATTAGGAAAAAATTATTGCGAGATTGAACAACCTCGGGATCCTTCAACTTAGCACTCATGAGAATCTGTATATGATGGCAAACGTAGAATGCACATTCTTCTGCTTTTTGCTAGTGGCACTGCAAAAATAGAATTACATACATAGGTATAGTCAGTTCGAGACGCATTATTACGAAGTATGATATAGGATTATTGTCTTGTAGCATGTACCGGAAATCGCGTCCTGTGATGAAGTGTGGCGTTCATTCCCTTGTATAGCCCACCCTCGGCAATATAGGAGATGAACGACCTACATGTTTCCAAAAAGTTAACCTCGGCCATTTCAAACGAAGGAATACTACAATAGAGTTATGTATGGAGGAAATGAGCACACCTGTCGAGTACTCCTTGCACAAGGGTGAAGTCGTGGCTTTTTTTGATTAGGGAATCAAGGTATAGTACCTGGTTCCTCTTTGGTATAATGACTAAAAGGATCCAATGGTGCCTACTCATGTATGTCGCTTGAGTCATTAAACCTAAATTAGTGTTATGATAAAGTACAAATGAAATTTGTATAGCAAGTAGTGAAGCACTTACTCGGTTGTAGGGCACCATTATGTAGTCCTTGTCGCTTTGAGCAAGCAATCATGTCATTATGTATTTCTACGAGGATGCGATCGCCAAGATGGTTTGCTCGAGACCACGTGTGGGTCGAGAAACCCATCGGTTCTTTCAATCACCGCATTTTTAATCATGTATCTATACATAAGCAATGAGTTGTTATATTCGGTATTACGTGAATGTAGAACTTGATTGTACACACTACGATGTCCAAAGATCATAGAAGTGAGGCATCGAGGGCTTTGAGGTTGAATAGGTCGAATAAGTCGTCGAAGCTCACGACGAAGGGCCGGCTCGTGGAGGAAATACTCCTCCGTGTATCCGACGGTGATTCCATCGCGCACCCTTTCTCTTTGGTCTTGTGCAAGTACTGTATGCAAACTCGACATCCTAATTCAATGAGGCTAATCTGTGGTGTTCGCCAACGGACTTACGAAAGAGTATTTCTTAGGGTTAGGAGGCGGAAACGCCTAATGTTCTTCGATTTCGATTTGTCTCAACGACTTGCTCGCTACGCGCCTTCCCGTGAGACGACTCGAACCGATACGCAAAGACGCTTTTTTGTTCGCTCGATGTCTTCTCCACGGAACCGGCGAGGTGGGCTTCGGCGAAGGTTGAGGTGTAGTCGCGGAGGTCTGTTGGAGAGGCATGGTCGTGTCGAGATGGTTGGGGTGGAGTCATCAAAGGTTGAGGTGGCACCGCAGGTCGAGCGATGTCCTTCTTGGGCCACCGATAAAAGCGCACACGGCATCCCCTAGTGTTACGATGTCGCTTCGGGCAAATCTCCACGGACGGCCCTAAAATTGTCATGTACCATGTCCACCGACCTGGCGTAACCTGCGCCACCGGCACCGTCGCACTATCCCTTCCTTGCATGGATACGCCACCCCGCCCGACCTCAATAGACATCCCAACCATCCTCACTTGGAGCGCAAAGGCGTCGGCTCTACAAAACGATACGCAATTAGCTAAGACGTCCTATAGGTCTATCTTTAGAGCATTCCGAGATGTACATTACCTTGATGTCGCCGATAGGTAATTGGACGTCATCATGTTCATAATTTTGCGTGGGACGCGACGCCATCTCCGATGTTGAGGAGGACTAGCTCCCAAAACAACGGGGGCGGCTTGTGACTGGTTGAGGTGTAGGAGTTGATTCACTTGGTCATGCAATCTTGCTATCTTTTCTTCAAATTTTGCAGTAAGCACCCGTTCTCTTCCTTCAAATTTTGTAGTAAGCACATGTTCCAACTCTGTGTCGTACTCGGCCTTGGATCTCTTCCTGCTCCTATACGTGCAGTAGTCGTCTGGGAATCCGTCCCTCCAAGATACGTTAACCCCTTTGTCTCACGTGCAACCCGGGTGCTCCTTGTTTCCCAGGGCCGTAGATAGTATATCCTTCTCCCTGTCTGCTTGGAAGGAGCCTTCAGAACATGCGGAACTCAATTCTTACTACAAGAGGTCATCATGTTATTATAGACATTATGAAGTTATGGACTTATTAACAACTAGGTAGTTCGAAGATATATTTACCACACGGTTGGCCACATCCCAGTCTGCCGGGTTTGTGAAAGAGATTTCACCCGAAGACGTGACCGATGGCCTCGCTCTTAACCAGGAGAGAGCGCGCCTATCTGTGATCTCAGCAAATGGCCTTGTTTTGTTCTCGTCCTCCGCCGCCCATTGCGCGTTTACCCGCATACCAGCCGTGCCGAGTTTGTGGGGTGAGTGTTCGATGTCTAGAGAGCCTTGTGCGCCGCACTTTCTCAAGAAATTCGCTTTGTCGCCTTCATTTGCACAAAGGCGCCTCATGTATCCCGCGACAAGAATTTATACGCCGTGAAGGGCGCTCGACCCGTGTTCACGATTACGACAAGAACGCCTTGAAGGTCCTCCACGCCTTCCGATCGAGAGCAACGCCTACCGCTCCACGCGCGCCGTGTCCGCGGTCGAAAGTGAATGATTTTAAAACTTCGCCCCACACCGCGTCTCCGATCACCGACACGTTGTCCCGGCTCGGTGTGGTGATGGGGACCCGCTCCATTCCAAGTATCCCGCAGATGGTCCGAATCTCGCCACGCTTTGGGGACTCACGGGATCCCATTGGCATTGACTCCGTGGACGGCCATTAAGCCCGAGAGGAATTTTCGATATTCCTTTGCCATCTCGCAGACGCATACCACTTTCCTTAGAGATCCAGACGCATTCGCGACGCCGATGACGGCGCGAATATCTTGGACACCATGTCGCTTACTTGCTATCTATATATGCATGAAGCAATATGCTTAAGCTCTAACTGACCAGATTCAAGCAGATTTACTCAACTTAACCGAAAATGATGCACAAACGTAATATATAAAGAAGGATTGATGATAGTTTGTGCTCTTAGAAGGAGAGTTGCAAAAGAACAAGTCTTTGCCATCTCAATCCTATTATCTATACTCTTCATTAAATAATTATGATAGTATAAATTCAAACTATGAGCTCTAAACAATACTTTGCTTAATCACAAATGATCTCAATCATTCATCAAAATAATCTTAACTATCACATTTAATCTCAAAGATAAGACAAAGTTCATCACAGAGCGAACCAGAAGAATCAGAATAACTAGCATTCAACCGAAAGTAACAAATTAACAGTATATCAAATTGACAGTAGCAAGTAATACAATAGAGCTCAAGAATGAACTAACTATCACATTCAATCTCAGTATAAGACAAAGTTCATCACAGAGCATGTCAACTAAGCCGACTGATCAATTTGCAATATCTTTAGTACTAGATTCAGTTCACATATTATCAAAGACTATTAAAGTCAATATATCTACCGGGACAAATCGTAATATAGGAATATTCACAGAGAGGATGCCGCACAACAACTCACGGTGCAAGGAGGAGGCCGGTGCAGGGGAGGAGGCCAACGCGGGGAGGAGGGAGGCGCGGGTAGGAGGCCGGTGCAGGGGAGGAGGCTGACACGGGGAGGAGGCCGACGCGGGGAGGAGGCCGGTGCAGGGGAGGAGGCCGGCGCGGGGAGGAGGCCTGTGCAGAGGGAGGAGGCCGACACGGGGAGGAGGCCACGCGTCGAGGCGGAGGCAGCGTCGTCGATGTTGGGGGCGGCGGTGTCGGGGCTTACGGCCAGGGAGGTGAACGGGTGAACCCTAGAGGAGGCGACAGAGCGCGCGAGAGCCTAAGGGGCGCGGGGGAGGAGTAACGTATTTGCAGTTTATTAATATAATTTAACACTACTAATTGTTACGCATCGTAGCGCATGGACCGAATCGATGTACGGGTGCGCACTGTGTGATTGAAGAGTACATTAATGGTGTGATTGCTTTTAAAAGAGCCGCAAGCGTGATATGTTGAATAAGGGGATAGAATTTATGTACTGCCCATGCATTGATTGCGTGTAATCAAGATTTTTAACAACCCCACGCAGATCGTAGGGCACTTGATTGAAGGGTTTCAAAAAGGGTATACATGTTGACCATCCACGGAAAGAGCAGATTATAGAGGAAGTTAATAATGACGACATCGCCGAAAGTTAATAATGATGACATCGCCGAGGAAGTCAACGATATGCCGGATGTGGATCGTGCTTTTGATGAGGATAGGTCGACGATGACAACTGATCGAGATGCTATCGCGATGCGTATGAAACTACTGCGAGAGAGAGTTTTGTAAATTCGAGCGCTTAATGGAGGACTCGGGAAACCTTTGTTCCTCGGCCGCAAGCCGAATATACAAGGTTGTCAACCGATTTGAACCGCTGAAATTGAAGGCGAGCAATGGTTGGTCCGACAAGAGTTTCACGGCGTTGTTAGGTCTCCTAGCGACATTCTTCCGGAGGGAAACGTGTTGCCCAAAGACCACCTACCAAGCCAAGAAGGTTCTTTATCCATTGGTGATGGAAGTAGAAAGAATACATGCATGTCCGAACGATTGTATCTGTATCGTAAAGAGTATGCAGACTTGCATGTATGTCCGTGTGCAAAGCATCCCGATACAAGCGTAAGAATCTTGCTAAGGTGAAGCAAGGACCTCCCGCTAAAGTGTTGTGGTATCCGCTCGTGATTCCACGCTTGAAGCGCTTATTTGCGAACCGAAAGGAGGCAAGATTGCTGCGTTGGCACTCGAGGAGCGTAAGAAAGATGGAAAGCTAAGACACCTGTTGATTCTCGCCGGCTGAGAAACTTCGATCGGACCTTCAAAGAGTTCGGTGCGGAACCGAGGAACATAAGGTTAGGGTTGAGTACGGATGGAATGAATCCTTTGGTAACATGAGCACCGACATAGCACCTGCCCGTGAATCTATGTATGTACAACCTTCCTCTTTGGTCGTATGAAGCGTATACATTTTGATGTCACTACTTTTCCAAGGGTAGAAGCAACCACAGGAACGATATTGATGTGTACCTAGCACAACCATGGATGATCTTGTGACACTGTGGAACGGCGGGGTATAAGCATGGGATGCGTATAAATGAGAGAACTTCTCTTACGTGCCATGTTGTTCGCACTATCAATGATTTTCCCGCCTCTTGGTAACTGTCAAGCTTGATGCGAAGGAGCCAAAGTCTGTCCGCGACCGCTAGATGCTACGAGAGTGTATGGTGAACAACTCGTGCAAAGCGTGTATATGTGTCACCGTAGGTTCCTTCCTGTGAGTCACCCATACCGCAAGATGAAGAAACAATTCGACGGAAATAAGGAGGATAGTTCAGCTCGCAGGGCTTTTAGAGGGAAAGAGGTCTATGATATGGTTAAGGATATCGATGTTGTGCTTGGGAAGGGACGAAATTAAAACCCGTCGAAGAACATCCGAAGAAGCGGTCAATTTTTGGGACTTGCCTTATTGGGAGCACTTAGAAGTTCACATCGATCGACGCCATGCACGTGGAGAAGAATGCATGTGAAAGCTTGATTGGTCTCTTACTGAACATTAGTGGCAAAACAAAGAATGGTGTTAACGCACGGCGTGACTTGGTTGATATGAACATGAGGACCGAGTTAGCACCTAAAGAGACCGATAAAGGATGAACATACCTTGCACTAGCTTGCTACACTATGTCCAAGGCCGAGAGAAATGAATTGTGCCAAAGCTTGCATGGTGTCAAAGTCCTATCTGGTTACTCCGCTAATATTAAGAAACTTGTTTCTATGCAATATCTGAAATTAATTGGTATGAAGTCTCATGATTGTCATGTGCTGATGACATAAATGCTTCCTGTTGCAATTAGGAGTATCTTGCCGAACAAGGTCCGAGTGGCAATCTTGAGGCTGTGTTATTTCTTCAACTCAATTGCTCAGAAGGTCATTGATCCCCAAGGACTAGATGCTCTACAATCTTGAGCACGTAGACCGCGGCCTTGTGACAGGCCACGGCCGCCCGTTCAAGGAACATGAGGCCGCGCTGCATGTCTTGGGGCGCGAAGACAAGCTCGAGGCCGACGATGAAACAAGCCCCTGGGATGCCGGCGCTGGCCAAGTGGTTGACGACGGCGAGGTAGCGCTCGTTGTCCTGCCACTTCATCGCCTCCTCTCGCTCCAGCGCCACGCGCCTCCCCACGGGGCGTTCCTTGGACACCTTATACAAGGCCTTGCAACTCCAATATACGTACATACAAAATTCAAGATGTTAGAATAAATAGTAGTATGTACGTATGTATTTTGTAGGTATAAATATGTACGTATGTTAATCGTAGGCGGCATAGGTCCTCCATGAGCTGAGGAGAGCTCGCGGGCACACGGCCGACGATGTCGACGACGACATCGTGAGAAAGAGCGGCGATCACCGACCTCCTCGCCTTGGTGTTGACCGTCATGCTCTGCATGCTCACCTTGGCGATTGCCGTCTTCGTGAGAAAGAGCGATGGGAGGTTTAATCTTCGGTTATGTCGTCTTATAAAACTAGGAGTAACCGGCACGGGAGACGAAGAGACGCATGAGAGACGGTTGTGCGATGGTGAGATGAAGAGACACATCGTGTGAGAGACGAAGAGATAGGAAAGAAATATCACAGACGGCTCTATTAAAGAACCATCGGTGATAGGAGTATATCACAGACGGTTCTTATTACCAACCGTCTGGGAAGTATCGCAGACGGTTGGTAATAAGAACCGTCTGTGATGAGGCGTCATCACAGACGGTTCTTATTACCAACCGTCTGTGATACTTCCCAGACGGTTGGTAATAAGAACCGTCTGTGATGAGGAATATCAAAGACGGTTTTTATTACCAACCGTTTGTGATACTTCCCAGACGGTTGGTAATAAGAACCGTCTGTGATGAGGCACTATCACAGACGGTTCCAAAGGGAACTGTCTGTATAAGTTAAACACAGACGGCTCCTTTGGAACCGTCTATGATGTGGCGTCCAGTATGTCATGTTTTGTAGTAGTGAGCAACACTGGTTGAGGGTGCGACCGTTGTGTGTTGACCTTGGTGTTGAGCACCTATAAGAGTTGAACTGATATAATTTAATAGGTGACTTATGCTTACATGATTGTGGAATAGCCAGATGATAGCATGTTCATGATGAAAGTGTTTTGGTATAACCTTTTAAATTATGTAGTAGATTCCCTCTAGAATAAGTGGTTGTTGTAGTGAGGTTGTAAGTTTTTGATATACTCTCAATTTGAGGATGAGATGATAAACGGGTGTGTAACAATTTGGTGAGCCTTTGGGGATTTATAATGGAAGAGTAGACACTGACGATTCAATTAAGAGTGAATTATTCTTGATGTTAGTAAGATCGTCTACATGGGATTGTGACTTATGGAAGTGGTGATGATTCTTTGAGAAAGAAAGTAATTTAATTGCCTTTTGTAAGGTCGGTTAAATGAAAAAGGGTGGAGTTTTGTAGTCGTGATCTTTTGGAGTTGTGATTCATGTCGTAGCTGAAATTGTTGAGAAAAATGATGTGTTGGAAGGTTCTGTTTGATTCTTAAGTGGTTCATGTGGTTTGGCCTTAAGAGCTTATCTTGTTTGAGCTGTCAAAGTGATGTTGTAATCATAGGGAGTAATATTCTTTGTTAAAGGAAAAAAATGAAGTAGAAGTATTTGAGATTGGAGTCAAGTTTTGTAACTTGCAGTTTATTCGAGTATGCCTGAAACTCCTGTTTTTGCCCCATAATAGTTTCTCGATTCTCAACGGCAATACCTTCTTCTCATTTGTGATTTGATATTCTCTTTCTGTGGGACTTGTGTCCTCAACTGTGGACCCCTTTATGTTTTTCGAGTTCTTTGCCTAACTGACTATTTCCCTTGGTCATATGTTTACTGCGAGTGGTAAATATTTTTCTATGTGGTCAAAATTGTTTTCATTTGCCTTTTCTTTTTGAGGAAGGATCCACCATTCGTTTCACAGGGGTCTTTCAAGGTGTTTGTTAATTGTTGATGTAAGACCTTGGGTTGTAAGTTATTCGAGGAGCGTTGAAGGATGAACTGATTTCGTGTATAATTCTTGGTGATAATTTTGTTTATGCAGAATGTTTTCCTTTGAGACTAAACTGATTGCATTATTGCAACCATTAGAACCTTTGGAGATTTGTGATCCAGGATCCTTTGTTCAATTCGAGTGGAACATTAGAATTTTCGAAACGATAGGATTCTTGATCAATGTATTAGAGTATCGCAGTTGAGTACCTTGCACGGTTGTGCAGATGAAATATGATGGTGTTGTAATGAAAGTAATATTAGCGAAGTAATCTGATCGTTAAAGTGATTAATGAGATAGCCGGGATTGTTGGATTATTGCCAGGAATGACTTGGACTTAGTAAGTAACTCTCTAAGAGTTAGAATCTTCATAAAGATAATTGGGTCGAGGAAATGTTTTCATGTTGATGTTAATACGCGAGTATGTTTGGATTGTGAGAATTTTAGGGATTTAATCTGAGGTTTCCCCTATTTCCTAAATGAGAAGTTCGTTGTAGGAGTCTTGGAGTTTAAAATTTGGGCTTCGCATTCTTTTTTTTTATGCTAGGACTTTGGTCGCCCAATGTTTATGTGTAAGGGAAGTAGATTAAGGGTGAATTCCGAACAGTGAGACGATCATTGATGGAACCCTTTGATGAAGTATATGAATGTATGTGCTGAGGACTCCGAGTTGTTTACTCTTAAAAGTTTGAGGTGATGCGATTACATGTGAGATCTGTTCTGAGATATAACGGGAGTCATTTGTGAAATTAATTCTGTCAGTAGAGAAGTTGTTGAGAGAAAGTTTCTGTGGAGTCGATAGAGCCTCTATTCAGATGTGTGGATGGTGTATTTCGGCTTGAGCATAGCGTTACGAATGCCAAGTTAAGAGAGATGAGTTAATGTGTTATGCGATGAATTGAAATATCAAAGTGTGAGAGAAATTTTCGTCCTAAAAGAGAAACTGATAAATTGATGATTCCTCAAGAAGTGAATTGTTTTTCTGATTCTCGTTTGAGTTTGGTGTTGTTGACCAATGTCTTGCGCAAGTTGAGTTTGACTTGATATTGGCATGTGTGGTTCTTATCGGTTCAGGAAGAATAAAGGAAATTCTTGATTTGGGTATTTAAGTGATTTCTCCTTTGGATATAGTGACGTTTATTCGCAAACTGTCACTTGGAAAATGGAAAGGTTTTCGTGATGAAATTCCGATTTCTGGATATGACTCTTTAGTACCGAACTGGTAACGCATAGTTGCGATGTGAATCTTTCTTCTTCAGATGGGTTTTGTTGGTAAAAGAGTTTTCTTAAAGAGATTTCTGTTGTGTGTTTCTGGTTCATGGAGGTGATCCTTGATCGGTGAGGAGTTCAATTGAGAGGTGGAATAAGAGTTCCGTGTTCTATGTGAATGTGGTGTGGTTCGGTGTCAATGGGAAGGTTAGCCCAAGGTACATTGGGTTGTTTTAGCTAGTTGTCGTATCTCTAAGACCGTCTTGAGTTCTCTACGTGGTGTACACAACTTTTGTTCTGGTGCTGAGTACCTGGGAGATCCAGAGTTTGAATATTTGTTAACGTCGTGGACCATCGAGTAGGATCTTACCTTCGATTCTCTTCTACCTGGAATTTCCGGGTCGAGTGTTATGACAGACGTCGTTGTACGTCATTTTGTTGTGGTCTCAACAGTTATGGTCGTTTTAGTTTCTGCTGTCCAGATTTCTGACGAGGTCTACCTTTCAAGTTGTCTCCTAAAATATGTTTATGTTAATGGACGATTCAGGGTTTTCACTCAACTAGGTTATTGTATAGAATTTTATAACCTTTTCAGATTAGTAAAGAATGCTCTAATCGGAGTTATGGAACAAAAGTTATGCACGTTTTAAGTTGACTGTCCAGAATCTTGATGAGAATGGAATGTCAGATTTCCTGTTAGTATATGCACAAGATAATGGCAGATTCAAGACTTTTGCTCAACTAGATTATTGTAGATAATTTTGTTACCTTTCAAACAAGCCTGAGAACGCCCCTTTTCGAGTTTTATAGCAAAAGTTATGCTACTTTTACTGCTGCTGCCCGATAAGATTTTCTGCTAGAATGCAACATGTACAGTTAAGTGATGGGGTTGGGGTATGAATTAGGGGCGATGCGAGTAGCGTCTTGATGCCTTGGTTCTTATTGAAATAACTTATTGGTGTAGGGGGTGAGGCGCCGAGATTAGCGGCATCATCGTTGCCTCCCAACGCATCGCGACGTTAAAGGCAAGTACACTGACGTTTGTATGAATTGTGTATGTTGGATGCTTGATGTTCGTACTATGTTTTCATTTGATACGTTAGAAGTTCCGATGATTATGTTTCTTCCGTATGTGAAATTCATATGTTCAAAGATGATGCTAGTCGTTGTTCATAAGTACATTCATGCATCCATGTTCAAGTTCCGTCCACGGAAGTGGAACTCCCGGAGTGGAGTCTAAAGTTGCATCCATGTTCATGTTCCGTCCACGGGAGTGGAGCTCCATGGGAGTAGAGTCTAAAGTCTCATCAATTTCAGTATGGGCATGTGTGTCCCACCATTCCAATGTGGGCAGTTTGGACAGCCGTATGAAACGTTCTTCATACGGTATTTTGGATCCCCGTATTTCGATAAATACAGGCTTAAGTGAACACCGACGGGTGTGTCACAAGCTATACCGGTATAAGCACGTGTGCAGTCCTTCCTTCGATTATTTTCATTCATCTCATGCATTCATAAATATTCATTTGTTGTATGTTCAGAAACTGTGAAGAGGTTGTCTTATTCATATTGGAGGTCTGTTCATATATTCAATGTACTTGCTGAGTTTTGGACTCACTCTTGCTTTGTTTATTTGTTTTTAGGTGATCGTTGATGAAGTTTCTCTTGGGAGGGAGTAGACACGCACTGCTCAAATATTTCACTTTACACTAGATTCAATAAAAGAATTGTTATTGTATTTCATTCGTTAATTGTTGGATTGTAATAAATAAACTTAGACATGGATGATAACTTCCTTTTGTTGAGTTTGTTTAAATAATTATTTATGTCCATTGATCATTCGTTGATAGGATTATCTTAGTGGATCCATTATTATATTCCTGTTTATGTCCAACTGATGTTGATCTGTTTATCTTAGTTGATGAATTATTGTCGAAGTTATTCCACTGTATGATATTGTGTTAGGTCTTTAGGTAGCATTTTTGCTTCCGAATAGCTAGTGTGTTACAGATTCCCTAACTGCCATTACTTTACCTGGGTCTGTTGCTACCCCTTTGTTGCTAACGATATGCCCCAAGTACTCAACTTGTGATTGTCCAAACACATACTTGCTTCTTTTGGCATACAATTGATTTTGCCTTAAAACTCCCAATACTTGTTGCAAATGGTACTTGTGATCCTCCAATGTGGAACTGTAGATGAGGATATCATCAAAGAACATCAAAACAAACTTTCTTAGAAATGCTGATAATATTTTGTTCATAAGAGCTTGGAAGGTGGCTTGGGCATTAGTCAATGCAAAGGGCATGACTAGAAACTCAAAATGGCTTGTATGTGTACTGAATGCAGTCTTATAAATATCTGCAGGATGCATTCTTATCTGATGATAGCCTGATCTGAGATCCACCTTTGAGAAGTACCTTGCTCCATTCAACTCATCCAACAGATCTTCAATGATAGGGATAGGATACTTGTTCTTGACAGTATTAGAGTTCAACTGCCTATAATCAATACATAGCCTCCATGACCCATCCTTCTTCTTTACCAATATAGCTGGAGAGGAATAGGGACTGATACTATTTCTAATTATTTGATTTTTCAGTAACTGTTCCACCAGTTCCTCCATAGCATCTTTTTTGTAATGGGGTAATCTATAAGGCCTCATATTCATAGGCTTAACTTCTGGTACTAGAGGTATAGTGTGGTCTTGTTCTCTCACAGGAGGTAAGTCTGTAGGTTCCTGGAATATGTTAGAATACTCATCTAACACCTTCTGGATTTCAATGTGCATACCTTCGGTTCCTCCTTCATTAGTCAAGATGGTCTTAGAGTATATCACAGCCCCAATCACCCCTTTGTCCATTAATTTATTCAACTGCAAGGCATCAATCACACAATTCTCCTTTGGATAGGTTTCATCCACAAATTTGATGTTTCTAAGCCCTTCTTTGCAGATGCTAAACCCCCTGGTCTTCAGATTGAGGCTCACCGGATTGTGTTTATAAATCCAGTCACTTCCCAATATAATATCATATCTTTTAATTCCAGGACCCTGAAATCATCAATGAAATCCTCTCCTTGTATTTCATACTAACAAGCCAAGCATTGAGACTCACTTGAGAGTGTACTTCCATTAGCTACTGCTACCTTGATTGGCACATGGTTACTGATCTTACACTTAGCCTTAAGTGCAGTGGATGGGGTGATAAAGGTAGTAGTACTTCCACTATCTACCAGAGCCACAACACTGATCTTACCCATCTTTACTCTCAAGGTGAAAGTGCTAGCTCCCGAGCTAGTTCCAGAGATGGAATGCATTGAAACTTGGACTTCTGTGTTACCCTCATTTTGGTGTTCAGGACTGCTAGGTGGTGTAGTGAAGACTCCCTCAAGATTCCCTTCATTACTATCTTCCTCATCCTCCACAGTAATCAAATGAACTTGCTTCTAGAATTTACACACCCTACTGTGACCAGGAACCAGGGTTCATTGCACTTAAAACATTCCCCCCATTCCATTTGTTACCACTACTAGCAGTGGTTCTCTCACTAGTTTCTTTGCTGGTATTTCCTCCTTTCCATCTAGGCTGCGTACTCACTTGATAATTTCCTTTTGAGTTTGTTCCCTGACTCCTAGTCTGCATCTTTTTATAATACTGATTGTTCTCATAGTTTCTTGCATGAGCATAAGCTTCCACTAATGATTTCGGTTCAAGTGACTTCAAGGGAGTCTTGATATAATTCTTCAATCTAGATATGAAGTAGTCCAAGAAGTACCTCTCTTTCAGTGTAGGGTCATTTCTTTTTACTAAGGTCATCATACTCTTGAACTTGTCTACATATGCTTCCACTGAGCCTTCTTAGTTCAACCCCCTAAAAGCTTCAATCACATCATATCTCGTTTCTGTAGCAAACCTTTTCTTGATCATGTCACAAAAGTGTTGCCAGGTTATGGATCCAGTGTCAATCTCATTGCTACTAATCCACTAGTCTGCTCTCCGCCGCCTACGAGCCGCACGACCTTGACCGCGAGACGCGTGATCCGAAGGCCGGAGGGGTGGCCCGTCGGGTTGGTGTATCGGAACCACGAGGTGTCCTCCGACACCCAGATAGGAGGGGCGGCCGGGTAGGAGGGGCGACCGGGGAGGAGGAGGCGGCTGGGGAGAAGGGCAACGGGGGAGGAGGGGTGGCGCTGGGAGGGGCAGCCGGGGAGGGGGTAGGCGCGGGGAGGATGGGGCGACCAGAGAGGAGGGCAATGGGGGGTGGCGCTTGGGAGGAGAGGCGACTGGGGAGGGCGGCGCTGGGAGGAAGTGTTGGATTAATTTTCGTTATGTGAACCCACATGTGTTAAATAAATATTAGCTATCTATTTTGGTTGGCTCAAATATATAAAGTGATTAAATATTTATTAAGAGCTAGAGTATCTATTAGGGATAAATATGGACTTGGATTTAAATCTATGTAGAGACCTGTTTGGAATCTATCTCTAATTATGGGACGAGATAGGACTTCATGCCAAAAGGCTATAAATAAGGGTCAGGTACTCTCAACAGGGTATCTCATACCATACCACCTATCCCCATCAATAGTTGGAATTTGTGGCTTACCAGAAAAAGATCAAACCCTAAGTAGACTGAGCACTAGTTCGTCTGCTGCTTCGAATCAGATCTACGATGAACAATGACATTATCATCAAATATGCTTCCGTGTTTACAGTTTCTTTATGGGTGTTGCAATATATGGACAGTTTTACTGTTTTGGCCCTGTAACATAATTTATTTTCAGAAGTAGCTCCATTCGTAAATAATTAGCGGAAATAGCCCGTGAGCGAGACGCAGCCGCGCTAACGGGCGCGGAGGCGCTACCCTCGCACCGGAGCGCAGGACCTACCTCGATACCAGCGTGGTTCATCGCCCCGCCCGCCAATCCCGCGCGCCACCTCCGCCCCGCCCCGCCCGCCACCTCACCTCTCCTCTCACTGCTCACTCGCCGACGCCCCATGCGGCCCGACCCGCCGCATGGCCCCTCGCGCCACACTCGCCGCATGCCCTCGCGCCACACACACGCGCGGCGCCAGATGGCCGCGGCCTGACTCGCATGCCGCATGGCCACTATGCGCCCTACTATTTGCATGCCGCATGGCCACCATGCGCACCATAAATAGTAGGTTGTTAGGTTAGTTAATTATAATTAGTAGTTAGTTTAGTTAATTAGTATGGATAGATTCCAAAATTTTAAAATATATTAAATGATTTTAAAAATTATGAAATTTTTGTGTAGCATTGTACTACCATTTACTTATTTCTATAAATTTTTATAATTTTATTCGCTCAATTATGTTTTCGCTAATTAGTATGATGTATCCTTAGTAACATTTATTGATTGATCAAAGGCCCTCAAGCACCAGTGTTGATTGTACAAAGCTTTGAACCGTGCCCTTCCTCGCTTCACACCGATTCACACCGGCTATTGATTGTTTGAGCAGCCCTCCTCCGAGCCGCCATGTGTTGATTGTTTGAGCTGCACCCTCCTCCACCTCGCCATGTGTTGATTCTCCGAAGACGGCAGCAGGCCCTCCCCGCATTTGCACCAAAGCAATGATGTCACTTCCTATATTTATGGCTTAATTTATGGCCATGGATAAAGATTCACTATAAATTGAGAGAGCTCACCACTTGTTCATTTCAGTGAGCTCATGGAGAGTGCGATGGGCAGAGCACACAAATTTCATATCGCAGTTGATCCCGCAGAGCAGAGCAGAGAGAAGTTGAAGTTCATTTCATTTCGACTATATTTTTAGCTAATTTTAGCAATGTGATTAGGGTGTAATTAGATGAATTTTAGTTTGTTATTGCAGTAACATGAAGTTCTCACTAATGTTCTTTATCCATGTGTTGGTAGGCATGTGTCTACCGGAGCTACTAGACCAATTCTACGATGAGGACCACCGGTGCAAGCTGTGGCTCACCGCTGACGCGGATGGCCCTCCGCCCCTGACACTTCGGGCGGGGAGGGACTGGTGGGCGCTGGACGAGCGTTACACCCCGATCCTCCGGGAGACGGGCTTGTTGCCCTTTGCGAGGATGGTCTCCGTTGACCGCGGGTTCACCCTAGACGGCAGCTTGCTGTCCGCACTTGTTGACAGGTGGAGGCCCGAGACACACACCTTCCACTTTCGGTGGGGTGAGATGACAGTCACCCTACAGGATGTGTCGGTGTTGACTGGTCTCCCGATCCGGGGTGTGCCGCTTGTTCCGGACCCTCGGAGTGGGGACCTGAAGGCCGAGCTTGAGCGCTTGGCCAATCTCTCCCGAGGGTGCACGTGGTGTCCCGGGCATGGCCGAGGCGCTTAGGAATTGCCGCAGGTGCACCGACGAGGTCGTTAGGACGCACTCATTGCTTACCTTCTCGGCTCTTTGGTTGGGTCATGTTTCCAACCACAAAGGGCGATATTATGAACCCCGCTTCATCCAAATCGCCAATCTTTGGTTGACGCTGGTCGGGCCGATGCCTCAAGATACACTGGGATCACCGCCCTTGCGCCACATACAGGGGGTTGTGTGACGCTTCGCGGCGCGGTAGCACTGCTTCCAACCTGGCCATCTGCTACGTGCTCCTGCAGCTGTGGAGTTGGGAGCACTTCCCTATTGGGCGACCGACCATCGAGAGAGCGGCGCACCCGTACACTATAGACGGACCCGGCCCACATGACCCCATAGACGCGCCGACCATGGGCTTACGGTGGACTGCTGCCGGTTTGCGCTGGGCCAGCGCAAGACCGGCGAGGTGCTACTCGTTGTACCACAACGAGTTCGAGTTGTTGCACGAGAGCGACATCATCCGTGTCCATGGCATCCTACTTTCTCGCCGATATAGCGCCGCGACGGATATCCTCGCAATGCATCCGTGACATACCACCGTGGAAGACGACTGCCACCGGTATTCTCGCATATGGTGGAGCCTTACGCCGCGCAGCGCGAATGCGACGCTTGGTGTGTACCGATCGTGCCCCGACCGCAGCCCTCGGATCGAGCCGCATACACGTGAGTCAAACTTAATTCGACTATTGTTTGCAGTCCTTACGCCTTATTTTCTAACATTAATCTCTTCGAAATGCAGCAAACAAGGTGGGGTGGGCGATTAGGATCGCCATTGCAATGGCAGCAGCCGATTTCGCATGGATGAACGCGCCCATGTGGATGTTCGGGTGAGCAGCGTCCGCACGACCGTGAGTCGCATCGCGCGTACATGGAGTGGTACGCGCTACGAACGCGCCGCGAAGATCGACCATTTTCCTCCGGAGCGCAGAGAGGTGACACGCCGACGCAAAGACCACGAGAGCCTCCGCCGCACGCACGATCGCCACAACGCTTCCCGACTTGACGGCGGACGACACCTACCACCTCTGGTTCGGTTTCATTGAGTCGCATCTTTCATTAATGAACATGTTACGATGTCATCGCAGCTAGAGGGGGCGCGCGCCCAGAGCGCATCGGACGACGCTCAAGAATTTCGTATAGAACCTCACCGTATAAAAGTTTTGAAGCACATCTCGGCGGAGATGAAGAAAATTGTAAAGAACTTGAGCCGCGGTCGCTCGAGGGACGACGCCATCAATCGGGGCTGCTCACCGGCTGGTCACCACGACCTAGGGAGTCCGGCAGACGCCATAGCGTTTCGGTATGGAAGCATGCATCCAATCGGCGCTCCCGTCGGCCATCCGTGACCGCACATCCGGAGGTACGGGGTTCTTAGTTTACGCCCGCAGTGTTTACTCAGACTAACATCGTTCCGCCTTGCGCCTTTAGTTCCCGTGGGGTGACGCCGCTTCACGCCGATCGATGATGAGGATACGGGCCTCCCACCAGGCGAGGGAGCAAGACACAACACTAGGGGACGATCGATGGCGCCTGTGGTTTCTAGCGCACCGGCAGAGTTCCTCCGGTTCGTGCTCCACCGCACGCCCTGTGCCGAGCTCCTCCGTGTTCGGTGCCCCACCGACGTCGCAGCCGAGCTCCTCCGGTTCGGTGCCCCATCGCACGCCCCAGCCGAGCTCCTCCGCGCAACCGAGTTGGATGCCTCCACCGTGGATGAATTTCTGACTTCTCCCCGTGATGATCACGACGACATGTACGCCTACCGTGCTCTTCTCCGAGTCACCATTGGTCCACCTCCGCTCAACAATCTCCATACCCTCCGAACCAACACGCGCTTCTCCTGACCGGTGGACGATTTGACGTCATGCTCGGCGCAAAAACAAGGCGCGCGACGCGACGCAACCGCAAGCGAGGAGAGAGTAGTGGCTCGATTTAGTGAGCCATATAGTATCGCGTGTTATGCGATTTTGTTTTACTATATTTGTACACATATTTTGGTTCCCATGTGTGTACTTGCACATCAGAAATATAGGAAAATTTCGAAACTTTTTTGTGGAACCTCCCGTGATAGTTTTGTTTGCTACTTTATTTTTTGTAGTAATTTGAAATGATGATTGATAAGCATATCGATTTTGAAGCATATTAGACATTTGTCACGCCATTTGGTACGGCGTGACATTGCATAACTCGTTTTGAAGTTGGGATCATGTTGTTAATGCGAGTTGCGAATTAAAGTAGACTTTATAATAAAGCTTGGGCTTGCACGGCGCAAAGGGTTTGGTTACGTGCATAACAAACAACATCATGCACGATGCAACAAACCGACCGACTCCTACGATACATATGCGCCTTTTTGGAATTGAAATAAATTCGACATTCGATGGCGACTAGTACGGAATGGCCGGCCCATCGCGTGGAGCGGGCCATTTTCCTTCTTTGCGCGCCGTTGTTGGACTCTCGCAGCCTCTTTGGCCTTGGCCGCAAGTTCCCTCTTTTGTCGCGCCCGCCTCGCGAGCCTCGCGTTCTCGCGATTGCATGCCTCGAGATGAGCTGCCTCCGACGATACGCCGCTTAGCTCGCCGCTGCGCGCCTCCTCCCGGATCTCGTGATCTTTTGTCATTCCACTCGTAGAAGTCGAGTCCACCGGTCATGCGGGTGGATCTCCCCGTCGATCCACTTGCGTAGTCACATAGTGCATCCGGGACTACGAGTAGATGGGAGAGGTTGTTAGTGCGCACTTTCAAAGAGGAAAGTTACTAAACATACCGTAACAGGATCTTACCACGATAACTTCTCGTGTCGAAACGACGATCGGGATAGTCGAGGAGTAGTTTGTACAACCCCGAACGCATGCCTAGGCTTAGCGGATGCTTGACTTGAAGAACTTGCACGGGTCCTCGCACCGCCAGAGGCGGCGCCTCCCCTCCGTGGGTGCCGCGCTAACGCCTCGGCTGGAGGGTTCGGCCGGGTTCTTGCTACGCGGGCCTCTTTGGCCTTAGCCTCATTGTGGAGAGCTGCGATCCTGGCGCGCGCCTCTTGCCGGACCCGGCCGCAGAGCCCTTGCTTCATCGTCCATCTCCCAGCAGCTCTTGCCAAGGCACGATCTCGCCCCATTGCTTCGTCATCTTGTCCCATTGCTTCTTCCCGCCTCTTGTCCATCTCGGCGTGGTCAAGGAAGTTGTGTCAGAGTGTTGGGTTTTGTTGTGTATTGTTCTCTCCTGTATCCTCCACCCTTTTATAAGCAACCTAGTTGGAATGGAATGATTTTTTTATGCGCGCCTTGTCTTGTCATGTCGCGTCGATATGGAAAGTCGACAAGGTAGAGTGTTGTCACGTCCGGCTGCGTAAAGTAGTCATGTCAACGTTTAGAGTCGCGTCTGTTTCGCACGAAAAGTCGAGGAGGTAGAGTGTTATCATGTCCCCCGCGCGCGGTAGGGACTCGTGGACCGCCTCTCGACGGGCGCGGCAGGAGGGACCGCCCCTCTAGCTTAACGCGTGAGGACTCGCTCCCGCGAACGCGTAGGGACTCGCCCCTCGGGCGACGCGGGACTCGCCCCCGCGACGCGAGGGAGGGACTCGCCTCTAGCGAACGCGTAGGGACTGCCCGCCGCGAACGCGTAGGACTCGCCCCGGCGACGCGCAAGGAGACGCCCCTCGGCGACGCAGGGAGGGACTCGCCTCTAGCGACGCGGGACTCGCCGACGGGCGCGTAGGGAGGGACTCGCGCCGGCGCGCGTAGGGACTCGGGACCCCCTCGGCGACGCGAGGGAGGACTCGCCTCTCGCGAACGCGTAGGGACTCGCCTCGCGAACGCGTAGGGACCTCGCCCCCCGCGCGGCGTGGTAGGGACCGCCCCTATGGTGCGGTTATTTAAAGGCTCGACCGCACACTCGGCCGATCGCTCCTCTCGTGAAAGTCTCCCTCTTTCGAGGTGCCTCGCTTCCGAACTTACCATCTCCAAGTCGGCGAACGGTAAGTTAATTTGATCAACAATCGATTACTTTAATGGTGTGTTTAGGCTTAAATATTGTTTTGTTTTCGCTCGAAATGGAGACACTTTACGTGTTCCACGGAAACGCTCGCGCGGGTCCGCACGGAGTTGATTTGTCCACCGCGAGAGCGCCGCCAACGCTCCCAACCCGCACACGCCGATTTGCTCGATCTACGACGGTGCATTCGCAATCGCTCGATACGCACGCCGCTAGGAACAAGATAGTAATAGAGGCGGTCACGGCCACCACGTCCCACCACACGGCCATATATCGTGGGGCCTTACGAAGGTGACTAGCAGTGCCATGTGGGCACAGTACATGCAGATCGTTACCAATCCTCACGCTCCAATGTATGGACGACCCATGGTGTATGTACATTTTGTTTATCCTACTCAATCCGCAGGGGGGGGCGCGGTTCAGGGAGGCAGCGACGCTCTTCTCCCCCTCTTTGGTTTGTTGACGACGAGTGAGCTCTCCAGAGCCCCAGATGTCGTTAGGGAGTATGCTCCACATCGTGGAGATTCAGGTAGTTTCGAACCGAATGAGGGTGTGGACAAATGGGGACGTGCACGTGTTGATTTTCACGAGATTGTCGATGCCATATCCGAGGGCTCATCCGAGGGCACTGCCACCGAAGATGAGGCGAACTTTAACTCGCAATCCAAATGAGGAGGAAGCCGACGATGAGGAGGTATCGCTTCGCGGCATTGTTTCGCCGACACCGACTACGCCCAAGTCCGTTGGATTGTCAAGCGCCTCTTCCTTGTTCTGCCCAAGAGCACGAGTCTTCGTGGCCTTCGATGCGACACCCCGCTTGTGGGGCAACATTTCACACAAGGTCGCCGCCAGCAAGCTATCGTGACTTTCGCGGTGAAGACCGCTTGACTTACCGAAGTTTATGTGTGTGTTTGTACGTTATTTGTTGTACCTTGAACTATGTACACAACGCACTAACTATTATCCGCCTTCCATTATCTTTCGCAGTCTAACTCGACACTTACGTAGTTAAGCGCGTGGTTAGCTCTTGCCCCGCAAAGTCCGTGCGCAGAGATTCCCTGGGGCGGGAACAGCCTTCCGCATCACAGTCCTGACAGATCACACATGTGAGCTTCAAGAGCCATTGCAAATGCATAAGAACGTAACCTCTGCGTACATCGCAAGCATCATAAGCCATGTAGTTGTCGCCGATTTGACCGCTTTACCGAAGGTCCTCATGGCTAACGAGCAAATACAATAGGCTATGGCATTAGCTACATGAAGGTATGGCGGGCGAAGCGTAAGGTCCTCGAAGGGTTGTATGGTACCTACAAGGAGGCGTACGACCTAGTCCCAAGAATGCTCAAACAGATTGCGGATGCTAATCCGGGGACATGCGTCAATAGGTAGACAGTGCCCGACCCATCGAACAACCCACATTCGCTAATCCTTGATCGAAGTCTTCGGCATTTGGCCGGCAGCCCATGGCTTCTCCCATCGCCGCCCCGCTCCTAACTATGGACGGTACTTTCTTTTGCGGGAAGTACAAGGGCACCATTCTCACCGCTATTGCGCCGATGCGAACCACCGCTGCTTCGCTGTTTTTGCAATTGTGGAGAATGAGAACACCGATAGATTGGTTGTGGTTCCTACTAAACATAAAGCAACATGTTGTAAGGGACCGACCGAATGTGTGCCTCATAACCGACCGTCATGCGGGTTGTTGTCCATACTGCGCACAATGCGTAACGGCACAAGCCCGCCGCATCAATGGAACGACATGCACATCGTTGGTGCATGCGCATGTGGCCGCAAACTTCCACACGCCGCCAAGCAAAGACCTCATGAAGAAGTTCAAGAAGCTCGCCTCGCGTAACCGAAGCGCAAGTTCGATGCCGTCGGCGGGAGCTTGAGGTCGAAACCAAGCGCGCAACGGAAGGTTCGCCCGCCCGCACCGCAGCGAGTTCGCCGAGTGGATAAGCGTGCATGCACCGACTATGAGAAATGGTCCTTCTTCACGACACCCATGGTGCTCGATGACGCATCATGACAACCAACATGTCCGAGGTCTACAACGGTGTGTTGAAAGGGGTTCGCGCCCGCCCATCACCGCGTTATCGAGGAGACATGGAATCGCACGGCCGGTTACTTCACAATCGGCAATGATGGCCAAAAGATTTGGACGAAGGGAAACAAGACGAGGTTACCCTTGCCTACATGGACGGGAAGATTACCAAGGCTCGATCCCATGTGGCTATCACAATGGATGGCGTGAGGAGGAAGTTCGAGGTCCGCTCGCGGGACAAGCACGCTCGTGGCCACACGAGAGGTGACCGAAGCATGTTTGCACCATAGGCGATGTGGCGCTTGCTCTCGCAACAAGCCTCAACTCCTCCACAAGCCTTGCTTCCACGTATATGCCGCATGTGCTGATTTCATCAATCTTGTAGCATGTATACGCCGAGTACTACGACATACGACACCGTATGATACTTGGAACGGAGTTCAACTCGCACGGCGTGGAAGGCCACTACAGGACATATGGCGGGCGCAGTGAAGTGGTCACCGAATGAAGCATCGCGCATCTGTGCCGTGGGAGACGCGACCAAGGCGCATCCGCAACGACATGGACGCGAGCCAACGTGGAGATCGCCAAGAGCAATAAGGTGCAAAGCTATGTAAGACTCATGGGCACTCATTCAAACCGCCCGAGTAGACCTTCTTCGTCCCGCCACCTAAATATGGGTCTGTGTTTGAAATGTAAGAAAATAAGAAGAAAATGAGTCCGCACCTTGTTCTCGCACTGATGCGTGTAGGTCGTATTTATGTCGCAAGCAATAAATGATATTGTACGAACATTTATTGGTCCTCTTGATTCTCATGTCGCCCCAACGTAGACTAAGTCCATCGCACTACGTAAACCCGCTATATAAAGGCCTCCTATGGGTTCACCACAAGACATCTCGCTCACCTCCCATCCTAATTCAACTTCCAAACAATGTCGCCCGAGGACCGACCCAACTCAACTCCCCGAGTGGCATGAGCGGCCAAGTGCCATTGCGGGTTTAGGACCATCCCGTCCGTGGTTCGATCCCACCAACACTACGGTTGTAGGTACTTCACGTGCCCGATCCGACAACGACTTCGTGGTAAGAACGACAACTAAATCTTTGGTTTTCGTTATCTTTTCTCAACCTCGATCCATGACATATGCCACTATACACGTAGCCTTGCAAGTGGATCGAATGGGTGGATCAGAGTTCCCAAGATGGCCAAGAAAGATCCCACAGTGGTGGAAAACAAAGGCCAATACTTTGTGAAGATGACTCAGAGCGCGAGATGGTCCGAAAAATCGTGGAGGAGCAAGAGCGCGCGCACAACGTGGACCACATCCGCCTAAACGGTAAGGAGGATGAGCTTGCTCTGAGGAGGGAGCAATTAAGCTCGCGTGAAGCAACCATCAAGCGCCAAGAGCAGAGCTCAAAGTCCGGGAGGCAGCCACAAGAAAAGAAGGATGCAACAACCATCTTCGTGGCGCGACAGAAGGGAAAACAACCACGCTGCACCCAAGAGAACAATGTAATACACCCAAAGAAGTTAAATTTGTAAGGCATGTTAGGATTAGTGGTGGACTAGCTAGAGTTCCACACATGCCATGTATTGTTTCATGTATCGCATATGTAGCGCTGCATTGATTAGTACAAACAATACTCAAACGTGTTCTTATTTTTACGTGGGGAATTTCTACGCTCATTGATTGGTACAAACAATACACTTACACCAAATACCGATAAAAATTTCGAACTAATAAAAATTCTTAACAAAACAATCTCATGTACCACAATCGCTTGGATTTCAAATACATAATCAAGTACAAGTTACAACATATAATACACTTTTGGTACTACTCCTCACGCCTCGCCATCGCACGGGCATAGGACCTCGTAACGCCCTTCGCGCCGTGTTCCGCCCATAGGTCTCGACGACCGCTCGTGGGAACGTGAGCCTATCGGTGACCGTGGGTTCTGCCGCAGTCGACGGCCTTCTCAAGACCCGTCATCGCACACGGGGCGCTACATGCGGATCGGCGCGACAACAAGTCGGTGAGCCAAGCATTAGGATCCGTAGTATGATCCGTGGAGGCCACCAACTCGCTCACCTGAGAGACGACGGTAATCGCCGGTACGCTTCACCTTGCGGGTGAGCCGCATAGGGTACGGTGTAGCCCGACCGCACCATGGCGCCAGACGCTTATCGGAAATTGTCCGAGAATGTCGGATCGCGAGGGAGAATTGGGATGACATCCGCGCCGCGGTTGCACGCTCGTGTTTGCTCGATGTCTCTTCTCGCCTCCGCGACGACGACGCATGTGCGTAAGGTCCTCCGCGAAGACGGCGTCGCGCCAGAGGGTCCCTCCGCGACGACGACGGCCTCACAGACGGTCCCTCCGTGACGACGACGGATCGCCAGAGTCCTCGCGCGGAATCGCGCGACGATCCGCCGCCTTCGCCGCGCGCTGGGTCGACTCGCCGGACGGAAGATGGAGGGGTGAGGGTACGCGGACGACGCCCGTCCGATGCTCAGTCGACATCGCTGGGCCTTCCACACCATGTTGCGAACGCACCCGCTAACATCATCAACAATCGCCTTAATCACCGTAACAAGGTGTTCTATCGTTGTTACTACCCCGCCGAGTTCCCGCCGCTACGCCCACAACACTCGCAAACGGTCCACCGCCACGAACAAACAAAATTGTGTTAGTTAATCCTAAGTCCGAGGGTGGTTACCGATTACGTGCTCAACGCATCGAGTCGCCACGCGCGGCCGCACGGCGCGGGTCCACCTCAAGTCCAAGCGCCCGCGTGGCTAGGATCTTCGTGATCGCCGGTGGGACGCTCGTCAACCTCGTCCCGCGGTGCCGCACGCACCACTCCGCGGTGTCGACGCCCTTCATCATATGGCCGTGCCTCCGCAAAACGGAATCGGTGGCGCTTGCCACGCATCTACCCACGCCGCCGCGTGCGAAGCCGCCGTCGCTTTGTTCTTCTTCGCTTGGTTCGAAAGTCAAACAAAATCAACAAATTATGGTAGGGTAATAACACATGAGTAAACGACCTACAATATTATTAAGCAATACATTACACTTACAAGTGACTACGCCGCAAGCGGTCGCCTAGAGCAGGGGAGTCTCCGGTGCGCTGAATCGCTCATCACCGCTGAGGGTTGTAGGGCTCAACCATATGGGAGAACACCGATGAGAAGTTGTCCTCCAAGACGCCTCATCCTCGTGGCATAGCAAGCTCGGACCGCTCGGGCGCCGTGGCTCGCACGAAGACATCCGCCCAAGGAGCCCATATTACATCGCCCTCGTGGTGGCCTCGACTCGTTGTGGAATTCGGGTATACGCGACGCGCTCGCTTCTAGCCCACCCCAAGATCGCCATACCCATCGGGATCCCATGGTCGGGCCTTCCACGGATCCTCTCGCCCGCCCAACCATAGAAATGTTGTGTGTGCGGGTAAGGGTGGATCGAGACCGAAGCACGGCCGTCCTACAACAAAGTGCTCCCACCACCACACCGAATAGCGTGTGGCAACCCGAGAGCACGGTTCGTTCCTCGCGGCGACGCCGCGTGCCGCCGCGACAAAGTCCGCAGATGTTGTAATACACGCATACCAACCCCAATCAGATCGCGGCACATCTCATCGTCGGCGCCCACGATGGACTCGCAGGTGAATATAACTCGGGTACACCAAGTCCCCTCGCGTGCTAGGGAACATGACCCACCCGAATAAAAATAACAAATATGCAATTAGGTGGCATCGAACCACCTCCTCCGGTGCGTTATCCGGGCAATGCATGAAATTTCGCACCAAGCGTGCGGGATGCCCTTATACTTGTCGGGATAGGATGCCCGGCGATGATGGAGACGCGCTTCCACCACGGACTCGGCGGGGAACAATCGCGACGGCCTCGCACCGCAGTCGGTTATGAAGTCGACGCCTTGCGAGTCACGGCCATCTCCCACCTAAGTGGAACGCAGGGTCTCCGCCGCCAACGATCAACCAAGGCGAAAGAAGGCAAGCATCAATAAGGAGGTTCTCGCCCCATGTTCGATGCGCGAACGCATCGCCCGTGATTGACGGGCTCTGAACAAACCGTTCGTCCAACGGCCACGCCTCCCTGGCCCCCGTGTCACCGAGTTGGTGGTCCATCGCCACCGATCCAAGCATGACAATGATGTCGGGCGCCCCATGCCTCCTCAAGTAGGGGTGGTAGAGCACGTGCCATTGCCGCAAATACGAGTAAGTAGTTAGCAAAATCTAAACGCTATAAATTTCAATAAGCAAATATTAATTACGTAATTACCAAATCGTAATGCTGCGCGATTGCTAATCGACAGTTAATTAGAATGCGCCGCGCTTATGATCGATTCAGAACGCTGCCGGGTTTATAAACGAGAAAAATACGACAATAATGAGATCGATCGACAAGATCGGAATACGCCGCGCTTATGATCGATTTACACATGGGTTTATAAACAGAGAAAAATACGACAATAATGACATCGATAAGATCGATCGCGACACGACGTGACGTAAGGTGGGTCAAAACAAAACACAAATAACGAAAAACAAAAAAAAACAAAAACAGTCAAAAACAAAATAACTTTCGGTGCAATTGCCGCGCCCGGGCCGGGGCAGCCTCCTGCCGCGTGTTTGCAATAAAAGTTAGTGAAGCAGACAATTAATCAAGCAGCAGATATTTTGCCCTCATTGCAGGATCCTGAATGTGTTCTTATCGCGATACGCTAACCAATCCATCCTGCTGAGCTCAACGTATAAAATTATGAAAAATTTAGACGACCAACTACACGATGTCAAGAGGCTAAGCAAATCGTAATTTTTTAAAATCGTTTGTTACATTTTAAAATTTCTTGCAACCCTAATCCTAACCTAATTAACTAACCTCAAACTAACCTAATTAATCCCTAACTTTTACTAATTTTTTTATACATTGCGGTCCGCTAAAACCCTAACTAACATTTTTTTAAAATATATTTTAAAATTTTCGAATTGCGCATGGCAGTGGGGCCATGCGGCAGGGCGGCAGCAGGGGCCATGCGGCAGGGGTGCGCGCATGGGGCGCGTGGCAAGGGTGAACAGAGAGAGGAGAGAGGAGAGAGGCGAGGCGGGGCGGGCGGCGAGGTGGCGCCGCGGATTGGCCGGGGGTGAGCCGATGAACCGCGCCTGTATCGGTAGGTCCCCGCCGCCTTTGCCGGGTAGGCGCCCCGCGCTCGCTAGCCGCGGCACGCCCATCGCTCACGGCTATTTTCGCTAATTATTTCCGAATGGAGCTACTTCTGAAAATAAATTATGCTACAGGGCCAAAACAGTAAAAATTTCCAATATATGCGATCCTGTAAGCACATATGTCTGGTTTTGCAACCCGTGCAAGTTCGTGATTAGATCCCAATCTGTTCTTCCCCACCTCGCTCTGCGCATCTGCTAGCGCGCCGCCCTCCGGTCTCTGCGTGCGCCGTGCGTTCCGCCGGGCTTCCACTGCCTTTTCTCAGACCACTTTCCCGTCGGCTCCCGCTGCCTCTTCGCGCAACCGAGCAGCTCTTTCTTGCACCGTCTCTCCCGTGCGGGCGAGTGCTTGTGCTACTTTCAGATCTGGCTGTGCGCCCTTCGGTCGCCGCCACCGCCGCGTGCCTCCCCGTGTACCCTCAAGTTTCTGCCGCCGCTCGCGGAGCTCCTTCAGGCTCCTTCCACCTCCGCGTCGTCGAGCATCTGTAGGGCTCCCGCCGCCTCAAGGTGTGGCCGTTTGGCTTCCACTGCCTTCGGTCTTTGGATCTGGTTGCTCATCCTCTAGTCTCTACCGCCTATGCATCAAGCTCAAGTGTCGGCTCGGGGCTCTCGCCGCGTCCCGTGCACTGCAGCTCTCTAGTTTTTGCCACTTCTGAGCGCTGCGATGCCTTCAGATCTCCGCGTGCTTCGCACCGCGCGTCTGCTCGTGCGCCTCTGTCAGGCGCCGAGTGCCTTTTGTGCGCTGCCGCACCGGGAATAGCAAGAAGAATCCTCGGTTTAGCCTCATTGTTTTGAGAAACTGTGATTTAAAGATTCTGCATAAGGTTGATTTGCATATTAAGTTTTGTTTTTCCACAGATTATTTGAGTTCATCTTGAGTTAACTGTGGAATTAAATTTTCTACATTGAGATTATTAGCGATTAAGCTTTCGAATTACACATTTAGCAGATGCATCTTCTGATTAGTCATGCATCTGATAGTTCATCTCTGTTCTAGTATTGTCAATTAATGCTTCAGATTAACCTATTTGCTAGTTTTTGGTACCATGAATCAATTGCTATTATGCTAGTCTTGTTTTTAGTTATGGTCAGTGAGATAAGCTCTAGCATCAATATGTTTCTGGCATTTACTAGAGAATAACCAATATGCAGTCTCTGGTTTTTCAATTAACTGCAAGATTGATTATGTTCTCAGATGATATCTTGTGCATATTGTTACAATCTGTCAACTGCGAATTGTGAAAATTGGTTTTGTACCCTGATCAGTTAATATGCATCAGATGTTACTAGCACATGCCTTCAGTTGCTTTCAGATGATTAAGTTTTTGCATCATCTGATTATCCATCTATGCATCTACAGTTTATAAGTTATGGATCAACAAACTGGTTCTGGTATTAATCTTTTAAATGCAGTAAAGTTTATCTTTCATACGGTTTTGTCCTCTGATAAGCATGTTTTTGATTCAGTGCTTCTGATGATTATGTTGTACCTTATGGTATATATTGTGGAATCTCGTCCTCTTTTAATGAATGATTGGATTGATTCAAATCTAGCCAGCTAGTGTTCTACATAGGTTAATTGAAGTTTCATGTTGCCAAAGCAATCTCTGTTATATAAGTCAATTTATTTAGAACAACTAGGCATTTATTTCCATTGTATGTATAATTCATGCATCTATTGACTGGCCCAAAGGAAAGTCAATATTTGACTGAATTGCATGTGCAACTGTGGCAACAAGTATGTAACAGTTATCAAGTTTCCATGTAAACAATAAGTTAGACCAAATTAAGGCATATTGTTTGACAGGATTTACTGTTAGTATTTGTTTGGTACATCAAGGTTACCACTTACAAGTTAATATTTTTGTCCAAAGACTAAATATTAATGGAGCGTTAGGTATCTTGCGTGATGGTATATACCAAATTCTGAATCAATCCTTAAGTATGTTATTCGTGTCCTGATATGAGCATTTAATTTCTTTTATTTCAGCTGCAAATCCTGCTTTCAATATTTCTGCTAGCATCAATTCCATACATATGCTTACTGGTGCAAACTTTAAAGAATGGAAAGAGAACATTTTGATTGTTCTTGGGGTAATGGATCTAGACCTTACACTTCGTAAAGAACAACTCGTTGCTCTTGTGGCTAACAGTTCCATTGAGGAAAAGAAGGAGCATGAGAAGTGGGATCGTTCAAATCGCATGAGTCTAATGATCATGAGGCGTGCTGTTTCGGAAGTTTTTTGGGATAGCACATCAGAACAGGCCACTACAGCTAAGGGTTTCCTTAACAGTCTTGAACAAAGGTTTGCTAAAAATGAAAAGGCTGAAATAAGTACGCTTTTGGCAAAACTTATCTCAATGAAGCATAAAAGTAAAGAAAACATAAGGGAGTACATTATGGAAATGTCTCGTTTCGAAATTAAAGGCACTCAAGTTAGAGCTATCTGAGGATTTGCTCGTGCATTTAATTTTGATATCCCTTCCTACACACTTTAATCTGGTCAAGGTGAGCTATAACTGCCAAAAGGACAAATGGTCCCTTAATAAGCTCATCTCCTATTGTGTGCAAGAGGAGGATAGATGGAAACAAGATAGAGCAGAATGTGCTCATTTGGCTATAACCACTAAAGTCAAGAATAACAAGAGAAAGAGCAATGAAGATGTAAGTGTGCTATCCATAAAGAAAAAACATAATAAACAAGGACCTAAATTGGCTTGTTTCTTTTGTAAGAAGGATGGTCACGTAAGGAAGGATTGTACCAAATATTACACTTGGTGTGCTAAGAAAGGTACAATTCTTGCTATGGTTAGCTCTGAGGTTAACTTAACTTCTGTACCTGAATACATTTGGTGGTTAGACTCCAGTGCAACATCTAACATCAGTGTGTCAATGCAGGGTTGCCTGAACTGCCGAAAGCCAAGTGATGTTGAAAGATTCATCTATGTGGGCGATGGCAAGAAGGTGGAAGTTGAGGCTATAGGCACATTTAGGTTGCTGTTAGAGACTGGATATTATCTAGATTTGAAAGATACTTATATTGTATCGTCTTTTAGGCGGAATTTAGTTTCTATTTCTGTATTGGACAAATCAAGTTATAATTGTTCTTTCGGAAATGGTTCATTTAGTCTTTTTCAGAATTCCAATAAAATTGGTACCGGTTCTTTAATTTGGCATGACAACCTGTATTTGCTTGATACTATTGCCTCATATAATGAAGTTTTGCATACGGTTTTTCGTGGTATAAAGAGGAAATTTACTAATGAGAAATCAAGTTCCTTGTGGCATAAGCGTTTAGGTCATATCTCCATGCAGAGAATTAAGAGGCTTGTACCAGAAGAAATTTTGGATCCCCTGGATTTCACAGATTTTGACATTTGTGTTAATTGTATTAATAGGAAACAAACAAACATGACGAAGTTAAGTGCTAATAGAGCTTTAGATGTCTTAGAACTGATATATAAGGATATCTACGGCCCATTCCCTATGGCTTCTTGGAATGGCCAAAGGTATTTTATCACATTCATAGACGACTTCTCGCGATGTGGTTATATTTATCTTATTCATGAGAAGTCACAGTCCCTAGATGTGTTCAAAAGTTTTAAGACTGAGGTGGAAAACAAACTTGACAAAAGAATTAAGGTCATTTGATCTGACTGTGGTGGAGAATACTATGGCGGAAATGATGGATCAGGTGAACAACGTTGAGGACCTTTTGCTAAATTCCTAGAGGAATGCGGGATCATCCCTCAGTATACCATGCCGGGTTCTCCTAGCATGAACGATGTTGCTGAGAGGCGAAACAGGACTCTTAAGGATATGGTGAGGAGTATGATCAGTCATTCTACCTTACCAGAGTCTCTCTGGGGAGAAGCATTAAAAACTGTAGCTTATTTACTCAACAGAGTACCAATCAAGGCGACTAACAAAACCGCGTATGAACAATGGATAGGCAAAAAGCCTAGCATCAGGCATGTACGTACATGGGGATGTCCATCTAAGGCAAGGCCGTACAGGCCTAATGAGAGAAAATTGGACTCAAGAACTGTTAGTAGCTATTTTGTTGGTTATTCTGAAAGATCAAGAGGTTACAAATTCTACGATCCCACTACTAAGACAATTTTCGAAACGGGAAATGCCCGATTTTTTGAGGATGTTGAATTTGAAAGGGGAGATATGGTTAGGAACATTAATTTTGAAGAAGTTTTTGAAGGGGATTTATTTTCTCTTCCTTTGGTTATTCCTAATAATGATCGGGATCAATTTTTTATACTCGGTATTATTGAGGAAAATACTATTCAAAATAATGTCCATGAGGTTCCTCCACAAAATGTTGTTCCTGCAGAAGAACAAACTCATCAACCTGAAGAACCAGTGCCATTAAGAAGATCCACTAGAGAAATAAGAAGTGCAATGTCTGATGATTACATTATCTTTCTTCAGGAGAATGAGGCTTGTAGTGAAATTTGGGGAGAAGACCCTATCAATCTCCAAAACACCCTGCAAAGCCCAAATTCAGCTAATTGGATCAATGCCATGAATGAAGAGTTAAAATCCATGAAGGATAATAACGTTTGGGATCGTGTCCCATTGCCAGAAAGAAACCCATTGGTTGCAAATGGATATTTAAGGCCAAACAGGATTCGAAAGGCAATGTGAAAAGATATAAGGCTCGTCTTGTTGCTAAAGGATATACTCAAAAGGAAGGCATAACTATAAAGAGACTTTCTCTCTGGTTTCTTCGAAAGACTCTTTAGGGTCATTATGGCACTTGTGGCATATTTTGATCTTGAGCTTCATCAGGTGGATGTAAAAACAACGTTTCTAAATGAAAACATTAATAAGACGATTTATATAGAGCAACTAGAAAACTTTGTGGTCGGTGACCCAAAGCAAATGGTATGCAAATTAAAGAAATCCATCTATAGGCTGAAACAGGTTTCCCGGCAATGGTACCACAAAGTTCATGAGGTTATTATCTCTTTTGGTTTTGAGGTAAATACAGTTGAGGATTGTGTGTATCATAAATTCAGTGGGAGTAAGTTCATATTTTTGGTTTTGTATGTTGATGACATATTGCTTGCTTGTAACGATATAGACATGTTGCATGAAACCAAGAGATTTCTCGCTAAAAATTTCGAGATGAAGGATCTTGGTGATACTTCTTTTGTATTAGGAATTCAAATATACCAAGATCGCTCTCAAGGTGTACTTGGATTATCACAAAAGAACTATATCGATAAGGTATTGCAAAGTTTTGGCATGCAGAACTATACACCTTTAGATACCCCTGGGGCCAAAGGTGAAAAATTCAGTCTTAGCCAATGTCCTAAGAATGATTTTGAGGTTAAGAAAATACAGAGTATCCCCTATTCATCTTTGATAGAGAGCTTGATGTATGCTCAAGTTTGCACTAGACCAGATATAGCATATATTGTTGGAATGCTAAGCAGATATTTAAGCAATCCAGGATTGGATCATTGGGTCACAGCTAAACGGGTGTTGTGGTATTTGCAAAAGACGAAGGATTTCATGCTCACATATAGGAAGTCAGATCAGTTGGAGATCATTGGGTATTCTGATTCTGATTTTGCTGGTTGTCAAGATACTCGCAAATCCACTTCAGGTTACATCTATTTACTTAGTGGAGGTGCGGTTTCTTGAAAAAGTGCTAAGCAGTCACTCATTGCCCCGTCCACAATGGCACCTGAGTATGTTGCTTGCTATGAGGCTTCAAATCATGGGATATGGTTGCAGAACTTTGTCACAGGGCTTTGAATTTTGGACTAGGCTGACAGACTACTAAAGTTGTATTGTGACAACAAGTCTGCAGTTATGTATTCTAATAACAACAGGAGCTCGTCAAAGTCTAAGCATATAGACATCAAGTTCCTAGTTGTGTAAGAAAGAATTCAGAGTGGTAAATTGTCAATTGAGCATATAGGTATAGACTCCATGATTGCAAATACGTTCACCAAAGGATTGACACCTAAAGTGTTCTATGAGCATGTTGCTCATATATATGGGTGTGGTTTCACCTGAGGAATTCAGTTTTAGTGGAAGTTTGTAATTTTTATGCTCATATGACAATACTAGTTTGGCGTAAAGACCTTTAGTTATATTCTCTAGAGAAATAAAGTTTATATTCTTTTACTTTGAATTCATATCATCTCATTTGGTTCTGAGAAGATGTTTTGATCTCATAAGGTATAAAGTTGGACCAGTTGGAAATAGACATGTTATGATCACATCTCATGTAATTTCCATGCTACACATCCATATTTGATCCATGTCATTATTTTATGTTGACATATGTGACCATTGATGGGTTTAGTTACGCTTTAAGGTGACGAGGACCGTTTTGATCCTATGTTGATATATTGATGGACCGGATTGGTTTAAAGATGCTCATGACATAGATAGCATTTTTGGAACTCATAAAGTTTTGATATATATTTACTCATGTAGTCCAAGTGGGAGATTGTTGGATTAATTTCCGTTAAGTGGACCCAATAAATATTTTCTTTCTATTTTGGTTGGCTCAAATATATAAAGTGATCAAATATTTATTAAGAGCCAGAGTATCTATTAGGGATAAATATGGACTTGGATTTAAATCTGTGTAGAGACCTATTTGGAATCTATCTCTAATTATGGGACGGGATAGGATTCCATGCCAAAAGGCTACAAATAAGGGTTAGGTTCTCTCAGCAGGGTATCTCATGCCATACCACCTATCCCTATCAGTAGTTGGAATTTGTGGCTTACCTCTTGTTGGGAAAGACCAAACCCTAGGTAGATTGAGCACTAGTTCGTCTACTGCTTCGAATTAGATCTACGACGAACAATGACATCGTTATCAGGTATGCTTCCGCGTTTACAATTTTTTTATGGGTGTTGCAATTACCACATATGCAATCCTGTAAGTTTTGATCATCTGATTTAGATTAAGGGCGAAAGGAAGTGTACATGCATGTGTCATGTGTGTGAATGAGTTCAACTTGGAATAAGAAACTCTATCGGTACATCTTGATTCTTGAAGAAATGTACTCGGTTCATCCCTACAAACCGCAATAGTACACCAAGAATTGGCATACATTGGTTTACTTCAGTCTTACAGAGGCCGCATGTTTAAAAGGGAATGAGCCATTTGGAAGTACCATCCCGGATTGGAGTCGCCACCATGCAGCCGTGCTCCACCGGCTTGAAGCCGGCACCGCTCCACAGTGCGCATCGCCGTGCTCGAAGCCGGCATCTCGGGTCGAGCCATCACGATGCACGTATGCGCCTGCACGCGCACTGTCCGTAGCTCCCGCATACACCGGCCGCCGCACCGGCCTCCCCGCCGGCCTGAATGCCGAGCCGCACGCGCGCCGCACCACCCAAAGCTGCACCCACCGCTCCACGTCTCTCCAGCATCCCCACGCCCCCGCACGGGCTCCCGTCGAAGCCTACACACGCCGGCACACTTGAAGCCGCTGTCCCCACGAGCGCTTGCATGCACCACCAGAGACGCGCAACCCCGACATTGTCGCCGGCCGATGACATCGAAGCCATCGCCAGCCCTGCACGTGGTCGCGCCGTCTCCATCGCGTCGGCCTGCGCGCCGCCCAAAGTAGTAGTGGCCAGCCGCCACACGAGCCAGCCGTGCCTTGTGGCTGTTTGTCATCGGCCGCCTCCTCATGGCTCCCATGGAGCCGCCGCCACCTCTTTGACTGGCCAAATATGGGCCCAAATGGGCCAAGGAAAGAAGGACCAACAAGAAAAAAAGAGGGGTGGTTTGGCTAAAAAAAGAAAAAAAGGAGGAAAATAGAAAAATCCTGAAATTTGCAAAAAAAACCCCTCGAAGTTCTAGAAATTAGGAGGAAATATTTCGGAAAAGAAATTCTTGAAGAATAACCCCTCAGAAATTAAAAAATTACACAAAAATTTCTCAGAATTGAAATTTAGCGGTTTAACCCACTAAAAATATCAGAATTCACTGAAAATTCATATTTCAGCAGAATAGGGCCTTGGGAATTCAATTTTTGAATAATTTTGAACTTTTTGAAGCATGTTTAACTTCGTTATTGTTATTTCTATGCAATTTATTTATTGTATTTACTGTTTTGATTATCTGTGATTGTTTTTATTACTTTTAATCACTAAAAATAGCAATAAATCATGAAAAATACATAGGAAAATATGGGATCACGAACCGGGAGTTCGAAGAATATTATGAGAATTTTGCAACCATTTTACGCAAATTACCAGTAGTAATCCTATAAACTCTTTGAATGAATATGAAGATGACTGGCATCACGAACCAGGAGTTCGAAGAACTGACCCAGCATAGACAGAATTTGTACCAGTCTTCAACTCTGTGATAAGGTAATCATGGATGAGCAAAAGATTGAGAAGACTCTCTTTACATTTCACCAGAATGCCGTGCAATCCACACGCAACTATCGTTAAGACGACTACAAGGAGTATGCTGAATTAATTGACATCATGCAAGTTGTAGAAGATCAAAATGATGCAGTAGCAATGTTGGCCATGAAGCCAATGGTAGCAGCTACAAGGTGATGATGCCTCTCACGAAGGAGAGGGACAAGAAGGGTAAGGTCGTGGGTCGCACGTTATTGATGTTTTACAGTCTAAGAAGAAGGACAAAGGATAGCATGAGGCATAACTCACCATTGCAGACATAGAGGATCAACAACCATTAATTGCACTCATAGATGTGGACAGCCTAGTAGCAGCCCCCATCATCCCACCTTTGGACATCGTAGCGGCCATAGCCGTAGTTGCCCAAGAGGAGAAGTTCGCCATAGAGCAAATTGAGGCAGAAGTTTCTGAATACTTCTCTGTTTCAATCTATTGCACGCATTGCACTTGGATCTTTTATAGTAACTTACAGTTTATAATTGAAGCAGAATATTGAATTATTTTATTCTTTGAATAATGATTATAAGCTCTAGGAGAGCAAAACATTAAATTCTTATGATGAGTTCTACAAGACTTTATTTCCCGTATTTATAATAGCAAGTTATGTTATGATATCTGAAGTATTTTATTTATGTGTTGCTTGCTTTATGTTGCATATTAATAAAGTATATTATATTAGAACGCGTGTGTCGCCCTATGGAGGAAGTGTGCTTAGCAGGTAGCGACACAACGAATGCCATCCTAAGAGAAAAAAAATTTCCAGTCGATCAGCAAGAATGTTGATAGTCTTACGACAATCGTAAGCAGCGATACTTGTATAATAGGCTCAGGAAGAGCCACAATTATACTCCCGATGGGCACAACTTTGGTCATTAAAGAAGCCTTGTTGTACCCAGAATTAACTAGAACTCTCAAGGATGTTCGCGCTAACGGTTTCCACGTAGGGACTGAAGAAGAGTATGGTAAGAAATACCTGCTCATTGCACACTGTGAAGAAAGTGGAAAAGGGTATTAGAATGACTTCCTTCATATGAATTATTAAGGCACCTGCAGCTTGTACTGCCTTGAAAGTCGTATTTAGAAGCTATGAACTTTTTTTATCTCTAGCATGATAGATTATGCCACCCAGGTCTTTAGGATGACGAGAAATATAATTAACAATTCATAGGGATAATACAAATGTAAAGAATTTCTCGAATCAGGAAGATTTTGTGTGCCCCGTATGTGCCACCGGGAAATTAATTACTAGACCTTCTGTTATGAAAGCGAAGGATGAAGTCCCTGCATTCCTGGACCGTATCTAGGGAGATGTTTGCGGTCCTATACAGCCCGTGTCAGGGCCATTTAGGTATTTTATGGGTGCTCATTGATGCTTTCCCGAAATGGTCGCATGTATGTTTATTGTCTACGAGAAATCACGCTTTTGCAAAGCTAATCTCGTAGATAATTAAAATTAGAAATAATTTCCCTGATCATCATGTGAAGTCTATCAGAATGGATAACATGGGAGAATTTACTTCGAAGGCATTTGATGATTATTGCATGAAAATGGGAATTAAAGTTGAGCACGTACCACATGTCCACACCCAAAATAGACTAGCAGAGGCATTAATTAAAATGATTAAATTTATTTCCCGACCACTTTGAAGAATTGTAATTTACTAACTATATGTTGGGGACACACAGTCCCGTAGCAACTCATCAATTTTAAACCATCGGCATATAACATCCATTCACCTATGCAACTAGCACAAGGGTCGGCACCGAAAATTTCTCATCTTCGTAGGTTTGGTAGCAAGGTTTATATACATATACCACCACCGCAGCGAACTGCAATGGGTCTTCTCCAAAAGTCTGAGATATACGTTGGTTATGAGACAACTTTCATAATTAGTATCGTATTGCAGTACAATTTTATTTTCTTTAAACATGAGAGAGTATTAATTATTTCTACCATGATACACACAATTAGTATCGTATTGTCAAGGTCTTCCTAATAACAACGAACAAGCTTGCATAGAAACAACGTCGCATCAACATAATCATGCTATGAACCCATAGAAAAATGTACTCTCACCATTCATGTTACTTTCAACTTACCACTGTTGTTGAACCATTGAATATAGTATGGGTGGGGATGAGGGTTGGTTAGCAAAGCAAGCTTCTCCACCATATCCATACTCGTCAAATTGTTACAACTCCCACCATCAACAATTATGCGAATCGAGCGTTTCTTGACAACACCCTTGATTTGGAACAAACTATGGCGCTGATTTTGCTCAGCACGAGAAATTTGAGCACTTAGTACGCGTTGCACTATAATGCTCAAATACTTGTCAGCATCTTCGGCGCTAACATGTTCCGCCTCATGATCAGATTCATCATCATTTCCTACAGGGTCAGTTGTAAGCATAACATATGTTTCATCATTAAAATCACTAGTAGAGGAATACCCACCATCGTCACGTATAATTAGTACGCGCTTGTTTGGACAGTCCCGCATCATGTGTCCATAGCCTTTGCACCTATGGCATTGAATACACTTAGTTCGTCCTGTCGAAGCAACCATAGATGAGGTTTTTTTTGCAGAAGCTTGTGGTGCTAATTTGGCTACTTCAGAAACTCGTGATGCTGAATTTGAAGTAGCGGGGCGTTGCTTGTTGTTGAAGGGTGATGGTGGGGGTCCATTGGTGGCTGGGGTAGTAGAGGTGCGTGCTGTCCATGAATTTGTGCGACCTGTAGAAGAGTTAGATCGTATCCTCGTCTGGCATCGCTGCACTTCACGTTCAGTTTTGCAAGCAAGATGTAACAATCTAGTAATGGAGTTATAATCTTTATAATCAAGGATGTCTTGAATTTCTCGATTCAATCCTTCCAAAAATCTAGCTATTGATGCCTCCTCATTCTCATCTAAACCACAACGCAATATACCAATTTGCAATTCTTGATAGTAGTCTTCCACAGACTTTGTACCTTGTCGTAAGCGTTGCAATTTATTTAACAAATCACGAGCATAATATGAGAGAATAAATCGATGTCGCATAAGCAATTTTAAAGCCTCCCAAGTGTTAGTTATGTTATTGGGATGTTGACGATAATGTTCTTTCCACCAAACATAAGCAAATTTGGTAAATTCACTAGTAGCTGCCCTAACTCGTCTAATCTCAGGAAATTCATGACAAGCAAATTTTTGATCCACAACTAGTTTTCAATTAAGATAACCATCAGGATCATATTTACCATTAAAAGAGGGCATAGTGAATTTAACCTTAGTAAAAGAATCATCATGGTCACGTACCTCACGTCGTGAGGGGTCTCGTCGCATACCTTGTCGATTAAAATGCAACTGTCGATGAGCTCGATCGTTGTTGTGGTTACTCATGTCATTGACCTCGGTATCTGTCATATAGTCGAATTCATCTTGTCCTTTTACCACCGGTGTAGCAAGGGGAACAGTAGTGGATGCCTGGGCAATCTCGTCAAGGCATGCCATAATACCTGTCAAAGAAGTGTTAGTGATGCCTTGCGCTCTCTCCATCGCAGCGAGTGTGACGTTTGTCTCAATCTGGGCACCCTCAAGTTGAGCAAGTCGCTCATTCGTGACCCTGACATCTTTCTCAAGACCCTCCGTACGAAGATTCATGATAAGCCAAAAATGTTGTACGCTTGCCTTTGTACGAGGAGTATAAGATGTATCATCATCCAAATGCTCCGCAGAACCTGCCATTGTTAGCAAAACACAAGTATCTGTCCCTAGCAACTACTAGGATGTGGTGGTTCAAAAGTCGCTTACACTCAATCCTTCTATCAAATTGTTATTGATTCTTGCTAAGCAAACAGGGGTGATCGGCAACCAGCGATGTCAATGTATCTCTGAAGATTGAATGGAGCAATTGCTAGGTGAAGTTCAGCCTGTACGGTGTAGAAAAGGTGTAGCTGGGAAGGCTCAAGTATAGTAGCAATGGATTAGCAACTATCAATTCAGCAATGCAAGTTGAACAAAAGTTCAAGGTACTAGTCAATGTTGCTGATCCTCGCCTAGACTGGGGAATAGCTAAACCAACAATGGAAGTAAGTAGAGGAATACAAATGTAGCAGCAAATGATAGAGGTGCCAATAGCCCTGGAAGGGAGATTTTTTTTTTGCTTCTCTTTTTTTTTGCTCCTTTTTTTTTGCGAATATGCACCTGACTCAAATCTCTTCAAATCCCTCTTCCAGGCCTAGGGAGGTATATGGGTCACAAACTTTTTGTAGAAGGTAGGGTTATAAAGGTAATTAAAAGATACTCTCTCTCTCTCTAAACTTTGAATTTTTTTTAATCACAATGCTGAAGTCAGATGAATCTTAGGTTTTTCTTCTGGCAGCACGAAAACAACTTCTATTTTTTCTTTTCCTTTTTTTTTGCCCGAAATTTGAAATTAGGCTTCGATTGCCACGACAGGAGCGGTAGATGTTTTGGTGGCTGCGGCAAAGATTGGTGGGCAGTGGCATGGTAGGTGGGTGGGTGCTGCAGTAGTGAGGGCAGCGGCATGGCAGGGGGTGATGCGTGCCGCGGCAGCGAAGGTAGCGAGGTATGAACTAAACATTGACCATAGCTAAGACCAGCAATGTGACACGACGATGCAACACAAACTCAACAATGCAAATTACTAAAAAGAAAGATGCAATGGCACAATCGGTCTTGGACTGAAAGGTGATCTAATCCTATACTTTTTTTTGGCTTTTTCTGGACTTTCGAAAATAAACACCCTAACTATGAAAGACAGTAAATTCTCACCGAGCAACCTTGAGCTCTGATACCACTTGATAGAGGCGGAGTGGCCGATCTTTCGACCAAAATTGATAACTATCAATTTTGGTGGACGTGACTCACGATCCGACTACAACCGTACGATGACGCTTGCGTCTTAGCAATCGTTGAACCAACTCCGAGATGTTATTGACCTTGCTGAAAGCGCGATCAACCTGAACACGAGGTTCAATTCCTGCGAGCAATTGAAGAACTAGCAAGAATAAGATGTAGGCAATTTGATATTACGTATAGGATTGTAGCGTATATGGTATTGAAAACAAAGGTGGGATCCCGAATGCTGTCTTGATAGGTGGTCGACCGACACAACTGAAGAATAAAGGTTTGCATAATGGCTAAATCTAAACTCAACGAAATCCTAGTTCTAGCAAAGGGAGGTGGCGGCTCCAATATGGGGAGACGACCAGGGATTGCGGCCAGGGAAGTGGATGCACGCCCCTAGGGTTACAAGGCCCATGGGCCCAAGAGGAGGTGGCAGAGCACCCTTTTGACTCGGGCTAAAAAATAGATACGATTATTTTGTTTATTGTGGCCGGCTCAGATGGAATTTGAAGATGAGGTTGGATCCGTTGGAAAGTAGACTTAATAAGCTTTCAATGAAGTCCAATAATGTCCAAAACAAAGTCCGTATGAAGAAGTTACGGCCGTTTGAACTTAGTGCTATCGCAATAGTCCGAATTCTAATCTAGAACGGGTCCAACTCGAACTCTTGCTTGGCTCGGACCCGAAGTGACGTGGTGATCTCCATTGTGCCTTTCATGCCTGTCCATTACTCCACATGCCTGTCTTTCGTCCTTTCCCATGTTCCTAAGTACAATTAAATCACTTACATTAGGTAGCAGTCTATTCTCAGTAATATATAAACCTATGAACGAATTCACCTGGTAAATAAGACGGCGAGCACGAGCTCGAGTAAGTGGTCCTTGTAACACTGGTTGTAGATGAGTTGTGTGTGTAGGCGTGGTTGTATCCAAGTTAGGGATGTCCTCATCAATATCCTTCGAAAGTTCCGCTGGTCAGGAGATCCTTGCTGCAAGACAAGGACCCGTACAGACCTAAAGAAGAGGAGGGGGAAGTCCTGGACTGGAGTTCCAATACTTAAGTGCGATAGGAGTACTCATGTATTTAGTAAATTGTACTAGAACAGACATTGCATTTGCCATAAACCTATTAGTAAGGTATAGTGCAAAACCTACTAAAGGTATTGGCAGGGAATGAAGGACATCTTCCGATACCTTCAAGGAAGCAAAGAACTTGGTCTGTTCTACAGAAAGAACTAAAACCTAACTATGAATGGCAATGCAGATGCTGGGTACCTGCTAGATCCGCATACAACCAAATAGCAAACAGGCTATGAACTCGTATGTAGTGGAACTGCAATTTCATGAAAATCGTCTAAGTAGAGTCTTGTATTGACTTCGACGAACCACTTGGAAATAATAGCATTGTAGGAGGCCTCATGAGAATGTGCTTGGCTTCGACGGATGATTCATCACATCTAGCAGTCATGTGGATTGAATACCGCATAAACCCCCACTATTATTTATAAAGATAATGTAGTTTGTGTTGCACAAGTGCAGATGGGTTATGTGAAGAGTCATCTCACAAAGCATATCAACCTAAGTTCTTCTATGCTCATGAATTGTGAAAGATGGACAAAATTGGAGTACTGCATACTAAGTCATGTGAAAATCTTGCAGATTTATTCACTAAGTCACTTCCAGCATCTAGCTTTGAAAGATGTATATGTGGAATTGGAATGATGAGACTCAGAGAAGTGCAAAATTCAGGAGGAGAATCTTCATGAACTCATTATTGAAATTTGATCACGGAGATCGAGTACCCAAAGAATAAATCCTAGAGATTAAATGAAATCGAGTGGATTGTATTATTTTTCCCTTGACGAGTTTGTCCAGAAGTTTCTCAGCTAAGGTTTTTAATGAGGCAATTCGTGCAGCACAGCAGAACGTATTTCATGTACTCTTTCTTCAAATTTTTACCACTGGGTTTTTAAGGAGTTTTAATGAAACATGAACATATCGGATGAGTGCCTAATGGGGAGTGTTAAGAAACCAGGCCCAGGCCCAGGCTGGCAGTCCTGGCCCAAGGTGGGCTTCTCATCCCAAACCCTAGCAGGGGTTCTCTAGCCTATAAATATAGAGTACTAGTCATTGTAAAAAGCTGATTGCTCCATGAAAGAATAAAGAGAAGCAAGAAACCCCCCTTATCTCTGTGTTCAATCTACTATTCTGTTCTTGTGTTCTCGCATTGTTCTAAGCGATTCTACGGTTATCTACAAAGTGATCGTTCGAACTGAACTCGCCAGTGACAGTTCCTCAACAAATACTTGCTATCTCACATGTATTCTTCGGTTCTACCAACCTAACGATATATGCGCTCTGCTACTTTAGTCTTAACACTTTCCCCCCTACACCCAACATATGCAAAACAAATATGCCACCTACTATCTAGATCGCAGCCTTTTTCTACGCAATTTTTTTGGTTATTTCAGAACCGTCTCTGTTTTTGTAACGTGTTTTTTTTTTTTTTGTCTATACGCCGTTTATGGTTCTACATTGTGCAACATAGTCTCTTTGCATCTATGCTTTAAAATATTAAAAAAGGAAAGACAGACTGTGCTCTAAAGAAGAAAAGAACAAAAGGAAAGCTCAGTCTCGATCAGTAACCATACTATCTGCAACTACAAGCAATGAACCATGCTTTTGGCGATGCCAAAAGCTTGTACCATTACCATTACACCCATCCACCAAAACATATCGCTACTCGATCTTGCAGTACCTTCTGTTCCCAAGCTTTGCCACCAGCTATGACCAAGTGAAATTTTCTTTCATTTTGAGCAACATGGTCAAGTGATATATCTGCATCTGGGATTGGATTTCTTGGACAGGACTTCTCTTTTCTCTTCAAGTCTTTGTTTCGCTCCTCCTCGGCTTGATTTGACTCGTGGATACAGAGGTACATAGAAAATATATAAGCTTGTTTTTGTCACAGATTTAAGCAATGTCGGACCAGGAATTAAGCATCTCACCTTTGTAGGGAGTGGAGAAATCTTAATCTGCAGCCGATGGGTTAGATATATTTGTCATGCTGTTTTCTTTGCTGCTGGTATTAGTATCCCGCAGAGTTGGTAATCAAAATGACTACTAGACCACCGAAGACCCACTACCTGGTTGGTACCTCTTCTCCTTACTAACCTCGCGCAGAGTTGTTCGTTTATGATTTAGTAGTGTTTGAAACTTTGCTTGTGCATCCGTTGTCTTAATCACGTGATTATACTCCGCGAGCAACACTGCTTGAATCACACTGCGTCTGCAGTGGCCGGGCCACATTTCAAACTTAATCCCAAGACTCACAAAGCAAACCTTAGAGAAGGGAATATAGCCTAATGCTCGTAGGTATTGTCTAAATTACATTGAACCAGGTCTAGATACTATAATACAAGTTGATGCGGGCTGTCCAATCTTCTCAACGTAGGATTAAAGATAACTTGCGTGACCGAACGATCCGTAGCTGCTCACCCGCTGCCAGATGCAATGGACTTACAACTCTTTGAATTCGCCTAACTACACGCTTAACGATAGATCCATGAGACCACCAAGTGGATGATATCGAACCCTCAATCCGCAGCAAAAAAGCAAGAATGATCTTTGGTAGAAGAACGTCCTATTCCCCTTTATGTTGCGGCGGTGTCAAGCAAATAGGAAGAACAGGCGCAAAGCTTTATGTAGATGCAAAAAAACAATCTATTTTCTGAATTAAACGTGGTCTGTGTAAAAAGTCACAATACATAAATTATTTAAAGACACTAGGTGGAGACTCCTATTTTGTTCAGCCTTAAGGAACCGAACATAAATCTAAACGGACTCAATAGGGAAAAAGAAAACATTTGCAAGATATGGCATCACCTGCGATTGGCGCAACTTGCAATATATCTGGAGTTATATGTACAAAATTGAAATCTAGCAAATTTTGAAAATTGACTTGGTAATCATGACCTAAAACTTTACTATCGGAATATGTACAAATTTAGAAGCAAAATGGTAAAAAGTAAATTTTAATTTTTGAAATTTAAGATTTTGTTTTTTTTATTATTTTTAGAGTTTGTATATTGATGTGTTTTGTTGGAAATCCATATATACCATGAAGGAAAAAGTTTGGTCCGTTCAAACTAATATAACATGATGGACCTTTAAGGGTTTTTTTTTTTTTTTTTTTTTATTTATCAAAGTACGGTTACGGTTATGATTCTTAAATGTTTCGAACATAATAAAATAAAAATATAACCGGTGTATCCCATGGGTTGATGTATAAGCGGGAACACTTCCCAAAATTAATCTCGATCTTGAATGCCAAATGAACAATGATGGCTACAATAAATCAAAACCACCCCCCTCCCCCCTTCCACCTCGCTAAAAAGCTGCTATAACATAGGCTAAGTATCAAACAAATTTACTTGTTGGAAGTGCCCTAATGAAAACATGGGATTTATTATAATTAAACTGTGCTCTTAACTTATTTTCAAAGATAACACATTTTCAAGGAACTAATTCGTCAAGTGCATGCATGAAGCAATGAAGACAAGCTCATGCGTGAATGGATGGGTTCATATCACAAAGACTATGACTAGATGGAATAAGCTGGGGAATTATCTCACCATTATATGACATAATATTCAACTAGGAGGGGGAGCGCAAGAGTTCATTCTCATTTGTAAGAATTAAGACTTGAATGCCATGCTATAATCTCAATGCTCTCCTAAAAGCTAAATTGTACGAATCCTAAAGCACAATTGGGCCTCGATAAGTTTAATCTGTGATGTGGCTTAATGACATTCTAGTCTTTGGTATCAACTTTATTAAGAATGGACGATATCCAATTAGCTTGTTTAAACGCGTATATACGTGCTGGAACATTAACACATTTTGTGGCAGACACTAACACACTTTTAGACGGCAGCAACCCATATATGTTGTACATGTATGTATTACTTTTGATGACGCAGGCCTTCTCAATGACCTTATAATTAAGATTACGTCATCTGTCACGCCGACTAACCTTATAATTAACACTGCATCATCTTTTGCTTTAGTTTATTCATACGCAAAATAGATACTAAAGTTATAGTACCAATATATGTATTGCGGGAGTCACATCTAACAGCCGTTAATGCATGCAGTGGGTCAATGATTTTGATGACGCCGTCAAACTAGTGCTTGACCTTCTGCGTGATAGCGATGGTACTGCATTCTTCTTCCATGGCTGGAATGGTCTTGGGGCATCTGCTGTTCTTAGAGCTATAGCTGAACTCCTAAAATCCACAGCAAGTGATGCTAGCACCAGAAAGCATTTTGGGAAAATTATCCACGTAGACTGCTCTATGTGGAAAAGCAGAAGGGCGATGCAGAGGGCAATTGCGGAGGAGCTAAACCTTCACCATTTAATGCCCACGTTTGATAAGCAGGATGAGGAAGATGATTTCAGAGGCGTACATGACAGCTCCAGGGCAGAGATAACAAGCATCGGAAGTGTAATCCATGAATCTCTAATAAATAAAAGATTTCTGATGATTTTTCATTATGGAGGAGATGAAGAGATCGATCTGTTCCCATGTGGCATTCCTGAAATTGGACGACGCTTTGGTAAAGGTAAATTGTTATGGACCGATCATGGAAGATTTCAGCTCTCAAAGAGTAAACAGAGGTTGAAATCAAGTTCAGTTGACATACAGATGTCTTTCAACAATGGAGTCTGGCAACAACTGCGTCATTTATTGCACAAAGAAGCTGTTGAAGTGATTGGTTACACCGGTACGGATGGCATCGACCCAGCAATAGTTGTGGATTGCTTCTTTTACTCACTGTTCCTGACAGAACAAGTACGTGGAAACTCTATCCATGTCGACTATGGTTGGGGTACTCATGCTTGCAACTATTGGATATGTGATGGAATCCTCCAAGGGGACAGAGCTTGGGAGGTTGGCAATGCATTGTATGGAGTGATACGATGGTTGGGCTATTCTTCACGTGAAACAGAAGCTTTGAATCGGCGAATAAAAACCCACGAAGGCTGGAAGTCAACCACCTCATACAAACCACAAGCACTATTTCCTGTTCCTAGTAATGCATCATCCTATTTCCTAACATTTGGAGGAGGTGGTCAGCCAGAACTACGAAATGATTTGTTTGAACTAGCCAGCAACCTCCGTGTGCTAAAACTCCGCAAGTGCAGCTTTGATTTTGCATCACCCCCTTTCCTCTGCTGTCAGAACCTAAGATTCCTTTGGCTTGACCAATGTACAAACGCAGGGAAGGAGCAAGGTGAAGTGCCATGTTTCCCAAACCTGATGGTGCTTGATGTACGTTCCACATATTATCTCTTATTGCCCCAGATGATAGAACTGATGACCAATCTCAGGGAGCTAAATACAGAGGGAGTCTCATGGGGGACTATAAGCCATGCATGCAGAAAGCTACAGAACCTTCAGAAGCTCCGATTAACAGAATCTTCAGAAGTGATCACAGTGGACTGTTGCTCTTCCGTAGATATGATGAATCTTGAGCTCCCTGACTTGTCTGGCAACACTCACATGGAATCGTTGCCAGCGATGTCATTAGCAAGAAGTCTGAAAATGCTTGTTCTTGATGGTTGTTCCAGCTTGGTGCATGTTGCACTTGAAAGAGCTCCATTGCTCGAGATTTTTAGCTTTGATGGTTATGGCTCAGCAGAGAACTGGACGCATCCCATACAACTGCTAGAAAAGGAATTGCGTCCTAAGCCTCCTACAGATCCAATCAAAGCCAAGGTCAAAAAGATCTCCCTAGAGGGATGTGCTCGACTGCGTAGTATATACTTGCGTGGCTTGGCCAATCTTGAGGAGTTGGACCTCTCTGGTACGGCCATCAAAACACTTGACCTCGGTGCAATGGCTGTCCCACAGCTCAAGAAGTTATTCCTACTGGGATGTGCAAGTGCTGCATGTAGACACTCGGGGGAAGACAAGATCAGTGGTCTGCTGTGGAGAACGGAGGTTTGTTGACATCGACACATCTATTACTTCTACAGATGGAAGGCTCATTTGGTCAGTCATGATGAGAGTTAGTTTGGGCAGTCATTTGGTCAATAAGGTGCACATCCATGTGTCTTCTATGTCACACAGTCAAGTCAGCATCACCAAAAGTATTGAGGTGATTGGGCCCAGCCAAGTGGACATGGTCCCAACAGGACCATTATTGCCGTACAAGGATATTGGCCTTGTGGAGGATGTTACGTGCTCTGCCTTGATGTGGGATTGCCAACAGCTTCAGGCTTTGGATGCGCATATCGAGATTGGCCAAGAAAGCCACAATTTAGAGAGTATGCATGACAATGAATATTTTATAGATATCCTTAATTACAAAGTTCAATCATTGCATGTGCACGACACTTCCTCAATCACGACTATCACTCCAATCACGACTATCACTCCAAGGATGGTTCTAGAAATTTGGGACCGCCTCGAATGGTGTCATGTTGAGAGGTGCCCCAAGCTGCACACTCTCTTTACTTGTGACAGAGGACGACATATTTTTTCTACCTTGAAGACATTTTCAGCGTATGATCTCCTGATGGCCCATTGCATTTGGAGCAAAGGAATAAAACGTACTCCAAGGTGTGATTCCTGCTAGTGTCCCAATTAGCTAGCAATAGCTCTCTATAGCTTTTCAATACACGCAACATGACATAACGCCCAAAAAATTCCTTAAATTAACTTAGCTACGGTCATGCAGTAGACCACTACTACTGCTAGAGCTAATAGCTTATAGCTGTTATACCTGACCACTATACAATATCTTTACTGTTTATTCATTTCTTTTCATGGCATGTTTAGAATATGATTCTATTTATATAAAGTAATAAAAAATTTGATTCTTTTCCATTAAAATAGTTTAGTATACAGAGATTTACTTGACTATTCAGTTTTGGATATGTATAGGTTTTAATGATATAATGGATTGTATTTCTCTCGCTTGTTTTATTTATAGTTTATTATATTAACTATTAACTATTTTGTTCATACTTATATACTTAATAGAAATGGTGCTTTGTATATGATTTGTGATCCTAATTGTAGGATTATGAGGTAATAATATTCAATATCTTAGTTTTAGATTGTCATGTTTCTGTTTTGCTAGCGTTTTTTTTTGTTTATAGAATTTAGACAAAGCTAAAAACTAATATAGTTTTTGAAAAATATCATGTTACGGACCGACCTAGCTTGGGTGGGCTTCGGTTGTTTGGGCCGTGGGCCAGGAGGCTAGAGAGGGAATTGAGTCAGACTACAAAGGGAGGCTTCATCAATCAAGAAAGGATCGAAAGAACAGACCACCGAAGGCTCTATCTTCTTCTTCCCGCCGCTGCCCTCCCAATCCATGTTCCTCTGATTTCCAGTCCCCGCTTCTTCTTCCTTGTATTGCTTGCTTTCCTCCGTATTGATTCCTTTTCCCCAATTTGTATCTTCAAGAACTAGTGTATCGTGTTGATATTGGATCATATTCTCTTGATCCGGTGTTCATTAGTGTGCATCAACTGGTACGTGACAATTGGTATCGAGCATTCGATCCCGAGGATGCCGAGCTCGAGGTGGCCATGACCGACGCCGAGAAGGAGAGCGAAGCAAGGTGCAAGGAGATGTTGAACAAGTTAATCGCCAAGTGAAGATGCGCACAAAGGAGATGGAAGACTTGGCCGTATGCATGAACGAGCTCGCGGTCGGCTTGAAGGCCGTCGTCCAGCCGCGAGGAGTACCCAAGCAAGCCTTGCCGCCGTCCGTAACCATGCCGGTATCAGATGATGCCCTCGCCCCCGAGTCGCCCACCAGGTGCACGACGTCGGGCCCCGACTCCAACACTGGCTGCGCCAAGGCCACGGTGGTGTCCCCGCTCGAGGGCGTGACCAAAGCCATCCGGGCACAGGTGGAGCCTGCGTACGTCGCCTCGTCGAAATCATTTGCCACCAGCGAGCTGGACAACCGGATGCCCGCCGGGTGTTCGATGATCGGCTCCGGCGACGATTCCGCCTCGCAGACGTCCGCATTCATGTCGGACGCGGCCCCGGGTTCTCCCTCGACCATCGCCCTTCTCGACGCCGCCAACACCACTTTGACTCGACTATCGCCACCATTCGTGTGCGCGACGACACCAGTGACCTCACCGCACACCAACTGCTTGATGAAATGCCCCAGCTCGCCAAGGTCGACTCCACGACTTGGTTAAGGCCGAGCGCTAGGCCAACGTTCATCTTCGCTTCTACTGGGGTGTATCTAGCCCGTGTGGCACCGCCCTACATCGGGGTGCGAGATATGTGCTACCTCGTCACCGACACTGGCCACGGAGTTATGGTCGGTGTTGGTCCAGGCGATGCAGTCGCCGGGCCAGGTCAAGTCTCCCTTATCTCCATTGACCAGGGCAACGCGCTCGCTTGCACACATGTCCTCTGTCCGCCCGATGATCATAAAGTGTTGTGGCCACCGCCGATGATGTGGGTCGAGAGGCGATCATGGCCGCCACCAAAGACACACGGAGATCACGGAGACGATGTTGAGCCTCATCCACAATCATGGCGATGCTCGACTATTAAGTGCAAAGTGCGGTGCCCCCATGGCCACCACCTCAAGGACCGAAATGGTGTTTAAGTTGTTCCGCAAACAGTCGTGAGTCGCATTCTTGAGAATGTGGAGCAGGGGAGTGAGCTGCGATGATCTTGATCACCTTGCGCTTGTTGGGATTGGTCCACTCGCCCGTGGCCGATGAGCTGCAATTTACAAGGATCCTGGGTACTTGATTAGAAGATGCGTAAGGTTCAGTGCTCTTTGAGATAATTTCACCGTAAAAGTGTGGGAGCGAGGATTATGTTCTGCTTTCCTGTGGTGATGGTGGCTTGTGGTGCATTGCGGGCATTGAGGGTTGCTTGATGAGATACCGGTTGGACTTCGATCCACGGTTGAAGGAGACGCTGAGCGGACCATCCGCTTTGTACGAGAAGGCGCTTTTAGAAGGAGGCATGTTGACGATCGGCGCATCCTTCTTCAAGGTGTTGCATTAGGATTGACATGGTGTGGGCAGGTCGCATTTCATGAGTCGGTGTTACAGCAGTGTCCAGATGGCATCTTGAAGGAGCTACTCCTCTTCCGATTTGCTCGGGATGTCGGTGCAAAGTCCGGATGGGAATTCACCGAGGTTATCAAGACTCGTGTCAAACAACACCAGGATAGTGTCCTTTTCAAAGAGGCGTGACCAGTGAATGGGGTTGATGTTAATTGCATGGCTAGGGTTCTCTTGTGGTCGCTAATCCTGCACTCCATGCCAATGTGGATTGCACTCCTCGATGGTCTCAGCATGGGCTGGGCATCCCAATTGCTTCCTGGAGCTGCTGGTACATTTTCTGGAGCTGATGGTATCAATGCCGGATTTGGTGGACTATGTGGAAGGTTCCATTGTCTTGAATGAACAATCCCTTCACAGCTCCTCCATTGCCTTCCCTGCTAATATGGACTTCAGCCCAGATTTTGGCACCAAGAGCACCCCTAAGATCTACTACTGCATAGAGTTGGCGGTTCATGATTACCAGCACAAGAACACCAATGTGGCCTGCATTTGTGTAGAAGTTGTATACATGGGGCCTGCTAAAGAAGAACCTCTAACATACTTTGCATCATTAGGGTATCAATGTCCAGATCATGTGAACCCTGCTGAGTTCTTGGCTGATCCCATTCCCATTGATTATAGCTCAGCTGAAAGTGTACAGTCATCGCAAAAAAAGGATTGAGAACCTCATAGAAGAATTTGCTAAGAAAGTTCCGATTACTGAATGCAACATTTCAGTCACAAAATCAGAGGGTGCTGAATTTTCTGACAAACATGTTTAGAAGTCCAGTTTTGGAGGAGGCAATTTTGTTTGCTGTTTAAGGGAGCATGGATGCAGGTTTTTCGTGATGGACCAACAAACAAAGTGAGAGCAAGAATGTCTGTTGCTTCAATAATTATAATTGGATCAGTGTTCTGGCGAATGGGGAAAACTCAAACTTCCACACAAGACAGGGTGGGACTTCTTCAGGTGGCTGCCATAAACACAGCAATGGTTTATAGTTGACAGAGAACGAGCAAAAGCAGAAGCGTGGTGGTGAGCTCAATTCCGATGGTTTCATCACAGCGGCTTGGGGGCAAGCCGCATTTCAAGAAGGGAGGAATATTACGGACCAACCTAGCTTGGGTGGGCTTCGGTTGTTTGGGCCGTGGGCCAGGAGGCTAGAGAGGGAATTGAGTCAGACTACAAAGGGGAGGCTTCATCAACTGAAGAAAGGATCGAAAGAACAGACCACCGAAGGCTCTATCTTCTTCTTCCTGCTGCTGCCCTCCCCAATCCATGTTCCTCTGATTTCCCAGTCCCTGCTTCTTCTTCCTTGTATTGCTTGCTTTCCTCCGTATTGATTCCTTTTCCCCAATTTGTATCTTCAAGAACTAGTGTATCGTGTTGATATTGGATCATATTCTCTTGATCCGGGTGTTCATTAGTGTGCATCAACTGGGTACGTGACATATCACTACGTAGTATAGCTTCCGCAATAGTTGTTGTCGCTTTTTTGTTTTGGTAAATCTCTCCATGATGCCATCATAATCATGATTTATAACCTTGGTTCCCTTCACAGCTTTAGAGAACTACAACATATATACCTGCACAATTGCCCCAGGCTGATGTTCGTGCTCCCCATTTCCTTCAACTTACCAAGTTTGGAGACACTCCAGATCGCCTACTGCAGTAATCTCAAACATGTTTTCCCATTGGACGACAAGCACCCTAACGAAATAGCAGCCGGTGTCACATTCGACAAACTTAAGCACATCAAGCTACAACATCTCCACAAGCTAGAGCAGATATGCGAGGCCAGATTGTCCGCACCGGTGTTGAAGACGATCAGCCTCAGGGACTGCTGGGGCCTGAGACGGCTACCGATAGTCGCACGTGGAGGTCTGAAGCCGGTCGTGGATTGCGAGAAGGACTGGTGGGACAAGCTTGAGTGGGACAACCATGATCCTTCGCTCTTCAAAACACGCCACTCGGCTTACTACAAGAAGAGCATCCCGAGGGGCTCCCTTCTAAGGTTTGTTCTACATGGATTTCCTATATGCGTATAGATTAATTGAGCAAGTGTCATTAATTTGCTATCTAAGTAATATTTTTTGTTTTCCTTCCTCATTTCTTAGGTAATTTGTTGTGCTGCTCTTACGCGTGCTGTTCTGCAGTGGAAGGGAGGTTAGTTTACTGCTGTTACGAGTTGTCTCACAGCTCTTGATGTGTTTCCCATTGGCTGTGTTTGCAAGTGTGTTTGTGTTCTACAGTGTGGCGGGCGTGCAAGTTATGTTTGCTACATGCAGTCTTGCACAACGAATAAATGGTGTGTTTCTTTTCACCAAGCTACCTGATTTGGGTATGCTTGGATTGGTGTGCTAGCTTTCTCTAGCTTGGTGTGGTATTCACAATCAAGCTGGTTTGTGTTGATTTGCTGTCTATTTGTAATAAGAAGGTGTGCCTGTGTGTGCACAAACCTAATGGTATACGTGATTGATGAACCATAAATTTCAGCGGATAGTTTGGTGTTATTGTCATGTATTAATATGTTGAGCTAGCTTTTTTTTTTTCTACTGAGTTTCTCAAGTGGTTCTCAAACGATGAAACTTTTTTGATACTTAGAAACAGAGTATAGTTCTTAGAGATAAATTAATTCCTGTTTCCTGCTGCAGCAACATTACACATGTATCGAAGATAGTGTTCATGAAACGCTAATATATAGGGGGACATGGTCATGGGTTGTAGCTCATCTTCTTTTTTGTGGCGACGATGTAAGATATCTTTACAATAACAGGGAGAAATAGATACATCTTAGATACCAACATAGCATATACCTTATGTATAGGTAAAACAAATCGGTCTAACAAGCTATACAGAAAAAATGTGTAACACAAATTAGAGAATGTCCGGATGCATGCAGATGCCGCATGTTTGAGATATAACAAGATTGTAAATTTAACAATGAACCGTCACTGTTTACTCACGAATTTCATACATCACATATTGCCATTGGACCATGACTAGTTAATATAATATAGATTTTTAGATTAGCAATAAGCTTGATTTAAGCACAACCATAGATAGGTTAAGGCTTGTCAAGAGCAAACATTATGAGATTAACCAAGCAGGATAGTGCTTTCCTAGACCAAACCTTTCCTCCACTGAGAAACCAGCAGCATTTGTTAAGCCTACAGAGGCCAAACAATAAGAATGTGTCTGCTGCTAAGCTAGCGCATAACAATCATCATTTCAACCACATGAAGCATCAAAGCGATATTTATTCCTCAAATAGCTACCATATGTATCTTCTATGTATCCCTAGCCAGCTATGCATAAAAAAAGCACAACTGTTCATTAAAGAGCAAGAGCTAGGAAGCTATGCATATATCCGCAGCCTGGCAACACAAGCTCCAGTTGACAAGCTTAAAATGGACTGATCCAATGTTCCACCTCCCTATGCACATAGAAAGGTATGGGACAAAGGGGATTGCTATTGGTGCTCCCTACACATGCATACAAGTAACTGATACTAGTGTCCAATGACATAAGAAAATCTTAAATAACTTAGCGTATTCAACACACAACAGTTTGTACTTTTTGGAAGTACCTAGTTGATAAGTACATTTTTGCTTCTCTTTTCTTAAGAAAAAGCCATCACCAATAAATAAAAAGCATCTCAGTTATCAACAATTGATCTATGATTTAACTTGATAACTCATTAGGAATGTTCCATCAATTTGATCGCTATATTGATCATTGGCATTTTTCACAAACCGCCACCGGCCCAATTTAGATGTCAGTTTAGTATGGTGGTTTTGGTCTGCAAATATTTGTTGCTAAGTTTTTTTCTAGGCAACTTTTTCCACCAAATATAAAACGCTGATTGGTACTGGTGTTAGATAGATGGGTATACAATTAATAGGGGCAAAACTAGGTCAAAAACTGAATAAACTCTTGTTTTATGTGCATAGAGCAAAATCAACATATATTTTGGATTGCAGGGAGTACTATTATTACGGTGTTAACTGTTGACAAGAAATGTATCATTCATCATCCCAGTTGAAAAAAGGGATAAGTAAGAATGGCTACTTTCCAATAATACCAGGATGTAAAGTTGTAAGCCCAACAGGCACCAAGCCCAGAACCACATTCCCGTTTCCATGACCCATTACACAAGCTGAAGAGAAAATCCTACATGAAGTCACCACTAACACTAACCGTGAGGCCTGAACCACCCTGAACAATCAAATCTAATCAACCAAGCACTTTTCTAAAACAAAAGATTGGAAACGAATACTTAGTGAGAGTGAGACTGAAGCATACGATCAGAATGTGAGATGCTACAATTACAAAGTATAAGGATCTACAAGTAAAAACATAATTTTCGAAGGGCTTAGGGTTGGAAGTAGGCCACGCACCGCCGCGGATGAGTTTGGTGGATCGGGAGGAGGGGCCGGAGGAGAAGTCCTCCCACTCGGCGAGGCCGACGAGGAGGCCGCAGTTGGGCGACAAGAACGACACCGCATCCGATGGCGACGACGAAGACGACGAGCACGTTGAGGGGCTCCGTGGAGGTGGACCCCGCCAACGCCGTCCACTGCGCGGCGCGAGGGAGAGGGGCCGCCCCCAGTTGGGCCACACGCTGCCGCGCGGCCTCGAGGGCCGCGGGGGAGGGGTCCGAGGCAGACGGGCCAAGCCGAGGCGGCGCACACGCGGCGCAGACGCGTCGCGGCCAAGGCTACGTCTGGACGCGTGGCGTGGGTTTGCTCCGTTGGGTTGTGTCTGGGAGCCACGGATCATGACTCACACGGGCGGAGGAGGTGAAGAGTTGGATAAATAACTCGATGGAGATGGAGATGGGCCGGACTGACCCACTGAACCGCATGGGCATTTTTGCTCTTTCGCAAGTTGCGGATGTATGTTGTGGTCACTGAAGTTCACGAGAAACAATTCCAAGTGAATAAATGATGTGTTTTAGTATTTAGCCAAATTTCAAACTCAAGGTTTAGGGAAATATTTTCAGTCAACACATAATTTGTTTCAGTATTTTTCCTTGTTGAAGATGATACATGGTGTATTATTAGTTTTTTTTTTCCAGTTGATAGTGGAAGTTCCAATGATGTAACCTCTGACCCGCCTACGTAAATGCACATGGTGTGGTGGGATTACTTCCTTTGCATTTGGTTGTTACTCAACACAAATAGGCTACTACAAGTTTCAACTGACTAGTTACGTGTCTATAAGTTGCAACAAAAACCAAACTTTGGAGTACTAAATATTTTTATTGCAGCTATACATTCATGCTTATAGGTATAGAATACGTTAAGACTCATGGCCGAGTACAATTTACAAAAAAGGCATTGTCAATTCCAAACTTCCCCTCCTTTTACTGTCGGCTCTCGAATTGATACTTATATTTCTTCCATTTTAGCACTCCTATTTTATATTTTGATGTTTCAAATTTTCAATTTCGACTATAGTTTTACAAATGTGAAAAAAATTGAACTTTTTGTAACCTTGTTGGCTATTTAGAAAACTTGAACTAACTAGGTTTTTTGGTATCAGGCAGAGTACACCATCATCACCAGTGTTGCCCTTCCAACTTTTGCCCAACGAACAACAGGAAACATTGGTATTTGAGATGGATATGATACATCAATTAGGGGAAGATAACTGCAATGTTTTATACATGGAACATCAATCTTCATACATACATTGAAGTGTGACTAAATGGACTAATGAGGCTCTATTTGTTATAGCTCCAGATTCTTATTTTTTAGATTCTGCTCTTGATTCTCCAAGAATCCACTTCTTTGAGAATCTGGAACTGTCAGAGGAAAGTGTTTGGCTGACAAGTTGACTCCGGATTTAAGAATGAGATGATTGTATGCAAAATGTCTAAACTTCTCATGGTTTTGACACATGTATATTGTTTTGTACATATTACTAGCTTATTTATGTAGTTCCTTTGTATGTTGTTATTTTAGACATTATTATTTTTTAAAAACATTTTTGGGCCAAAAGTACTTAAAATTTTGGACATAAATTCTGCAAATGTCCATATTGTAATTCATCATGAATGTGAACTCGGTTATCCACTCGGCCAAACATTTTCAATCCACCATGAAAGCACATAAACATTAAACATAAGTATTGGAACAGAGAACACATTCTCAACAACGACTAGAAAAATTACACCACTAGATAAATTACACGAGTACTATACCACATATTGATCACCTAATGCTTTGAAAGTTGGAATGCAGGAAATTGGCAAGATTTCAAGGAAACACTGCAATTCCTACAGATATCCTATGAAATTGATAGGTCCTAAAATTGTTCTTTCCTCCTTTTTTTGAGCAGGACTTGGTCCACAATAAGCACATGGGTATTATAACATCGTGGAAAAAGATGCTCTCAGAAGAGAATGACAGAACGCGAGCAATGATCATAGTAGATTCTGTCAAATGCCTTTGCATCGACTACCGCTTTTCTGAGGAGATTGACGTGCTTTTGAGATCATTCTATCATAACCACAAAATTTCTCTCCGCACGAATTTTAGTGTGTTTGATGCAGCTCTGTCGTTCACATTGCTCTGAGAAGGTGGATATGACGTCTCCTCTGGTCAGTAGTTCTCACCATAATTTTGCCTGCAAGTGTTACAATATAAATACTTTTGGCTAATTGATGGACTCATACATTGTAGTATTGTATCATAAAACTATAAAATGAATATGCCCTTCAATTATATAGTGATTAGTAGTTAAAAATTGCTACTTCTTGCAACTGATCAAAGGATCGTGAGGTCATTGAATACTACTTTACATCCGCACAGGTTTGATTAAAAAATAACCAATTGAAACTAGTGTAAAGAGTGTGCTACAACATATGCTATTTATGTAGAAGCTCATCCCATGTTTTTAGATTTACTTCATCCAGTGGGGGAAAAAATGAGCTACTCACATTCTTATGGATATGTGGCAGACATGTTCCAAAGATTCATCAACAAAAATGGAGAATTTGACATGTCTATTAGTAGTGATATCAAAGGACTACTGAATTTCCATGACGCATCACATCTAAACATGGGAGACGAAATACTCTACAAGGCTCACAAGCAAACAACTCAAGTCCTCTTTGAACTATTTGGAACCCAGTTTGGCAAATGTTGTCAGAGAAGCCTTGGAGCACCCATACAATCTCAACTTACAGAAATACAAAGTGAAGCACCACCTCACATATGTCCAAAGGATGTTTGGGAGGAATGATGCTATGGATGCTATGGAAGAGCTTGTCTTGATAGAGGACTGTCATAACATGTTATGTAATGTTCACATGATGTCAAACTTCCTTCTTTGATGTTTTACAACAGTAACAACATATTTTCTATCTAAATTCCTTTTACCTTTTCTAATTCGTTAGAGCTGCTCATCTAAAAAATAAAATCTTTTGAGTTGCCTATCCGCATCAATGATGGACACTAACTACATAATGACATGACCAAATGGATATTTTGAACAGGGAAATATATCACAAGTTTCTCAGCCGAAATTATTGGTTCATTGATCCAACCCAATGTAGAGATGGTAGCGAAAATGAGATGAGGTCAAATCAAATCACTCACCACGAAATGGTTGCACAAGATGGATGGATGCATCCGACATGCAGTGGAGATGGTGGCTTTAGGCCGCCGCCAACGAACCGAGATGTTGCCTTCGACTGGTCAACGAGCCAGCACTGAGGTGGGGGGAAGCCGATATGAATGGCGGCGGCGGACTCTAGGGGCACGGCGGCGGCGCACTCGTGTGCAAGAGGTGGTGGCGCACTCGAGGGGCGGCGGTGGTGCACTCGGGGCAGGCGGCGGCGACGCACTCATCTCAAGGGTTTGGAGTGGGGGAATCGCCGCTGGGTCGCCCCGTCTCCAACGTGTAGGGATGCGAATGGGTTGCTGGGGCTCAGGGGCAAGGGAGTGGCAATTGTGGGTAATTACTTCGAACTTCTAGGGTCTCTTTGTTTCAGGTGGGCTGGCTCCCCACGAGAATCTATGAGAAGGCTGCTTCTCCTTGCTAATTCATTCTTGATACAGCTCCTCGCGAGAATCAGGATATGTTGGTTTGGAGAAGTTGGGTGTTTGGCACGGCTCCACGAGATTCGATTGAGAAGCTAAGAGTAGGAGCTGTACCAAACAGGGCCTAAATCTAATCTGAAAACTCATGCATAGTAAGCAGCCAATTCTGAAAGGCATGTAATCTGAAAACTCATGCATAGTAACCAGTCAATTTAACTATCATACCTTGCACTAAATAATTTCCATGTTATGTGCGCTCATCATGTGAAGCATGCAAATGGATGTTGAGTGGACATTTGTTCCTCATATGTTTCACAAATCCCAACTCCAATTCACAAAGCTTTCTGAATGGGCACATCTGGATAGCACTAAGAAATATCAGTCAGATGATCAATGTTATTATGCTGGTGAAATATAAGATAGATTATATATAAAATTAACCTTCAACAGCTAGCTGAATGCAGAAGAGCTACACGTTGCACTCCAATAGCATGTAAACTGGTGTAAAGTATAAAATTAACCTTCAACAGCTAGTTGCATGCAGAAGAGCTACGCATTGCACTCCAATGGCACCTAAACTGGTGTAAAAAGCAAGCATACAATATGATTCATGATTGGACTGAACAATGGTCATACAAAATTACAAATCCACTAAACTACTGTATAATTGGCCTGCTCATTTTACATGGGATAGTGAAAGGTTTATAACAGCTCTAATTATAATCACTTCTAGGCGCTTTCACCGTAACCGATAAAGTACAGACATGTGCATGTCAAATTGTCTATGTACAGAATTTATAATTGACTAACCATCCTTTACATAACCTAGCAAAAAACACCTAGACATTACTACTGAGAAACAATATCAAAATCCACATGACCAGACTCTAAAGTAACTCTGATGAACTTCTTGGCAAAGAAATGATTGAGGATTTTTTTTATTGATGGCTTAACATGAATGATGCTTAGCCCGAGGGCTTCACATGCACATAGTAGAAAAGAACAATTCCAAGAAGCATCAGATAATGAAATAACAATGCAGACTTACATCAGTGCGATCAAATAAATCCCAAAATCAGCAATGGACAAAAGATGACATATTTTACTTGGGACACTGAAAGATTCATAACAGCCCGCATTATCCATTCTCTAACCTAAACCAAAGCATCAATATGATCACATTTTTCCGATGACCTATGAAAAAACTAAAACTTTGCACTCAAAAATTCAATTATGTGTACAAGGTTTAAAACAAAGGCCCACCTAATCTGAAAGTGATCTTGTCAGTTGTCACTTATTGATGACAGTGTTTTAACCACTACACAATTTTGGCCAAGGATTGTAAGTAATCCGTAAATCAATACATCACTGTTTGTATTAGATGCAAAAAGAAAACTAAAGGTCAACTTCAATTAATCAGATTGAAAATTCAAAAAGTTTAAATGTAGGAAGTTGTCTTACATCACTCTCTAAAATAGGGGATATACCAACAATATGATCAAATTATAAACTAAGTACTAACTCTGATTCCAAATATAAGTCATTTTGGTCATTGACAAGGTCTTGAAGGCAACACTTTGACCATCAATTTCTAAGAAAACATATTGTTTCATATAAAAATAATTATGTACTATGAAAGTGTATTTTATAATGGATCTAGCAATACCAATTTCGTGTTGTCAATCTTGGTAATTCTTTATATATTGATGGTCAAAGTTAAAAAGTTTGACCAATACAAATTCTAAAACAACTTACATTTGGGATCAGATGCAATAATTAGCCATCAATTAACAATAAGAAAATCTCCTGATAATCAACAAATGACATCCATTAAACAATGTTGCCTCTCAACCAGGGTAGGTTTCAGAACAAAAATGGACCAACTGCAAGGTAATTAAATGACTATGATTGGGTCTACATCTAGAAATTAACCCAGATAGTGAGAACATGTGTCCAACAAATTTCACATAATGGATTTAAATGTCGTTATAGCAGTGTAGTGAACTAAAATTTTTATTGGGAAATACACTAACAATGTCTAGGATTAGATACATACATCATAATGTGTCTGTAAGCACACATCCAAATGCTTGTACAAAATGGACAAAACACATGTAAGAATTACTTGTAGAAGGGAAAAACCAAAGCTAGATATGGGTGGCCTGGTAGCAAAAAGTAATCTTGGTAGAAATCAAGATTAGAAGCCTGCACAAAGCATGTGTAACACCCCAGCCCGACATGAGCCTGGAATGCTACTAACATTAAATAATTCTAAACCAAGGCAAACTACCAAATTTCGACAGAACCTCCCTTGTAAAGTTAACTACACAGAGGTTCCAACACATAGATGAATCATAAATAAATAAACCGACAACTAGAATCATCATTAGGTATTCAAAGTATGCTAAGCAACTAGTATATCCAAAGAAATCTGAAGTACACTAGTCATCATTATTACACTTAACCCATTGCATGAGGCATAATCATAATAAATCCTTTAAGCAACTCGCTCATTTATTTAAGCATGGTCTGAAGTTTATTCAACTTTAGAAGGTTCATGGTAGTGTGTGTGTGAACATTAAGCTACTCCCTCCCATGCATGTCGTCCTTGGATTGGGTGCCTAAAACAACAAGAAAGCAAGAGTGAGTCAACAGACTCAGCAAGTACATAAATAAAAATACACATGATTCGAACCATAACATCAGCATCCACATTTAGGAGCACATCATTAAATCATGCCACATGCATATGCAATGCTCAAGGATTCCTTTTCTTTATCTCTTTTTGTATTTTACCGGTAATGCAAAGTATGCAACCGTCGCTGCATACCCATGCCTGTGCGCGCACGCACAGGGACCAATTGCCCAATACTCCGCAAGTATTGGGGACCTCAAGCCCACACTCCACAAGTGTGGGGATCTCAAGCCTGTCACATTCATGACGGGGACCTCAAAGATGTGCATGCTTGGTCATCACAAGACCAGGCCTCAACATGATATCAATATGCATATGCACCATCTCTTTTCATTATCAAGCACCAATGGCAGTAACAATGTTCATGAATAAAGGCAATAACGACATTCATGAATAAAGGCGATAACAACATTCATGAATAAAGGCAATAACAATATTCATGAATAAAGGCAATAACAACATTCATGAATGAAGGCAATAACAACATTCATGAATAAAGCATATCCATACTTTGATCATTCACCATTTTTATTATGCACACTTATCAACAGCCATACGTCATTAACAAGCATCAAACCCGCATTCATGTCCAAGCAATCACAAACAAGGTACAAACGATGCACTTGCCTTAACCGCGTGAGAACGGAGGATGCGAAGAAGGCGCTGCACGCGACCCCGACTCCAAATTCCTAAAAGCTGATCTGTCCCCTTTGTAAACAGTCATGTTCTAAAATTCGTATCTTTTAGTACAGGAGTCCAAATGAGGTGTTCTTAGACTTCATTTAAAGGTTATCAAATTACCCAACTAAACCTAGTTGGTGGGCCTTCCTGATTCGGCCATCTAATATCCCTTTTATGCTGATTAACAAAACATCAATTTCACGTCAGGTTCTCTGGACAGTACACTAAAACAATCGTAACTGTCAGCTCGTTTGTCCAAATATCGCGTTCTTGGGCTTCCCTGAAAGCTACGACAATTATCTACAACTTTAGTTATACTGAGATCCTCTAATTCGCCCTTTAACTGATCGATCAAGTCAGATTACTAAAACATGTCAGAATACTGACAGATTCGCAGAACAGTCGCACTAATAAATTCATAATTTTTGCTACAGAGGTCCAAATAATACGATCTAGCACTTCATCGAAAGCTATTGACGTCCTCTACAACTCTCTAGAAGAAGCCCAAGACCGAATCTGCACTTAACTAAATCAAAACGTCTGTCTAACGCAATCTGTCCTGAGGAGACAGAAATACCGATATTGCTACAACAATCAAATATGCATCTATTCGGGGGCAAACCGGAGTTACCCTTGACGAACCGCTGTAGACCACGATGCAATCTGCGAATCTTCCCCTTCCCTCTCTTCTTCCCTTCTCCTTTCTTCCTTCTTCTTCCTTTTTTCTTGGCCGACCACCACAATGAAGAGGCATCGGAGGAGAGGGGCACCACCATGGAGGAGATGTGTTGCTACAGTACCATGCTACAGTGGCGGCGCAGGTACTGTAGCACCCTAGGGTTCCCCTCCTTCTTTAGTTGATTTCTGGTTTCCTCATGGGCCATGGGCCACTAAGCCTGTTTTTCCTCCACTAGACTATGGGCTGCGTGGCCCATTACTCTCTCAATTTCTGATTTTTTTCTCTTTTAATTATCTTAATTCTCTCTCTAATTTTTTTATTACATCCACTAACGACAAACGGGATATTACATTCTACCCCTTAAAAAGAATTCGACCCGAATTCTACCTTCACCAATCTACTTGAAAGGCTGAAATCAACAATCTTTAACGCATACCCAACGTGAACCACTCAGTAATCGCTCGCACATGCGAGACCGCATTTCACAAGTCGCTTCCCTCTTGGGCTTATGGGATCATATCACCTTGACGGATATCACGTCTTTCACCTCACCTCAACACTAGTCTCGACCTTTACAGGTACACTCAACACACGGGACTCAAAGGTAAGGTCTTACTTCTTAGCCAACAGCTCTAACAAAATCTCAAGCTCCGGACCTCTCATGTGCTCTCTCAGCACCGAAAAACACAAGACATTGCGTACTCCGCGCAAGTACTCGAGATGGTCCTAGTGATACGCCAATCTACAAATTCCCGTGACAGGGAATCTATCCAACACACCTTTGGTTAAACTTCCTTTCGCATCAAGTACACCGTCTACACAAAACACATAGAACTCTTGTTCCAACTCTCAGTCGATCACCTTACCTATGCAAGCAGCATCTCCTTTACCAAGGGACGCACAAAGAACTCGCCTACCAACTCACTTATCCGAAGTCAAAATGCATCCAACTCAAAGCCATCTTCCCTTAGAAGAGCCCAATCCAAAATCAATGGATTTACCATGAATTTTTTTTTTCCACTTTTGAAATAGGAAGTTTAGAAATAAATGCCACACAAGCCAAAAACGAAATCACTCGAAAAAACCATATTAACCTTTTTTTTCTTAACTGGAAGGAATCACACATACCGACAAGAACCAACTCAATGTGTAATTGACATCCGTCATAACCACATAGTTCAAATAAGAACTAAGAGAATATCTCACTATCCAAGATCACACAACTGTAACACCCTTTTTCCACAATCTTTCTTTTAAGAATTTAACTTCCTCTAAACTATGGGATTCCAAATCATTGTATCACACGCTAACTCATTACTCTTAAGTTGACAACCTCAAGCTATGCTCAAACCGCAAACATCGTCCATACCCTTGTAGAGAGACTCTACTGACTCTACAATAACATACTCTAGATAATTCTCTTATCGATAGACTTACTTGCATGTTGTGAGGACTCGGATTTATTCGGCTTGTAATGCTTAACCATCCATTTGGTCCTAGCATTACAAATCAAATAATCCAAGCCTCGAGATACATGTACTTCCCAAGATGCAGTACACATACCCCTTTACAAAATTATGCATCAATTCCATTCAATCACATAGAACTGAAGCACAGCAACAAACTAGAAGACATACATAATATAGATTTATTACAAAAGAGGGGCCGACCGGCCAAATGACATACAGATAACTAAGTAAATAGCGGAAGCAAAAGTGCCATAAGATGACAATAAACAAAAGCCAATTAGTGTGCCTTTACCCACAAGGCAACCAATCGGATCGCCAAGCTAGTCGTCGAATCCACAGCACATCTCACAAAAGTGAGGCCCTTGGGGCTCACCTTCTTCCTCTGCAACAAGCAATTAAGCTTAGCTACTGAGTACAAAAATGTACCCGCAAGACTTACGTGTAGTGTAACAAGCCTATACATATGCTACATGCAAGCTTAACAATGGAGAGTGGCTGTAGGTTAATTTCAGCATAAAGCAACTTTTATTTGCAAAAAGGTCTTACATTTAAAAGCAAGTTTACAATCTATTTTTATGTTTAAATAATAGCAAGTAACAACATATTAACAATAGATAGATGACAACAACATCCTGGAAGTGACTAACCCAATAGTCACCACAACAATAGCATGAATTACCCATTCATACCACCCCTATCAAGTTTTTAAGTTTTAAAAGGTTATAGTCTAGTTCTTGCACGACCTTACCAAGCAATGTCCATAACCTAGGACGAGGCTATTCGAATAGTTTTAACCCTGCAGGGGTGTACCAATGTACCCACGCGCCAGACCGTCTTTTTGCCACATGATGAAGCACACTATCTTAGGTATGTTGGCACGGCTAAGTCCTACGAGACATTTCTCATGAATGATGCTAATTAAGAGTCACGACAACCCGAAGGGTAGGGTGCACCGGCCCAGCCGAAGCAACTGTGGGTGCTCTTCCCCTTATAAAAACAGTTTTAACCACCTGCGACCCCGAATTAACACCTCCCAAAGTACTTAGTCAAGAGAGGTCCCATATCCCCCTCGTGTGGTTAGCACGCAATAAGCGCTTGGCTTAGTGACACAAGTAACTCGGTCCTTGAGGACTTAGGCACCATTCCAATCACACCCAACAGATCACACCAATATCCATTGTGCCCAAGTCATGAAACAACTTTTATTTTTAGTTTTTGACTTACGAATTAACAAAGCACAAGTGCTAGACATAATGGAGATATAATTACATTTGTGTGATCAAAATCAGCGACTAGGTCGATGATCGCCCAATACTACCGATAGCTAAGAATGTCTAAGCAGTTTAACTCGTATCTACTAAGTGACAAGAGATCATCCAACGAACTCTAACACAGCAAATAACCGAGGCTCAGGTAGTAGAGGAATATCATTTACCTACAGATTATTCAACTAAAGGATCCACTAATCAAACCATAATTTAACAACAAAATAGCAATGCATACATACAAGTTGTAAACAATATATTAGACTTGAAAATAATGGGATTAATATGATCAAACTAATTGCCTTGTTGGATTTGCTCAGTTTGCTGTAGAGGAACACTCTCGTTATCAACGCACTCGTCGGCACCTAACGAAAAAGCGAAAAGAACCGATAAGAACGAAGAAAAACCGAAAAGACTCAACAGCCAACTTTCTCCGAAAACTCTGAAAATTTTACAGCATCAAGAGCATGATTTTAAAGAAATTTAGAAACAAGAACCAATCGATTTGGATTCTCAATGCAAAAGTTATGATCAAAACAATTCTGCTCAGCTTGAAAATGCAATCTGTTACTGTTCATCATAATTAAATTGTTTGGTATAAATTTCTAAAAAGGTGGTGTAGCTGAAATTTTTATGGTAAATCAAGCACCTCATAAGATGAACAACCCGATTGGATTCATCTCATTTGGAGCTAGGATGTATTTTCTATGAGTTTTTAAAGACATAAAAATGAGCAAAATTTAAATGCATAAATAATCTTTTTGGAAATAGTAACATGCCCAAAACTAATTTTAACAACAAGTTCATTAGCATAGGAAGCAAACAAAGTTGGATTCACTCAAAAAGGATTCACAGAGAATTAGTTGTGTATTTTTCAAGTTAAATGAATTTTTGATATAGCAAATAAAGCCTAAACACAAATTAATCTATTAACACATTTTTTTGGAGTTAAACTGAGCTTAAAACTATTTTTAGATTAAAGTTTAGCTCAAATTTTTTTTTTATCAAAACTTGAATCAACCAAAAATAAATTTATATGAATTAGTTATGAGTTTTTGAAGTTTAATGGAATTTTTAGTTAGCAAATAATGCTTACCGGGAATTAAAACAGGCTTTATCGAATTAAAATGACGTGGACGCACATGGGCCGTAGATCTGGAATCCAACAGTCCATGCGCGCGGCCAACACAGTGACTAGATTTTCAGAAAAAGCAACATACGCTTGGATCAAGAATGGACGGCTGAGATTTAACGGGAACTGTTCATGGCCCGAACGGCCCAATGAACCTCAGCCGTTGATCAAGCGATGGAGGGCTGAGATCAACGCGCGGTTCGAACGGCACAACGATCTCAGCCGCAGATCTCAAAATGGACCGTTGACAATGATTGAGCCGATCGGCCCATGCACAGTGCATCCTGACAAGCGGGGCCCGCTAGCAGTGACTTAGAGTCACGCATGCGGCTTTGAGTGCATGCGGCCACTGATTTCAAAATGGCGGGCCCACTGGTCAGCGACCGTGGGCCACACGCGGGCGTAACAGCGCGCGGGAAAATTTAATAGGGTGGCCCACATGGCACTAACAGTGCCGCAAGGAAAAAGGATGGTTATTAAAGGTTTAACCCAATGATTAGAGCAGATTAATTAATGATTAGTCTTAATGACTTGAGCACAGTGCTCGGGAGAGGTTTAAAGGGCTGGGCCCGCATGTCAGCGGCACCAGACCACGCTCGGGGTTTTTACGCACACGCATAGTGTGCATTTAAGGCGTGGGCCCACCCGACAGCGGCACGGAAGTGAAATTAAGGCCACCCATTTAATTCTAACCAATCATTATTACTGATTAATTACCGATTAGCACTTAATGAACTTGTTTTGTCCTAAACGGCCACGGCACAGTGCCACACTCGTCCGATAATAGACTGAGGGTGTTCCCCGGCTTGTCGCCGGCGACCCAAGGCACGGCGGCGAGAACCAAGCACTGGAATGGGTTCGCAATAGCTTTACGGACCCGATGGTGATAACCTCGACGGCGGCGGCGGCCCACAACGCCGGCAAGTTGGGGGAGGGCAAAGATGACCACACGGCCGAAATGCGAAAATGACAAACGCTCCGCAACAGTTCACTTAAGCGGGTGCCCGAGCTTCTATGGGCTACTAGGGAGGTACGTGAAGGCAGAGAGGAACCAGAGGCGGCCGGAGAAGCTTAGGCGACGGTGGAGCTTGCCGGTCGTGGGGAAGAAAGTGAGGAGGTGGCACCCTGAGCAAAGTGAGCACACATGGATGGTGGATTAGCTCCAAGACAGCTCACAGAGGGTCTATGAGCAAGTAATTAGGAGATGGAGCACTCACCAAACTTGAGGAAGAAAGTGAAGGACTTCGGCCGAAAAAGGGGGAATCCTCCAAATTTAGCTGCTCCCTATTGAAGCAACCAAAATTGGGTTAGGGTTAATGACCACCGAGGTGAAGGACTCATGCTGGAGCCAAGAGAGGAGAGGAAGAGCCATTGGGGCACTAGCTTCACCGAGGTGCTCCAAGCTCAACAATGGCGGTTTGAAGCTCTCGGTTGCTTGAGCTCACTAGACCAGGGAGGGAGCTAAGCAAAGCTTGGTGGTGTGAAAAGGATGCTAAGGAGGGACCAGAAGAGCTTAAGTAGCCAGAGAAGCAACGGCCGAGCAAAGCAAGCCCGAGGGTCAAAGCTGCTGCCATGGGCAAACCGAGCAGGTAAAGGTGCTGACAGAGATGAATTCAGGGGGTGGTAACACGACGCGCATTTAATGTCTGCAGGAAGGAGCCGTTCAAAGGTCTTCACCGAGGTGACCTCGCGATCGCGCCGCCACTACTACAAAGCAGAGCCTTTGTAGGGGGCGGTGAGCCTCTCAGAGGCGGCTCGGCCACCGCCTACCCAACCGTCGCCACAAATCGAGATTTGTAGGGGCGTTCTGAACCGCCTACAAATCTTATTTGTAGAGGCGGTTGGTTTCTAGAGCCTCCCTACAAATCTGTTTTGTAGAGGCGCTTGTAATTCACCGCCTCTACAAATTAGATTTGTAAGGGCGGCTTAGATGACCACCGCCTCTGTAATTTTCTCGTGGAGGCGGCTTGCAACTACACCGCCTACAACTGCTTTCCCCATAAAAAAATTCAAATTCTCAAACCACGGTACATATATCAAACCATGCATGATATATATATATATATATATATATATATATATATATATATATATATATATATATATATATATAATTGAAGACATGATATTAACAAGTTCAACGAGACATTATATTCACATCCGCGCAACATCATGTTTATAATTTATCATTAGAAACACTTGTAGCATAAAGTGCGATAACATTACATACACATTGTTCTCAATGTCCTAAATGCATTCCTTCCCACTCACGAAGGAACTCATTACTCAGGCGACGTCCTAGCATAGACGTGTCGTCATGGTATGTACCTCGATGTGTATAATAGCATCCATTATGAAGTTGCAAATGTCCCCGACGAGCTCCGGAGGCTATCATCGTTGAGTGGTTTTCACAAATTCCTATCTCATCTTTCCACTACAAGACAATTTTAAGTTTAGTATTTCATAACATATGCGTGTGTTATACGACAAGTGAATTAGTTATAACATACCATAAAGGGGTGTCTCCTGTAAGCACCGGTGACACTCATGTAAGTGCATACGTAATATCCACAGTGCAAACTCCCGGACTTCTGCTTGTGGCACTGTGAGTTTCGCATATAAAAACGTCAATGCTTGTGGCGGCAACGTAATGTAAGTACTAAAGTAAGTTGCACTTACCGGCCATCTTGTTTTGACATATAGGTCACCCTTCCTCTCTGGATCATGCACCCCTTTGAGTTTGTTGACGTAGTACCTGTACGCTCTGCTCGAATGAATTTAACAAAAACTGATGAGGATGGTTGATAAGTATACGTCTTAAGAATGCTTATGAAATCTTTGTAAAGCGACTCGTCATAATCAAGTGGATCCATGACCCACGCCATGCCTAGCTTGAGGTCGACAGCTACACAAATCCAATGCTTACTGCATGAATTTAATCATAGGAATAGATAAGCTCGTTTGTATCGAACAAAATAATATGGCTCATTAAAGATTGAAGGATATAGTTAAACTTACTTGAAGTTGTAGGGTAGAAATATATAGGATTTGTCTTGCATTCTAGAGAAAGCTCTCGAAATATACGCCGCAACCTTATAGCACTCCTTCCTAATTTTTTCATTCCGTATTTTATCTTTCTCCTCAACGGTCTCTCCACGGGCCAGCTCCTTGTGGTCCAGTCCCCACTTGCTGGGGAAATTAAACCTCGTCTGGGCTATTAATTGAGGTCCAAGTACTCGCTTGGTCTTTGCTAGGAAGTTTACTTGAAATGTGCACTTGCATTCTACAAATCATAGCGGGTTAGTTAGTTATAACAAAATCTAAAGATTACAATCATATCAATGCAATAGGAGTAGGACTTACAGGCACCACACGCGAATGAGATTGGTTTCCATTTCTCCGAGGCGAAAGATAGTATGGATGTCATCAAAGTCAAAGGCAATTTGTCCTTTTGGGCCTCCAAATGTCATGGGCTGGAACCTTGCCTCTATGAGATTTACCTTCGTCGGGATAGCACGCAAGTACCAATCATGAAACCTTTTCATTCCAATTGGTAGGTACTGGATCACCCGATTTGGAAGGAAACACTTGCCTCTTTCATATTTTTGCGGGCAATTCTTTGACCATGTGATGCATTCAACATTTACGTACTTGCAAGTAACCTGGTTGGTTTTGGTTGGTGCCTGCCCTTGCACTTGTTTCCGTTTGTTGGTGACCGCCTTCTCAGATCTTGGCGCTTGGTTCTCCGGCTTGAACATATCATGGCCATACCACCTTTCCACCCCCACGACATCATCGCATCGGCACATAAGTCGACCTTATCTTGATTGGATGCTTTTTCGAATTTCTGCTCGCGTGGGCACCTTTGGGTGCATCAACTTGTTCCGCATGCTCTTCATCTTTGCAGCGGCCTCTTGTTGTTCATGTGTCGGCTCTACACATCCTCCGTGAGGCGGTGAAGACGGTGGCATATCATGAGGCACGCCATCGCGAGGTGGCGGTGTCGCATCTCGTGCAATTGTTGGTCATGATGTGGTGTGCAGATCTCCCCTCCTCAACTCCTCCAAACGTAACGGTGTCCGCACAGCGATGTAATCGTAGTCAATATGATGTCTCGCTTGTGCGAGGACGAATCGTTCACTACTTCTCGAGTATTTGGAGTCCTCAGAGTTGGAAAGTCTATCCTCCATTGCTGAATTCGGACTTCACGGTGCGAATCTCGACCCTAGTGTAGTCCGTGGGATCCGATTAGTGTGATAAGTGCCTCTGGAGGATGTGCCTCACCGTTGCCACCTCAATCATATTTGATTGCTCGCCCATGAGAACAACCAAAGTGCAAGGAGTAGGTTCCCGATGCGATCGACGGCGGTTGTGGCTGCAGTGGAACCTTGGTGCCGCGAACTTCCGCTTGTCCGGTGGTGGCATTACGATTCGTGCCTCCGTTGATGATCCTTGCTCTCGCAACGCCGCAACTAGAGCCTTTACTTGGACCTCAAGGTTAGCCTCGGTTTCTATCATGTTTCTTGTACATGTGCCTATCCTCTTCAAATCCCTCCTTCCATATCACTCTCTTTCCCTAGCCCCCGACACGGCTGTGTGCTCGGGTTTCCCAAGGCAAGGCTAAGCTCATCCCTCTCTGGAAGGCTTAAATAAGCCCTTACGCATTGCTCAAGATAGTTCAAGATCTTTGATCTCGTCTCTTCTGATCTCCGGCTTACTAAACTTAAGCGCCTTGGATGCTTCTTTATTCCTCGAAAGGATCCAGTTCCAGCGCTTTGAAACCCCGCAAGTTGTATGTCCCGGTGATGCGGCATCTTCCTCTATCTTCCTAAATTGCTCTTCCTTTCCATAGTACCCACCGGTCCTAGATGATGGTGGTGCACGTTCTTCTTCGCCGCTCGGTGTTACGCACCGAGGGCCAATGCTTCCGCCAAGTCTTCGAGCCACAAACCGCTCCCATTGTCCAGAGTTATGTTGCCAAACTCCTTGAAGGGAGTTAATCCCTTTGGACATATTTGACGTTGAGGGACGACTTCCAACCTCTCCATGACTCTCAATCGCTTCATAGCGTGACGGCGTACCATTTCCTGGTTCCGCCGGAATCTAAAATTGGTCATCACTTATCCCATAATACTTTCTTTGTATCAGTGGTACTTCTTTCCAAGTTGGGATTGCCGGTTCAACTCATCTCTTACAGCGCCCCAATTGCGTTACGCCACTTAGCTCGAGATGTTTTGGCTCAAGTGGCTCCCTAGCCTCCCGACCTCTCTTATCACATATCTGTGTCCTTTGGATATATGTTAGCACTTCTTTTCCCTCGTCCCCTCTTTGCCCTGGTGCCCGAGTTTGTGGCTTGGGTTGTGGAGCCGAGGCGCCATCGTGTCCTCTGCTACTTCTTGCCTCTGTGGCTCTGTGGCTCTTGCCTGCCTCGGCTTCTCTGCTACTTCTTGTCTCGCGAGATGTCGCCGACGTCGTAGAGTTCGAGAAGGGGCCTATTAGGTCGAAGTGTTAGTAATGATAACACGATCTTATATACAAGCATAATGTATGAAATAAGGCTTTATCCCTACCTCCTCGCTCGATCAAAATCCTCGTCCAACTCCTCTTCGTTTGGCCTGCATGCATTGTGTGGAAAGGATCCTCCTGACTTACATATCCTCTTTTTCATCCTCGCGCGTCTTCATCATTAGCCTCCTCATGGTCCCCATCTAATAACATTTGTAGATCATCGCCTAGCTCCGGTTGAACTGCTCCTCGAAGCAACTCGTTGTTCGTCTTCAAAGATTGGCACTTGTTCAGGGCCTCGGGTTGTGTCGTCTGTTGTCCCCGTCATTTTGTGCTTTGTTCTAATAGATGCAACAAATACAGATAAACAATACTATTACTGATCCTCTAATAGAGCAGCAGATAGTAGTAGTAGGGAAGAGAGATGAGAGTAGTACAAGTAGAACATATGCACTCCAATGAGAATTGACATGATCATTAAAAGAAACTCGCTTGAGAGCATAAGAGGCGTTACAACAGTCTAACCAGCTATTAGTCATCATGAAATGGGTCCCACTACCTCACAAGGGGCCATAGCCAATAGATGAGTACATGGTTATAGGTACAACATCACAGACAATTGTTCCCACGTCTAACAATGTAAAAGATGAGCACTGCCAACATTAAAGACTGAACCATGCAAACAAGAAATAGCCAAGATTTTTTTGCAACGACAATGCAAAGACGCTTCGCAAAAACTCGTCATCTTCACAACGGTTGAACTCTAAGTAGGAAGACTCGCCTCTTGTTTTGACTGAAGCTTTTGTAGTAAAGCCATGAAAACCAGTGACTTGAGCATGGCATTGAGCCCAGGTTGCAAAGACCCCTGTCTGTCGTCCTCGGTATACAACATACCAAGCCATGTGCCCCTTTAAACAACACATAAAACCATGTATACAATCATAACATATTCAGCCATACGTGGAAGAATTTTTTTGCATAGCATTTCTGTGTTAGCCTTGCCGGCTTCTACGCATTTCTCTAGGTTTAACCCTATACTATATCCATCAAAAGAGTAGCATCAAATGTTGGTTTTGATTTTATATAGTATCACTAACGCGAGAGGCCAAGGCAGTATTCACAGGCATATCATGAGCCATCTTCACATCTCAAAAAGCTCAAAGAGGGCCATATCAGCACGAGATAGAACCACTGAATGAAATGACTTGAGTATTGCTGAGCATGGACCATTTAAAAACCCAGAGATCTAGCTGCCAAGTGATTTACATGTGGTGTTCACAATAAAAAGCATGATAATGTAGGCTTCATGACATATGTTAAAAAGGAGATTCCATTATCTATTTGTGCTGCAACATAACTAGAAAAGATGACACAAAGCAGATGTGATGCTGCTTTCAAGCACGACAGTTTGCTTTTCCTCAATCAAAAGTACAGTTTTTAAGCAAAATTACCAATAAAGTTGGGTAGCCAATTCAATTTTAAGAACATCACTACATCAGGATAGCATGCTCATTAATTTGAGTCATAACCTGACTAAGATCAACATGCATCGCTTCTCTAAAAGTAGTAATTTAGCATTAGTTAACCGGAAAAGATGCGATCTTGGATTTTGATTCTACGACCATCCAAGATCACAGAGCTCAAGCAAGTCATGGTTGCAAAGTGGCAAGTGGTCCTTTTCACACCACGCTGCCCCCGAGAGAGTCCTCTATGTCCTGCTAATACATATGTATGAACCACCGATCGACATGTCATGCTTCTATGTATATACCTCCGATTTCTATGTTATGGTCACATGTACGTATGTCCTAATCAGACTCGAACAGCTACCATCTTAATATTACCTATGTACATACCGACCAGTTACTAATATTGTATGGTACTCATATCCTCGTTAGTCGGTTGCATGGTGTTCACATCTGAATTCTCGTTGATATTCTATACCAAGACTCCATTTGGTTTAAACAGTGACGCTCACAACTGACTACTCTACTCATGGATTTGTTTACCAAAATGATTTAAGGTACACTCCCACTGTCTAACCATGAGACATCATAGGTACCTGATCCCAACAAAGTAGAAAACTGCGCTTTGCATACATAAATCTGTTAAGTTAACAAAACCATCCACATTTCCGGAGACGGAAGCTTGGTGTTAACATCGTGCAGTAGTCTAGATGCAGGAAACTAGTAATTAAAACGAACTCGATCAGAAAGTAAATTAAGAAAGGCATATATATACTAGGCAGGGGCGGAGAAAATATGCTCAAAGATTGTCCCAGCGCCCCAAACGCAAGCGAGGAATCGGAGAGAGCGAGAGAGCGCACGCGGAGAAGGCCACTCACCACAGGCGCGTCGGAGAGGGAGCACCGGCGTACGGCGGGAGCGAGATCGGAGAGGGACGCCGGCGTCGGAGAGGGAGCAGGGGCGTCGGAGAGAGGACGGAGACGGGCCGACGACGGCGGAGGCCGCAAACCCTAACGGCGGCGGCGGCCGTAAACCCTAATTTTGGCAGCCTATCGGCCTCGCCCGCGCAAACCCAATGACTTAGCCGATTTCGGCCTCGCCCGCGCCCTCCAGCTTATATAGGAGGGCTATTTGTAGGGGCGGTTGAGATTACAAGCCGCCCCTAAAAATAGATTTGTAGGGGCGGTTCCTGAACCAGCCGCCCCTACAAATAATTTACTCCAGCCGCTGATCAAGCATCGGACGGCTGAGAATAAGAGGGCAATCGGGCAGTCCGAATGCTCCAGCAATCTGGGCCGTTGATTTCCAAACGGACGGCTCGCGATGCGCTCATGTGGTTTGACTGGGTTTTAATCCAAAGCTTCCAACTTTGACCGAGCTTCAAATATAGAAATAAAATTCATAAAAATCTGAAATTTTTCAGGGAGGTTCCTGGAATGACCTAGTGACCAGACAAAAATTTTAAATCTCATTGTTCATGAGTTATTTGCTTATTTTAAATTCAAACTTACAAAAGGTTATTGAAGCAAGTTTGAATTTTATGTGGATTGAATTTAGCTCCAAAAATTTGGGAAAAATTATAGTTATTCATTATAATTATTATAAGATTTAAATAAATTATTTCCATAGTTTTAATTGAAGTAAATTCTTTTACAAAAATTATTTTAAGTGTATGTTCTTGATGTTTGACTATGGATTTTGAAAACGAGCTAAACCTAGGAATGATTTTTAGAGATAGCAAACTAGCTCCAAAAATCATGAAATTTTAACTGGAGGTTAATGACTCTGATAAACCTTACATAAAATTTTTAGAGGTTTTTATGCAAAACATTTTTCTCCAGAAATTCTAGAAGGCTATTTCAAAGGTTTGACCAGGGTTTGACTTGCCTCTAAAATATTTCAAATAATTTCCAAAAATTATGAAATAACTCAGAGGTGTCACAAAGCAACCTTAGAACCAAGGAAAATTATTTCCAAGGGTTCGACACCAGATTTCACCAAGGAGGTTGTTGACTTGAGACAAATGAGGATTTTAATTTTGATTTCCCAAAATTCTTTACAAGAATTTCTAAAAGCTCAAAAGCATAAGGGTGTAAGAAAAGTTTTAAATTATCCTCATTTTATTACATTTGAAACACAAGCCAAAATGGGGATGTTACAGGATGTAAAAATAAAAGTTGTAGAACTCATCAAAATATACAACTTTGGTTCTGGACATTTTCTCCAAACACACTCCATGCATCTTTGAACACACATACATACATACACCATGCATCAAACTTGAACAACTAGCCTGTAACAAGTTTCCCCTTGGCACATTTTCGTTCCCATGGCAGTATGTCTTTGGGCAAGTTCTTTTCCACGACACCGATCTTCTTAGGAAAGTCAGTGAATAGTTGCATTTCATCGTAGTTATTGTACTCATCAACATCATCCACTCCGTCTACTCCGATAATAGTTTGTTTCGAAGGCAACCACATGCTTTGTCTTCTTTTTTGGGGGTAGGTTAGTTTTCGGGTCACGTAAATATAAAACTTGTGTGACACGTGAAGCGAGCACCCAAGGGTCATCTGCGTATCCGATATTCTCGAGGTCCACGATCGTGAACCCGATCTCATTCACTTGGTGTTGTTTGACCCCGACATCTAAACATGGCCATCTCGTATACCCATTCCATAGTCAAGTTCCCATATATCATCTATGATGCCAAAGTATGGGGTCTTTTGCCCCATTCCGTTGATGGCTTCTATTCGAACGCCGCTATTTTGGTTCACACAATTACTATCCTTTGCGCTGGTATAGTACGTGTACCCATTGATGTCGTAAGCTTGCCATGATGTCACTTGTCTCGATGGGCCCCACCAACCTTCGATGGTAATATCATCTCTGGTTTCCCATTCGGTAGGTTTTGCTCCTTCAACCATGTAGTGAATCGATGCTTGTCTTGTTTCATGACCCAATCGTCGACCGCCATTACTCTCGCCTAATGACATCCAAGTGTTCATCAATGTACAGTTGCATCGATTACGTACTCTGCAAGACACTATAATGAGCTCGACTAACTTCGTTGAAATCCTTGTCGATGAAGACTTTTCTCCCTTGGTGCCCTTCCCACCACCTACCCTTGTGACGAGAATCGAGTTTACCAATCCCTCTTTGTACTTTTAGGTACTCTTGACAAAGACTCGACGACTTCTTCGGTATTGTAACCCTCTATCATGGAGCCCTCTGGGCATGCTCGATTATGCACGTATCGGTTAAGAACCGACATGAACCGTTCGTAGGACCACATTTCATGTAAGTAGCAAGGGCCCGGTGCACTCGATTCGATGAACCATGTGAATCATGAGATGTGGCATTATATCAAAAAAGCGGAGGTAAACACATCTCTAGTTGGTTTATTGTCTCCACCACGAATTCATGTAGGTCACGGCTCATTTTCACCAATCGTCTTCTGTGAGATCTTCGAAAAGAAGTAACACATGCGGGTGATGGCCATTTTCAAGAACTCTGGCTCTATAGCCCTGATTGCAATAGGTAGGAACAATGTGAGCATCACATGACAATCGTGAGCCTTGAAGCGTGTTATTGACAGGTCCTTCATTGACACTAGCTTCTTCACGCTGGTGAAAACCCAGTGGGAACTTTTACCCTCTCAAGAAATTGCGATCGCCTCCTCTCATCTGGAGTCAGGTTGAAACTAGCTGCGGGTAGGAGGTATTTTCCATTACCCTGAGGTATCGGGTGAAGCTCTGGCTTCACATTTAGCTGCACCATGTCTTTCCGTGATCTTAGACCATCCTTTGTCTTGCCCGTGTCCATCAAGGTAGCAACGAGACTCTCAAATACATTCTTCTGTAAGTGCATAGAATCAATGGCATGGGGGACCTCCAAGTCCGGCCAATAAGGCAGATACTTAAAGAAGATCGACTTTTTCTTAAAAGGTACACCGGGGACAGGAGGTGTGCTTCTATCTCTCTTTGTCCCATCCGCATTCTTCTTTCCAAAATCGACATGTATGTGTTTCACCATTTCGAACACATGTTGCCCGTTTTGACGTCTCTCTGGAGGGGATTCGGTCTCTGGTTTGTTGTCATAAAATTTGAAGAACAACTTGCTGCGGTATCTGTGAGTTGTCTTTAAGAATCGTCGGTACCTTAGGTAAACTGTCTTCTTGAATGCATCCAGGAACACCCATGTAGTACCATCCAAGCATACTAAGCATCCCGTCTTCCCTTTGATCTGTCCGCACAAAGCAAACAGTATGAGGTAATCATTGGTAGTGACAAAGATAATGGCTCTACATATGAAGTCCTCCTTTCAAGGCGCGTACATCGGCTCTCCATACCGCCATAGCCTCTCCATTTCTTGCATCAAAGGCTCGAGGAACACATCTATATCAATGCACGGTTGTTTGGGACCTTGAATGAGAATAGTGAGGAGAAGATATTTTCTCTTCGACACAACCACATTGGGATGTTGTACATGGTTAAGATCACTGGCCATGTACTATGCTCATTAGTTCTCTCATTGAAGGGATTCATTCCATCGTGCTAAGGCCAAACCGTACATTCCTTGGGTCTTTGCTAAATTCTTGGTATTTCGCATCAAAGCGTTGCCATCGGGTAGCATCGGCGGGTGTCCAATTTACCATCACCCACCTTGCGCTCATCATCCCACCATGTCATGAGTGAAGCTTCCTTAGGGTTTAGGAACATACGCCTCAAGCGATCGACGACTGGTAGGTACCACATTACCAAGGCAGGGATTCTTCTCTGCTTTGCATCGATGCCTAATGGAGTGTTCTCTTTGGGTTGAGAATCTTGTACCACCTTTTCCCACCTTTCTTCCTCTTCTTCCTGTGGAGGCTTCTTCCCGTTGTAAAGGTCATTGTTCTTGTAACGACTAGTGCCACACCGGGGGCATTTATCTAGTGACTTGAACGTATCGCCACGGTAAAGGATACAATGGTTCGGGCATGCATGGATTTTTTCAACCCCCATTGTCAATGGACTTATAACCTTCTTCGCTTCGTATGTGTTGGCGGGAACTGAGTTTGGCTGTGGCAGCAACCAAGACAGAGACGCAACAGATCATTGAAACTACTGATCGACCACCGCATTTAGCCTTCAGGATGAGTAGCTCAAGCACAAAACGTAGCACTATCCAGTTGTGTCGGACAACCCTTTTCAACACCATACAAAGTCTCCTTCGAGGCTTTTTTAACCCTTTCCAAATTTTCTAGACCTTTCGGGCTCTTTAGTAAAATCTCTGGTCCAATGGCCCGAAGCATTTCCTCCAAATAATCACCGTCATCTTCATCCCCGACACGTCCTCCGCCATCATTGCCACCAGCTTCGTCGTTATGACCACCACTACCTTCTTCTTCACGGTCTATTTCTGCATCATATTCAGCTACATATTGGTCCATGCAATCTAGGTAATCGTCGTCGTCTTCTTCTGGATCAACGTTGTTAATAACCGCTTCACCATGATGATTCCAAACTGTGTAGTCTTTAACAAATCCTCGCATAATCAAGTGTGATCTAATGATAGTCACATCTTTCCATGCGAGATAGTTCTTGCAATCGCTACACGGACAAAGAATTTCACCACTATTATTGCTCGACATTGCATGGCTCTCATGCTTGAAGAAATTTATCCACTTCATCACTAAACTTGGCTCCCACCTTTGTTTACCATACATCCAAGAGTTCCTATCATCCATCTTTATTTCAATATAGAAAACAAAGATAAGAATTAATAGGACTAATTAATACTTCACAAATTAATTATTACTTCAAAAAATATACATAGAAATTTTATGGAAGGATATTCTAAATTCGATTAATAATTCTAAATGTATGGTGCAATGTAAATAGCAATTGTAAATATATTCCACTAAATTAATAACAATGTAATTAGTAAAAAAAAAAACAAACCCTAGTTCTAGGTATCTTGATCTAGATGTAGCTCAAACATCCATAAAACTAATTAATAGTCTACTAAAATCAAGGAAGAATGACTAAATAAGGGTATGACATTATTCCCATAACTAATTTAGCCTAGCATATTCAAAATTTTAACCTCATTTGCTCCATAAATTACTCAAACACCATAGAAGAGAGAGAAAATCAAAACTCTAATTAAGCAATAACCCACCATTAAAACTTCAAAAAGATGTATGGAAAATCATTTTCTTACCTCCAACAACCTCTCCACCAAAGGAATTTAACTCAAAACCTTTCCCCCCCTCAAAATAGCAATTTTTGGGAGGTGCCCAAGGCCTCCCTTCCTTCCTCTCGGGTTGCACTCTGCAGCTCGAGGAGGAAGAAGGGGCCTGGGCACTATATGTTGGTCGATTTGTAGGCGGTGAAGATCCACCGCCCTACAAATGAACCAAGAGGGGCTAGTGCAGTAGCCTCTACAAATCAAACAAGAGAGGCGGCTAGTATTTTCGGCCGCCCTACAAATATAACCATTTGTAGGGCGGTTGGTGATACCACCGCCTCTGTGAACCATTTGTAGAGGCGGTTGGTATAGCCGGGCCGAGCTCACCAACGTAGGGCGCTGGTAAGTGAGCCGCTCTCTGTGTGAAATAGGTGGTGTTGCTACAAATCATTTTTGTAGTAGTGGCCTCTCGCCACGCCTCGGCACACCCGCACGCGCAGGGTGAGGAAGACGATGACCGATCTGGCGGGACCACCACGAGAAAGAAAGTTGCTCGGGTCGGAAGGCGCACGAACGGGCGGAGCCGGACCGTAAGTCACGAGCCCCACAAGCGCACCAGTTGGATTTTAAATAGGCGGTCGAGATTGCACACGGCCGACACGGTTAGATTTTAATTGGGCGGCTGAGATTGCACGAGGTGCACTTAGTTGATTCGACCGAGTCAGTTGGCTCGAGCCCGAGTCCGGCCTGAACCCAACGAACCGTGAACTAGGTTTAGGTTTGAATTTGAAAGCTGGGTTTGGAAGAATTTTTAGAGGTAGCAAACTAAGTCCAAAATTTTTGAAATTTTAACTGGAGGTTACTGACTCTAGGATTAACCTTACATAAAATTTCCAGAGATTTTCAGGCACTGCATTTTTCTCAAGAAATTCCAGAAGGTTTGTTCTAAGGTTTGACCAAGCTTTTGACTGGTTTGACTTGCCTCCAAAAATTATCAAATAATTTCTAAAAATTATGAAATAATTAAGAGGTGTCACATAGCATCCCTAGAACCAAGGAAAAATATTTCCAAGGGTTGGACATAAGATTTTTAACAAGGAGGTTTATGACTTGAGTCAATTGGGGATTTTGGTTTTTGATTTCCCACAATTCCTTTACAAGAATTATAGAATTGTTCAAAAATTTCAAGATGCAAGAAAATTTTTAATTTTTACTCATTTTCTTACATTTGAAACAAAGACCCAGATTTGGGATGTTACACATGTCAATATTTCACAAGAAAGCAAAAGTTGTGTGCCCTTTGGACTAAATACATATAAAGATGCATAGATCCTTAGACCCTACAGTCCAGTATATAACACTTATCGCCGTTGTGCCACACAACATCTTGAACAATGTCAAAAACCATACATCTAATGGAAAACTTGAAGAAATGATGTCACTGGTAAAAAATTAAAAGGATTAGAGAAGCTAACATGAAGATACAAAATTTTTCCATCGACATTGTAGCCAATCACAAGAGGATAATTTTTGGAACCTTAGATTGCCTAAACGGGCAACAGCTCACAAACCATTCCAATCATGTTGCACGACCTACCAAGCAACCTTCGCTGCTATAGGTTAACAGTATGTGGCATCAATGACACGGGGAATGAGGTCACAAAGGTCACCTGCAATCTGAATTAGATCATCCCCTTGATGCAGAACACAAGCTAATGCTAGCTGAGTAGGGCTAAAATGATGCTTTTTGGCTAGGTCTTTCGTTTTAAGATAAAATTGCATGTTCTTATCCAATTGTTCTGCCTAGAACTGTGGTTGCCCTTGTTGCCAGCAGCATAAACATATCTTTTGAGAAAAGAAAAAAGAGAAGACGTGGATGGGACTATTTGATTAAGAGGGCAAGAGAAATCACCTCTAATCCAGAGAAATAACCTAAAATCCTTTGGTGTTGAGCTTCAATTAAGGAATCATGGGGGCTTGCTTCATGGTCACGCACACAGTGGAAGGTAGGATACAGGAGCACTGGAATTGGAACTGTAGCAGGACACCCTCGCAAATCGACACTGGTGGCATCATAGCAGGGCATCAGTGCTGATGAAATCGAGGGGGGATTGGCAATAAATTAAACCACAAATAGATAAAGGTGAGAGAAATAGAGAGAGGGGAAGAGCAAAGACCTTGAGGCCGATAGTCCTGCCGCAGTTGTAGCCACCACACCATCGATCCGACCAACATCCTTCTGGTGAACTTTGGCCCAATTGTCAGTACAAGATGGCAGATCGGCAGTGGTGCCATGCGCCTCCTTGTGGGGGAACAACAAGAGGCATGCTGACTTCGTCATACGTACATGTGTGCTGCCTCTTGCTCCCACACGGACATGGGTGGTAGTGGTGGACCCCTGACAGTGGTAGAAGCTTGGCGATGCCTAGGACACACATATGCAGTGAGGGCTAAGGCGGCGGTGCCCCAAAGGTGAACAAATTTGATTCGAGAGTAGGTAAGGTTGCAATGGATCCGGCTAGATTCGTGCAAGGGAGAGCCAGGCGACGATGAATCTGACCGGGATCAAGCTGGCAACACTATGGCGACATGAGATTTCACCGAATCTGGCTCAGTGAAGATGTCCATTTGGTGGTGGATCCGATCGGGATTGATCCGGGAATGCGATGGCGGCATGAAAGGCTTGACCCGATTGCGGATGCGTTAGGGGCAACAGGCGGCGCGAGGAGGGCAGCGCATATGAGGTAGGGTGTGAGGGCGGGCGATGATGGCTGGTGGGAGGGGAAGTGGTGGGCGGTTGGGGGCATGGCCGCGAGAGGAACGTTTGTGGATTGTGGTGGTCCACGTGTTGGCGTCAATTATTGTGAGTGAGAGGGGGAATGGAGGACGGACGACCACCAACTCCAATTTTTAAGTAGTACAGATGAGAATGAATTTTCATCGATTCATTCTCAGCCATAGATATGGCACAAATGACAACAACAACAAAACCATCCCATCATTTTCTATCAAGACCGTTTTTTATAAAAGTAGAGACTATACCCGATGTGATTGAACTAAGCACGCTCATGACCACGAGCACAGCTATTTAAATAAATTTACACTTTGCTGAGGTGTAGAACTTTACCCACACGATACGAGCTCTCTAGTTTTTTTGGCATCAGTCGACACCACCGCTCACAACATGTTAGTAAGCAATCTAGAGTTCATAACGAAGTCTTTACATCACCTAGTCCTAACCTTGCACTAGCTCGGTGAATAACAAACCCACACATCACCCAGGTATACCCCTATTTTAGTGAGGTATTCACCATTGTATCGGAAGGCTTTGGTCACAACGCCTTAGTGAAGGGAGCCTCTTAGAGCAAACCTAACTGAATATGCTCGTACTACTCGACCTACCAACATGCAAGGCTAGTCCTTGATGACTTAATTAGCTAAGACCACCCTAGTTCAGCCATGTGGTTGTACGCTTAGGCTTAGATTGGTGGCACCAGCGTTCGGTCCGTAATCGAGCCAAGCGAGGATCTCCCCCTAGCTATATGTGAGATACACCTCTCACACTCATCAGTTCATAATATAACTTGCTCACGTCAAAAACTAAGTTTTTCAGTTTTATTTTTTATTCCAAACTAACAAAGGTAACCCCTCTAGTCCAACATTTCAAAATCCCCCAATTCCATTCACAAATTTTATCAAATGTTCAAATCTCGTGAAAACTAGAGCACGGCTAAGCGTCTATTCAATATCCGTAATCAAAATACCAAAATGGACATTATCTGCTATCTAAACCATGTCCTAAAGACTACAATAGTAAGGATATCAACATCTCAATGAGGGTCATGCATACAATAGGAATTTAGCTACCGTTACCCGTAAATATAGCATTTTTTTGCCAAACATACAAACATGCATAATAGATTTTGCTAAAACAAAATACAATAAATAAAATAATGGGATCAACATGGTCAAAGGTGGTGATTTTCTTGCTTAGATAGCTCTGAGTATGAGGGTGCTGGATCGTCAAGAGATTGGTTCGTGTTTCCGACATCTATTCAAAAGAGCTGAAAAAAATCACAAATAGTAAAATAAATTAAATAGAAAAAATCAAATATTTTGTATATTCAGGTAGATCATGATTTTATATGAATTTATAGAAAAAAATCATCCAATTTGGAGTTCATATGCAAAAGTTATTAGCTTTTAAATTTTTGCTCGGTTTGAAAAATCTTAGAAATTAAGAAAGTGATGACATTGATGGCATATTTTCTAAAATTACATTTTACAATAGAGAAGGCATATTTCCTATGAACTGAAAGTGTATTTCCATTATTATATTTTTGGAAAATCAATTTCTTACATGTGGGCCCTGCATGTCAGCCTCTTGGGTTTTTAATTCATGTTTTTATTTAAGAAAATAGTGATGGTCCCGCATGTTAGTGACTCATTAGCATTTAACTAAGAGATTAACCTTTATTTGATTTTACCCCAAAGTTAACCCTCTGCTAAGTGGGGTGCACTTGTCAGCCTCCTGGTTTTTAAACATGTTTTATTAATGTTGGACCGAAAAGACGACTAGAGGGGGGGTGAATAGGAGCACGAATTCTTTTTCGCATGTGATTGAATTCAATAAGAATTTCACTCCAGTAGCTGTGAGAGATATGAAGATCAGTATGCAAGCATAGCGGAAGGCTTGTGTTGAATCCACTTCAAATCCCCAAAGAACAGCAACAGAAAGCACAAAGAAGCACTGGTGAACAGTAAAATCGGAACTACCATAATGGACACTGCGGTACTACCGGATGAACAGTGAAATCAGTAGATGAACAGGAAAAACAGCCTACACACGAAATCAAAACTTGGCATAACTTTTGATTCACTCGGTCAAACTTCATGAGACTTGAAACATAACCTCTCTATGATGTCAAGAACATATTCCAATCAAGGATCGTGTGATCCACGTCAAAGTTCCGACCCTTTTCAGTTAAAGTGAAGGTTGCTCCAGAACCGAGTCAAAACCAAAAAGTGATCTAAAAACTTGCTCATGGGTGATAGATGATCAAGATGATCCTAGATGTATTTCCACAGTCACAGCAAGCTAAACGAGGGAAGAAACCAATGGATCAAAGAAACCACAAAAATCACAAAATAGAGAGCAGAAATGAACAAAGACTCATCTTCAAGGAATCTTGTATGGATTGATTTGAGATTGATGTTGGTTTACAACCACTCCATCCTGGAGGACAAAGCTCAACACAAGAGCACACAATCAAATCCAACTCTCTAGAACCCTAACCTCTCCACTCCCAAGCCCTAAACACAAACTAGGGTTTACAATCAGCCCAAGGGTTGGGAGGTGCACGCAGTACTCTACCCTATTTATAGTGGAGGCTAGCTTCTAGAAGAGTATTCCTATTGGGCACCCGTTAAGCCCACACACACAAATGGGTTTTACTCATGCACACATTTTAAAGCGCCACCTTCACCTTCTCTTGACCTAAACCACTTCTCTTTGCGTTGTCTCGCGCTGTGGTTTAGCCAAAAGGTCATCAAGGCGGTATTTGGTGAAATTACCAAAATACCCCTTCTCGGTCCTTCTCCGAAGACCGAGTCCAATCTTCGCGAAGCAAACGCCTGCTTCGACACGTGTAGGTTGATCAATGGCTCTCATCATATCGGCAAGTCTCTCCCATCGGGCTCCTACGGAAACCACCATGGCACTTGCACCGACCCCCGCGCCGCTTGATCCAACCAATCGCACCGAACTGCCCGTTCGGTCATTCTTGTCCATCTTGCGCCCCGCTTGAGTTCTCTGACCTCACCCAGCATCCTTGATCATTCTGGACCTCAGCTCTCCAAGCTTAGTCCCGATCCACCTTGCCGTTGACCGTCGTTAACCTCGAAGCTTCCTGCACAATAATAGACAAAGAAAAATGATTCCGGGAACAAGTTCTTCACAACTTAACCCACGTTAGTCAAAACATGCATCATCCAACACATATGTACTGAAATTCATGAACTTGACCTAACCCAAATAAAAAACTCCAATTGAATCGACAATCAGTTCACAAACGATACTACCACCATTTAACCACTGGTACTACCGCCTTGCGGTAATATCGCTCACAACACTACGGTCGTACCGTACCTCGGAGCTACGGTACTACCGCCCTTTGCTAGTCGGTACTACCACCCAGAAGGGACTTAGGCAAAATTTCATCTCTGAAAAATGAGACCTCTCTGGAATTTACGTACTGCTCTTCAAATTGGTACTACCGCACTTGCGGTAGTACCGCTTTTCTCTTGCGGTTGTTCTGATTTCCAGGAGAGTACCAAAAAAACCCAAAACACCTTCTTTGGAAAATACATACCGCTCATTATGCGGTGATACCGCTCAACGGTACTACCGCTTCACACAAGCGGAACTACCGGACTGCGGTAGTACTGCTCCCAAGTTGCGGTATTACCGTTTCACAAAAACGTTCACAAACCCTTAGAAACAATCAGCCTGCCACAAAGACCAACTAACTAGCGGTAGCACCGCTCCACACTTGCGATCGTACCGCTCTGGGGTAGTACCGCTCCTTACACGCCGGTACTACCGATTATCCCGACACTTGCTGAAAACTCCAGATTTCAATCAAACCTTCAACACTATTGCCAATTATCTCATCACCTAAGATCATGAGTATATCCCCATAATATCCACAATCTCCTCCTTGATGAACACATTGGCAATATTCCAAAAATTTATGTTTAAGGTTTGAAAAAGAAAAAAATGACAATTTCGCGCAAATGCTCAACTTGGCTCAGGTACAAGAGAATGCAATGAGAAAAACCAAGTTGGCTTCAGATATGTTTCAACAAGTGAGACATGACAAAATAAGGCAAGAAAGCTTCAATTTCCAGAGAAGTGAAAAAAATCTCACTTAAGGTCCATATGAACGAGCAATTGTTCAATTTGACCATTGATCATTGTGAGTCTCCAAGAATTGCAATTCAAGTTCAGAAATGACAATAAGATCAAAAGAATGCAATTTTAATGCTCCCCCTCACTATGATCACTAAAAGCTCCCCTTTTTAAACATTTCTATTTCTTCTCCCCTTACATCCAAAAAGCTCTATTTTTTTTAAAAAAAAACATTTTTGCTATATCTTCTCCCCCTTTGGCAATGGATTCATCAAGGAATCACGCCTTCTTCTCATCCAGAGATAACAAATGAAGATTGAGAAGGAAGCATAAGAAGGAGCATGCATGAAATGCAATGGAGTGGCTTCATTTTTTAATTTTTTTGCAATTTTTGAATACAAGAAGCTTTGGAGATTACTCAAAAGAACAAGCTAGCATTTCTATTATTACTCAACACATATCAAGCCTGACAGCACTAGCAAAATCATATTAAGACATATATATCAAAGCTAAGCAAGAGAGCTCAAAATACCACTTGTTGTTGGATTAAATTAAGAAATACTTCAAAATTAGCAAGTTCAACAGCAGGTATCCTAAAGTGATAATGGGCATGTTAGAATGTCATTGTGAGATCCAGAAGCTAGCAAAGACCATCGTAGAGACAAAAGTCCTGGATTGAATCATTTTACTCAAGTTTTCTCAAAAGCCCAAATTTCTCGATAGATTTCATTTTCAATTAATATTGAAGTTGAGTAAAGGTCTATCTTGGTGAAGAAGATCCTGGACTAGGAGCCATCCACAAACTCTTCCCAAGCTTCAACCAATTTTCATAATTTGATTTGTGCTAGATCTCAAGCCTTGCCGCGACTATCTCAAGCAATAAGCTTAAAAGAGTGGTCTAGATCATCCAAAACTCCCCTTGAGTTCATGCCTACTACAATGGCAAGCCATCTCATGAGAAAGAATTGGTGAGATCAGTTTTTTCCCACAGTTTAAGCACATTAGAATTTTGAAATCTGATTTTTCATTTTGCACAGGAGCAATTACACATTCTTTGAAGGAACAAAAAGCTCAAAAGATGTTCAATTCTAGATTCCAGAGCTAACAAAGTAATTTTGACAGTGCCAATGTCACAAGAGGATCACTAATTGTAACATCCCAATTTCGGACTTGTGTTTCAAATGTATTTCCTACATCATGTATTTCCTGTTGTACCAAACAATTCTTGTACAAGGGATTATGGAAATACAATGTCACAAGTCTATTTGATCCAAACTTTGATATTCCAAAAAAAAACAATCTTGTCAAATATTGTGATCATCATTGGGAAATATTTTTCCTAAGTTTTTGTGATTGTATGTGGCCCCACTGAAAAATTTCACAATTTTTAGAAATTGTTTGAATATTTTTAGGGGGCAGTCAAACGTGTTTGACTTTCAGTCAAACCTTAAAACAGAGCCTTGCAGAATTTTTGGAGAAAGATTCACAGAATAAAAACCTCTGAGAATTTTATACAAGGTTAATATCCGAGTTAGCAAGCTCCTGTAAAAATTTCATAATTTTTGGAGTTGTTTTTCTACCTCAAATAAATCCTCAAAAGTCTCTGTTCTAATTTAAAAGTCAAAACCTAAATCCACTTTGCGTTGGGTTCGAGTCAGACTCGGGCTCGAGCCATGTGTCTCGGTCCAGTCAACTACCTGCACCGAGCCCCCTTTAAAAGCGCGCGTTGAATCTCGGCCGTTGGATCCTTATCGCACGACCTAGCTTCGTGAAAGCGTTCGGACCTTCCGGTTGCTTGTTCGAATTTCAACCGTTGGATCCCCATCCAACCGCCCAGATTCACCGAGACATTCGGACCTTCCGGTTGTTTTGTTTGAATCTAAGCCGTGCGTTTCTAATCCAAGGGCTCCCGATCTATTCCTCTATTTTCAAATCTCAGAATCGTGTCGCATTGTCAGCCGTCCGATTAAAATCGTAGGGTTCAAAATCGCCCGAGCCTTTTCTCTGGTCATCTTCAACCCCCGGTTGTGCGTGCATAGTGTAGGGCATGGGGAGATCATTTCGTGCTCCCTACGGCGGCCCTAGTCGACATTAAGAGTCGTGGGAGACACGTTCAGCCGCGCCATACCCTAGTGCACCATCTACTTCCTTTTCCTTGTCGGCCATGCCTTGTGCTTTGAGCTTTGCCTCCCAAAAAGCTTTTTGGCCGAACCCTAGTATCTCCAAGCCTTATAAGCACCCTCTTCACTTCCTGGTGTTTCTTTAGGCTACCCTCAAGCTCCATTTGCAGTTGTGGAGCTTAACTCCCCAAAACCCCCAATCCGCCATTGTTGACCAAGAGCTCCGGTGCAGAATTCGGTGTTCCAGTGGTTCTCCTTCGCATTTCTTTACCCCATTCTTATCTCCCTACTATCTTGAACATTTCCCCTCACGTAATGATGGATTTGATTCTCAGGAATTGTCCAATTTGGGGTTGGTTCAAATTCGGCCGAAATTGGTCATCTTCTTCCTCAGCTCAGGTGAGTGCTCCATTTTCAAATTACTTGCTCATGTAGCTTCTGTGGACCATAATGGAGCTATATTGATGCTTTGGTATCACTCACTTGGCTCAGGGTACCATTTTCAACCTTTCTTCTCCAAGTCCGGTGAGCCTCCACCGTGGACAAGCTTCTCCGGCCATCTTTGAAGCTTCTCTTCATCAAGGTAGCTTCTTATTAGTCCCTAGAGGCTCTGGCACCCGCTTCTTTGGACCGCAATGAGCTTGTTGTTGTTGCGTGCTTAGCAAGAGAGCTCCATTTTAGTTTTTCCGCTAGCTGGCGTTCGTCCCACATCGCCGGCGAGGTTGCCACCATTAGGTTCTAGGTGCTATTGCGATTCCATTTTAGTTCTTAGTTGGTGCCGCCGCGGCCAGTGTCGCCGGCGACAAGCCATTGAAGTCACTCGGGAGTTTGCCGGCGAGAAACTCCCGTTTTCGTCATTTGTTTAAGACACATTAATTGCCCTGTGATTGCTAATCATTAGTTCATTAATTGTGTCTTAAACTATGTCGTTGAGCCACTGACAGTGGGCCCAACATCCTTAAACCATCCGCTGGCACAACTCCGTGCTGTTCCGACATCATTAAGGATTAATCATTGATTAATTAATGTGTCGGGGGTTAATCGCTGTCGGAAATTAACCTTTTTGGGTCGCTGACATGTGGGCCCATACGTTTAGAATTAAAATCCAGAGTCATTAGTGTCTAGTTTAGGTTTATTTAATGCCAATCTTTAGCAGCATTAAATATGTCTTAGCCGCTGCTTCTAGTCGCTGACAAGTGGACCCCGTGCACTGTGCACGTGTGGAAATCAAGCGTGTGGGTGACTCAAGGTCACTGACATGTGGTCCCACCTGGCAGCGCGTAGATTTAAACTTCGGTCAATAGCCACCGTTCGTTTCCAGATCTGCGGCCCAGATCTTGTGTGCAATCGGAATTTCCGGTTCCCTAATCCATCTCGACCGTCGATCTTGTGATCAACGGCTGAGATCCCGTGTGCAATCGAACCATCCGAATGAGGGTGCACTCTGGGCCGTCCATCTGCAGATCTGCGGCTGTGATTGGCCCAAGCAACCGCACCGTCCGAATGCATTCCCTCGCGTGAGCCGTTGGATCTTGATCCAAGGGTGGGCTATTTTTAGGTATCGCGCGCGTGCGCTGTTCCCGGCGCGCGTGAGCCGCAGGATTTTAGATCAAGGGTTGTCAAGCGTCCATGTCGCTTATTTTCTGTTGAGTTCGAATCTTTTTCGGTAAGCCTTTATTTATCAACTAAAAATTGTATTTAACTTTAAAAACTCATAACTAATTCTTGTTAACTTCTTTTTAGATGATTCCAACTGGAATAAATTCTGTTATCACTAAAGTTTAATATAAAAATGCATCTAAGTGTATTTCAGTAGCAGAAAATATTGAAACTAAAATAATTTGAATCCTGCCATTAGAATATTCCAGAAATAAATTTAAAATTTGAAAAATGCATATCCTTTCTGTAGATTTCCAATTTGTGCCAAATCAATTTTGTTAATTTCCTTTGCTAGTGTACTTTAATATAAAATAGGTTTTAAGCATAATTAAAATTCTGTAAAATGACTTGCAATAGGTTTACAACTTAGAAAAATCATAAGTAAATGTGTATAACTCCAAACTTAGTAAATTCAACTTTGCTGTTATTAGGATGTCATGATCTACTTGCTATAAAAATTTCAGACCTTAGATCATTCTGGAAAATTTCACCATGAACAATACCTGTGATTAAATTAGGGAATAAATAGGCTGAGAAAGAGTATTTTGGATATATCTTTTGCATACTAAGTCCAAATTGCATGATTCTTGTTCCTAAAATTGTCTAAAATCATCCCCTAGCTGCTGTATAAATTTCATTAGATTTGACAGTCTTTTGCTGTTGGAGTTTGTTTGGTGTTCTTCGTTCTTATTGGTTTATCGCCTTTTCGCGTTAGGTTCCGAAGACAATATTAATATTGATCTCGAGCCACACCATCGATCTCGCACTCCGCCAAGGCAAGCAGATGTAGCATCATTTGATCATATTGTTCCTACTATTTTCCAATTCTAATATGTTGTTTGCAAATTCTATGTATGTATTGCTATGTTGTTTTAACTATTGTCGATAGTTGGCCAAGTAGTTGCATCATCAGTAGGAAATGTTTATTCCTCTACTACTGAGCCTAGAATTACTTGCTGTGATTTTGGGTTCGCTGGATGAACCCTTGTCACTTAGTAGTTACGTGTCATTATGCTTAGCCATGCTTAGCTATCGGTAGAAATAGGCGGTTATCGACTTGTCGATAACCTTGATCACACAAACTGTTATAATCTGTATATTTCGGCCTTGTGCTATGTCTAAATTGCAAAACTAAAACTGAAAGTGAAAACAATTTAGACTTGGGCACAATGGTAAGATGGTGTGATCTTTTGGGTGTGATTGGAATGGTGTCCGGGTCAATTAAGGACCGAACTACTTGTGAGTACACATTATCCGAGCATTTTGTGCGTGCTAACCACACTAGAGGAAATGGGACCTCTCTTGACTAAGTACTTTGGGGTGTTAATTAATGAGTCGCATGGTGGGTTGCATATTTCGATGCAAGATGGACATGTTTGTGGGGAGGGAGCACCACGCCGCGCGGTGTCTCCTGCTCCACGTATGGGTCCTTGTGATCCAGATTCCGCCGGCAGGTCACTAAGGGTTAACCCCCATACGTGCGGCTCTTGATTAGCATTTTTCGTTGGAAATGTCTCGTAGGACTTAGCCGTGCTGGCACACCAAAGGAAGTGTGCTTAATAGCTTGGCAAAAAGGCGGTCTGATGTGTGGGTACATTGGTACACCCCTGCAGGGTTAAAACTATTAGAATTGCCTCGTCCTAGGTTATGGACACGCTTGGATAAGCTTTTCAAGAGTTAGACTACAACATTTTAAATTAAAATTTGATGGGTGGTATGAATCAGGGATTCATGCTATTTGTGGTGGCTATTGGGTTAGTCACTTCTAGGTGGTTACTTTTAAATATTGTTACTCGCTGTTATTTCAATGCTTAAAACTGATTTGTCAAATTGCCTTCAATCTATTACATTATTGCAAATGAAACTTGCTTTGTGCGCCCAAAGAACCATATAACCAAATTCCTTTGATCTGACTTTCATGTAGCTATGTATAGGCTTGTTACTGTAAGCCTTGAGTACATTGTTGTACTCACCGCATTGCTTGTTGTGTGCGGTGGAAGAGGGTGAGCAGAAGGGCCTCACTTTGTGAGTTGTGCTATGGCGGTGTTTGGGGTGATTAGCTTGATGCCGGTCGGTTGCCCTGTGGTGTTATGTGGCTAACCTGGTCGTGTTTTGGCTTAAGCCATCTTATGGCAAACTTTGCTTCCACTGTTATTTGATACTTATGTCATTTGGCGGTCGGTCACATTGCTCTGTAATAACTTATATTATGTATGTCTTTTGGTAGACTTGTTATAATCTGTGTATGGAATTGATGCATGCTTTGGTATGATGTATGTGTGCTGCATTCTCTGGGAAGCACATGTTCATCGAGGCATGGGTTATTCTGTTTGTGATACTAGAACCAGTGGAAGGTTAAGTATTACAAGCTTAATAAACTGGGGTCTCACAGAGTTTGGTATCAGAGCCATACTGACCGTAGAAACCCCTAGCTTGGTCGTCCTTAGAATATTTTGGAAAACTTAGTTTTGAAATTATCAAATGATTTTGAAAACCTAAGTAAGTTCTCATATTTTACTTCTTATCTATCGTAGCTTGCTTATCTCACCTTATTCTTGATTGAATTTGGAAAATTGTTTTCCCTCTCATCTTCTTTTCAAGAGATAGTTGTTTAATCGATTAAATTGGTTTTGGGAAAACCGTGAGAGCTTTAAATTGAAGTGTTGGCTGTTTTGGAGTGAAGATTAGGAGCTCCTGAAGGTGAAGATTTCGGCTGCACACTTGATGAAAAGAATCTGGACAACAAGCACAAATTCTGGACAGCTAGTTGTTTATAGTATATATAATTGAAAATGAGAGGTTAATTCAACTAAAACTTGTGGAGATAAAGGGGTAAGATGTGATATGAGATAGCTAAGTGTCTAACCCTTCTTTAGGTGATTTTACCTTGCTTTTTGGTTGCATTAAACCAAGGGTTGCGTGCTGAAATTTTTCTTCCTAAACTGATTGCTCGTTCTTTCCATACGAGTGAGTCATACTGGGAAGTGATTCTGTAAATTGAGGTCTTGCATTGATTTTATGCTGGTTTTAAGTTGTTGGCGTTCATTTCATAGAGATGTTAATGGTTTTTCCTTGCCTTTAGTTTTCGGGCTTGGCCCTTATCCATCGTAGTATCTATCCCCGCCCCAACTTTTAGCAGGATTCCCTTGTCCTTGGTCTTTCTTTCGCGTCCTTCAGCTTCTAGTCTTCGGGTTGCGTTGCTAACCCATCTCTTCGTACCAGGATGTCTGGACAGACCAGCAGCGGCCTAGGCCAGCAAGCTGGCTGGGATGGGGATCTCCCAGGCTCCAACTGTCCGGACGAGACCTGCAAGTGCCCCCATTCGGACATGTGTGACGGATTTTTGTCCCATTACCCCGAGGAGGGGCAATCGCCTCCTTTTTGCCTTAGCTGTGGTGAAGAGGGGCATTTCGCCGAAGGTTGCGAACTAGGGCAGGTTAAGGTCTGCCAGCGCTGTGGTGAAGAAGGACACTACAACAACGAGTGTACTACAGCTTGTCCAAATTGCGATAAAGACCACTTGCCCGGGAATTGTCCGACTGCCAAAGTCACTTGTTTCCTCTGTGAGGGAAGCGATCACTATCCCAAGGAGTGTGGTATGAACCAGGTAATCGCCAAGTCGTTAGAACTTCAACGACTGCTTCTTCGGTCATCTGTAAGCACTGCAACCGCCGATGCCTCCAAACCAGAGAAGTTCCTGGATGATTTGTCTGAGGAGCTGCGGGACAAATTACCAATCTATACCTTCCCTAACTTTCAGATTGTGGTCAAAAATCCCATTGTTGCTGGGGCTAGAAAGAGGAAGCTAGAGGACCGTCGCAAGCGTCAACAGATAGCTGATGTCACATGTTCCTTCTGCAACAACAAGGGTCACTATGCGCTTAGTTGTCCTAAGGAGTTTGGAACCCCTTGTCCTCCGCAGGCCGTGCCTCGATCACGTACGCCTGCAAGTCGACCAGATGGCCTCCGCGATGTGGCTCAGGTCACATGCTTTCATTGCCTCAGAAGGGGGCACTACGCCAACAAATGCCCGGTGAAGAATCAAGATTCGAAGACTGCTCGTGGTCAAGTCAACTCCCTCTCCACCAAGGAAGCACAAGAGGTGCCTGACGTCATGTTAGTTATGCTTCTTGCCAACTCTTGCCTTGCTACTGTTTCAAATCAGGAGCATCAGCCCGCCCCTTTCTGAAAGGATTCTAGCCGCTCAACTTGGAAGTGGTTGAGCATGGCTTTCTCGCGGCCTTGGTTGCACCCTACCTTGGTGGACCGGTTTAAGACCGCTCAGCAATCGTTTGACTTGAGTGGCACCTTTCCTTCCTTTTACATCCAAGGGCACCACATGCCTGTGATCGCCTCAAACTTCTGTGGCCAGAGTGGCCATAGTCCCTCTAACAAACTAGCTGCAGGGGGATGACTCCGTATAGCTATTGATCAATATGAGGTCTCATTCGTTAGTGGAGTAACCAGACAAATTGCTCCACCAACTGAGAATGACTTTGGTTCCTCTAAGAAGCTAGCCGCGGAGGGATGACTCCGCATAGCTGGCTGGCAGGCTGAGATCCCGTTGTTGGCGGGATTAACCAGACAAGTCGCTCCACCAACCAACAACGATCTTGCCTCACCACCCTCAAAATCAAGAAAGATCTCTCAGTCTGTCAACCCTTGTCCTATCTGGACCTGTTAAGTTTCTCCGTGTCAACTAAAGTGGCATATTTTTCTACCAGTCAAAACCAAGATTCGTACCGGTCACTCGGCTAAGCTGTACGTCTCAAGAATCATAAGCTTGCAAGGCACCGATGGTGCTCTGTGCCTGTGTTCAAACTACCCCTCTTTCTTTTCCGAGTGAGCCAAATCTCGGGACGAGATTTTTGTAAGGGGGGGAAGGTTTGTAACATCCCAATTTTGGACTTGTGTTTCAAATGTAAAAAAGGGGTAGAAATTAAAACTTTTTCTTACATCATGTATTTCCTGTTGTACCAAACAATTCTTGTACAAGGGATTATGGAAATACAATGTCACAAGTCTATTTGATCCAAACTTTGATATTCTAAAAAAAAACAATCTTGTCAAATATTGTGATCATCATTGGGAAATATTTTTCCTAAGTTTCTGTGATGGTATGTGGCCCCTCTGAAAAATTTCACAATTTTTAGAAATTGTTTGAATATTTTTAGGGGGCACTCAAACGTGTTTGACTTTCAGTCAAACCTTAAAACAGAGCCTTGCAGAATTTTTGGAGAAAGATTCACAGCATAAAAACCTCTGAGAATTTTATACAAGGTTAATATCCGAGTTAGCAAGCTCCTGTAAAAATTTCATAATTTTTGGAGTTGTTTTGCTACCTCAAATAAATCCTCAAAAGTCTCTGTTCTAATTTAAAAGTCAAAACCTAAATCCACTGTGCGTTGGGTTCGAGTCAGACTCGGGCCTGAGCCATGTGTCACGGTCCAGTCAACTAACTGCACCGAGCCCCCTTTAAAAGCGCGCGTTGAATCTCGGCCGTTGGATCCTTATCGCACGACCCAGCTTCGTGAAAGCGTTCGGACCTTCCGGTTGCTTGTTCGAATTTCAACCGTTGGATCCCCATCCAACCGCCCAGATTCACCGAGACATTCGGACCTTCCGGTTGTTTTGTTTGAATCTAAGCCGTGCGATTCTAATCCAAGGGCTCCCGATCTATTCCTCTATTTTCAAATCTCAGAATCATGGCGCATTGTCAGCCGTCCGATTAAAATCGTAGGGTTCAAAATCGCCCGAGCCTTTTCTCTGGTCATCTTCAACCTCCGGCCGTGCGTGCACAGTGTAGGGCATGGGGAGGTCATTTTGTGCTCCATACGGCCGCCCTAGTCGATATTAAGAGTCGGGGGAGACACGTTCGGCCGCGCCATACCCTAGTGCACCATCTACTTCCTTTTCCTTATCGGCCATGCCTTGTGCTTTGAGCTTTGCCTCCTGAAAAGATTTTTGGCCGAACCCTAGTATCTCCAAGCCTTATAAGCACCCTCTTCACTTCCTGGTGTTTCTTTAGGCTACCCTCAAGCTCCATTTGCAGTTGTGGAGCTTAACTCCCCAAAACCCCCAATCCGCCATTGTTGACCCGAAGAGCTCCAGTGGTGAATTCGGTGTTCCAGTGGTTCTCCTTCGCATTTCTTTACCCCATTCTTATCTCCCTACTATCTTGAACATTTCCCCTCACTTAATGATGGATTTGATTCTCAGGAATTGCCCAATTTGGGGTTTGTTCAAATTCGACCGAAATTGGTCATCTTCTTCCTCAGCTCAGGTGAGTGCTCCATTTTCAAATTACTTGCTCATGTAGCTTCTGTGGACCATAATGGAGCTATATTGATGCTTTGGTATCACTCACTTGGCTCAGGGTACCATTTTCAACCTTTCTTCTCCAAGTCCGGTGAGCCTCCACCGTGGACAAGCTTCTCCGACCATCTTTGAAGCTTCTCTTCATCAAGGTAGCTTCTTATTAGTCCCTAGAGGCTCTGGCACCCGCTTCTTTGGACTGCAGCGGAGCTTGTTGCTGTTTTCGTGCTTAGCAGTAGAGCTCCATTTTAGTTTTTTCCGGCTAGCTGGCGTTCTGGTCCCACATCGCCGGCGAGGTTGCCACCATTAGGTTCTAGGTGCTATTGCGATTCCATTTTAGTTCTTAGTTGGTGCCGCCGCGGCCAGTGTCGCCGGCGACAAGCCGTTGAAGTCACTCGGGAGTTTGCCGGCGAGAAACTCCCGTTTTCGTCATTTGTTTAAGACTCATTAATTGCCCTGTGATTGCTAATCATTAGTTCATTAATTGTGTCTTAAACTATGTCGTTGAGCCACTGACAGTGGGCCCAACATCCTTAAACCATCCGCTGGCACAACTCCGTGTTGTTCCGACATCATTAAGGATTAATCATTGATTAATTAATGTGTCGGGGGTTAATCGTTGTCGGAAATTAACCTTTTTGGGTCGCTGACGTGTGGGCCTATAGGTTTAGAATTAAAATCCAGAGTCATTAGTGTCTCGTTTAGGTTTATTTAATGCCAATCTTTAGCAGCATTAAATATGTCTAAGCCGTCGTTTCTAGTCGCTGACAAGTGGGCCCCGTGCACTGTGCACGTGTGGAAATCAAGCGTGTGGGTGACTCAAGGTCACTGACATGCGGTCCCACCTGGCAGTGCGTAGATTTAAACTTCGGTCAATAGCCACCGTTCGTTTCCAGATCTTGTGTGCAATCGGACTTTCCGGTTCCCTAATCCATCTCGACCGTCGATCTTGTGATAACCGGCTGAGATCCCGTGTGCAATCGGACCATCCGAATGAGGGTGCGCTCTGGGCCGTCCATCTGCAGATCTGCGGCTGTGATTGGCCCAAGCAACCGCACCGTCCGAATGCATTCCCTCGCGTGAGCCGTTGGATCTTGATCCAACGGTGGGTTCCTTTTAAGTATCGCGCGCGTGCGCTGTTCCCGGCGCGCGTGAGCCGCAGGATTTTAGATCAAGGGTTGTCAAGCGTCCACGTCGCTTATTTTCTATTGAGTTCGAATCTTTTTCGGTAAGCCTTTATTTATCAACTAAAAATTGCATTTAACTTTAAAAACTCATAACTAATTCTTGTTAACTTCTTTTTAGATGATTCCAACTGGAATAAATTCTGTTATCACTAAAGTTTAATATAAAAATGCATCTAAGTGTATTTCAGTAGCAGAAAATATTGAAACTAAAATAATTTGATTCCTGCCATTAGAATATTCGAAATAAATTTAAAATTTGAAAAATGCATATCTTTTCTCAGAGATTTCCAATTTGTGCCAAATCAATTTTGTTAATTTCTTTGCTAGTGTACTTTAATATAAAATAGGTTTTAAGCATAATTAAAATTCTGTAAAATGACTTGCAATAGGTTTACAACGTAGAAAAATCATAAGTAAATGTGTATAACTCCAAACTTAGTAAATTCAACTTTGTTGTTATTAGGATGTCATGATCTACTTGGTATAAAAATTTCAGACCTTAGATCATTCTGGAAAATTTCGCCATGAACAGTACCTGTGATTAAATTAGGGAATAAATAGGCTGAGAAAGAGTATTTTGGATATATCTTTTGCATACTAAGTCCAAATTGCATGATTCTTGTTCCTAAAATTGTCTAAAATCATCCCCTAGCTGCTATATAAATTTCATTAGATTTGAGAGTCTTTTGCTGTTGGAGTTTGTTTGGTGTTCTTTGTTCTTATTGGTTTATCGCCTTTTCGCGTTAGGTTCCGAAGACAGTATTAATATTGATTCTGAGCCACAGCCATCAGATCCTGCACTCCAGCAAGGCAAGAAGATGTAGCATCATTTGATCATATTGTTCCTACTATTTTCAAATTCTAATATGTTGTAATTTGCAAATTCTATGTATGCATTGCTATGTTGTTTTAACTATTGTCGATAGTTGGCCCAGTAGTTGCATCATCGTGAGGAAATGTTTATTCCTCTACTACGAGCCTAGAATTACTTGCTGTGATTTTGGGTTATTGGATGAACCCTTGTCACTTAGTAGTTACGTGTCATTATGCTTAGCCATGCTTAGCTATCGGTAGAAATGGGCGTTATCGACTTGTCGATAACCTTGATCACACAAACTGTTATAATCAGATATTTCGGCCTTGTGCTATGTCTAAATTGCAAAACTAAAACTGAAAGTGAAAACAATTTAGACTTGGGCACAATGGTAAGATGGTGTGATCTTTTGGGTGTGATTGGAATGGTGCCCGGGTCAATTAAGGACCGAACTACTTGTGAGTACCTGTTATCCGAGCATTTTTGTGCGTGCTAACCACACTAGAGGGAAATGGGACCTCTCTTGACTAAGTACTTTGGGGGGGTGTTAATTAATGAGTCGCATGGTGGGTTGCATATTTCGGTATGCAGCATGGACATGTTTGTGGGGGAGGGGATCACCCGCTGTGGCCGGTGTCTCCTGCTCCACGTATGGGTCCTTGTGATCCAGATTCCACCGACAGGTCACTAAGGGTTAACCCCATACGTGCGGCTCTTGATTAGCATTTTTCATTGGAAATGTCTCGTAGGACTTAGCCGTGCCGGCATACCAAAGGAAGTGTGCTTAATAGCTTGGCAAAAAGGCGGTCTGAAGTGTGGGTACATTGGTATAGCCCTGCGGGGTTAAAACTATTCGAATAGGCTCGTCCTAGGTTATGGACACGCTTGGATAAGCTTTTCAAGAGTTAGACTACAATATTTTAAATTAAAATTTGATGGGTGGTATGAATCAGGGATTCATGCTATTTGTGGTGGCTATTGGGTTAGTCACTTCTAGGTGGTTACTTTTAAATATTGTTACTCGCTGTTATTTCAATGCTTAAAACTGATTTGTCAAATTGCCTTCAATCTATTACATTATTGCAAATGAAACTTGCTTTGTGCGTCCAAAGAACCATATAACCAAATTCCTTTGATACAGCTTTCATGTAGCTATGTATAGGCTTGTTACTCGTAAGTCTTGCGAGTACATTATTGTACTCACCTGCATTGCTTGTTGTGTGCAGTGGAAGAGGGTGAGCCCGAAGGGCCTCACTTTTGTGAGTTGTGCTATGGCAGTGTTTGGGGCGATTAGCTTGGCGGCCCGGTCGGTTGCCCTGTAGTGTTATGTGGCTAACCGGTCGTGTTTTGGTTTAAGCCATCTTATGGCAACTTTTGCTTCCGCTGTTATTTGATACTTATGTCATTTGGCCGGTCGGCTGTTCTGTAATAACTTATATTATGTATGTCTTTTGGTAGACTTGTTATAATCTGTGTATGGAATTGATGCATGCTTTGGTATGATGTATGTGTGCTGCATTCTCTGGGAAGCACATGTTCATCGAGGCACGGGTTATTCTGTTTGTGATACTAGAACCAGTGGAAGGTTAAGTATTACAAGCTTAATAAACCGGGGTCTCACACTAATTGTGCAACTAGCTAAAAGATCCATAAATTGCAATTTTTAGTTCAAGTTGACTTAAAGTTCTAGCTCATTTACCAAAGACTTTGCTACACATGTGAAAGCATGATAATTCTAGCACGTCAAAGAACTAGACATGATGTTGAGTAGAATTGAAATACTAAAGCTCAAAAGAGTAATAAACAAAGCTTCATCAAGTTAAAAGACAAGTAGTAAAACTTATATTACAATGCATCTTTTTGTGATTTTCATATGAATGCAATATGATACAATGAGATGCAAGAAAGACTTAAAAGCCTAAAAAGATGAAAAAGATCAACTAGATCAGAAAAGATCAAGAAAAGATCAGATAACAAAGAAAGATCAGAAAAGAACCAACTCCCCCTCAAACCAACCCATAGCGGTAAATTACCCCTAAGTTACTTCTCAAGGTGGCAAACCTAGTTAGATCTAAAGGTTTTGTGAGGATATCAGCCAACTGAGCCTCATACTCCACGAAATGTAGCACAATATCACCCTTCTCGACATGGTCTCTAAGGAGTGATAGCGAATGTCTATGTGTTTGGTCCTAGAATGTTGCACAGGGTTCTTAGCAATATTAATGGCAGAAGTGTTATCACAGAAGAGAGGAACACTAGCAAGAGTTAACCCAAAATCCTTAAGAGTGGACACCATCCACAAAATCTGACTACAACAACTAGCAGCAGCTACATATTCAGCTTCAGCAGTGGATTGTGCAACAGAGGACTGCTTCCTAGATGACTAAGAGACAAGAGAAGTGCCTAAGAAATGATAAGTGCCTGAGGTACTCTTCCTATCTAGCCGACAGCCTGCAAAATTAGAATAAAAAACCCCCGAATGGACAAAGAAGAAGAGCAGGAATACCAAATGCCATACTGGAGGGTAGAATGTAAATACCTGAAGATGCGCTTAACGGCTTGGCGATGGGAAGTCCTCGGAGACACCTGAAACCTCGCACAGAGGAAGACCGCGAAGTAGATGTCTGGTCTTGAGGCTGTCAGGTACAGAAGGGAGCCAATCATGCTGCGGTATTCGTGTTGATCCACGGTTTCTCCTTCCTCATCTGGATCCAAAGCAGTCGAAGTCGCCATAGGAGTGGCGATCAGCTTGCAGTCACCCATCTCGAAGCGTTTGAGCAGATCCTTGGTGTACTTCGTCTGATGGATGAAGATCCTTTCCTTGCATTGCTTGATTTGAAGCCCAGAAAGTAGTTGAGATCTCCCATCATACTCATCTCAAATTTAGAAATAGTCGGGTCAAAGGGGGAGGTCCTGACCCGCCAGAGAGGTCTTTGAGGAGGTCTGAAAGACTTAGGAGGTCCTGCGGCTAGGAGGCCCTAAGGGGGGAAGAGGTCCAGGCATATAGAGGAGGTCCAAACATGGGGTGGTCCAGACATGGGGAGGTCCTGACGGTCAGGATCAATAAGAGGAGGTCCTGACTGTTAGGATCTCTTTAAGGGAGGTCCTACGAGCTCAAGAGAGGTCTTGTGAGGAGGTCCAAAGAGTAAGGAGGTCCAATGGATGGGGTGGTCTAGAGGACAGGAGGTCTAAAAAGACTTCAAGGAGGTCCTGGACAGGAGGTCCAGGAGGCTACAAGGAGGTCCTACGGTCAAGATCAAAAGCAAGGGGGAGGTCCAGAGAAGTGAATTTCAAAGGAAGGCCTAAACTTAGAGGCACAACCCAAACAAGGAGGGGGTCCGAGCCACCAAACAGGTCCAAACCACATACACAGAAGAGGTCTAGACCACATCGAAGGTTTAAACCACACATAACATAGAAGAGATAGGCTGATGGGAGGACTGGCAAGCATATAGGAGGGGAAACAACTCCAAATGCACTAGGATTTTGAATTGATTGAAGTTTTGTCTTAGTCATTTTAAAAACTCTTTCAAAATCTGAAGTTAAGCTTTGAACTCTCATCAAAACCAAATGGTTCTATTTTATTTTGAAACTTTAAAAGGTTTAGAAAATTAGGGTGTTACAAACCTACCCCCTTAAGGGAATCTCGACCCCAAGATTCAAACTGGATCGGCAAAGAGGTAGGGATAATTAGTCTTGAGATCTTCTTCTTTTTCCCATGTGGCTTCACTTTCTGGATGGTGGCTCCATTGCACCTTGTATGATCTGATAGTCCTATTCCTGGTAATGTGTTCTGCAACATCCAAAATTTTAATCGGCCGCTCGACATAAGTGAGATCTTCTTGAAGATCAAAACTTTCGAGGAGGGTGTGATCCTCTGGCACTCGAAAACATTTTCTTAACTGTGACACATGGAAAACATTGTGCACGGCTGACAGAGACTCTCGGAGCTCTAGTTGATAAGCCACTTCACCTTGCCTTGCCAAGATCTTGTATGGTCCGACAAATCTAGGTGCTAGCTTTCCTTTAGTTCGAAATCTTCTAACTCCCCTGAGTGGCGTCACTCTGAGGTAGACAAAATCTCCAACCTTAAAGGACAAATCTCTTCGACGGTTGTCTGTGTAGATCTTTTGTCGGGATTGAGCCACTCTCAATCGCTCCCTTATCAACTTCACCTTGTTTTCAGCATCCTTGATCAGGTCTGGCCCATAAAGTTGATGTTCTCCCACTTCATCCCAAAGAAGAGGTGTTCTACAAGGTCTACCATACAAGGCCTCAAAGGAGGACATCTGCAAGCTACATTGACAGCTATTGTTGTAGGAAAATTCAGCATAAGGTAAATTCTTGTCCCAGCTCTTCCCAAAATCTAGAGCACATGCCCTAAGCATGCCTTCAAGGATTTGGTTTACTCTCTCTGTTTGCCTATCTGTTTGAGGGTGATAAGCTGTACTAAAGTTGAGCTTAGTTCCTAAAGCTTCATATAAGCTTTTCCAGAATCTTGAAGTGAACTGAGACCCTCTGTCTGACACTATTCTTTTGGGTACTCCATGTAAACAAACAATTTTGGCATGTACAAATCTGCCAATGTGTTACTAGTATAGGTAATCTTGACTGGTATGGAGTGTGCTACCTTGGTCAAGCGGTCAACAACCACCCATATAGAGTCATTTCCTGATTGGGTTCTAGGTAGTCCAGTAATGAAGTCCATGCCCACTTGTTCCCACTTCCATTTGGGAATTGGCAATGGTTGCAATAAACCGGCTGGTCTTTGGTGCTCGGCTTTAACTCTCTGACATACATCACATTGAGCAACAAACTTAGCAATCTCCTGCTTCATGATGACCCACCAATACCTTTCTTTAAGGTCGTGATACATCTTGGTGCTGCCCGGGTGAACGGAGTAGGGTGTTCCATGGGCTTCCTCCAAGATAAGTTGCTTGAGGTCTTGATGATTTGGCACACAAATTCGGTTGCCAAACCATACTGCTCCATGCTCATCTTCATAGAAACCTAGGGCTTTACCCCTTCTCATGTTCCTCTTAATCTCTTGGATGTCTTCATCTTCTCCTTGATGTTCTTTGATCTGGTCCGGAATAGTTGGGTGTACCTCCAAGGTGTTTACACAACCTTGGTCTACAATTTCTAAGTTGAGATATTTCAACTCTTCATATAGTTTTGGTTGTTGTTCTTGAACTAACAAGGTAATACAATATCCTTTTCGGCTCAGGGCATCTGCAACCACATTGGCCTTGCCCGGGTGATAATGAATTCCAAGGTCATAATCCTTGATCAATTCTAACCATCTCCTTTGCCTAAGGTTAAGTTCTGATTGGGTGAAAATGTATTTCAAATTTTTGTGGTCTGTGTATATCTCACAGCGGTTACCAATGAGGTAATGTCGCCAAATTTTTAGAGCATGCACAATAGCAGCCAATTCTAGATCATGTGTTGGGTAGTTTTCCTCATGAGGTTTCAACTGTCTAGATGCATATGCTACTACCTTTCGTTCTTGCATTAACACACATCCAAGACCCTGATGAGAAGCATCACAAAATACTTCAAAATCTTTATGTATATCTGGTAGGACTAAGACAGGAGCTGTGACAAGCTTTTTCTTCAATTCTTGAAAGCTTTGCTCACAGGTTTCGGTCCATTCGAATTTATTCTCCTTTTGCAAAAGCTGAGTGAGAGGTCTAGCAATCTTGGAAAAGCCTTCAATAAATCTCCTGTAATAGTCGGCCAATCCAAGGAAACTCCTCACCTCAGTCACTGTCTTGGGTGGTCTCCATTCTAGCACAGCTTCTGTAACACCCCAGCTCCACATGAGCCTAGAATGCTACAAGAATTAAACTAACTAGAACAATCTATAAATTTTTCGACAGAACTTCCTTTGTATGAACAACAAAATCGAGGTATTAACAGATGACCATGGCATTTATTATTATTTCTATAATCTAAATCTTTCATGCATATAAAATAATCGTACGATTGTAAACAATTAACATCATTCTCATAACCATGAATAATCCAACAACCAACATCATAAAACATCCATAGATAGTCTCCACACAGTTATTTATTCCTAAGTGAAACTAAATAGCAATTGCATAAATGTTGTGAGGTAGTGCGTGCTTTCCAATGTCTACTCCCTCCCATGCATGACGTTCTTGCCAGAAGTACCTATAACAAGACAAAGCAAGGGTGAGCCATACGACTCAAAGAAGTATCAACAAGGTTGCAACATTCATAAAGACAGAACATCTAAAACAATTTTATTCAACACCGTTAAGACATTTCAAATATTTAAATGATGATAATGCTATGCACTCTTTATTCTTTATCTCGTTTCGCATTTTACCGGTAATGCGGGGTATTCATCCGTCAATGAATACCCATGCACATGCCCTCCGCACGGGGACCAAGAGCCTATACATCACGTGTATAGGACCTTTGCCCGTCATCACAATGACGGGACCTCAGATCCATTGCCCACATTCCATGAATGCGGGACCTCAAGCCTGTCATTACATATGACAGGGACCTCAACATTGTACTCTTGGTCACCACGTGACCAAGTCTCAATATGCTCCAACATGCATAAGTACTACAACATCATATTTTCAATATCATAATTCAATATGTATTCAGGGTATGTAAACAATAGCATCATGAAGGAACCTTAAACATAACTCGCAAGCATCAACACAACTAGAATCATCTCCACAACACATTCACATGGCAATGATGAACAATACACCACTCAATCATGACATGCAACCAATACTACACATAAACCCGAATACTTGCCTCAACCGCGCGAGAACGGCGGACGCGAAGTGGGTGCTGCCCTTGGGATCTCGCTGCCACCTGGACAAGAAGATAACCCCAAACTAAGACTAGCATACTGGACCAAAATCATACATTACATTTCAATCGAAATCGCTAACTTCTTATCACGTCTAGTTTTTTCTCTAATTTCTAGCGATCGGTCACTACAGACAGCAGACTTAAAAAATTCATAACTTTCTGCTCAGGTGTCCAAATAGGATCATCTTGGACATTCTGAAAAGTTAATTAAAATGTCTAAATAAACTTAGTTGGGGAGACCCTCTGATTCGGCCATCTACCAGACCTACCAAACTATTTAATCAGAGCAAACATTTCACGTCTGGTTTCTGGACAGCGACAAAGAAACTATCATAACTTTCTCTACGTTTGTCCGAATTTAGTGATCTTTAGCTTTCCTGAAAGCTAAGAGGATTAACCTTATTTTTCGTTATGGTGAGACCCTCTGGAAACCCCTCTAAATATGCGCTTCTATCAGGTTAACCAACACTAGCAATTCTGCTTCTCTCCAGAAACACAGAAATACTAATAAATTCATAACTTTGGCTACCGAAGTCCGAATGACTTGATTCTTGTCGGCAATGAAAGATAACTACGATAGCTACAACTTTCTAGGAGACACCCAGACCCAAATCTGCCTCTAACCTAATCAAAACCGACAAACTTCACTGCTGCAGAATATCGACGAACTGACATCCGAAAATTAGACAACTAGAAATTGACCTAAAGCAAAGAACCACGGGTTACCCTTGCCGAAACGAAGAGAGCACACAGCGGGGATGATGACCACCACGCTTCCGCTGCGGATCCCTTCTTCTCCCTCTTCTTCCCTTCTCTTCTTCTCCTCCTTTCTCCTCCTTTCTTGGCCGGCCACCCAAGGGATTCCTCTTTCTTTCTCTCGGCCAGCAACAAAGGGGAATTAGGAGGGTGCAAGGAGGTGGGGAGGGTAGGGGCTGCGCAAGGAGGGGAAGGGAAGGCGGCTGCAGGAAGGAGAGGAGGGGGGAAGGGTTGGTTCGGCTAGGGTTTGGGGAGGAGCCCCCTGGTCGGCCACCGATGGGCCATGGCCCAGCCCAAGTTGTTGACTAACAGCGATTAACCCTCTCTAAGAGTCTAACTCGAGAAAACTCCCAAAGGTCCCTCCCGAAATTCCATTTGATCCTTCCCGATTAATCGATCTCTCCCAAATAAAATTAATCTTCCTCGATTCAAATCTTAACTCACTTTCGGATATTACATTCTACCTCCTTAACAGATTCGACCTAATCTAAACTCCAAACTTCAAGAAATAAACCGAGATCGAAACTTAGCAAACAGTGGTACGCACTGAGATGAACAAATCCGGATAAAGTTCATGCATGCGAGACTCAGTTCCCAAGTGGCCTCCCTTCTCGTCTCACGCGACTAAAGCACCTTAACGTACTTCAAAGTTTTGTTCCTCAACTCTTTTCTCGATCTTTCCGCATCTGCACGGTTTAGACTCAAATGTCGATCTGGTCAATGGTTAGGGTTCTAATGAAACATGATGCTCGGATCACGAAGGAACTTCCTCAACATAGACACATGAAAACGTTATGCACTCCTCGCATAGCCTCGTAGGTCTAAGCGGTATGCCAACTTCCGATCCGAGCCAAGATCGTGAATGGTCCAACGCACCTCGGGCTAAGCTTCCCTTTGGTACCGAACTCGACAACACCTTTAGTGGGGACACTCTGAGAGCACCGATCTCCCACTTCAAATTTCAAGTCTCTTCTCCTCACATCCGCATAACTCTCTCATGCGCTTTGAGTCGCTAATAGATTCTGTCTCACCAAGGCCACTCGCTCAACCGTCTTTTGCACCCGTCCGGTCCCAAAGCGCCTTCTCACCCACGGCTTCCAAAGAAAGAGGTGACTGCACTTACGCCCATATAAAACCTCAAACGGAGCGGCTTTTATGCTCGAATGATAGCTGTTATTGTACGCAAACTCTGCCAATGGCAATTGATCTTCCCAACTACCTTTCCAAGACAGGACACATGACCTCAACATGTCCTCCAGGGTTTGAATAGTGCGCTCGATCGCCCATCCATGCGAGGATGGAAAGCTGTACTCGAGCGGAGTTGTGTGCCCAAGGCACTCTGCAAACTCTCCCAAAACTTGGATACGAACTTGGCATCCCTGTCAGAAATGATGGTCCTTGGCACTCCATGCAATCTCACAATCTCCCGCAAATAGATAGGAGCCAAATCACTAGCTGAATTAGTCGTGCGGATGGGAATAAAATGTGCGATTCTTTGAATCGATCCACTATAACCCAAATCGCATCCTTACCTCGCGGTGAACGAGGCAACGCAACAACAAAATCCATAGAAATATCATCCCATGGCCATTGGGGTACCTCCAAAGGTGCAATAACCTGCAGACGTTTATGTTCACCTTCACCGACAAACACCACAAGAGGCTACATAATTGGCAATATCCACTTTCATTCTTTCCACCGTAAATTCTCGCTTCAAATCACGGTACATCTTCGTCTCTCCGGATGAGCAAGATAATGAGTGCGATGTGCCTCCTTTAAGATGTCATCCTTAACTCCCGCTCGTGGCACACATAATCGTCCCTTGAATCGCAATGCTCCACACCCGTCCAAACTAAAATCTCCTTCCTTTCCCAAATTCAGACGTCTCCTGACTCTTTGCAATAACGGGTCACTCTGCTGTGCTTCCCGCACACGCTCTGGAATGGCTGATTCTAAAATCAACTGAATCTCGACATGAGCCGAACCTGCATAGCAATAAGATATCCCCATGCGGTCAAAATCCGCAACTAGACAATCCAATGTAGCTGGTGTCGCCTTGCGACTAAGAGCATCAGCCACCACGTTGGCTTTGCCTGGATGATACTGAATCGTGAGATCATAATCCTTGATCAGCTCTAACCACCTTCTCTGCCTTAGATTCAGGTCCCTCTGCGTAAAGATGTATTTCAGGCTTTTGTGATCCGTAAAGACATCACAAGACTCACCATAGAAATAATGCCTCCAAAGCTTCAAGGCGAACACCACCGCAACCAATTCTAAATCATGTGTTGGGTAGTTCTGCTCATGTTTCTTCATGCCTAGACGCATAAGCGAACCTTACCATCTTGCATGAGCACAGCCCAACCCAACTCGAGAAGCATCGGAATAGAGCGTGAATCGCCCTGGCTCAGAATAGTGAGAACAGTGCGATACTAGCTTTTCCTTCAAAATAAGAAAACTGCGTTCACAATCCTCATCCCACCGAAACTTCACATCTTTACTCGTGAGTCGACAACGGCCGCAATTATGGAGAAATCCTGCACAAAACACCGATAATAGCTCGCCATACCAAGGAAGCTTCTCACTTCTTTGACGTTAGTCGCCCTTCCCATTCTACCATCGTGGAGATTTTACTTGGATCAATCGATATTCCCTTATCATTGATAACATGCCCCAAGAATCCCACCTCGGACATCCGTAACTCACACTTTTAAGCTTGGCATAAAATCTATTTTCTCTTAACGTCTCCAACACCAACCTCGATGACGCCATGCTCAACTTCGCCTTGGAATAGATCAAGATATCATCAATAAAGACGACGACAAAATCATCCAAATACTCATGCAACATCCTGCTCATAGTCTCCATGAAAGCAAAGGGGCATTCGTTAGTCCAAAAGACATAACTTTAAATTCAAAGTGCCCATACCTTGTAGAGAACGCTGCTTTTTCGATATCCTCTTCTCGGACAGAATCGATTATAGCCCGATCAAGGTCTATCTTTGAAAATACCTTTGCCCTCTCAACCGATCAAATAAATCTTCAATTCGGGTAAAGGGTATTTATTCTTGATGGTCACCGTTGAGTGCACGAATCGATACACATGCGCCAACTACCATCCTTCTTTATGGTAAATAAGACCGAGCTCCCACGGAGATATGCTAGGTCGAATAAGATCCTTCGCCTTAATTCATCCAATTGCTTCTTTAGTTCCTCTGGAAAGGACGTGCTGACAGTAGGGGTCATAGAAACCGGTCGGGCACCGGCACTAAATCAATTCGAACTCCATTGGACATGGTGGGGCATCCCGCAACTCTGCTGGAAAAACATCTAAGAATTCTCGAACCACGGAATTAATTCTGCAGTCAAAGAGGAACTCGACTTTCCCACGTGAGACAAAGAAACCCACTCTTCGCGGCTCGACTACTGTGATCTGTACTAGCCAAAGACGCAAAGAGAGTAAGGGGCTCTCTCGAAATACTACCTCCGCCTGAAGGTGCTCGCAAGGTTATTGTCTTCCGTAAACAGGATATAACCGCTCGATAGCTATGCAACCACCCATACCGAATAACATCAAACGGCTCCATCTTCATGACCATTAGATTAGCAATAAATTCTTCCCCATCCAAGGAGATCACACAACCAGGACATACCGTGGAGCTAGAAAGGATTCCCGTGAGAGTTAACTAAAATCGATCGAGCTATAGATCGCAAACTCAACTTGGCCCTGCTAGCAAACTCTAACGATACAAAAAGAAAGTAGCTCCAGAATCAAAAGTACAAATGCCTCCACCGAGTCCACTAGGAGCGTACTGTCACCACATCGGGACGATCACGACTTCGTCGGCATGGCATAAGAAACTGGCTGGGCGGAAGGAGCCCCAACACACGGTATGGGGCGCGGCCGCAGGAGGTCTTTGAAGGCGCCATAGAATCGAAACGGTGCCGCAGGACCGGTGGCGAAAAGTACCGGCGGTGGAATACCCCGTGATAAGGAAGGTAAGATCGCGGATGACCTCAGATCGAGTAGGAGTGGCCGCTAACATCTGCATCAACCCGAGATGAAGCCGTCGCTCGGTGCCGGCAATGGATCGCTCCCACTTGATCACACTGCGGATTCCGCCGACAAACCAAAGCCTTGTGGCCCTCCGACCATAGTGGCGACAAGAACCCACCAAGAACACCAAGCACGATGCTCATTACCACACTTGAAACACTTCATCCCTTGCCCGAATCGGACGCAATCTAGGAGCACTCGCCAAGGTCGAAAAGAAGAGGATGACTGTGGCCTTGGACTTGGACTTGAAAGAATGCGGGCCCTTGAACTTCTTGTATGGCGGTTTCTGATGACCCACTTCCTCCCCAAAACTCTTCTTCGATCGCCACCTGCATCCTCCCGACCATGGTACCTCCTGTACTTGGTAAATCTTCCCAAGCCGCATTTCAAGTTCCATGCCCCGAGCTTGCTCTACCAGGGAGCTAAAGTCACGCAGCCCAAAGTGCCCCCAAAACTCGGCGAAACTCTGTCTCGAGCCCCTCACGAAATCTCTTGGCCTTCTCCACTCATCAGAGCCACCGCCGAACAAAGCGGATCAGGTTGTTAAAACCCGCCTCATATTCCGACACCGTCATCTTGCCCTCGCTTGTAGCTTTGCAATGAAACCTCTATCCTCTCCACAAACGAGGCAGATAAAACCTCCTCCGAATTGCTCCACAAACAACTCCCAAGTAATCGACCATGGGCGTAAGTCCTAGCTCTCAAGACTCCTTCCCACCGATATCCGCTTGCCTTGAGCCGAAGGCGACAAATCGCCCTCATTTCAAGTCATCCTAGAGCTCCAAAATGCCTCTCCATGTGTCAGCGCTTAGCCGCATCAATCGGCGTGCGACCCGTCAAGGTGTCCAACCTCAAAGCATTCCATCGGTGTAGCCCCATGGCGAACGCCGCAGGCCGCAGAGTCACCATGGGAGCGACGACAGCACCGTGGTGGGGCTCGATTCTCTTGCACTGTGGATGCAACCTCTTCCTCGACTCGCAGACTAGCCTCCCCAGCTCTGAGTTTCAACTTCCGCGGGGCATTGTCTGCCTCGCCAACACCGCCGCCACGACCACGACCACGGCCTCGACCCCTGCCATCACTAAACAATCACAAACAAGACAAAATAATTTAAACAATAAGCACAACAACCAACTAAAGCACAAGTCAAACTATAATATCAACTAAACGTAAATGCAATGCAAAACCCAACCCACCTCATCGTGCTTAGTGTGTCAAAATTAATGTTTCATTAACCACGGACCTACTGACCGCTCGATACCAATCAGAATAATCTCACCCACATGAGCCTAGAATGCTACAAGAATTAAACTAACTAGAACAATCTATAAATTTTTTGACAGAACTTCCTTTGTATGAACAACAAAATCGAGGTATTAACAGATGACCATGACATTTATTATTATTTCTATAATCCAAATCTTTCATGCATATAAAATAATCGATGCGATTGTAAACAATTAACATCATTCTCATAACCATGAATAATCCAACAACCAACATCATAAAACATCCATAGATAGTCTCCACACGCTTATTTATTCCTAAGTGAAACTAAATAGCAATTGCATAAATGTTGTGAGGTAGTGCATGCTTTCCAATGTCTACTCCTCCCATGCATGACGTTCTTGCTGTAAGTACCTATAACAAGACAAAGCAAGGGTGAGCCATACGACTCAAAGAAGTATCAACAAGGTTGCAACATTCATAAAGACAGAACATCTAAAACAATTTTATTCAACACCGTTAAGACATTTCAAATATTTAAATGATGATAATGCTATGCACTCTTTATTCTTTATCTCGCTTCGCATTTTAATGTAATGCGGGTATTCATCCGTCAATGAATACCCATGCTCGTGCCCTCTCGCACACAGGACCAAGAGCCTATACATCACGTGTATAGGACCTTTGCCCGTCATCACAATGACGGGACCTCTATATCCATTGCCCACATTCCATGAATGCGGGACCTCAAGCTTGTCATTACATATGACAGGGACTCAACATTGTACTCTTGGTCACCACGTAACCAAGTCTCAATATGCTCCAACATGCATAAGTACTACAACATCATATTTTCAATATCATAATTCAATATGTATTCGGGTATGTAAACAATAACATCATGAAGGAACCTTAAACATAACTCGCAAACATCAACACAACTAGAATCATCTCCACAACACATTCACATGGCAATGATGAACAATACACCACTCAATCATGACATGCAACCAATACTACACATAAACCCGAATACTTGCCTCAACCGCGAGAACGGCGGACGCGAAGTGGGTGCTGCCCTTGGGATCTCTGCCACACTGACAAGAAGATAACCCCAAACTAAGACTAGCATACTGGACCAAAATCATACATTACATTTCAATCGAAATCGCTAACTTCTTATCACGTCTAGTTTTTTCTCTAATTTCTAGCGATCGGTCACTGCAGACAGCAGACTTCAAAAATTCATAACTTTCTGCTCAGGTGTCCAAATAGGATGATCTTGGACATTCTGAAAAGGTAATTAAAATGTCTAAATAAACTTAGTTGGGGGAGACCCTCTGATTCGGCCATCTACCAGACCTACCAAACTATTTAATCAGAGCAAACATTTCACGTCGGGTTTCTGGACAGCGACAAAGAAACTATCATAACTTTCTCTACGTTTGTCCGAATTTAGTGATCTTTAGCTTTCCTGAAAGCTAAGAGGATTAGACTTATTTTTCGTTATGGTGAGACCCTCTGGAAACCCCTCTAAATATGCGCTTCTATCAGGTTAACCAACACTAGCAATTTTGCTTCTCTCCAGAAACACAGAAATACTAATAAATTCATAACTTTGGCTACCGAAGTCCGAATGACTTGATTCTTGTCGGCAATGAAAGATAACTACGATAGCTACAACTTTCTAGGAGACACCCAGACCCAAAGCTGCCTCTAACCTAATCAAAACCGACAAACTTCACTGCTGCAGAATATCGACGAACTGACATCCGAAAATTAGACAACTAGAAATTGACCTAAAGCAAAGAACCACGGGTTACCCTTGCCAAACGAAGAGAGCACACAGCGGGGATGATGACCACCACGCCTGGCCATGATCCCTTCTTCTCCCTCTTCTTCCCTTCTCTTCTTCTCCTCCTTTCTCCTCCTTTCTTGGCGGCCACCCAAGGGATTCCTCTTTCTTTCTCTCGGCCAGCAACAAAGGGGAATTAGGAGGTTGCAAGGAGGTGGGCAGGGTAGGGGCTACGCAAGGAGGGAAGGGAAGGCGGCTGGGGAAGGAGAGGAGGGGGGAAGGGTTGGTTCGGCTAGGGTTTGGGGGAGGGGAGCCCCCCCCTTGGCCGGCCACCCTGATGGGCCATGGCCCAGGCCCAAGTTGTTGACTAACAGCGATTAACCCCCTCTCTAAGAGTCTAACTGAGAAAACTCCCTAAAGGTCCCTCCCGAAATTTCATTTGATCCTTCCCCGATTAATCGATCTCTCCCGAAATAAAATTAATCTTCCTCGATTCAAATCTTAACTCACTTTCGGGATATTACAGCTTCAACCTTTAAAGGGTCCACTGCTACTCCCTTAGCCGAAACAATATGACCAAGGAAGGCTACTTGTGTAACAGCCCCGAGTTTATAAACAGTAATAAAATGCTTTATGAACAGTAATGAGATACTGTTCATGGCATTACTGTTCATGTTTACACTTTGGGCAGCATGTTACAAATTGAAAACCTTCCTTTTTGCCAAAAATCCCAAAATGATCATTTAAAGTCTTAAAAGGATACAAGATAAAACTTGTATTATGACTGGGAAGTATTTTTATTAAAGCCTAGATAAATTATCTTGGCTAAAAATATTTTTGTTGCATTTTTAGAAATTATTTGGGCTTAAAGAAAATTTATTGTCTTTAAATAAATATTCTCGGTCTGAAATGAATATTTATGTATTTTACAAAGTGAAAATGTGGTTTATAAAATTTATCTGGGAAATATATCAACCCAAGAGCTTACAAAGAAAATTTCATGAATTTATAAATTTATTTGATATTTTTAAAGTCCCAGTCAAATCTTTTAATTATTCAAATGGGTCTGGTCAACTAAACTGGGCTAAACCCAACCCTTGCACTGTAGCGACTCGGTCTCACGTGTTTGGGTTCAACCCAGTGCGACTTGGTCTGGCTCGGTCACGTCCCAACGCGAGCCCGACATCCACGCGTGATGCGAGCCGTCGATCTTCAATCGAACGGGCGAGCTCACGGTATCCCGCGAGACGTCTACGTGTATACTTTAATCTCCACCGTTGGATCTTGATCTAACGAGCGAGGTTAGTGTGTGCAATCGGACAACTCCGATCCATGTTCAATCTCCACCGCTCGCTTCCAATCCAACCGCGGACGCCTTTTCGCTTTAAACATAAAGGCGCGATTTTATCTCACCGTTAGATTCAAATCCTACAACTTTTCCTTTTTCCGCGTGTTATAAAGCACGCACTCCTCGACCGTTGGATCTTCATCGTGTGGCCCGATTAGTGTATGCATTCGACGACTCGGATCCTCGCACAATCGTGGCCGCCCATCCTGATCTAACGGTATTGCTTATTTCAATTTGAAATCGAGGCGCGCGATTATATGGGCCCTTGATTTCAATCCTCACGGCACTCCTCTTTGACCGTGGGCCTTTAAAAGCCCAAAATTGGTGGATCGTTGATTTCGATCGGGTGGCCCAGAGCGTGTATGCAACCGACCATCCGGTTCAATTTCCAATCTCGACCGTAGGAAGCCCATCTAACGGCGCGCGTCGCCGCACTTAAGTGGGGTGACGTGTATTCCTTTTAAGTGACCGTTGGATTCTAATCCAACGCTCCTTTGAATGTGACCTTGGGTTACGTGAAGGCTACATTAAATCCCTACCGCTCATGTGAGATCGTGTGGTCCACATTGAACAATACCGGTGGATCTGCTTTAAACACTGTTTTCATCGCAGCCGCCCATTTTAATCGGACGGTTGTTGTTCTTTCACATTTTAGAGGCGCGCATGGTGTGTGATCGCCAGCGGGACCCACATGTCGATTGGCTCTTATCTTCTTCCTCTCTCAACACAGATCTCTGTAGAACAGAGGAGAGGAATTATCCCAAAGTTTTTGCAACTAATTTTTGGGATAATTAGCCCTAAATGGACACCTCATCAAGCTCTAGATTTTTCCCAATTATCCTGTAGCTCAACTCCTTATATATAAACCCTAGCTTTTGGAGTCTGCACCATTGTTGACCATCAAGCTCACTTTCATCCATTGTTGTCCAGTGGAGTTTCTTGCTTCTATCCTTTGCTTATCTACCTTAAGTAATGGCTTTACTTACAATAAAGATTGGTTATCTTTGTAGGTCAAATCGCAGTTTGTTTCTCTGTCCATCATCATCGGTTTTGAGTTTTGGTATCTTTCCTATCTTGGTAAGCCAAAACCCTAGTTTCGATATCTTGAGCATCCTAGGAACCTTAGAAGTCTGCTGTGAATCATTCTTTTAAGCATCGAGCTTCAACCGGCTTTAAACCGAAAAGTTGATATTATACCTTTTGGTTTTTCATGTCATTTTCAGGACCTAGGGTTCTTCTGTCAACTTATCATCTTATTTAGGTTTTGACTAAACCTAGCAAAGCATGACAAGTTGATCTTTCAATTCTTGTCATCATCTATTTTGACTCTAGCTGAAATATGTTCTGTTCTCTTGTCTACTCAACCGACAAAATATGTTTTTGCTTTAGCTTTTGTAATCTAACTAGTTAGGGTTAGACTAAGGTTGGTTTGGGATATTAATTACCTAAAAGATCATGCTAAGTTTCATTTATGAACTTTTGCATGTTCTATACTTCTTTTCCAAAATTGCAATGGTCTGTTTTCACTCTTTTAAAATCAAACGGCACTTTACACTAAACTCTAATTTCGTCTTTTGAAAATAGTAGGTTATAAAATGGGTTATTATCACTATTAGGGTAAATATAACTTAAGCATCTGTTAATCATGCATTTCTTTATTGATCATACAATTTCGATAATTTATACTAGCTTGTCATTTTTGGTATTTATTGGATTTTATTGCTTCTTTTAGAAGTCGGTTCTATGAAGCTTTTGATTATACTTCGAACAACCCGAGCTCGCAATGTGAAGTCTATTACTACCAAGGCAAGCATCTTCTTTGCACCATGTTGAACCAGATTTTGTACAATAGCTTTTACAAATCCAAGTGATATCTGTGCATGCTATTTGTCTGAAAATACAAAATGTGACTTGTAATAGCTAGCTATAACCTGACATGGTGGATTACCTTAATTATGACCATACACTCAACTCTAGTGTAGTACTGTATACTATATGGTCTATTTTCAGATTTGGCTTAGATATGCAGTCTAGAGATTTTAGAGTTTGACAAGCATATCTTGTCAAACATGGGAATCACAATCAACCCCCGTTATTTTGAACTCTTTGTCCAGTTTCTTTAAATCAGTCTTGTATTTGAAATTCAAATTGATCTGGACAAGAGGAAGTTAGTGATGGTGCTTTTGTGCACGAGATTGGGTTTTGTGGTGGACTTGTCCGGGTTAATTAAGGACCGAACTCTGATTATTCAATTCAAGTCCCCCACGTACTTCCACATGCAGTGTATGGGTGCTGTTTGGTTAAGTAAAATGTTGAGACTATTGAGTTGGAAACAGGAGAGTAAGGATATGTGTATTGACCTTGTATGGCATAGATGCTTAGGTCCGAGGCGTTTTATGCCATGTGAGCTTGTATGTCAAGATCGATGTTCTTAGGAGGGTGAGGCGTATATGTGCCTCGCCGCATATACGATACCTTAATGGTGCCGATAGCATTCTACTATGGGTAGGGAACCCAACCCGCTTTAAATTGTTTGGATCGGCATTATCGACACAACATGTGTGCCCCGTGGTTAGTAGGTGGTATAGCCTACACTAATGGGATTAGTTCACACATGGGGTCCAACTCAATAGTGTTGGGTTGTTGAAAATACCAAATCTTAGCTTCCCTGGCCGGCATACCAAAGGAAGTGTGTCATCATTCTGAGGCATCCAAGACAACGGCTAGCTAAGTCATGTGGGTAAAGATGTACACCCTCGCAGGTATAAGCATTCGAATAGCCGTGTCCACGGTCATGGACGATAACTTGAATTGATATCACTGTATAGAGATTTTAATTTCCAAAATGTGGTTTCGGTTTATTTTCGGTTTGCATGAGGGAATCATGCAATCGCATCGTTTCACATTTAATGTATTTACTTACTTTGTTTTACTTTATTTTTGATTTATTAAATTGCTTTATCAAAAGTTAGTCTTTGTAGGTTAAGATGTATCGCTTTATGCAAATTTGAACCTTTATACCTTCCCGTTGTAACCTTATGCATGTAACAACTCTACTCCTTTGATTAGGTTCTAATAACCACTTTCTTTTATTAGTTTTGTAAGACTTCTTTGAGTACCTTTTGTACTCAAGGTGCTACCACCTATTGTTGCAGTGAGGATGGTTTCTTTATGAAGTACCGTTAGCGCCGATCGTGGTGACGCTAACGAGTAACACTACTTCTTTCCTCCACGCAATTGCTCATGGGTGGATGAGGCCTTTGGTGGACATTTTCCGCTCATTTTGCTTCCACAGATATCTTTGTTAAAGTGACCAAGTCACTTAATATTGTAGTATTAATAGAATGATGTAACCTTATGTTTAATTATATCAATGTATGACTTGTATGTGTTTGATGCAATGTTGATGAAGGATATATATGCAATGGTCGTTGATCTGGGAACCATTGAGAATCATATATATCCGAATCTCACATCGGATCATCACATCGTTAAATTTATATCTTTAGCATGGTTTTAATAAAGGAGCGAAGATCGTTCCTTCATTAATAATTGTGCTACAAGATGAATTTAATTAGTAACATTTCCAATAACCGGGGGTCCTCACAGCGTTGGTATCAGAGCATACGTTGCCTGTAGGTTAGAAGTAGTGTGGCCGAAGTTATTAGAGAGTCTTCTGATAAAATTATCTTCAAACAGTAATGTATTTTCGAAAGTTTAAGTATGACATTTTTATTTCTTATCCTCTTTAATGTCACTTCTTGCCCAACTTTCTATTGATTTATCTAAAAGTGAATTGTTTCTTATCTTGTCCTTTTGTTTATAGATGAGCGGTTGGTACTTGGTCAAGGAGACTCGAGCTGAAGATGTTGATGGGTTCCCAGCCTTACTTCGGGACATGATGTGGCGCTCCAATTTCACCTATCAGCCGGAGTATGCCATTTATCGACGAGATCGAGGACGAGGGATGGAGGAGTACCGTGCCTTCATCAACGTCATTGCTAGGCATGTAGCTGGCAGTGTTCCCTACTGTGTCCAAGCACTTGCCACCTCTGAGGCCATGGCGATTCAGGAAGCTGCGAGTAGGATGATGAGCCTTCTTCGTCATGATTTGACGGAATTGTCTCAACCACCCTACGACCACTTCCCGAATCAAGGTCCTACCTCCGAAGTGAGCATGTTCACTGAGATACAGTTTGGCGAAGACCCTCAGGTGCGACAGTTGGCGAGGATGGTCCGCATCATGGACCAAATCCATCGCTGTCTTGTGAGGGAGCTGTGGGAAACTCGGCATCGCCTTAATGAGGCCCAGGAGTACCTGCTTCTTGGAGTCAACATGAACCGCGTTCCTCGTAACGTGCTTTATGGTGACAACGAGACCTCCCCCGCTGCTGCTGCACCACCTCTTTACCGACTTCCAGAAGTGGCCGGGTGCGTACCTGTTTATGGACAAGTGCGCCAAGCCCGGATGACTGCAGGCTTTCCTCGCACTCTGCGGACTGCACCTTCTGGAGGTCATCAACCATTGTTGGGTTCCCGAGGCGCCTCATTAGCCCGCTGGATCACGATGATACTGGTTCCCCGAGCTCATCTTTTGAATGAGTTTCCGTGAACTTTAACCGGATCTTTACGCTAGCACTCGACGATGAATCCTCGTGGTTGAGTGTCTTTCAATCTAGTAGTTGTCCATCAATAAATAAATGTAATAGAGCAAGAGCATTTTTATGCAGTATGTAAGTTTGACTTTTGGATTGTAAGATGGTTGTTTCGCCAACTCCTATATGGGTCAGAATCAAACTTTTGTCTGTTTATATGAAGTTTCACTGTTGGTGTTAACTTGAATGCATGACATGACATGATGCATTATATGTGCAATATTTGTTTCTTTCTCGATTGTGACCTTGTTCGCTTTTGCCGAGTTTGTCCTTGTTATATTGTTAACCATGGTTTGGTAACAGGATGACAGACCTACCACTCGTTTCAGCGCAACAAGGGAAGAGTATTTCATCTTCGGTTCCCCATTCTCGGGAGGGCCAACCGAACCATCCAGATTCAGTGGCCCGCAAGGTGGTCCTCAAGAAGAGGAGCCCCACCACCTTCAATGGCCGACGTGCTCATGCAAATTGAGCGCAACCGAATGGACCAGACGCGCATCTTGGAGCAGATTGCGCGCAATACTTCTTCTCCTTTTGCACCAATTGTCGAGCCGAGGCCACCATGTGCGTGGTAGTCTTTCGACTTTGGTGGACTAACCCGCGGTGTTCTCGATTCTCGAGATCCTATGGAAGCGGAGGATTGGCGAACCATTGAGAAGAAGCTCTTGATTGCTCGGTGCTCGAAGGGAAAAGGTTCTTTTGCGCTTATCATTTCGATGGGCGGCTAGCATATGGTGGGATAATCTTCTTGCCATTCAGCCTGCTGGACATGTCCCTACTTGGGATGAGTTCGTGGAGGCTTTTCGCGAAGCTCATATTCCTGAGGGAGTAATCATGATCAAGCAACAAGAATTTCTCGCTCTCAAGCAAGGGCGAAAGTCTGTGACCGAGTATCTGCATGAGTTCAATTTCCTTGCGGATATGCTCGATGACGTTTCGACCGACGCCGTCGTGAAACCGGTTCTTGAATGGGCTATCCGAAGAATTGCAGATGGCAGTGGCTTTGCATGACTTCAGAAATTTCTCTCATTTGGTCAATAAAGCCATTGTGGCCGAGAGTAAGAGCAAGGCGTTGGAGGAGTCACGCAGCGACAGCGGACTTCACAGCTTTGTTCTGGTGGCGGCCACCAAGGCCTCGTATGTGGTTGTCTAGACCACCACGAGCACCAGCCCCATTTTCACCAAGGCGGCGGTGTTTGCCCCTCGTCCATCTCCTTCCACCGATCGGCAGACCAAGTGGAAATCAGCCCGCCCTGTCAACAATGTTAACCTGTGGGTTATCGCTTTCATTGTGGTCGTCAGGGCATTATGCCAACAAGTGTGTGGCAAAGCGGCAAGGATTGCCTCTGTTCGACCCTATCCAACCCTGCTCGCCAGCCCTTCGCAGAGGCCCCTATTAAAGGCGATCCGGCTCCGGTCAGTGGGCATGTGAACGGATCATGCACAAGAGGCGCGATACACTGGTTGTTATGGGTATGCTCCTAGTTAATTTCAGTCCAGCTCTTCGCTTTATTTGACTCGGAGCATCTCATTCTTTATTAGCAATCATTTTGCTGTTCAACACCGATTAGACATGCATACCCTCCAACCACCTTTATTATTCAATCACCTGGCCGGTCTTTAAAACCGATCGATCTGTGGGGTCAACATAACAATCCTTGGGGTAAAGTTTTTAGCAAATCTAATTGTGATTGACTCTAAAGGGTTGGATGTCATTTTGGGTATGGATTGGTTGTCCAAGAACAGGCCAAATCAATTGTTCCCAACGGTCTATTTCTATGACCAATGCAGGCGGCATTCAAGTTGTTTACCATTCCAAAACAATTGGCTCTCATCTTTGTGCTCACCAAGTTGATACCCCTCCTTCTTTGGAGTCGGTACCAATTGTGCGTGAGTATGTTGATGTCTTTCTCGAAGACCTTCCCGGTTTACCACCGATCGGAAGTGGAGTTCATGATTGAACTAGTTCTGGAACTCGCTCAGATATCCAGGAGTCCTTATCGAATGCCCACAACGAGTTGGTTGAATTGAAGAAGCAACTCGAGAATTGCTTGACAAAGGTTTCATTCGACCAGTTCCTCACCTTGGGGATGTCCGGCAAACTTTGTTAAAAAGAAAGACAACACTTTACGGATGTGTGTGGATTACCGTCAGTTAAATGAGGTCACCATCAAAAACAAATATCCTCTATCTCGAATTGATGATCTTTTGATCGGTTGGTTGGTGCGCGTCTTTTCAAAGATTGATTTGCGGTCGGGCTATCATCAAATCAAGGTTAGAGGCGGAGGACATTCCTAAAACAGCTTTCTCTACTCGTTATGGTTTATACGAGTATCTTTGTTATGTCCTTTGGTCCGACCAATGCTCCGACTTATTTCATGAACCTTATGAATTACGTGTTCATGGAATTCTTGGATAAGTTCGTTGTCGTGTTCATTGACGACATTCTTATTTATTCAAGTCGATGAAGACCATGAACAACATTTGAGGCTCGTCTTTGAAACACTTCGTCGGCATCGACTATATGCTAAGTTCAACAAATGTGCTTTCGCTCGAGAGGTTGCATTTTTGGGGCATGTGTTATCGAAGGAGGTATCATTGTCGATCCAAGCAAGGTACAAGATGTACTAAATTGAAGCCTCCCAAGAATGTCCCAGATTCGGAGTTTTCTTGGACTTGCGGGTTATTACAGTAGGTTCATTGAAAATTTCTCCAAGATTGCTAGACCTTTGACTCAGCTCTTGCAGAAAGGGAAGAAATTTGAATGGTCAGCCAAGTGTGAAGAGAGTTTTTGGCTTTTGAGAACTCTCTTGACTAAAGCTCGATTCTTACTCTTAGGACGTCCTTAAGAGCTTCGATATTTATTGCGATGCATCTCGCCATGGACTTGGTTGTGTGCTTATGCAAGAAGGCCGAGTTGTGGCATATGCATCCCAGCGATTTGCCCTCATGAAGTTAATTATCCTACTCATGATTTGGAATTGGCTGCCGTGGTCCATGCATTAAAGATTTGGCGACATTACCTCCTTGGTAATCGTTGTGAGATCTACACTGATCATAAAAGCCTGAAGTACATATTCACTCAATCTGATTTGAATATGAGACAAAGAAGATGGCTTGAACTGATCAAGGACTACGACATGGGTATTCATTATCATCCTGGTAAAGCCAATGTTGTGGCAGATGCTTTAAGCAGAAAGTCTGTAACAGCCCTAACTTAGGGTTTGTATTTCAAATGTAAAATTTTGAGGAGAAATAAAAACTTTTGTTGTCTCTTCAAATCATTTGGAAGTTTTTCCAAATTTTCCCTAGCAATTTCTAATTTTCTAGAAGTTAATTCTTGTGATTGGAAATTGTTGTCATCAAATTATTAGCCTTCAAACTTGTGATCATCATCTGCAAATATTTTTCCTAGCATCTTGATCATCTTATCTACCTCCCTGAATTATTTCACAATTTTTAGATTTTATTTGCTATTTCAAATGGCCAAGTCAAACTAGTTGAAAATCTGGTCAAACCCTAGGTCAGCATGCTTGTGAATTTTCTGCAGAACTTTTCAGTGCATGAAAGTTCTGGAAAATTTATGCAATGTTGTTCTCTGTCTCTAGTAGCTACCATAAAAATTTCGAAATTTTTGGAGCCCTGGAGCTACCTCTAAAAATTTCCCAAACCTTCTCTGTCTTTTAAATCAAAATCTGAAAACACTGTTCCTCGGGCCCGAACCCAACTCAGGCTCGAGTCCGACCGCACTAATGGACTCGATCGCGTCAACTAATCGCACCGCCGAGTCCAATCAATCGTGACCGTCCGATGAAGATCGAACGATCCACGCCGCGCGGCGCAACCGACTGTCGGAATGCATACACCAATCTCACCGTCCATTTCGTGATCCAACGGTCGGCGACATCGATCGAGTCAAACCACCGGTTCGCACCGCCGTCGATCGGCGATGTGGACCCTACTGTCGATCCGCCTCGTCTTCTCCGCACCTCACCGGAGCTCAGGGCCGCGCATGCATGCTCGCCACGTACCTCGTCGCTGCCACCTTTTTGTCCTCGTGTCAGTCCGAGAAGCATCGCCGGGGTCTCATCTACCCACTGAGCCCAACCACTATCCTTCGCGTCCATTCTCGTGCCTTCTCGCCCAAATTTTCTTCGGTCGGAGAAGATCTCGGCGATAAGCGCGCCGTTTTCGAGCCGCTTGAGCGGCGATCGCGCCGTCGTGTTCCTCTTGCCTCGCCGCCTCCATTTTGCCCATTCCGGGTCCTTGGCGTCCAGTGGATCACCAGGGGCGGTATCGTCGTCTCCGCCTCCGGCGATCTCGGTCCCGCGAGCTTGCTAGTGCTCTGGTGAGTCTCTAGCCTCGTCACTTGGTCCCTCGTAATCGCAATTCTCTCTCGAGTCTAACGGTGGGCTCATTCGCTCTTTCGTGCATCGTGGAGGCGTGCGGGTGTTTCTTCCTCGCGCCACGGTGATCGCCGCCGCGGCAATTCCGGCGCCTCGGACCTTCTTCTTCGTCGTTATCTTGTGCTTATTGCTCCCGGAGTCGAGGCGATTCAGTGGCGCATCTTCCCGAAGCTCCTCGAAGTCCGTAGCACCTCCTCCGCAAGAGCCGTAGCTTCTTCTCCGCCTCCGGCCGTCGCAAGCTCGACTTCGGCGACCATTGGGCTCCGCGTCATCATCATCAAGTTCGTGGAGCTGCGGTGCACCGCGCGTGCCATCCCGAGCTGAGCCTCACCATTCTCGGATCGCCCACCTCGCCGCCGCGCGGCATGCGTGAACTCCGTCGAGCCGCGGTGGTTAAGGTCTAATCCCTCCTTAAGTTCTAATCATCTTTTAGTTTGAGTCTCCGCGTGTGGGCCCGAAATGTTAGTTAGGGATTGTGTAGTTTTGTTAATGCGTTTTCCGCTGGAAGCGTATTTCTCGTGAGTATATGTTAGAAGTACACTTTGGTAGCCGAGGCGTATTATTAGAATACGCCGACGCGTCACTTCGTGACGCGTGTGCATTCGTCGCACTTTCGCGCGAGGCCCGCCTGTCGATTGTGCGGGGCTAGATAGTGTTGGTAGAAAAAGGATTAAGCGCTTTAGTAAATCAGTAATGCTTTTACATTTGCCTTCGTTAATTCAATTAAACTTAGAAAATGCATAACTAATTCAATTTTATCCAAATTTCATGAAACCAGTCTTTGTTAATTTTCATTTTAAATGTTCTATTTACTAAAATTAGTGTCAACCCTGTCTCTGTAGTAAAAATCTGTTAATTGATTTAATGTTGTAGAATGTAATCTCCAAATTAGAAAATGCATATCTCTTTCAATAATTGTCCAAATTCAATGAACCCAGTGCAGTAAAATTCCATTTTCAGTATACTAATTATTAGGATAGGTTTTAGATCTTGTTTGTTCATGAAAATTTGTTAAGTAATTAACTAGTGTCTTGTTGTGTTTTTAGCTTAGAAAATTCATAGAAAGTTCTTAATAACTTAAAATGAATTGTTCTCTGTTTCTAAAATTTTGTTATGTCATGCTTAGGCTGCTGTGAAAAGCTTAGTGTGTTTTGTTATTGTTGTATGTTTGAGTTTGGTCGGTGTTATTCGTTCGTATTATTTGTTTTGTTCAATCGTTAGGATTCGATATTTGCGGCAACCCTGAGAACGACCCTCCGCAACAAATTGAGCAACAGCAACCAGGCAAGCAGTTTGATCATGTTAATCCCAGTATCTTAAAGTCTAATATTTTGTTTAATTTGTATGTATGCATTGCTTAATTTGTGTTAAATTGATTAGTTAAATGTAGTTGCATATCCCGTAGACAAAATATTGATCTCTACTACCGAGCCTAGGTTATTTCTTTGTGATTAGAGGTTATTGGATGATCTCTTGTCACTTAGTAGATCCGAGTCAAATTGCTTAGACATGCTTAGTATCGGTAGAAATGGGCGGTTATCGACTTAGTCGGTAACCTTGATCACACAAAATTTACTACAACTTTATGTTTCACATTTTTGCTATGTTTAATTACAAAATTAAAAATGAAAACAAAAATGATTTAGACTTGGGCACAATGGTAAGGCTGGTGTGATCTGTTGTGTGACCGGAAAGGTGCCGAGTTAGTTAAGGCCGAGTTACTTGCGCCACCGTCTTGAGCATTTTGCGTGCTAACCACACTAGAGTATATGGGACCTCTCTTGACCTAGTACTTTGGCGTGTATTGGCTCCGGTCGCAGGAGGTCGCAGGAGGATGGAGGTGGGAGCATGGTAGTTGTCAGAAAGCTTTATCACGAGTGGGTAGTTGCCTTTCGGCTTTACCATGTAGCGTATGGATTTCTATCCATACGAGCGGCTCGTAGTTAATACGCAATATTGGAAAAAGTCTCGTAGGACTTAGTTGTGCGGCATACCTTGAGTGTGCTTGGCTTAAAGATCTCAAGTGTGGGTACATTGGTACACCCTGCAGGTTAAAACTATTCGAATAGCCTCGTCCTAGGTTATGGACACGCTCGGATACGCCCCAAGAACTAGACTACAACATTTAAATTAAAACTTGATGGGTGGTGCGAATCGGGATTCGTGCTATTGTTAATGGTGACTATTGGGATAGTCACTTCTAGGTTGTTTATCTTTCGCTTTTGTTATTAATATCCGTCTTTGTTATTTCAATCTTAAAATGAATTGCAAACTTGCCTTTAAAACTGTATTACCTTATTGCAAATGAAAATTGGCTTTATGCAAATGAAACATATGACCTCCACCAAATAAGCTCGCATGTAGTTTATGAGCAGTGCGCTAGTTCACACGTCGAGTCTTGCGGGTACAAAGACAATCTTTGTACTCGGTGCTTTGCTTAATGTTTTTGTTGCAGAGGAAGAAGGTGAGCCCCAAGGGCCTCACTTACGTGAGTCTGTGTTGCCGTTTCGTGGGCGACTAGACTTGGCGGTCGGTCGGATGCCTTGTGGGTTGGAGGCACGCGATTGGCTTTGTTTTTAGCCATCTTATGGCACTTTTTGCTTCATTGTCGTTCTTGTTTATTTGTGTATCTTGGCCTATCGGCCTTTGTGCATAATAACTCTACTATTTGTTTATCTTCCGTTTGGTAGTGTAGTGTTTGGACTCTATGTTTGGAATGGAGTTGATGTCTAATTTTGTACCGAGGTGTGTATCTTGCTTGCAGGAAGTATACATATCTCGAGGATCGCTTTATTTGATTTGTCTTGCTAGGACCGGTGGTTGGTTAAGCATTACAAGCCAAATAAACTGGGGTCCTCACAAAGTCACAATGCAAGCGCATATCTTCTCTACTGAAAAGACTTGTGTCTTGATTTAGGCGCCTAAGTCTTGAATTGGTAGGAGCGAGTTCCTCATTTGCATTACATGTGGAGCCAACATTAGAATCTCAGATTCGGAGGCCCGCATAACCGATGCCGAGGTAGCTGAAATCAAGGGAATATGAAAGCGAGCAAAGCCAACGAGTTTTACGAAGATGGTCGCGGTATGATTCGATATCGCAATCGTTTGGTAGTACTGCTGATCCTCATCTAAGTCTAATTCTTAGAGGCTCATAATTCAAGTTTTCTTTGCATCTGGGAGTACCAAGATGTAGCAGGATTTAAAGAAAATATTTTGGTGGAGCCATATGAAGAGGCAAATTGCTCAAGTATGTTCTTGAATGTGATATACGCCAAAGGTTAAAGTGAACATCCAAATCAGTGGTACCCTTCACCTTTGCCTATTCCACAATGGAAGTGGGAAGAGATCGGTATGGATTTAGATTCTTGGTCTTCCCAAGACTTCCAAGGATCGATGCCATTTGGGTGATCATCGATCGTTTAACTAAAGTGGCTCATTTTATTCCGGTCCAGACCGATTTCAATGGCAAGCAATTAGCGTAGATTTATATTGCTAGAATTGTTTGTCTTCATGGTGTTCCTAAAGTCATTGTTTTACCGTGGTCCTCGGTTTACTTCCCATTTTGGAATAGCCTTCATCAAAGCTATGGGGACCGAACTCTCTTCGAGATCGCTTACCATCCTCAAACCGATGGTCAAACTGAAAGAGTGAACCAAGTAATGGAAGATCTTCTTCGAGCCTATGTACTATCTTATAGCAAAGAGGAGAAATCTTTTGCCATATGTGGAATTTTCCTACAATAATAGCTACTGTGCAAGTATTCAAATGTCACCTTTTGAAGCCTTGTATGGGAGAGCTTGTAGGACTCCATTAAATTGGTCCGAGTGCCGTGAAAGATCATTCTATGGTCCAGACTTAGTAAAGGAAGCAGAGGAGCAAGTTAAATGCGATTCGAGATTGCTTGAAAACCGCATGTCTCGTCGGGAAGAGCTATCGCCGATCATCGCCGTCGTGAGTTGCTTTGAGGTGGATGACCATGTCTATCTTAAAGTGTCACCCATGAAGGGTACTCATCGTTTTGGGTAAAAGGAAAGCTCGCACCTCGTTATATCGGACCCTTCAGAATAATTGCCAAGCGAGGAGTCAGAGCTTACCAATTGGAACTACTCAATCACTCTCGCAGTGCATGATACTTTTCATGTGTCTCAATTGAAGAAATGCCTTCGTGTTCCTATTGAGGCAAGCGCTATGAGCATCTTGATCTCCAACACGATCTTTCATATCAAGAGCAACCGAGACGTATCCTCGACACAATGGAACGCAGGACAAGAAATCGTCTTGTCAAGTTCTTGAAAATTGATGGGCTAATCATTCGAGGATGAAGCCACTTGGGAGCGAAGATCGATGCGATTGAGCACCCCATCTTTTTGTTGTTTAGTACTTTCCTTTAGATCAAGAAAGGAAAGTTTAAACAAAGCAATGTAAACAAAGATGTAATTATAACACTATGTTGTTATGTAAAGTTCTTCTTTGTTATCTTTAAAGGAAATCAAAACAACGGATGTTGAATTTCCTTATAATTCATTTCCATCTCACTTCTTCCCGATCTTAACTTGTTCCAAATCTGGGACGAGATTTTCTTAAGGGGTAGGTTTGTAACAGCCCGAGTTTATAAACGATAATAAAATGCTTTATGAGCAGTAATGAGATCACATTCATGGCATTCTGTTCATGTTTACACTTTAGGCAACATGTTACAAATTGAAAACCTTCCTTTTGCCAAAAATCCCAAAATGATCATTTAAAGTCTTAAAAGGATACAAGATAAAACTTGTATTATGACTAGGAAGTATTTTTATTAAAGCCTAGATAAATTATCTTGGCTAAAAATATTTTGTTGCATTTTAGAAATTATTTGGGCTTAAAGAAAATTTATTGTCTTTAAATAAATATTCTCCGTCTGAAATGAATATTTATGTATTTTACAAAGTGAAAATGTGGTTTATAAAATTTATCGGGAAATATATCAACCCAAAGTAGCTTACTGATAAAAATTTCATGAATTTATAAATTTATTTGATATTTTTAAAGTCGATCAAATCTTTTAATTATTCAAATGGGTCTGGTCAACTAAATCGGCTAAACCCAACCCTTGCCTTTATGGCGACTCGGTCTCACGTGTTTGGGTTCAACCCGTGCGACTTGGTCCGCTCGGTCACGTCCCAACGCGAGCCCGACATCCACGGCGTGATGCGAGCCGTCGATCTTCAATCGAGCAGGCGAGCTCACGATATCGCGAGACGCCCACGTGTATACTTTAATCTCCACCGTTGGATCTTGATCTAACGGCGAGGTTAGTGTGTGCAATCGGACAACTCCGGATCCATGTTCAATCTCCACCGTTCGTTTCCAATCCAACCGTGACGCCCTTTTCGTTTTAAACATAAAGGCGCGATTTTATCTCAGCCGTTAGATTCAAATCCTACAACTTTTTCCTTTTTCCCGCGTGTTATAAAGCCCGCACTCCTCTGGACCGTTGGATCTTCATCGTGTGGCCCAGATTAGTGTATGCATTCGGACGACTCCGGATCCCCGCACAATCGTGGCCGTCCATCCTTGATCTAACGGTATTGCTTATTTCAATTTGAAATCAGAGGCGCGCGATTATATGGGCCCTTGGATTTCAATCCTACGGCACTCCTCTTTGACCGTGGGCCTTTAAAAGCCCAAAATCGGTGGATCGTTGGATTTCGATCGGGTGGCCCAGAGCGGTGTATGCAACCGGACCATCCGGTTCAATTTCCAATCTCGACCGTAGGAAGCCCATCTAACGGCGCGTCGTCGCTTAAGTGGGGTGGCGTGTATTCCTTTAAGTGACCGTTGGATTCTAATCCAACGCTCCCCTTTGAATGTGACCTTCGGGTTACGCGAAGGCTACATTAAATCACGGCCGTTCATGTGAGATCGTGTGGTCCACATTGAACAATACCGGTTGACTGTTTTAAACACCTGTCTTCATCGCAGCCGCCCATTTTTAATCGGACGGTTGTTGTTCTTTTCGCATTTTAGGAGGCGCGCATGGCTGTGACTGCCAGCGGGACCCACATGTCAGTTGGCTCTTATCTTCTTCCCTCTCTCTCAGCGCGCAGATCTCTCTGTAAACAGAGGAGAGAAATTATCCCAAAGTTTTTGCAACTAATTTTTGGGATAATTAGCCTAAATGGACACCTCATCAAGCTCTAGATTTTTCCCAATTATCCGTAGCTCAACTCCTTATATATAAACCCTAGCTTTTGGAGTGCGACCATTGTTGACCATCAAGCTCACTTTCATCCATTGTTGTCGGTGGAGTTTCTTGCTTCTATCCTTTGCTTATCTACCTTAAGCGGCTTTACTTACAATAAAGATTGGTTATCTTTTGTAGGTCAAATCGAGTTTGTTTCTCATCCATCATCATCGGTTTTGAGTTTTTGGTATCTTTCCTATCTTGGTAAGCCAAAAACCTAGTTTCGATATCTTGAGCATCCTAGGAACCTTAGAAGGCTGCTGTGAATCATTCTTTTAAGCATCGGTAGCTTCAGCGCTTTAAGCGAAAAGTTGATATTATACCTTTTGGTTTTTCATGTCATTTTCGGACCTAGGGTTCTTCTGTCAACTTATCATCTTATTTAGGTTTTGACTAAACCCTAGCGGCATGACAAGTTGATCTTTCAATTCTTGTCATCATCTATTTTGACTCTAGCTGAAATATGTCTACATTCTCTTGTCGGCTCAGCGACAAAATAGGTTTTGCTTTAGCTTTTGTAATCTAACTAGTTAGGGTTAGACTAAGGTTGGTTTGGGATATTAATTACCTAAAAGATCATGCTAAGTTTCATTTATGAACTTTTGCATGTTCTATACTTCTTTTCGAAAATTGCAATCATCTGTTTTGACTCTTTTAAAATCAAAGCGGCACTTTACACTAAACTCTAATTTACGTCTTTTGAAAATAGTAGGTTATAAAATGGGTTATTATCACTATTAGGTAAATATAACTTAAGCATCTTTGTTAATCATGCATTTCTTTATTGATCATACAATTTCGATAATTTATACGGTTGTCGTTTTGGTATTTATTGGATTTTATTGCTTCTTTTAGAAAGTGGTTCTCTTGAAGCTTTTGATTATACTTACGAACAACTGAGCACACAATGAAGTCTATTACTACCAAGGCAAGCATCTTCTTTGCACCATGTTGAACCAGATTTTGTACAATAGCTTTTACAAATCCGGTGATATCTGTGCATGCTATTTGTCTGAAAATACAAAATGTGACTTGTAATAGCTAGCTATAACTTTGACATGGTGGATTACCTTAATTATGACCATACACTCAACTCTAGTGTAATCTTGTATACTATATGGTCTATTTTGATTTGGCTTAGATATGCGGTCTAGAGATTTTAGAGTTTGACAAGCATATCTTGTCAAACATGGGAATCTAATCAACCACTGGTTATTTTGAACTCTTTGTCGATTTCTTTAATCAGTCTTGTATTTGAAATTCAAATTGATCTCGACAAGAGGAAGTTAGTGATGGTGCTTTTGTGCACGAGATTGGGTTTTGTGGTGGACTTGTCAGGGTTAATTAAGGACCGAACTCGATTATTCAATTCAAGTCCCCACGTACTTCCACATGCGGTGTATGGGCGCTGTTTGGTTAAGTAAAATGTTGAGACTATTGAGTTGGAAACAGGAGAGTAAGGATATGTGTATTGACCTTGTATGGCATAGATGCTTAGGTCCGAGGATGCGTTTTATGCCATGTGAGCTTGTATGTCGATGTCGGATGTTCTTAGGAGGGTGAGGCGTATATGTGCCTCGTCGCATATACGATACCTTAATGGTGCCGATAGCATTCTACTATGGGTAGGAACCCAATTAAGCTTTAAATTGTTTGGATCGGCATTCTTGACACAACATGTGTGCCCGTGGTTAGTAGGTGGTATAGCCTACACTAATGGGATTAGTTCACACATGGGGTCCAACTCAATAGTGTTGGGTTGTTGAAAAATACCAAATCTTAGCTTCCACGTCGGCATACCAAAGGAAGTGTGTCATCATTCGGAGGCATCCAAGACAACTGCTAGCTAAGTCATGTGGGTAAAGATGTACACCCCTGCAGGTATAAACTATTCGAATAGCCGTGTCCACGGTCATGGACGATAACTTGAATTGATATCACTGTATAGAGATTTTAATTTCCAAAATGTGGTTTCGGTTTATTTTGGTTTGCATGAGGGAATCATGCCTTTATCTTTATTCACATTTAATGTATTTACTTACTGTTTTACTTTATTTTGATTTATTAAATTGCTTTATCAAAGTTAGTCTTTGTAGGTTAAGATGTATCGCTTTATGCAAATTTGAACCTTTATACCTTCTGTTGTAACCTTATGCATGTAACAACTCTACTCCTTTGATTAGGTTCTAATAACCACTTTCTTTTATTAGTTTGTGTAAGACTTGCTGAGTACCTTTTGTACTCAAGGTGCTACCACCTATTGTTGCGGTGAGGATGGTTTTCTTTATGAAGTACCGTTAGCGCCGATCGGGTGGCGCTAACGAGTAGCGCTACTTCTTTCCTCCACGCAATTGCTCGCGGTGGATGAGGCCTTTGGTGGACATTTTCCGTTCATTTTGCTTCCATTGTATCTTTGTTAAAGTGACCAAGTCACTTAATATTGTAGTATTAATAGAATGATGTAACCTTATGTTTAATTATATCAATGTATGACTTGTATGTGTTTGATGCAATGTTGATGAAGGATATATATGCAATGGTCGTTGATCACAGGAACCATTGAGAATCATATATATCAGGAATCACATTTCTTGGATCATCCTTTAGTTAAATTTATATCTTTAGCATGGTTTTTAATAAAGGGGCAGTACTGTTCCTTCATTAATAATTGTGCTACAGTATGAATTTAATTAGTAACATTTCCAATAACCGGGGGTCCTCACAACTTGACTCATCCAAAATTCACACTTACTAAGCTTGGCATAGAACTGTTGATCTCTAAGTCTTCCCAAAACAATCCTGAGATGACATTCATGTTCTTTCTTATTCTTGGAGTAGATGAGGATGTCATCAATAAACATAACCACAAATTTGTCTAGGAAATCCATGAATACTCTATTCATCATATTCATGAAGTAGGCTGGTGCATTTGTCAACCCAAAAGACATCACAGTGAACTCATATAACCCATACCTCGTGGTAAAAGTAGTCTTGGGAATGTCCTCTAGTTTAATCTTTAATTGATGATAACCAGACTTTAAGTCAATTTTGGAGAAGACACTGGCTCCTTTTAGTTGGTCAAAGAGGTCATCTATCCTAGGCAATGGATATTTGTTCCTAATGGTGAACTCATTGAGTGATCTATAATCTACACACATCCTCAGGCTATTGTCTTTCTTCTTGACAAACAGCACTGGTGCTCCCCATGGTGATGAACTTGGTCGAATAAATCCTTTGTTTTTCAACTCCTTAATCTGCTTCTTCAATTGTACCAACTCATTTGCCGGCATCCTATAAGGCCTTTTTGATATTGGTACAATCCCAGGGACTAGATCAATTAAGAACACCACATCCCTGTCTGGTGGCATACCAGGCAGTTCCACAGGGAACACATCTGGATAATCCCTGACCACAGGGATGTCTTCAACCTTCATTTCCCCCAAATTGGTCAGGAGGGGTTTTGCAGCAGGGGAGGTCTTGGGTCTAAACTCCACTTGTATACCTTGATCATTAACAAGTGTGATGGATTTGCTGGCACAGTCTATGTGACCTTTATTCTTGGCTAGCCAATCCATCCCAAGAATCACATCTAAACCTTGATATTGCAAGACTATCAAGTCTGCATGGAAAAATACTCCAGTAATCTCCAAAGTAAGGTTTGGGCAGAGAGTATTAGCCCTCATTTATGAGCCCGGAGCATGAATTAGCACAGGGTTAAGTAAAGGAATTATAGATAACCCATACTTCCCCACAAACTTACTGGGAATAAAAGAATGGGAAGCCCCTGAGTCAAATAAAACCAATGCTGGTACATAATTGACAAAGAACATTGTAACACCCTGGCTATTCGGAAGCCAAGATGCCACCTAATTACTCTAACAATCTACACATTGCGGAAGAATATGAAATAATTATCTACACATTGCGGAAGAATATGAAATAATTATATTAACCAAATGACAACATTAACATAAACAGGACATGGTGAAGGTATCCTTCCTTCACCTTCTAAGTTATTTAATACTGATAATCGATAAAGAAGGTTCACATTCAGTAATAAATCAACATCATAGTGGAGAAGGTATCCTTCCTTCTCCAATTATAGTTTAATTATTACAGTTCATCATTAACGAATGAAATATGGAACTAAAATTTAGTCTTGAACATGAATTTGATGTTGTGAACAAGTAGTGCGTGTCTACTCCCTCCCAAGTGAGCCAACATCAGGGGTTACCTAAAATAAACAAACAACGCAAGAGTGAGTCCACGACTCAGCAAGTACAGTGAAAGAGACATAATGTAACAGCCCTAACTTAGGGTTTGTATTTCAAATGTAAAATTTTGAGGGGAAATAAAAACTTTTGTTGTCTCATCAAATCATTTGGAAGATTCCCAAATTTTCCCTAGCAATTTCCATTTTCTAGAATTAAATTCTTGTGAATGGAAATTGTTGTCAGCAAATTCTTAGCTTTTAAGCTTGTGATCATCCTCTGAAATTAATTTTCCTAGCATCTTGATCATCCTATCTACCTCCCTGAATTATTTCACAATTTTTAGATTTTATTTGCTATTTCAAATAACCAAGTCAAACTAGTTGGAAATCTGGTCAAACCCTAGGTCAGCATGCTTGTGAATTTTCTGCAGAACTTCTCAGTGCATAAAAAGTTCTGGAAAATTTATGAAATGTTGCTCTCTGTCTCGAGTAGCTACCATAAAAATTTCGGAATTTTTGGAGCTCGGGAGCTATCTCTAAAAATTCCTAAAACTCTCTCACTTTTAAAAACAAAAATCGAAAACATTGTTTGTCGGGCTCGAACCGAGGCCGACTCAAATCGACCGCGCCACTTGACTCGGTCGCGTCAACTAAGCTGCACCGCGCGCGAGACCAATCGATCGTGACCGTCCGATGCAAATCGAGCGATCCGCGTCGCGGCGCATGCAACCGACTGTCGAATGCATACATCAATCTCGACCGTCCATCTCGGATCCAGCGGTCGGAGTGAAAATGGTCGAGTCAAACCCGGTTTGCGCCGCACTTGACTTCGGGCTCGCGCCATTTTGTTTACGCGGCGACAGGCGGGCCTCTTGTCGGTCGTCACCTACCTTCCGCATGAGTGCTAAGTCGCGGCGACATCGCGCATGATCGCCACCTCGCCTCATTGTTCGTCACCGCTTTCCGGTTTTCGCTTGCGCATCACCTCGGCCGCATCTTCCGCGAGAGGCCATGCCTGCGCAGCATTAATCGTCCATTGTTCCTTTCACAAGCTTGTCGGCACCGTTCTTGAGCTCCTCGGTGCGGCGTCGCCGCTCGTTTTCCTCGCCTCATCCCTACTTAAGCTCACCCAAAGCTCCCTCTTCCTTCTTTAGACACCATTAAGCAATCCCCTATCAACCATTGCTCCTTCTGAGCTCAATTCATAATTGTGCTCGAGCTCTGGTGCACGACCGTGCCGCCACCACCGTGTCAACACCACAACCAGTGAAGCTCATCATCTCCTTTTCGCGTCAGATCGTGTTCCAGACTCCTATCATGTCTTCCCCTCAACTAATTTGAAGTTTTATTCGCAGGGGGCCGTTGAATTTTGGTGTCCCTCTTCTTTGGCCGAAAGTTGGGACCTTCGTCCTCTTCTCCGGTGAGTTAGTTCCTAGAGCAATTGCTCGCGCTAGCACCATCTAGTGCGCTCACTCGAGCTACCTCCATCTCTCTTTTCCTCTATTTTTGCTCGAGTTGCTCCCCTCGGTGACCCCTTGATCGCGCGCCGGCTCTCGTCGTCGGGCCATCTCGGCAACCTCTTGAGCTCGCGTCATTCGGTGAGTTCTGGTAACTCGCGATGCCCATCTTGCGCGCTAATTCTTGTTATCGCCTCTGCGGTGCGGCCGCGCTTATCACCTCCACTGCCGCGTCGCGCGGGTGTCGCGCGCCGCCTCGGTGCTTCTCGGCCAACCCGCGACCACCATCGACTTGGTGGTCCTCTAGCAACCCATTTGCCGTCGCCTGACCTCGCGCCGCCACTCCTTCACCGGTGTCAAATCCAGGTCGAGCCTCTGTTCCTCCTTGTGCTCCCCATTCTTTGTTGTGGTGTGATGGGGCCCACCTCTCTGAAGCTTTGTAGTCATTTGCTTATCATGTTTATGATTGTTCATTAGTTCACTTTCATTGCATGATCAAAATTTGGTGTTGGAGGTTTGAAAGCATTTTAGTTCTAGTTCTCTGTTTGTTCCTGTTGTCGTTTTTACATTGTCGATGGCTGAAAATTGGTTTCATGCTTATGCTATTTAGGTCTGTTAGACTTGATAAATTGCTTAAGAAGTAGTGTTTAGTAAGGAATTATGTTAGTTAGTGATTCTAGATTTTAAAACCCTTGTTGGCATGAGTGATCTAAGAAGTTGTTAGTGGAACTAGTGGTTGTCTCTGTACTTATTTTTCCTACTTTCCTTTGGTGTGGTAAGGCCTTGTAGTGATAGCATCTTGTTATGGTTAACCTTCCAATATGTTGGCATGTTGCTTAGGTGTATTAGTAGCTGAATTTTATTAAAGCCCAAACTTAATTAGAATTTTATGTAGCATCTCATAATTGGATACTTGACTAGTTATGCTTTCAATAGCTTCTTGTAGATTCTGTGCTCTCACCTGTCTATAGTGGTTTTAGAATAGCTAGCTGTTTTTGATGTGTTAACCTGATAATTAAATAATAGATGTGCACACAATCACCATCAAAGTTTGTCCAATGTTTAAATCATATAAGAAGAGTGATTTTGTGGTTAGCCCGACAAATAAGTGAGTGGGTCTCTGTAGCAGTATTTGTCATTCTTGTGTGATAGTCTAGCCTTTGTGTATAAATTGGTGTTGGTTTGTGATCTTTGATTTTTGCGGTGTTATTCGTTCTTATTATTTGTTTTGTTCAATCGTTAGGATTCGATATTTGCGGCAACCCGAGAACGATCCTCCGCAACATATTGAGCAACAGCTGACGAGCAAGCGGTTTGATCATGATTAATCGATATTTTAAAGTTTAAATATTTTGTTTCAATTTGTATGTATGCATCGCTTAATTTGTGTTAAAATGGTTAGCTAAATCACTGTAGATGCATATTACGTAGGCAAAATATTGATCTCTAATACGACCTAGGTTATTTCTTTGTGATTAGAGATCATTTGGATGATCTCTTGTCACTTAGTAGACGCGATTTCAATTTGCTTAGACATGCTTAGCTATCGGTAGAAATGGCGGTTATCGACTTTAGTCGGTAACCACGATCACTAAAATTTTCAATAACTTTATGTTTCAGCATTTTGCTTTGTTTAATTGCAAAACTAAAAATGAAAACAAAAATGATTTGGGCCTTGCCACAATGGTAAGATTGGTGTGATCTTTTGGGTGTGATGGAAAGGTGCAGGGTCAATTAAGGACCAGAACATCTTGTGAGTGAATTTTTATCCAGCATTTCGGCGTGCTAACCACACTAGAGTATATGGGACCTCTCTTGACCTAGTACTTTGGCGTGTATTGGCTCGGGTCGCAGGAGGTCGCAGGAGGGATGGAGGTGGGAGCATGGTAGTTGTCCAAAAGCTTTATCCTGAGTGGGTAGTTGTCTTTCGGCTTTACCATGTAGCGTATGGGTTTCTATCCATACGAGCGGCTCGTAGTTAATACACAATATTGGAAAAAGTCTCGTAGAACTTAGTGTGCGACATACCTTCGGAAGTGTGCTTTGGCTTAAAGGCGATGCGAAGTGTGGGTACATTGGTACACCTGCAGGTTAAAACTATTCGAATAGCCTCGCCCTAGGTGATGGACACGCTTGGGTAAGCTTTTCAAGAGTTAGACTACAACATTTAAATTAAAACTTGATGGGTGAGTACGAATGCGGGATTCAGTACTATTGTTAATGGTGACTATTGGGATAGTCACTTCTAGGTTGTTTATCTTTCGCTTTTGTTATTATTATCCTTACTGTTACTTCAATCTTAAAAATGAATTGCAAACTTGCCTTTAAAGCAGTATTACCTTATTGCAAATGAAAATTGGCTTTATGCAAATGAAACATATGGCCTCCACCAAATAAGCTTTGCATGTAGCTTATGAATAGGTGCGCTAGTTCACACGTCGGTCTTGCGGGTACAAAGACAATCTTTGTACTCGGTGCTTTGCTTAATGTTTTTGTTGCGAGGAGGAAGGTGAGCCCCAAGGTCTCACTACGTGAGTGTGTTGCCGTTTTGTGGGCGACTAGGCTTGGCGGTCGGTCGGATGCCTTGTGGGTTGGAGGCACGATTGGCTTTGTTTATAGCCATCTTATGGCACTTTTGCTTCATTGTCGTTCTTGTTTATTTGTGTATCTTGGCACGTCGGCCTTTGTGCTGTAATAACTCTACTATTTGTTTATCTTCCGTTTGGAAGTGTAGTGTTTGGACTCTATGTTTGGAATGGAGTTGATGTCTAATTTTGTAACAGGTATGTATCTTTGCTTTAGGAAGTATACATATCTCGAGATCAATTTATTTCATTTGTGATGCTAGGACCGGGTGGTTGGTTAAGCATTACAAGCCGAATAAACTGGGGTCCTCACAAAGTTGGTATCAGAGCCATTCTGACCGTAGTAACCCAAGCATAGTCGTCCTTAGGATATTTTGAAAAGCTTAATTCCAAAGTATAAAAGGGTTTATGAAAACCTAGGCGATTCTCGATTTTACTCCTTACCTATCTTAGCCTTCTACTCTCATCTTACTCTAATTTGAGTTTAAAACTTGGTTTCTCTCTTTCCTTTCAAAAGATAGTTACTACCGGTAGAATCGAGTCTTTGGGAGAACCATAGAAATTAAGTCTAAGTAAAATTTGTGGGGTATAAGGGTAAGGTATATGTGAGTTTGCTAAGTGTCCGATTTTTGGCAATTGGTTTTGTAACTTAAAAGTCTTGTGTTTGTTTGTCTTTGTTAGTAAGTTACTTGCAGTGGGTTGTCGATTTTGTGTTTTTAATTTGTTGTTAACTTGTCTTAGTGAAACAGATGGCCGGAGAAGCAGCGTGGCGATCAGTGAGGTGGTCATGATGAGGAGCTTCCCCTCCTCAGACCATGGTGAGGTTCTCGCTCGGATCGAGCGAAACCGCATGGACGACGCAGCGCATCTTGGAGGTTATTGCTAGGAATACCTCCACTCCTGCCGTGGTGGTGGCCACCGGACTCGCGAGGACTTGCGAGTTCCTCCGTACCGACGCCGACTTTCTCCGCTCGAGGACCCTCTCGTGCGGACGATTGGCTGCGCATGGTTGGCGAAAGCTCAACATAGCTCGATGCGGCGCAGGACAAGGCACTCTTCGCGTCCACCGGCTTGAGGCGCAACACTCTCATGGTGGGAGAACTATCTCGCCATGCGGCCGCGGGCCATGTGGTCGCGTGGGAGGAGTTCGGATCGACTTTTCGTCGGGCCCACATCCCGGTGGCACGATGAAGCTGAAAGAAAGAATTCCTCGCGCTCAAGCAAGGCGCAAGTGCGTGACGGAGCACATGCGAGTTCAATCATTTGGCTCGTTATGCTCCGGGGAGGTGGCCTCGGATGAGGCTAGCGGGAGAAGTTTATGGATGGCATGCGAGGAGCTGCGGGACAAGCTATCTATTGTGGACTTCTCGACTTTCGGGCCTTGGTAGATAAGGCCATTGTTCTTGAGCATAAGGCAAAGCGTTGGCGAGTCCATAGCGCAAATGGGAGGCACATCGGTCTACTCACACCAGCCTCACTCGTCCTCGGGTGGGCGGCACCGATGGCCGTTCTTTTGCTCCACCGGCGCCGAGGTCATCTGCACAGCTCCTCGTCCACCGCAGGCGTGTTTCACCACGTGCGCTGCGATCGGCAACGAGCGGCCTCGCAATCCGGCGGCGAGGTTACTTGTTTCATTGCCACAACAAGGGCCATTATGCGAATACGCCTCGAGTGTTGCAGCAGCCCCTCGTCCTAATGGAGGGCGGGCGGGGAGTGGTCATCCACGACGAAGATGATCCGAAGCCCGAGTGCGGCGTGTCGAGTCAACCACCTTTCGGTGAGGAGGCTCGGGAGGCGCGGATGTCGTGATGGGTACACTTTCGTTAATTCTCGTCTGCTGCGGTATTATTTGATTACGGAGCATCGCATTCTTTTATTTCAAGATCATTTGCTGCTGCTAGTAGTCTTCACTGTGTTCCTTTGGGAGTTCCTTTGCTCATCCGCTCTCGGGTGGAAATGAGAGCGATTCTGATGTCGGGATGTTCCTATCGTAGTCGAAGGAGTGGGATTTTGGCAAACCTTATTACTCGCTCGAGCCCGCGAGCACGGATGTGATTCTTGGCATGGATTGGTTGTCCCAACACTTGGGACAAATCGATTGTGCGGGAAGATTGTCTATCTCACCGACCCTTGATGGCGGTCGGATTTTCGCGCGGCCGGGGGCGCATCTATGTGCGATGAAGAGAAGCGACCTTGCAAATTCGGGATGTTCCCATAGTATCGACTTTGGGGATGTTTTCTGAAGACTTGCCCGGATGCCTCGGTTCGAGACCTTGATTTTATCATTGAGTTGCTGCCGTGCATGCCCCTATCTCGAAGCGCCGTGTCGAATGCCTCCCAATGAGCTAGAAGAATTGAAGAAGCAGCTTGGTGAGCTCCAAGCAAAGGGTTTCATCCGTCGGTTCATCTCCTTGGGGTTGTCAGGTGATCTTTGTGAAGAAGAAGGACAAGACTTTGCGCATGTGCGTGGATTACCGTCCTCTCAATGAGGTGACGGTGAAGAACAAATATCATTTGCCCCGCATTGATGATCTGTTTGATCGTTATTTGGAGCCAGTGTTCTCAAAGATTGATTTGAGAATGGGGTATCATCAGTCAGGATCGGATCGGAGGATATTCCCTGAGCGGCTTTCACTACTCGTTATGGAACATGCGAGTACACCGTCATGTCTTTCGGTCTAACCAATGCTCCAGCTTTGTTCATGAACCTTATGAATTCAGTATTCATGGAGTATTTGGATAAATTTGTGGTGGTCTTTATTGATGATATTCTTATCTATTCCAAGAATGAAGCAGAGCATGCTGAGCATCTGAAGGTTGTTTTGGGCAAATTGCGGGAGCACCAGCTGTATCTGAAGTTCGGCAAATGCGATTTCGTTGTGGAAGTGGCATTCTTGGGCCATGTTCTTTCAATTTGGAGGCATAGTTGTGGATCGATAAGGTCAGCGATGTCCTATCTTGGGGGCAGCCCAAATCAGTCACCGATGTGCGGAGTTTTCTCGGTTTAGCGGGCTACTACCGCCGCTTTATCGAGAACTTCTCCAAGATCGCCAAGCCGATGTTGAATTGCTCAAGAAGGACAAGAAGTTTGTGTGGTCCTCGCTTGTGATGAGAGCTTCGGGAGCTCAAGCGGCGTTTGACTTGACTCGATTCTTACTCTTCGATATCCACAAGAGCTTGATATTTATTGCGATGCCTCTCGTCGAGGACTTGGATGCGTTCTTATGCGAGAAGGCAAGGCGGTTGCCTATGCATCCAGCGATTGAGACCTCATGAGCTCAACTATCCCACCCATGATGTAGAGCTTCTTCGTGTGGTTCATGCACTCAAGATTTGGCGGCATTATCGATCGGTAACGCGTGAGGTGTATTCGATCACAAGAGCTTGAAATACTTGTTCACTCGGCGGATCTGAACCTCGAGCGAGAGGAGATGGTGGAATTGATCAAAGATTATGACATGGGTATTGGTATCATCATCCGGCAAAGCCAATGTGGTTGCCGATGCACTTAGCCGAAAAGTGTATTGCAATACTTTGATGATCCAAGAGCGACAACCGCACTTCTTGCGAATTTCAGCGTCTCAACTTGGGTTTGGTTGAGCATGGTTCCCTTCTGCGCCTTGGTTATGCAACCGACCTTGGTGGATCAAGTCAAGCAGCACAACAATCGGATGATGGTGTGGGTAAAATTAAGCAGAACATCAAGAATGGATCGACCAAATGTTTCATCGAAGATGAGCACGGTGTTGTATGGTTTGGGCGGCGCCTCGTGGTCCCAAAGGTCCCGAGTTACGGCATTTGATTCTCCATGAGGCCCATGATTCACCTTTGTCCATCCATCCGGGGCCACTAAAATGTACCAAGATCTGCGTCGAGATTACGGTGGACTCGCATGAAGCGCGAGATTGCGGGTTCGTTGCCGATCGGACGTATGTTGTCGTGTCAAGGCGAGCATCGGCGTCAGCGAGTCTTTCTTGACCCTTGCCTATACTAGAGTGGAAGTGGATTACGAGGCATGGACTTTATCACTGGTCCGCGCCTGCATTGCTTGAGGAAGGATGCTATCCAAACATTATCGATCGATTGAAGGTAGCGCACTTCTGCCGATGCCACCACTCTCGGTGTTAGTCGATTGGCGATCTCTATATCTCCGCATTGTGAGCTTGCATGGTGTGCCACGAGCGATTGTGTCGATCGTGGCTCTCTTTTCACTTCTCGGCTATGGCACGATTTACGTGAAGCCATGGGGACCCGTCTTTCATTATTTCGACCTATCATCCTCAAAGCGATGGTCGACGGAGCGCGTCAACAGTGCTTGAAGACATGCTCGTGCTTGTGTTCTCTCCTATGGAAAGAATTGGGAGAAGTGCCTACCGCTGCCGAGTTCTCCTACAACAACGACTTCGGGCGGTCTCGGTATGGCACCATTTGAGGCCTTGTATGGGCGGCGCTGCAGTAACACCGTTGAACTGGTCGGCTGGGAGAGAGCGGTTCTTTGGCCCGATTCCATCAATGAGGTGAAAGTCAAGTGCGATTGATTCGTGAGCACTTGCGCGTGGCTCAATCGAGCGAGAAGAGCTATGCGGTCGGCGTCGCCGTGAGTTGAGTTTCAGCCAATGACTTTGTGTATCTCAAAGTCTCGCCTCTGAAGGACATCGTCGTTTGGTGTCAAGGGCAAGCGGCTCCTCGATATGTCGGGCCATATCGCATCATCAAGAAAGTGGGAGCCTGTTGCATACAAGTTGGAGTTGCCGGCTACACTTGAAGGGTGCATGATGTTTTCCATGTGTCACAATTGAAGAAGTGCCTCGTATTCGGTTGAGAAACACCATTGGAAAATATCGATGTGCGAGAAGATCTGTCTTATCGTGGCGTCCGTTCGTATCCTCGAAGAAGCCGAAGCGAGCGAGGAACCGTGTGATCAAGTTCCTCAAAGTTCAGTGGTCAAACCACTCCGAGGATGAAGCCACATGGGAGCGGGAAGATCGTCTCGGCAGATTACCCATCCTTCTTCTCCCGGTGATCGAATCTGGGCGAGATTCTGTAAGGGAGATTTGTAACAGCCTAACTTAGGGTTTGTATTTCAAATGTAAAATTTTGAGGGAAATAAAACTTTTGTTGTCTCATCAAATCATTTGGAAGATTCCCAAATTTTCCTAGCAATTTCCATTTTCTAGAATTAAATTCTTGTGAATGGAAATTGTTGTCAGCAAATTCTTAGCTTTTAAGCTTGTGATCATCCTCTGAAATTAATTTTCCTAGCATCTTGATCATCCTATCTACCTCCCTGAATTATTTCACAATTTTTAGATTTTATTTGCTATTTCAAATAACCAAGTCAAACTAGTTGGAAATCTGGTCAAACCCTAGGTCAGCATGCTTGTGAATTTTCTGCAGAACTTCTCAGTGCATAAAAAGTTCTGGAAAATTTATGAAATGTTGCTCTCTGTCTCAGTAGCTACCATAAAAATTTCGGAATTTTTGGAGCTCAGGAGCTATCTCTAAAAATTCCTAAAACTCTCTCGACTTTTAAAACAAAAATCGAAAACAACGTTTGTCGGGCTCGAACCGAGCCCGACTCAAATCCGACCGCGCCACTTGACTCGGTCGCGTCAACTAGCTGCACCGTGTGACCAATCGATCGTGACCGTCCGATGCAAATCGAGCGATCCACGTCTTGGCGCATGCAACCGACTGTCCGAATGCATACATCAATCTCGGCCGTCCATCTCGGATCCAACGGTCGGAGTGAAATGGTCGAGTCAAACCACGGTTTGCGCCGCGCTTGACTCGGGCTCGCGCCATTTTGTTTCGCATTGCCGGCGGCGGGCCCTCTTGTCGGTCGTCACCTACCTTCCGCATGAGTGCTAAGTGCGGCGACATCGCGCATGATCGCCACCTCGCCTCATTGTTCGTCACCGCTTTCCGGTTTTCGCGCGCGCATCACCTCGGCGCATCTTCCGCCGAGAGGCCATGCCTGCGCAGCATTAATCGTCCATTGTTCCTTTCACAAGCTTGTCGGCACCGTTCTTGAGCTCCTCGGTGCGAAAGCGTCGCCGCTCGTTTTCCTCCGCCCTCATCCCTACTTAAGCTCACCCAAAGCTCCTCTTCCTTCTTTAGACACCATTAAGAAATCCCCTATCAACCATTGCTCCTTCTGAGCTCAATTCATAATTGTGCTCGAGCTCGTGCACGGCAGTGCCGCCACCACCGTGTCAACACCACAACCGATGAAGCTCATCTTCTCCTTTTCGCGTCGGATCGTGTTCGGACTCCTATCATGTCTTCCCCTCAACTAATTTGAAGTTTTATTCGCAGGGGCCGTTGAATTTTGGTGTCCCTCTTCTTGGCCGAAAGTTGGGACCTTCGTCCTCTTCTCAGGTGAGTTAGTTCCTAGAGCAATTGCTCGCGCTACTTCATCTAGTGCGCTCACTCGAGCTACCTCCATCTCTCTTTTCCTCTATTTTTGCTCAGTTGCTCCCCTCGGTGACCCCTTGATCGCGCGCGGCTCTCGTCGCCGGGCCATCTCGGCAACCTCTTGAGCTCGCGTCATTCGGTGAGTTCTGGTAACTCGCGATGCCCATCTGCGCGCTAATTCTTGTTGTCGCCTCTCAGTGCGGCGCACCTTATCACCTCCACTGCCGCGCGTGGCTGCCATTGCGCCGCCTCGGTGCTTCTCAGCCAACCGCGACCACCATCGCCTTGGTGGTCCTCTAGCAACCCATTTGCCCGTCGCCGCGGCCGTACGCCACTCCTTCACGGTGTCAAATCCAGTCGAGCCTCTGTTCCTCCTTGTGCTCCTCATTCTTTGTTGTGGTGGCGGTGGGGCCCACCTCTCTGAAGCTTTGTAGTCATTTGCTTATCATGTTTATGATTGTTCATTAGTTCACTTTCATTGCATGATCAAAATTTGGTGTTGGAGGTTTGAAAGCATTTTAGTTCTAGTTCTCTGTTTGTTCCTGTTGTCGTTTTTTCATTGTCGATGGCGAAAATTGGTTTCATGCTTATGCTATTTAGGTCTGTTAGACTTGATAAATTGCTTAAGAAGTAGTGTTTAGTAAGGAATTATGTTAGTTAGTGATTCTAGATTTTAAAACCCTTGTTGGCATGAGTGATCTAAGAAGTTGTTAGTGGAACTAGTGGTTGTCTCTGTACTTATTTTCCTACTTTCCTTTGGTGTGGTAAGGCCTTGTAGTGATAGCATCTTGTTATGGTTAACCTTCCAATATGTTGGCATGTTGCTTAGGTGTATTAGTAGCTGAATTTTATTAAAGCCCAAACTTAATTAGAATTTTATGTAGCATCTCATAATTGGATACTTGACTAGTTATGCTTTCAATAGCTTCTTGTAGATTCTGTGCTCTCACACTGTCTATAGTGGTTTTAGAATAGCTAGCTGTTTTGATGTGTTAACTGATAATTAAATAATAGATGTGCACACAATCACCATCAAAGTCTGTCCAATGTTTAAATCATATAAGAAGAGTGATTTTGTTGTTAGCCTGACAAATAAGTGAGTGGGTCTCTGTAGCAGTATTTGTCATTCTTGTGTGATAGTCTAGCCTTTGTGTATAAATTGGTGTTGGTTTGTGATCTTTGATTTTTGCGGTGTTATTCGTTCTTATTATTTGTTTTGTTCAATCGTTAGGATTCGATATTTGCGGCAACCGAGAACGATCCTCGCAACATATTGAGCAACAGCGGCCGGTGCAAGCGGTTTGATCATGATTAATCCCAGTATTTTAAAGTTTAAATATTTTGTTTCAATTTGTATGTATGCATCGCTTAATTTGTGTTAAAATGGTTAGCTAAATCCACGTAGATGCATATTCAGTAGGCAAAATATTGATCTCTAATACGACCCTAGGTTATTTCTTTGTGATTAGAGATCATTGGATGATCTCTTGTCACTTAGTAGACGCGATTTCAATTTGCTTAGACATGCTTAGCTATCGGTAGAAATGGGCGGTTATCGACTTTGTCGGTAACCACGATCACTAAAATTTTCAATAACTTTATGTTTGACATTTACGCTTTGTTTAATTGCAAAACTAAAAATGAAAACAAAAATGATTTGGGCGGGCACAATGGTAAGATTGGTGTGATCTTTTGGGTGTGTTGGAAAGGTGCAAGGTCAATTAAGGACCGAACATCTTGTGAGTGAATTTTTATCCAGCATTTCGCGTGCTAACCACACTAGAGTATATGAGACCTCTCTTGACCTAGTACTTTGGCGTGTATTGGCTCGGGTCGCAGGAGGTTGCGGGAGGGATGGAGGTGGGAGCATGGTAGTTGTCCAAAAGCTTTATCTGAGTGGGTAGTTGTCTTTTCGGCTTTACCATGTAAGCGTATGGGTTTCTATCCATACGAGCGGCTCGTAGTTAATACACAATATTGGAAAAAGTCTCGTAGGACTTAGTCGTGCAACATACCTTGGAAGTGTGCTTTGGCTTAAAGGCGATGCAAGTGTGGGTACATTGGTACACCTGCGGGGTTAAAACTATTCGAATAGCCTCGTCTAGGTGATGGACACGCTTGGGTAAGCTTTTCAAGAGTTAGACTACAACATTTAAATTAAAACTTGATGGGTGGTGCGAATGCGGGATTCGTGCTATTGTTAATGGTGACTATTGGGATAGTCACTTCTAGGTTGTTTATCTTTCGCTTTTGTTATTATTATCCTTCATCTGTTACTTCAATCTTAAAAATGAATTGCAAACTTGCCTTTAAAGCTGTATTACCTTATTGCAAATGAAAATTGGCTTTATGCAAATGAAACATATGGCCTCCACCAAATAAGCTGCATGTAGCTTATGAATAGGTCGCTAGTTCACACGTCGAGTCTTGCGGGTACAAAGACAATCTTTGTACTCGGTGCTTTGCTTAATGTTTTGTTGCAGAGGAGGAAGGTGAGCCCCAAGGGCCTCACTTACGTGAGTGTGTTCCGTTTAGTGGACGACTAGGCTTGGCGGTCGGTCGGATGCCTTGTGGGTTGGAGGCACGCGATTGGCTTTGTTTATAGCCATCTTATGGCACTTTGCTTCATTTGTCGTTCTTGTTTATTTGTGTATCTTGGCACTGTCGGCCTTTTGCTGTAATAACTCTACTATTTGTTTATCTTCCGTTTGGAAGTGTAGTGTTTGGACTCTATGTTTGGAATGGAGTTGATGTCTAATTTTGTAACGGGGTATGTATACTGCTTTCTGGGAAGTATACATATCTCGAGGATCAATTTATTTCATTTGTGATGCTAGGACCGGGTGGTTGGTTAAGCATTACAAGCCGAATAAACTGGGGTCCTCACACATAACATATATACAAACAGGATATCACCATTTAAGAATGCGAACATTGAATCGATTGAGTACTTAAGAAATACTTGAAATGAATGAATGTAATCAAGGATGGACTGCGCACATGCTTATACCGGTATAGCGAGTGACACACCCGTCGGTGTTCACTTAAGCCCGCATCTTAACAAAAATGCGGGGATCCAATTCCCGTATGAAGAACGTTTCATACGGATGTCCAAAGTTGCCCATTCTGGAATTAACGGGTCTTACATGCCCATCCTGGAATTGATGGGTCTTTCAAATCCACTCCCGTGGACGAGACATGACAATGTCCAACACTGCCCACATTGGAATGGTGGGACTTGGAATCCACTCTCGTGGATGAAACATGCAAATGAATGTATAACATGGATTGAGAATATTGAAAGACATGATATCTAAACCTGGATATAACACATATATCAAAACATAAACAATCCACCTTCTCATGTATTATATGGAATCACCACAAGATCATAAAAATATTCACCAATCACAATCAATAAAGGTGGCAAGGTACTTGCCTTCCACGATGCGACACGCTAGCCAGCAAAGATGGTACTCCTAGATCTGAAACTCCACCTCCTAAATAAATAAAATAGCTACCATAAGGACATGATATACCCAATTCTACTAATCGGTGTTCTCCCCGCTACTACGACAACTCGGGTCTAAAACAAAAGCTGAAACTGAAAACAACAATTTCTGTCATAACTTAATTCTGGACAGCAGCACGGTAATTGACATATCTTAAGATCTGGAAGTCGAAAAGAGGTAAAACCAATTTCTGTATATTCTTAACTGACTAAACTACAATAATCTAGTTGACATGATAATCCAACTCGGCCAATTTAAAAGGCTAACAGTTGTTTGAACCTTCAGTACAGAATCTGCCCACAGAACGAACAGCAACATTAAAAAGAACATATCTTTTAATAGGTAACTCCAAATTGAACGTTCTTTATCAATCTGAAAAGGTTATCGAATCCTCCACCATAACCTAGTTGGTATGAAACCCTGATTCGTCCATTAACATACACCTATTTTAAAAGACAACTCAAAAGGTAATTCTCGTCAGAATTCTGGACAGCAGATATTAAATCTATCATAACTTTTGACTCGAAAGTCGGAATGAGGTGATCTTGGCGGCCACCGAAAGCTAAGAGCATCCTCTAAATATCTCTAGGAGACCAGAATCCCTAATTCTGCCTCTAAGCACACGAAACAGGCCCCGAAACCTACTGTACAGATCTAACTTTCAGTTCGCAGCAACCTGCTCTAATCAAATACGATCCGAATCACGTCTACCACTAAACAAACGATGAGGCTCGGCAATCGTTACCCTTGCAGCAACCCGGATGAAGGTGGAAGAACCTTGGGGAAGATGGCCTTCCTCCTCCTCTCCTCCTTTGGCCGAAACAGCCTGCTGTCACCTTCTCTTCTCCTCGCGACGGCCGGCAGCGGGCAGCTCCGAAGGCGAGACGGAGGCGCACCACGGCAGGGCAGCACCAAGGGCAGGGGCGGCAGCAATGGGGGAAGGGATGGAGCGGCTCACCAAGGGGAAAGGGGGCGGCTAGGAGGGGAAAAGGGGGGAGGCAGCCGGCCAAGGGTTAAGTAGGGGGGAAAAGGGGCGCATGGGCCCTAGGGTTAGAGATGCATGGGCCTTAGGCCCAGGGGTAGTCTGGCCGGCCACAAGGCACTGGATGGCTTGGCGGAGGCTAATCCACTAAGCGCGCTAAAAAGCGGAGAAAGAAGCGGCAGCCTTTTCCGATTAAATAAACTCTACCGATTAAATTGATTTATCCGATTATTGACTTCTCACACTTCGGAGTATTACATTCTACCCCATAACGAGTTCGACCCGAATCTAAACACACTTAAGCGAAAGAACAACCACGACTGAAAACGAACAACGGTAACCACGTACCCATTGTGAACAACACCGGTTAAAGCTCACGCACGCGAAACTCGAAGGTAGATCTCACTCGATGGTCCACGACGTTAACGAATAATCAAACTCTGGATCTTCTAGGTACTCACTTGGCACCAGAACATACCAAAAGTTGCATTCACTGTGTAGGGACTCGAAACGGTCCTAGCGATACGCCAACTAGCGAAGACAACCCAACGTACCTTGGGCTAACCTCCCCATTGATGCCGAACCACACAACATGCACATAGAACGCGGAACTCTTGTTCCACCTCTCAAATGAACTCTTCATGAAAACAAGGATCGCCTCCTTTAGCAGGAAACATATAATCGAATTCTTTTTAAGCAAACTCTTTTACCGGCAAAACACATCTGAATAAGGAAGATTCATGTCACAACTAGACGTTACCAACTGGGTACAGAAGAGTAAAATCCAGAAATCAGAATTTCATTACGAAAACCTTTCCACCTTCCAAGTGGCAGTTTGCGAATAAACATCACGAAAACCAAAGGAGGAATAATTTTAAATGCCCAAATCAAAACTTCCTTTATTCTTCCTGAACCGATAAGAACCACACATACCAAAATCGAGTCAAACTCAACTTACGAAAGACATTGGTCAACAGCCCAAGCTCAAGCAAGGATAAAGAAAATGCTTCACTAATCAAGAAGACATCTTTTTCCTTAGTTTCACTTTTTGGAATAAATATCTCTCCAACCTTGGAATTGAATTCATCGCATACCACACGGTCTCAAACCTCTTAATTTAACATCCTCAAATTTAGGCTTAAACCGAAATACATCATCCACACCTTTGTGGAGAGACTCTATTGGTTCCACTAAACACTCTAGACAACTCCTTCAACTGATGACATTACTTTGATAGAAGGCACCAAAACACCTCAAAAACCCATGCAATCTCATCACCTCCAACTTTCAAGAACAACACATCAGAATCCTCAACACACCCGCTCATGAACTACACCAGAAGAGTTCTATCGACAATCATTCCACTGCTCAGAGTACTCCAATTTTCTATCTCCTCTACACACAAATCTTTGGGCGACCAAAAGTCCAGCATGAAAATGGAAAGCCCAAATTTAACCTCCAAGACCCCTACAACGAATTCCTCTTATAACACATGGTGAAATCATCGGATTAAATCTCTAACATCCCCACAATTCCGACATACTCACTCATTGACATCATCAGGAATCACTCACTCAACATCGCAATTCTTTCCAATTGTGTTACTCTATAAAATTGATTAAGGTTTCCATACATTTGATAATCCGCGACATTTCAACATGAACCAAAGTTCTGGAACTACACTATACCATAGGTTCTACTTAGTTGAATACTATACAGTTTTACTTCGAAGCCATACATTCCATCTGAATCAACTTCCCTCCAAGTGGTTCAGGTCAAAACCAACTCATCTTCTATTACCCCTCCAATAGCTTGGTAGCAAAATCTCACCCCTACAATCAGTTAACCACCACCAAACAATTGACAACTCACACTTTGTAAAACTTTACAACACAAAACTGTTGATCCTTTCTCAAAAGAAGGAGGCGAATAAGGGCAAATTTCACCACACAGGAAAATGTTGCTGCTCACAGGTGCACGAAACCAAAAGAAGTAATCTAGTAATGAAGATCTGGAAAAACGAAAGTTGAGTTCACAGCGGAGGGTACGCATCCCTCAAAAAGGGGATAGCAAATAACCACCAAAAATAAATGACATTGCGATTGAAACTCGACAACTCTTGAGTGAAAAGAGCAAAAAGTTTATGAACAATTCAAATAACCACAAATTACAAAACTTGACTCAAATTCTCAAATATTCCTACTGCACTCTTTCCTTTAACACTGAAATTAATTCTTTGACTAACATCGCTTTGCCACAACGAACAAGATAAGGTCTTTAGTCCAAACCACACGGACTAATTAAGAACCAATGAAATTCCTCAATCGTCATATTTGTTCGAACAATTCAACTACACACGAAACATGAGATCCAAATAATCTCACCACCAAACTCGAAACATTTCCAATTACGAGATTTCATGAAAAACAAGCGATTATTCTCCTCTTAAGGAACCAACATAATTTTTCTGTAATTGCGCTTCACGTTGCCAACTCAAACCAAAAATCCTTTAAGATTAAATCACATGAATCTCTTAAGAAGCAACAAGACAATTCAATACCTCAATTTATTTAAAATAATTTCAGCTACCAGATGATTCAAGAGCTCAAAGGAAATATCACGATAGCTAAGCTTGAAATATTCTCAATGAGCGATATCATCGAAGGCGATCAAATTACTATGGGTATTAACATCAGTTTCACCACAACCATTAGAAAACACTTCGAAAGACCCACGTGTAAAGAATGGGTTGATTCTTTCTCAAAAGAAGAGACAAATGGAAACGACTTTCACTAACTAGAAAACTCATCTACCACTCGCACTGAACACGAGACCAATGAAGAAACCAATTAAGCAATGAACTCATAGAACATAAGTGAAGTCCACAGTTGAAAGCATAAGCCTCACAAGAAGAGAATATCGAATCTTAACAGATAAGAACAAATAAGTATTCAAGATCGAAGCACTTGCATCACTGAAGAACCATTATAACTTTGCAACATATCGTTACTCGATAAACTTCATTTACCACATAAAAGCCTGAACCCTCAAAAGATCATGAACATAAAACTTGAAATTTGATCATTTAGAGAATATCACCATGGGTGATCAAATTACAACGAGAATTAACCTCATTCTCACATTTTGACGATTTAATAACATCGACAACATACACTAGTACTAAGAATCATCAAACTTTATTACTCCATCCTAAAACTTCCCAAAGGAAACACAAACCACAAGGTTGAAATAAATTTATTATAACAGGATTATGCTAAGAAATAACAATATCACAAGGCACGATATCAAAGACTACTTACGAAATTCATCTACTCAACTATTGGTGTTGCTCAACACCTTCTTCAGCGCTCATTAACAATTGATGATTGTATTAATCATGGGTGTACATACGGTACTAATTTCCGTTTGCAATCACATAACCATATATAAACATAGATTCACATTTCACCTTTGTTCAGAAATCATTTCAAAACATGATTAAAGATCCACTAACATCATTTTCTATAAACAAGGTTTCATGAATCGTTTCTGACACCCATCGGTACTTTATACAAGTTTCAACAATTTTAGCATACCAGAAATAGATAAATCTAGCTCTTATGTAAGATCTATAGGTTACGAATGGATATTGATCTTTATTTAACATACACCAAGTATCAAATACAAGGACATTTCAAATTAATCAATTTCACTTTCATGGATGGTAGTTAAGAATAATTGATTTGCACCATGCTAATAACCCGACTTGGTAACTCATATCGTAACAATTTATTCGTTTAGTTATAACTTCCCATTTTAAGCATGGCAAGACATCACAAAAGGATTCTAGCACCTTACTTCAGCAAAAGAGAGACTTCAAACCTCAACGCTCGAAGTAATCCAAAAGAAATACATAAAGCCAAAGCTTTCTCATGCAAAGCGAACTTACTGTGGAAACTCTCACTAACCAAGCTATCAAACGAGTAAATGAGTCATTCTTCTTCAATAAGAAAGAAGGAGCAACCATGAAAACATCAATCTTGCCAATTGACAACGATCACAAGTGGTAAAAGCAACTCAACGATCAAAAAGCAATAATTGTTTCAAAGAACCAAGAGGGATCTATTGAAAACCATAACTACCATGAACCACAAACCTAGGAGGAATTCATCAACCATCACAGGACAAGAATGGCCAAATTCAGAAATCAAGAAAGAGAACAACTTTCTAAAGCAACTCACGCTTAACACGAAACTATGGTACTCTGGTAACTACTCCTCTAACCACGTCTTTGCGAGCGGTGGTGTAACACAGTGAATCGGAGTAACAACCACGACCTCCACCTCTTATCATCCGTTAACAACACGTTTCACCAAAATACTCAATTATGAATACACAGGATCATCTCATGACAATCATAGTATTAGTTCATAGATATTGAATATCATAGCAGATCATAGATTAACAACAAGAAAGATAATACAGAAGCAACTCAACAATTGCTCAACGAATGAAACCTAACAATAGAAATGCGGAAGCAATGGATTCCCAACCCCACCTACTGTGCACAGTGTGTCATTTTAATGTTCTTCTATTAACCATGGACCTAAAGCCCGCTCTGATACTAACTGTAACACCCTGGCTATTCGGAAGCCAAGATGCCACCTAATTACTCTAACAATCTACACATTGCGGAAGAATATGAAATAATTATCTACACATTGCGAAAGAATATGAAATAATTATATTAACCAAATGACAGCATTAACATAAACAGGACATGGTGAAGGTATCCTTCCTTCACCTTCTAAGTTATTTAATACTGATAATCGATAAAGAAGGTTCACATTCAGTAATAAATCAACATCATAGTGGAGAAGGTATCCTTCCTTCTCCAATTATAGTTTAATTATTACAGTTCATCATTAACGAATGAAATATGGAACTAAAATTTAGTCTTGAACATGAATTTGATGTTGTGAACAAGTAGTGCGTGTCTACTCCCTCCCAAGTGAGCCAACATCAGGGGTCACCTAAAATAAACAAACAACGCAAGAGTGAGTCCACGACTCGGCAAATCTGATGAAAGAGACATAACATATATACAAACAGGATATCACCATTTAAGAATGCGAACATTGAATCGATTGAGTACTTAAGAAATGCTTGAAATGAATGAATGTAATCAAGGATGGACTGCGCACATGCTTATACCGGAATAGCGAGTGACACACCCATCGGTGTTCACTTAAGCCCGCATCTTAACAAAAATGCGGGGATCCAATTCCCGTATGAAGAACGTTTCATATGGATGTCCAAAGTTGCCCATTCGGAATTAACGGGTCTTACATGCCCATCCCGGAATTGATGGGTCTTTCAAATCCACTCCGTGGGCGGGACATGACAATGTCAACACTGCCCACATTGGAATGGTGGGACTTGAAATCCACTCTCGTGGATGAAACATGCAAAATGAATGTATAACATGGATTGAGAATATTGAAAGACATGATATCTAAACCTGGATATAACACATATATCAAAACATAAACAATCCACCTTCTCATGTATTATATGGAATCACCACAAGATCATAAAAACATTCACTAATCACAATCAATAAAGGTGGCAAGGTACTTGCCTTCCACGATGCGACGCGCTAGCCGGCAAAGATGGTACTCCTAGATCTGAAACTCCACCTCCTAAATAAATAAAATAGCTACCATACGGACATGATATACCCAATTCTACTAATCGGTGTTCTACCCCGCTACCCTGACAACTCAGGTCTAAAACAAAAGCTGAAACTGAAAATAACAATTTCTGTCATAACTTAATTCTGGACAGCAGCACGGTAATTGACATATCTTAAGATCTGGAAGTCGAAAAGAGGTAAACCTAATTTCTGTATATTCTTAACTGACTAAACTACAATAATCTAGTTGACATGATAATCCAACTCGGCCAATTTAAAAGGCTAACAGTTGTTTGAACCTTCAGTACAGAATCTGCCCACAGAACGAACAGCAACATTAAAAAGAACATATCTTTTAATAGGTAACTCCAAATTGAACGTTCTTTATCAATCTGAAAAGGTTATCGAATCCTCTACCATAACCTAGTTGGGATGAAACCCTGATTCGTCCATTAACATACACCTATTTTAAAAGACAACTCAAAAGGTAATTCTCGTCAGAATTCTGGACAGCAGATATTAAATCTATCATAACTTTTGACTCGAAAGTCGGAATGAGGTGATCTTGGCGGCCACCGAAAGCTAAGGGCATCCTCTAAATATCTCTAGGAGACCAGAATCCCTAATTCTGCCTCTAAGCACACGAAACAGGCCCCGAAACCTACTGGACAGATCTAACTTTCAGTTTGCAGCAACCTGCTCTAATCAAATACGATCTGAATCACGTCTACCACTAAACAAACGATGAGGCTTGGCAATCGTTACCCTTGCAGCAACCCGGATGAAGGTGGAAGAACCTTGGGGAAGATGGCCTTCCTCCTCCTCTCCTCCTTTGGCGAAACAGACTGCTGTCCCTTCTCTTCTCCTCGCGACGGCCGGCGGTGGGCAGCTCCGAAGCGAGACGAGGCGCACCACCGCAGGCAGCACCAAGGGCGGGCGGCAGCAATGGGGAAGGGATGGGCGGCTCACCAAGGAAAGGGGCGGCTAGGAGGGGAAAAAGGGGAAGGCACGGCCAAGGGTTAAGTAGGGGAAAGGCGCATGGGCCCTAGGGTTAGAGATGCATGGGCCTTAGGCCCAGGGAGTAGTCTGGCCGGCCACAAGGCTGGATGGCTTTGCGGAGGCCAATCCACTAAAGCTGCGCAAAAAGCGGAGAAAGAAGCGCAGCCTTTTCCGATTAAATAAACTCTACCGATTAAATTGATTTATCCCGATTATTAACTTCTCACACTTCCGAAGTATTACAAACATACCAAGAACTACATCTGGTGCCTCTTGTGCCTCCTCAGCCGTGACATGTGTGACACGGCCCTTTGTGTAGTGGGCTGCTGGCTTCACACTTGATGCACTACCCTGTGTTGGAGCTCCTAGATTGGATCGGGTTGGGGCAGAGGCTTGCTATTTCTTTGGGCATTTATTAGCATAGTGCCCCACGTCATTGCAAAAGAAGCATGTCACTCCAGTAGAGGAGGTTGTGGAAGGCTTCCTTTGGGGCAGGCTCCCAGAGGAGGTCTTATGGTAGTTGGATTTGCTAGATGCTTTTGAAGGGGAGGTCCGAGAGGTCTTGTGCTGAGAGGTCTGAGACTGGGAGGTCCTAGATTTAGGAAAACCCCCAGAATTAAACCTCTGTGTTGTCTTCTTCCTTTTTCGGCTCTCCATCTCCTGGAGCTTGCCCTCTTGGCGAATAGCCTTACTTACAGGTAGTTGAAAAATCTGAGTGCTCTTGGGCGATAAGATGAACTGAAATCTCATCATTTAGCCCCTCCAAGAAGCGCTCCTGCTTAGCTTCATCAGTGGCGACATCACCTGGGGCATATCTGGACAATTGATTAAATTTTTGCAAGTATTCATGGACCGTGCGGTTACCCTGCCGCAAAGCGCGAAACTCCTTCCTCTTTAAAGTCATCATGCCCGGTGGAATATGAGCATGACAAAAGGCTTGCATAAACTCATCCCATGTGATGGTCTGCGCATCAATGTGAGATTGGCTGAAGTTGTCCCACCACTCGGAGGCTGGACCATTGAGTTGATGCGAAGCAAATAAAACTCTTTCATGGTCTGTGCACTGCACCATGTCCAATTTTCGGCTCACTGCCCTGAGCCAGTCATTGGCTTCCATAGGCTTAGTGCTGCTGGAAAAAGTTGCTGGAGGACGCAATCTCATGAACTCTGCAATGTTGGACCTTGGGGGAGGTGGAACTTGAGCTTAAGGTTGGCCTGCTGCTGTTGCTTGCATTGATTGAGTGTTAGCAATTGACTGGGAGAGCAAGTCTAACAGCTGATCTTGATTAGCCATCATTTGGGCCCAGCTAGGACGTTCAGCTGGAGGTGGGGGTGGCTATGAGGCTGGGTCCTGCTGTACACCCCCAACTCCTCTATTTTGGTTGCTCCACCAGGCTGGATTCTCAGGCTCTTCTGATTGCTTGAGCTGCCTGTGAGACCCCGGTTTATTAAACTTGTAATACTTAACCTTCCACTGGTTCTAGTATCACAAATAGAATAACCCGCGTCTCGATGAACATGTGCCTCCCAGAACAAGCAGCACACATACATCAATTCCAAGCATGCATCATTTCCATACAACAGAATATAACAAGTCTACCAAAAGACATACATAATATAAGTTATTACAACACACCGGCCAGGCCAAATGACATAAGTACCAAATAAGTAACAGTGAAGCAAAGTTGCCATAAGATGGCTTAAACCAAAAGACGACCGGTTAGCCACATAACACCACAGGGCAACCGGCCAGGGCATGAAGCTAATCGCCCCAAAGCGCCATAAAGCACAACTCACAAAAGTGAGGTCCATCGGACTCACTATCATCCTCTGCACAACACAAGCAATGCAGGTGAGTACAAAAATGTACTCGCAAGACTTACGAGTAGCAAGCCTATACATAGCTACATGAAAGCTGTATTCAAAGGAATGTGGTTATATGGTTCTTTGGACGCATAAAGCAAGTTTCATTTGCAATATTGTAATAAGTTGAACAGCAATTTGTAAAATCTGTTTTTAAGCATTTAAATAGCAGCGAGTAAGCATAAGTAACAAGTATTCACCTAGAAGTGACTTTCCCCAAAGCCACCACAACATAGCATGAATCCCTGATTCATACCACCCAACAAGTTTTAATTTTGAAAATGGTTGTAGTCTAACTCTTGAAAAGCTTATCCAAGCGTGTCCATAACCTAGGACGAGGCTATTCGAATAGTTTTAATCCCTGCAGGGGTGTACCAATGTACCCACACTTCAGACCGCCTTTTCGCCAAGCTATTAAGCACACTTCCTTTGGTATGCCGGCACGGCTAAGTCCTACGAACCCTTTCCAATGGAATATGCTAATCAAGAGACGCACGTATGGGGGTTAATCCTTAGTGATCTGCCGACGAAATATGGATCACAAGGACCCATACGTGGAGCAAGATACACCGGCCTCGGCGGGTGTTCTCCTCCCTACAAACGTGTCCATGTTGCATATAATCAAATATGCAACCCACCACGCGACTCATTAATTAACACAGCCCAAAGTACTCAGCTAAGAGAGGTCTCATATCCCTCTAGTGTGGTTAGCACGCACAGAATGCTCGGATAACAGATACTCACAAGTAGTTCGGTCCTTAATTGACCCGGGCACCATTCCAATCACACCCAAAAGATCACACCATCTTACCATTGTGCCCAAGTCTAAATTGTTTTCATTTTCAGTTTTAGTTTTGCAATTTAGACAAAGCACAAGGCTAAAATGTACACATAGTAATGCATACATAGAATTTGCAACCAATATATTAGACTTTGAAAATAGTAGGAACAACATGATCAAATGAATGCTACATCTGCTTGCCTGGCTGAAGTGCAGAGTCTGATGGTTGCTGTGGCTCAATATCAAGATTAATAATATTGTCTTCGGAACCTAACGCGAAAAGGCGATAAGCAAATAAGAACGAAAAACACCAAATAAATCTCAACAGCAAAACACATCCAAAACTAATAAAATTTACACTACAGCTAGGGAAAGATTTTATAAAGTGACAGGAACAAGAATTATGCAATTTGAACTAAGCATGCAAAAGATATGAGCAAAATGCTCTCCCTCAGCCTATAACAACCTAATTAATAATTAGTACTGTTCATGACGAAATTTTCTAGAGTGATCTAAGGTCTGAAATTTTTATAGCAGGTAGATTATGACATCCTAATAACAGCAAAGTTGGATTTACTAATTTTGGAGTTATACACATTTACTTATGATTTTTCTAAGTTGTAAATCTAATACAAATCATTTACAGAATTATGATCAGGCTCAAATCCTATTTTATATGAAAGTATACTAACAGATTTAATTTAACAAAATTGATTTACGCACAATTTGGATTTATACGAGAAAAAGATATGCATTTTCAAGATTAAAACTACTACGGAATATTCAAAATGGCAAATCAAGTTATTCCTAGTTACACAATTTTACTCTCTTGGAATATGCTTAAATCCATTTTATAATAAACTAAAGTGATAACATAATTTATTACATTGGAATTAACTAAAAGCGATTAAAATGAATTAGTTATGAGTTTCTAAAGTTTTACATCATTTTGGTTGTTAAACAAATACTTACGAAATACGAACAACCCAAATAAAAGAAAGCAGCGTGGACAACTCCCAACCCTTGATCTAAAATCCTACGGCGCGCGCCGATCGAACGGAGCCCACCGTTGGATCAAGATCAACGGCGCTGCAGTGTATGCATTCGGACGGTGCGGTTGCATACGATCTCGGCCGTTGATCGCAAGATCGACGGTCGAAAACGATCAAGGCATCCGGAGGGTCCGACGCACACAAAGATCGGGCCGCAGATCTAAAAATGAGCAGCGGATAATGATCGCGATTCAAAGGAGATCTTGACATGTGGGACCGCATGTCGGTGACTTCGAGTCACCCACGCTATTTGGTTTAACCCACGTGCACGCAGTGCAGGCCCACTTGTCGGCGAGAGGCGGTTAAGACAGGATTAAAGGTTCTAATGATTACCATTAACTAGACACTAATGACTCCTGAGATTTGATTTTAACCCCACGGGCCCACAAGTCAGCGACCCAGAGGAGATTTCCGACAGCGATTAAACGCCGACACATTAATTAAGCAATGATTTAGCATTAATGATGTCGGAACAGTGCTGGATTGAACCAGAGAGCGATTTAAGGATGTTGGGCCCACTGGTCAGTGGCTCAACGACAATGATTAAGACATAATTAATAACTAATGATTGGCAATTAATGTGTCCTAATTAAGTGACGGAAGCGGAGCTACGTGCGGCAAAACCGAGTGACTTGCACGGCTAATCGCCGGCGACAACGGCGCGCGCGCGAACAAGAGCCAAAATGGATTCGCAATAGCACAACGAATCTAAAGGTAGCATTCTCACCGCGCGAAGGACGAGCGTCGGCTGGCCGGAAAAAGCGAAAATGGGAGCTTCTTGCTAAACACGAAAATCGCGATGAGCTCCACTGCAAGCCTAGGATGCGTGCCAAAGCTTCTAAGGACTAATAAGAAGCTACCTTAGGGACGAAGCGAAGATGGCCGGAGACGCTTGATCACGGTGAAAGCTCGACGGACTTGGAGAAGAAAGATTGAAAGCGACACCCTGAGCCAAATGAGTGATACCAAAGCATCAGAATAGCTTCATTAAGGTCCACAAAAGCTACATGAGCAAAGAATTGGAAAATGGAGCACTCACCTGAGCTGAGGAAGAAGATGACCAATTTTGGCCGAATTTGAACAAACCCCAAATTGGACAATTCCTGAGAACCAAATCCAAAATTAAGTGAGGGGAAATGTTCAAGGAAGTAAATAGATAAGGTTAGGGCAAAGAAACGTGAAGGAGGACCACTGGAACACCAAGAACACCAATGGAGCTCCACGGGTCAACAATGGCGATTTGCCATTTTGAGGTGTTAAGCTCCAATATTGAGAATGAAGCTTGATGGTGGTCTAAAGAAACACCGGAGGTATTGAGAGTGCTTATAAAGCTATGAAAGCATTAGGGTTTGCACCACACTTCTTTGGTGGCAAACACAAAGCACCACGCACTACGACAAGGAAAAAGAGGTGTAGACGTGCATTAGGGCATGGCACGGCTCGGTGTACCTCCCATACCCCTAAGCGTCGGCTAGGGTGGCTTTAGGGAGCAAGAAATGACACTGCCATTACTCCCTACGATTGCTCGCAGACGGCGGAGGTAGAAGACGACCAGCGAAAAAGGCTCGACGATTTTCAGCCGTTAGATGAGACACGGACGGCTGAGATAGAGCCACGCCTACGGGCTTTAAAACACAACGGGGAGATTGCGAGCCCTACGATTAGAAACGAACGGCTCAGATAGCCCCACGTCGCAAACGCGGTTTACAACGAAGGGACACGCGGGCGTTGGATCTTAATCCAACGGCTCAGATTTAAGAATGCAACCGGAGGGTCCGAAGGTTGCGGAGAATCTCAACGGTTGGATGGAGATCTAACGGTTGACATTCGCGCAAGCAACCGGAAGGTCAGAAGGTTCTGTGCGCGCCGTGCGATTTAGATCAACGGTGGAGATCCAACGCGTTTTAAAGAGTGGCTCGGTGCGATTAGTTGGTGGACCGAAACAATTGGCTTCGAGCCCAGTCCGACTCGAACCAAGTAACGAGAAACCACGTTTGACTTGAAATAAGAACAGAGGCTTTGAAAGATTTATTTGAGGTAGCAAATTAACTCCAAAAATTATGAAATTTTTACAGGAGCTTGATAACTCAGATGTTAACCTTGTGTAAAATTTTCAGAGGTTTTTATACTGTGAATAAATCTCCAAAAATTCTGCAAGGCTCTGTTTTAATGTTTGACTGCCTCTAAAAATATTCAAACAATTTTTAAAAATTGTGAAATTTTTCAGAGGGGTCACACACCATCACAGAGACTTAGGAAAAATATTTCCAGAGGATGATCATAAGATTTGACAAGATTATTTTTGGAATATCAAGATTTGGATCAACTAGACTTGTGACAATGTATTTCCATAATCCCTTGTACTAGAATTGTTTGGCACAACAGGAAATACATGATGTAAGAAAAAGTTTTAATTTCTACTGATTTTCTTACATTTGAAACACAAGCCCAAGATTGGGATGTTACACTGCCTATTCTGATTGCTTGAGCTGCCACTACCATTTCTAGTGGTGACCATTCCTGAGCTCCCGAGGCTAAGGAAAGAAAAGAAAAGACTAAGGGGACAACCCAAAACCACTTAGCAAAGAAATCAACAGAAAGAAACTTGTTCAAAAACTAATAACTATTTATCGCTCTACTTATTACTTTACTGCATAAGGGAGGTCCTAAACTCCAAACCTAACTAAGAAACTACTAATAGAGCTTGCAAAGATAAGGGGCTCCATTTAACCTTATAAATAGGTGCAAAGAGAGAAACAAGGTAAGATTGCCAGTAGGTAGGTAAGAGCAGAAAGATGACCCAGATAAGAAAAGAACAATTTATGCCTCTTTGTTGTATAAAATAAACTTTGAAATCCTACAACCCTTCTACCAGGTTGTGACCTACAGTCAGGATGCTCTCATACCACTCTTGTGGGGACCCCGGTAATTATCTCCATAAGACCGAGATTAGACAAGGTCTTAGGGACATAATTCTGGTCTCGATAAATAATTCAATTTAACTCTACCCAAGTGAGAGGCTTGGCGAATACTAGAGCCTCAACGATCATGCGCGCTGCTCCCTGCTGGCGCTACATGATTGTCGATTCTCTTCGATTCAAGCACTACACTTAGTGAGTTAAATGGGGATCCATTAACAACGAGTATGACTTATATTGGCTCCCAAGATCAACGACCAATATACTCATACCCTCATCCAACGTTGATTACATCCATACAACGCATACAACAAGAGATCAAAGACATCTTGCATAATAGTCAAAGTCTCTGACTTATTACAAACGGCCGACCGCCAAATTCAAAGTAAAGTATCAAGTAGCGTGGAAGCAAATAAATAAAGCAAAAGACCAGTAGTGGTATGCCCATCACCCATCGAACCATTGGGAGTTAAATGATAGCACACTACTCGTTAGTGTCACCCAAGTCAACACTAACGAGATTGTCGGACTCATAATCTTCCTCACCGAAAAGGCCAGCAAACACCGGTGAGTACAAGTGTACTGCAAGTCTTACACAAATAAAAATAGTTATGCATAAGGGTCATTCAAAGGATGACTCATATTGGTTTAGTTTTGCGAAAGAGACGCAACAATTAACATCCTACACATACTAGTTTTCATGTGCCCATTTTAAAATCAGATTTGAAGTAGAAGTAAAGCATATAGTAAAGCATTTCATAATAAACAATTGAATCATGCAAAGACCAAAGTGGCAGCCCACTTTGATGTATTAAACACATGAACATCCCGTTCATGACGAATACCAAGTTCAACCACAATTTTAATTAAAAGTCTAACAATAGTAACTCCCGAACTCAAGCGGTTGTCCATAACCGTGGACACGGCTATTCGAATAGATTGATACCGCAAGTGTGTACTACTTTACCCACACGACTTGATTGCCCGTAAGCCTCCGGATGCCTCCGAATATAGCATACTTCCTATGGTATGCGGTAGGGTAAATCAAGATACGATCATTTTCAGCAAGAAGGCCCTATTGAGCTAAGTCCCCTTGTGAGATGGTTCCTTGCCTAGTACAAGCATCGATAGCACTTGCTAGGGGCTCACAAGTTATATTGGACATACCTGATGCAATCAAAACAAATAGAATTGGTGCTCCTTGCACACTATAAAGGATTACATCGACTCCTAGGGACATAGGTTTCACGGTCTCTATGCCCTTACACCACCATGGGACTTAACACAATAAAACCCTCCCCCTACTTAACCATACGGCTCCCAACCCGCGTGTGGCAGCACGAGTGTACTTGAATTAACGACGTTACCAAAGTTCGGTCCTCAATTGTCCAGACAAGTCCTTCCACTTACCCAAAGCTCGTGCACAAAGCACCATCACTAACCAACACTTGTCCGGACTAGATCTCATTTTAAAATGACAAATTTTTGCTCATAACACAGATACGAGATCTGAATTAAAGTATAAAGAGGTAAGTATGTGTTTCCCATAATTGTCGGGTTAGCCCCGGCAATCAAACTACCGTATCTAGACTTGCATGACTAAGCAACCCATATTCAATAATCATCACATCCTATCTTAAGCATGTAGGTACTGGCATAATTCAAGATTAACCTCAAGCATAGGACATAACTAAACTACACATCACAAAAATATTTACATAATCAAAATAGCATGCAAGCAATTATCATTGCACTAACTTAACCAAAACTGGGATCAAATATGATGCAAAAGAAAGTTCAAATGATGCTTGCCTTGCTGGTAGTTCACTTTCTCACTCTTGGTTACTTACTCTCATACTTCCGGCAACTCGGAATCTAAAGAAAGGTGATATCGAATAAACACCGAGAAATAGCCAAAAACTCAAAGTACTCAAAAATGCATGAAATTTTTACAGTAGCTAGACTATGATTTTAGATTAATTTAGGCGAAAGAATTATTTCATTTGGAGTTAATATGTGAAAGTTATAGCAATTTGAAAATCAGTTTTTAGAAAATCTTGAAAATAAATGCTCATTCTTATTCACCCGAATTTAATTATTTTGTGAAAAATTGCAGAATTCTAGTGGAGATAAAAACTACAAGGTTAAATATAGAATAATATTTTATGGACAACCCAATTGGATTTATCCCATTTGGAGTTCATATGAATTTTCTAAGAATTTTCAAAGTTAATTCAATTTCTAGCGTAAAATAATTCTTTCTGCATTTTAAATTGGAATTAAATCCTTTTATACAGGCTGACCTAGCCTCTGTCAATGAAATATAGGGCCCTTGTATTTTATTTTATTTTCCATTTATTTCCTAAAGGAAAACACCTACCGACAATTTAATCTTCTCATAAGGATATACTTAACCGATTCTCCGTTGTCGAATCCAATCACATGCATAACACTCTCCAATCATATTCTCATATCTTATTCTAAATCTCGTACTAACCTCCACTAAGACATTATCAAGGTAGTCAATCCATCGAGTGATGCCCGAACTCACGATCTTCTAAATATACAACCTATCCAGATAATTACACGAAATCCACGACTCATGGGCATATGACCATGATTGAATCCATTGACCGTTCTCCGATATACTATTTAAGCTAATGCTAACTATCTAGCTCTACTAGTCTCGCATCGGCAAATCACAATCGCATACACTCAATTTTCCACCGATCGAGGTTTAATTGACTAACCGACACCTAGTGAGCTCTACAATTTAATTGCACATCCAATATTTAATAGTTCACTAATAAATCAACACATCCATTTCACGGACTTGTCATGTATGACATCTAACAATCCAATCACATATGCGTCTCTACGATCGACTAATAACCATTTAGCTACTAATCCAATAGAGAGCACAATTGCATTGACTCGGCACAAGGGACTTACCTACTAATTAGATGGCAGTCCAAACATTTATCCGCAATCAATATAATCCATTCATACCTTCTTCCAATTCTAGCACAAATGACTCATATAACTATTAACTAAGACATCCGATCAATTTGCTCATGATTAAATAAATCACCCGATTCAACCTTCATATATCCACACAAGAGTTATCCATCAAATAATAAATCATAAAATCCTTATGCGTCCTTTCTCCTAAGATTACTATTCCATCATGAGGGAAAACCTCCGATTACTTTATATCCAAAGATCACCACTATTTTGCATGCTACTCAAAATAATATCATCCGATCAATTAATCAACTCATATATCTAACCTTGCATCTGCTTATCAATAAGATACATACATTTCACAACAATATTCTAACTATTCGCAATTTAACAACATATCCTCACATAATCATGCTTATGCACACCTAAGACATATACCGATCTTAAGCTACCAAAATATTTTTTTACAAATAAACATGCATAAATAGATGCTATGCTCATGATTAAAATGCAACATGCATGACTAAAAATGTAACGCGATAACATAAATAACACTAAGAATTTTACCGCAACGCTAGGTGTGCGAATAAATCACCGGCGTCGTCTTCTTGGCACTCGTCCATGTCCGTCATCTCGGTACCACCGCATGTAGCGAGCCTCCGCTGTCCGCATCCGTGTCCGCTCCGCATTGTCGCCGTCGCTCGGCCACACCCACGAGCCGCCTTGCCGACGCCGCACCGCACATCATCAAGCCACCACTGCTGCTCGTTGCTTCTCTAGCTACTGCATATCTTTGGCTTGCCAATCCTTAGTAGTGGAACTTCATGGCTAACGAGCGGTGACAAAGCAAATGTGCACTGGCCGGCGGCGACGCATGCATGCTGGCTTTGCATGGAGCTGCCGGCGCGCCACCTTGCGCTAGCCCTCCGGCGCCTTGATGCCCACATCGCCGACTTGCGCAGCCACGCTGGTCCTGCGTCGGTCTTTGCGCCTCCTCGGCCTCGTCTTCGCGTCGGTGCGGCTACTCCAAGTCTTGGCCGAGCCACCAGTGATCTCGCCGGCTGTCGCCTTGCGCCGTCGATCTTTGTGCTATGGGCACCGGCCACCTCGCCACGCCTCACTTCGGTGCCGGGATGCCGCGTCTCCTCATTTCTTGCTGCTCCACACCACCGTTGGTGCCCATGGTTCTTTGACGCCATGCCTTCGCATGAATGCATGCGCGACATCTTGCCATGAACAACTCCTACCACTCCTCTCTTCTCCTCTCCTCTCCTCAAGATTGCTCAAATGTCAATGCATGTGAAATCTAATAGGAGGAATGGAATGCTAGAGTGATGGGGAAGGTGATGGCATAACATGCATTGAGATATTTCAGGTTTTGAAGGAGATTAGAAGGGAGAAGATGTCGCTAGAGCTAGTCTTAGAGAAAGAAACAATGGAGTGGCTGTGTTGTGCTAGGGAATAAAGAAATGGCGAGGTGAAGGATGGCTCTCTGGCGGGGAAAAAGGAATGGGGAGGATGGAATGGTGGGTGTGTGGTGGTCGGATTTGTGGAGGCAAGGCGGTGGGGAAAGAAATGAATGGCTGTGGTTTGTTGTGTGTTGGGGATAGAAAATGGCATGGGCAAGTGAATGGCAAGGAGGCTCTCGGTGGGCAAAAACAAAGAGAGAGTGCTCAATGAGCAGTGTATCACTTCCTTCCCTCTTCTCTAATTCACTCAAACTATCTTTCATGTGAGAACTAGAGGTATGAATAGAAAGCTTAGGTGACGAAGAATCCAACGGTATAACATGCATAGCTCAGTTTTGGGTTTTTGGATGTAATCGGAAGGAGAGAAGGTGTGGAAGATGAACTAGTACAAAAGCTGTGGAATGACTAGAAGTGGAAATGGGTGTGTGTTTGTTTGGGACACAAAAGAAATGGGCATGCTTGTGGTTGTTTGGTGATTCGGTGATGCAAAAATGAGCAATGACATGTATGTGACTTTAGTAGTAGGAAATAAAATAAATAGCGATTGCATGCAAATTTTTATTTTTGGATGAATAGAAAGGTTAAGTGATGAGGATTTCAATGGTATAACATGCATTTAGAGATTCTCAATTTTTGATTGGGATTGGAATGAGAGAAGTGGAAGAAATTGATACGTACAAAGGTTGGGAACATGACTAGAAGTGATGTTCCGCTGGAGAAGAGAGATAATGCTTCATTGATAATTGAAATTGCAGTGGGTACACAAGGTGAAGTGGCTATGTAGGATGGGTTTGGACAGCTAAGAAAAGAAATAGCCAGAGAAGGGATGGATCATGCAGATGTTTCGTCTGCGGTCGGTCGAACCGAGAAAAAGAGCGATACTAATGCATGCATCGTGATTTTCGAAATGCAGGCGAAAACAATTAAAAAAATACAATTTAACTTCATATGCAATCTTTTAATTAATTCAATTTGATTTTAGAAGAAATCTTTTTTTACTTCAACACGGAAAATTTTAAAACACAGTCCAATATTTAATAGATCGCCAAATTAATTATTAATATCCTAATTCTGAAAATCGGGGTGTTACAAACCTACCCCCCTTAAAAAGAATCTCGTCCTCGAGATTCAGACGGAAAAGCATCGGGCAGAAAGACTTAGTTGCTTTGTTAAAATCCAATCTTCTTCCCAAAAACTAATCGGCTCGATCTTCAACCCATATCTACTACTATCCCAATAATTTCGGTTTGGCAACCTCTAATGGTTGTCCATCCAAATAAAAACTCACCGATCAAATTTAGTCCATAGCAAGCGCACTCCAATTTTTCGTTCCACAATTTATACGTTAACCACCGAAATCATTTGCTTTGATATAATCTCCCAAACCACTAAAAATTTGTAGGTTTGGTTTGATTTCCAAAAAGAACACTGACTTAATTCCAAATTTTAACAATGCACATGTGAGCACAAACATCTATTAACCCATTATCATAGTATAAATCATGATTTAGCAGCAAACGCCTTAACAGTGTGATATAGTGAGTGCATCCAACATCTACTCCCTCCCATCCATGTCGTTCATGCAAGAACACAAACACAGCATCGATGATCCTCAATTAACATCACACTAAACATAGCCACTTAACTCATGATATGCAACCAATGCAATGCTCCTTTGAACTTTATCTCTTTTCGCATTTTACCGGTAATGCGGGGTATACAACCGTCGCTGTATACCCTTGCCTGTGCCCTCTGGCACAAGGACCAATAGCCTATACACCACATGTATAGGGACCTTTGCCCATCATCTTAATGATGGGGACCTCTTTGTTCATTAGCCCACATTCCGCGAATGTGGGGACCTCAAGCCCGTCATCTACATGACGGGGACCTCAACTGTATGTGCTTGGTCACCACGTGACCAAGGCACCTGTATGCTCTCAACATGCATATGCACCATGATAACATTTTCATATGCAGGAATACAACATATTCTCATTGGCACGGAAGCAATAACAACATGCGGAAGAACTTTTAACCATAACTAGCAGTCATCAAGATAAACAGTAACTCATCTCATAAACAGGCATTACATTAAAACCCCTCTTTCTCCTGTTTAATCGCTTTGCTAAAATAAATATTCTCCCGATTTAATTATTCTCTCCCGATTTTTTTTTGGAGTATTACATTCTACCCCCCTTAAACAGAATTCGACCCCGAATTCTACCTGCCATCTACTCGAAAAACAACAACAACCAGAACTGGAAAATTAATAACCGACAAGATGTACCCGACGTGAACAACTTTGGTTAAAGCTCGATCATGCGAGACTACTTCCCAAGTCTCTTCTCGCTCAGACCGACGTGACCAAAACACCATAACGAATACCCATGTCTACCTCAACACTCTCTCTGACCTCTCGAGTACAAGTATCGGATGAGACTCGAAGGTGAGATATTGTTCGGTGGTCGACGGCGTTAACGAAACCTCAAACTCTGGATCTCCCAGGTACTCACTCACACCAGAACAGACAAGATGTTATGTACTCCGTGCACGGACTCGAGACAGTCCTGGCGATACGCCAACTAGCGAAAACAACCCAATGTACCATGGGGCAACCCTCCCCAGTGGTACCAAACCACGCAACATGCGCATAAAGCACTGAACTCTTGTTCCACCTCTCAATCGGACTTGTTCACCCAAACAAAGATCACCTCCTTTAACGAGGTACATACAACAGAACTCGCTTTAAACACACTCTTTTACCGACATAGCCCAACTGAAAATGAAGGACTCTCATCGCAACCAAACGTTACCAACTCGGTACTAAAAAAAATCAAATTCAGAATCGAAGATTTATCATGAAAATCTTTCCACCTTGATTAGAAAATTTGCAAATAAACACCACGTTAAGCAAAAGAGAAATCACTCGAATATCCAAATCCATCATTTCTTTTATTCTTTCTAAACAGATAAGAACCGCACATGCCAACATAAAGTCAAGCCCAATTGGCGAAAGACACGAATCATAAACTCATAGCTCATACAAGAATCAAGAGAACGTTTGATTCGAGGAAATAATCTTTTCTCAATTTCTCCTTTAGAAATAAAATTTCTCTCAACTTTTAGAATCCCGATTCATCGCATAACACACTAACCCATCTCTCTTAACTTGGCATTCTTAACGCTATGCTCAAGCGGAAATACATCAACCACACCTCTGTAGAGAGGCTCTATCAACCCCACGAAACAATACTCTAGTCAACTCCTCTTGAAATGAATTACTTTGATAGATAACTGATGCATCCTAAAATGGATCTTCACACGTAATCACGTTACCTCAATCCTTAAGAATGAACAACTCGAATTCACTTCACATAGTCTCATGTATTTCATCAAAATATTTCTATCAATGATCGTCCCATTATTCAAATCCACCCTTATACTACTTCTTCACATTATCATTGGGCGATCAAAGTTCTAGCATAATAATGCAAAGCCCAAATTTAACCTCTAAGACTCTTGCAACGAAATTCTCATATACAAGATAGGAAATCCTCAGATTAAATCCTAAAATTCCACAATTCCAACATACTCACTCATTAACATCATCATGAAAATATTTTCTTGACTGTTTACCTCTACAAAGATTATAACTCTCGAAGGTTACTCATTAAAGCCAAATCATTCTTGACATTAACTTAACATTTTCCATTATCCCATTAATTGACATGACGATTCGATTACTTTATATTCCCACTCTCATTAAACCACATCTTCAAGAATAACTTTCATAGCCTCACAATACTACCAAATTGCGATACTCTATAGAATTGATCAAGATTTTCATACTTTCGATAATTCTAATGTTCCACTCGAAGTGAAACAAAGATCTTAGATCACAATCACTATAGGTTCTACTAGTTGTAACAATGCAATCAGTTTAACCTCCAAAGACAATCTTCTATTGAGATAAATTTCTCTCAAGGAACTATATTACGAAATTATTTCATCTTCCAATGCTCATCGAATAACTTACAACCCACAGTTTCACAACTACAATTATTAAACACTTCAAAAGACTCAGGAGAAACGAATAGGTTGATTCTTCCTCAAAAGAAAGAGCGAAAGGAATCAATTTTTTCATCCACTAGGAAAACATGTGCCACCCAGATGAACACAATACCAAGAAAAATGGTCACTTAGGCCAAGTACACGGAAAACATAAGGGAAAATCAACAGTCGAGGGCTCAAGCCCTACTGAAAGCGAATACCAAACCACAAATGAGAAGAAGGTAATGCCCTTTGGAAATTGATAAACTCATATGGACCAACTACATAAGGTTTAAGCACACTCAAATAAACTGCAAAATGCGAAACGTGACTTAAATCTCAATTACTTATACTTCACTCTTTCCTTTAACAAGGAAGGTTATTTTCTGTTATTACTACATCACTTGGCTAGCTTAAATAGGATAAGGTCTTAAAACCCAAATCACAAGAACCACTTAAGAACCAATAAAATCTTTCAGCAAGTCACTTTGCTCGAAACAAATTCAATGACCACATAACTCAAGAGGTCCAATTGAACACAAACGCAAAACTCGAAACACTTTTACTAAATAAAAATTACGAAAGACGATCCAATTACTTTATTCCTAAAAGAATCATCACCACACACACAAGTCACCATCTCTTGCAGATAATCTTACTAACATCAAGAATAATACACTCTGAACACGAATCTTTGTCATCAACTATTTCATTAGAAAGCCTCCAAAGTTTCACCAAATTGTTTCATACTTCCTTTTCATCCCATCTTCAAAACGAGTGTATACCAAAACCATACTACCCCACTACAACAACTTCTTAAGTTTGGAAGGGTCTACCACCCAATTGAAAATGTCCTACCCAACAATCTTTCATCAAGGGCACATTATCATTCAATATTTTCACAATCATGTGGGCATAAGCCACCTATTATATCATATCAATTCAACTTTTAGCGATGCTCAACATCAAACTTCAACACACAATGCTTATACTACAACCATTGTTGTTATCAAGCTGCTTCATTATGAAATCTAATTGCTACCTACTTTCCTTCCCAAATCACATGGATATTAACAAACACATATTCAACTATTCCTCCTCATATTTGAATTTGGCAAAAAATACACTAAAACTTCACAAATCGAAATCTTCTATCGATCAAAAGTCTGAACAACACTATAACCCAATTCATCGTGTCATCTTATATAGAAGAACTACATAGAACTCCTCCCATAAATTCTAGATCCACCGATATTCAATCCATTCAACCGGTTGTACACAATTCCAATAACTAATCATACTAGTGAATATGTAAATCTAGCATTTCTCTAGTTTCCCTTTCCACACATTTAACTTAATCCATGGGAACCAAAGAACCCAACAAGTTTAGCAACCTAAACGATTTTAATGGCCGGACTAATTCATCAATGTTCCATACTTCTTAATATGTCTTTTGACTCCACATAGGTGTGGACATACTCTGAGTCACTACTCATATACAGTTCATCAAGAACCGGTAGAGGACAACATCAACTTAATCAATTTCACTTCCCAAGACACTAGTTAAGGCTAATCATGCACCTTGCCACTAATCCAACTTGACATCACAACCGCTATCAATTATCTCGCATACTTACAAATTCTCACTTAACACAACAAATCATTGCAAAAGAGAGTTGACACTCTCTTTCTCTATGAAGAGGGTCTAAATTTCAACACTCCATCTACTCCAAAAGAAATAAGTAGAATCAAAACTTTATTCAATGAACTTTGTGAAAGATAATTCTCATATCCAAAATACCAAACAAACACCCGGGTCACCTTCATCAACAGGAAAGGTAAGATTCTCAAGAAAAGAACGTTCGCAAGTCGCAAAGATAGCTCACACTCGGCAAGTCAACAATTGTTTTGTAAAACAAAGATGGACCAATTGCAACCACAACACTAACAATTTGTTTTATTACAATCTACGACTTAACCAAGACACGACATAGCCAAAAGAACTTTGATGCTTCCTCTCATAAAAGAGAAGTATCAACTTCGAACTCAAATCCCGAAAAGAGTGCATGGGGGCCAAAGCTTTCTCACATTGTAAGGACAAATAAAATAAAGCTTCCATTGACTAAAGTTCCAAGTAAAAGATCAATCTTATAGACCATCTATGTTTAAAAACAGCAAAACAACTCATCATTCGGAGAACAAATGTTTGCTTTAAGGAGCCAATAACAACCGATGAACACTCATCAATGAAATAACCACGACCCAAGAGAATTCATCCACCGGTCGGACCAAGAATAACCATTCCAACTCAAGGAAGACAATAGCCTTCCCAAAGAAACCAAGATGGTGGTGCAATCACAGCACCCAAGGCTAAAACCACAAGCTAACCCTCTCAACATCTACTATCATCAAATATAACAATCTTAAAGGCAACCCATAAGTATTCATACCCATTTCACATCGAAATGATCAAAGCAATACAACGAAACGTAAATGCAATGCTTGACCCATCCCCAACTTATCGTACGGTGTGTCAATTTAACAATTTATTTACCACGGACCTCTTGCGCTCGATACCAATCAGTAACACCCCAACTCTCAAAGAGCACGGAATGCTACTGGAATTAAACTATTCTAGCACAAATACAAATTTTTGGCAGAGTCACCTGTGAGGACCCCACTTTATTTGGCTTGTAATGCTTAACCAACCACCTGGTCCTAGCATCACAAATCAAATAAACTGATCCTCGAGATATGTATACTTCCCAGAAAGCAGTATACACACCTCGTTACAAAATTAGACATCAACTCCATTCCAAACATAGAGTCCAAACACTACACTACCAAACGGAAGATAAACAAATAGAAGAGTTATTACAGACAAAGGCCGATAGGCCAAGATACACAAATAAACAAGAACGACAGCGGAAGCAAAAGTGCCATAAGATGGCTATAAACAAAGCCAATCAGCGTGCCTCCAACCCACAAGGCATCTGACCGGACCGCCAAGTCTAGTCGTCCACGAAACGGCAACACGACTCGAAGTGAGGCCCTTGGGGCTCACCTTCTTCCTCTGCAACAAAAACATTAAGCAAAGCACCTGAGTACAAAGATTGTCTTTGTACCCGCAAGACTGACGTGTGAACTAGCAGACCTATTCATATGCTACATGCAGGCTTGTTTAGTGGAGGCCATATGTTTCATTTGCATAAAGCCAATTTTCATTTGCAATAATATAATACAGTTTGAAGGCAGGTTTGCAATTCATTTTTTGTTGAAATAAGCTGCGAAATAAAGATAGATACAAGTAACCACCGGAAGTGACTATCCCAATAGTCACCACAACATAACACGAATCCCAGTTCGTACCACCCATCAAGTTTTAATTTAAATGTTGTAGTCTAGTTCTTGGGGCGTATCCAGCGTGTCCATAACCTAGGACGAGGCTATTCGAATAGTTTTAACCTGCGAGGGTGTACCAATGTACCCACACTTCGCACCGCTTTAAGCCAAAGCACACTTCCGAAGGTATGTTGTACACTAAGTCCTACGAGACTTTTTCCAATATTGTGTATTAACTACGAGCGCTCGTATGGATAGAAATCCATACGCTACATGGTAAAGCCGAAAAGACAACTACCCACTCGAGGATAAAGCTTTTGGACAACTACCATGCTCCCACCTCCGTCCCTCCTGCGACCTCCTGCGACCCGGGCCAATACACGCCAAAGTACTAGGTCAAGAGAGGTCCCATATACTCTAGTGTGGTTAGCACGCAAAATGCTCGAAGACGGTGGCGCAAGTAACTCGGTCCTTAAGCGACTCGGGCACCTTTCGATCACACCCAACAGATCACACCGTCTTACCATTGTGCCCAAGTCTAAATCATTTTTGTTTTCATTTTTAATTTTGCAATTAAACATAGCGAAATGCTAAAACATAAAGTTATAGTAAATTTTGTGTGATCAAGGTTACCGACTAAAGTCGATAACCGCCCAGTTCTACCGATAGCTAAGCATGTCTAAGCAAGTTGACCCGGATCTACTAAGTGACAAGAGATCATCCAACGACCTCTAATCACAGCAAATAACCTAGGCTCAGGTAGTAGAGATCAATATTTTGACTACAGGATATGCAGCTACGGATTTAACTAATCAATTTAACACAAATTAAGCAATGCATACATACAACTGAAACAAAATATTAGACTTTAAAATACTGGGATTATCATGATCAAACTGCTTGCCTGGCTGCTGTTGCTCAATTTGTTGCGGAGGGTCGTTCTCAGGGTTACCGCAAATGTCGAATCCTAACGATTGAACAAAACAACGAATAAGAACGAATAACACCGACAAAACTCAAACATCAAACACAAACACCAATTTATACACAGAGGCTAGACCATCACAAAAAGGAGTAACAAATAACTGCTACAGAGATGCTTCAAAAAGACATGCTTTCAAGTGATAGATCTATCCACTCACTTATTTATTAGGCTAACCACAAAATCAATCTTCTTATATGATTTAAACTTTGGACAGACTTTGATGGTGATTGTGTGCACATCTATTATTTAATCATCAAGTTAACACATCAAAAACAACTATTATTAGTTGAGTTCACAGAACCTACAAGAAGCTATTAACAACAATAACTAGTCAAGTATCCAACTATGAGATGCTAAACAAAATTCTAATTGAATTTAGGCTAGAATAAAATTCAGCTACTAACACACCTAAGTATCACATCATCATAAGAAAGGTTATCACAATTCGGATGCTACTACACCAAATCTTAATGTCTTGATAAAGCAAAAATACAGAGACAATAACATGATCACTAACTATCCCTAATGATCAAACATGACAACAAGAGCTTTGAAACTTAAAGATACTAACTAAATGATTTCATGCTAACCTCTACAACAAAGGGAGTCATCCAACACTAAACAAGGATCCAAAGCATGAGTATGAAACTAAAATCTAATTAATGACAATGAAACGACAACAGAAATAATTAGAGAACAACACTAAAACTTTCAAACTCCCAAAACCAAAATGATCATGCATGAGAGTGAACTAAAGAACATTCCTAATCATGATTAGAAACTAAAGAACTGGTTTTGAAGGAGTAGGCCCCACGATGTGAGAAAGCAGAGAAGAACACAGTACCAAGAACGAGAGGCTCGGGCTGCTCTGGACTCAACTTGCCGCCGGCGAGAAGTGGCGGCGCGGGGTGCGGCGGCCAAAATGGGTCGCCAGAGGTTCACGAAGCTAAGGGTGGTCGCGGGTTGGTCGGAGAAGCTGATGGCGGCGCGCGGCGACGAGCAGCGGCGGCGATGGGGTGACAAGGTGCATCGCACAGAGAGGAAGACAATGAAATTTAGCGCGCGCATGAGCATCGGTGAGGCTCCAGGAACTCACCGGTGAGCTTGGCGGCGACGAGAGGCACCGAGTGGCTCGGCGGCGAGCCCGCCGCGGCGCAAAGGCGGTCAACGGTGGCAGGAGCTGGGGTGAGCGAGGGCGTGTGAGAGAGTGGAAAAGAAAGGTGGAGTCGGTGATGCTCACCGAGCAAGGAATCGAGTTGGAGCTCACCGGAGAAGATACGGTGGCGGAAGAGGCGGTTTCGGCGGACTTGAGAAGAAAGCCCACGCGCAGCTTCACGAACGATGAAATCCGAAATTCCTTGAGGGGTTTACTTCGAGGAGTTGGAACACACCGTGACGCGGTCGGCGATGGCCGGAGCTCACGGAGCGGCTTGGCGCTTCGGGCGTCGCGGCGACACTCACGGCTCCTGAGCTCGAGTGGAGAAGAAAGGCAATGGAGACGAAACGAGGTAGGAAAACCCTCGTTGGCTTTTGTAGGAGTAGGCGGAGGCAGCGAGTGAGGCGATGGGCGGTGAAAAGACCGTGAGGCGAGTGGCGGCGTGCATGCGGCGGCGAGCGAGCGAGCAGCGAGCGGCGTTGCGCCGAGCTGGCGAACGACGTGGCGGAAATAGCTGCGCAGTGGGACCGCCCTGTCGGCGATCGACGCAGCGGTGCAAACGGTGGTTTGACTTCGATCGATGTCGCACCGACCGTTGGATCCGAGATGGGCGGTCGAGATTCTGTATGCATTCGGACAGTCGGTTGCGCGCGCGAATGTGGATCGTTCGATTTGCATCGGACGGTCACGATCGATTGGACTCGGCGGTGCGATTAGTTGACGCGACCGAGCCAAGTGGTGCGATCGGTTGAGTCGGGCTCGGGTTCGAGCGACAAATAGTGATTTCGATTTTGAGTTTGAAAAGCTGAGAGAGTTTGGGGAATTTTTAGAGATAGTTCCCGAGCTCCAAAAATTCCGAAATTTTTATGTTAGCTACTTGAGACAGATATCAACATTGCATAAATTTTCCAGAACTTTTTACGCACTGAAAAGTGCTGCAGAAAATTCACAAGCATGCTGACCAAGGGTTTGACCAGATTCTCAACTAGTTTGACTTGGCCATTTGAAATAGCAAATAAAATCTAAAAATTGTGAAATAATTCAGGGAGGTAGATAGGATGATCAAGATGCTAAGAAAAATATTTGCAGAGGATGATCACAAGTTTGAAAGCTAATAATTTGATGACAACAATTTCCAGTCACAAGAGTTAACTTCTAGAAAATTGGAAATTGCTAGGGAAAATTTGGAAGACTTCCAATTGATTTGAAGAGACAACAAAAGTTTTTATTTCTCCTCAAAATTTTACATTTGAATTACAAACCCTAAGTTAGGGCTGTTACAAATCTCCCCTTACAGAATCTCGCCCGAGATTCGATCAACCGGAGAAGAAGGATGGGTAATCTGCCGGAGGCGATCTTCCGCTCCCAAGTGGCTTCATCCTCGGAGTGGTTCGACCATCGAACTTTAAGGAACTTGATCACACGGTTCCTTGTTCTGCGTTCGACTTCTTCGAGGATACGAACGGACGCTCGCGATAAGACAGATCTTCCGCACATCGATATTTTCCAATGGTGTTTCCTCAACCGAACACGGAGGCACTTCTTCAATTGCGACACATGGAAAACATCATGCACCCCTCAAGTGTAGCTGGCAACTCCAACCGGTATGCAACAGCTCCCACTTTCTTGATGACGCGATAAGGCCCGACATGCGAGGAGCCAATTTGCCATTGACACCAAAACGGCGATGTCCTTCAGAGGTGAGACTTTGAGATACACAAAGTCATTGGGCTGAAACTCAACTCACGGCGGCGCCGATCCGCATAGCTCTTACGCTCGGTGAGCTACGCGCAAGTGCTCACGAATCAACTGCACTTGGTTCTCGGCCTCATTAATTGAGTGCAGGCCAAAGAAGCGCCTTTCACGATTCGACCAGTTCAACGGTGTTCTGCGCGCGCCGCCATACAAAGCCTCAAATGGTGCCATACCGAGACTAGCTGGAAGGCTGTTGTTGTAGGAGAACTTCGGAAGCGGTAGGCACTTCTCCCAATTCTTTCCATAGGAAAGAACACAAGCACGAGCATATCTTCAAGCACTGATTGACGCGCTCGTCGACCATCGTCCCGAGGATGATAGGTGAAATGAACGAAAGACGGTACCCATGGCCTCCTGTAGATCGTGCCAAAATCGGGAAGTGAAAAGAGAACCACGATCGACACTATCGTTCGTGGCACACCATGCAGACTCACAATGCGGGATATGTAAAGATCCGCTAGCCGATTCACATCAATCTTCGATCGCCTTTGGAAGGAAATGGGCCACCTTCGTCAATCGATCAATGATAACCCATAAGGCATCCTTCCCGCAGAGTGCAGGCGGACCGGTGATAAAATCCATACCTCGAATCCACTTCCACTCGGTATAGGTAAAGGTGAAGAAGACTGCTGGGCGTTGATGCTCGGCCTTGACACGACAACATATGTCACATCGGCAACGAACACGCAATCTCGCGCTTCATGCGAGTCCACGAATTTCGACGCAGATCTTGGTACATTTTGGTGGCCCGGGATGGATGGACAAAGGCGAATCATGGGCCTCTGAAGAATCAAATCCGCAACTCGGGACCTTTGGGACCACAAGCCTTGCCCAAACCATACAACACCGTGCTCATCTTACGTAAAACATTTGGTGATCCATTCTTGATGTTACGCTTGATTTTACCACACCAACATCATTGTTGTCTTGACTTGATTTGATACACCAAGGTTGGTTGCACAACCAAGGCGACAAGGAACCATGCTCAACCAAACCCAAGTTGAGGCATTTGAAGTGCAAGAAGTGCGAGTTCTTTGCTCTTGGATCATCGGTGTTGCAATACACCTTCGGCTAAGTGCATCAGCAACCACATTGGCCTTGCCAGATGATCTTGAATACCCATGTCATAATCTTTGATCAATTCTAGCCATCTCCTCTGCTCGAGGTTCAGATCATTTGAGTGAACAAGTATTTCAAACTCTTGTGGTGAATACACCTCACATGATTCGATCGAGATAATGCCGCCAAATCTTGAGTGCATGCACCACAGACCAACTCTAAATCATGGGTGGGATAATTGAGCTCGTGAGGTCTCAAGCGCTCGGATGCATAGGCAACGCCTTGCCTTCTGCATAAGAACACATCCAAGTCACGACGAGAGGCATCGCAATAAATATCAAAGCTCTTGTGGATATCGGAAGAGTAAGGACCGGGCTGAAGTCAATCGCTGCTTGAGCTCGAAAGCTCTCATCACAAGCAGAGGACCACACAAACTTCTTATCCTTCTTGAGCAATTCGGTCATCGGACTGCGATTTTGGAGAAGTTCTCGATAAAGCGGCGGTAGTAGCTGCTAAACCAAGAAAACTCCATACCTCGGTGGTCGACTTGGTGACCCCAAGATAGAACATCGTTGACCTTCTTTGGGATCCACGGCTATGCCTCGGTGAAAGAACATGGCCCAAGAATGCCACTTCCTTCAACGAACTCGCATTTCTTTGAACTTCGCATACAATTTGGTGCTCCGCAATTTGCCCAAAACAATCTTGGATGCTCGGCATGCTCGCTTGATCTTGGAATAGATAAGAATATCATCAATAAAGACCACCACAAATTTATCCAAAAACTCCATGAATACTGAATTCATTAAGTTCATGAACAAGGTGGAGCATTGGTTAAACCGAAAGACATGACGATTGTACTCGTGCACCCATAACGAGTAGTGAAAGCCGTCTTGAATATCCTCGATCCGATCGACGACTGATGATACCCCATTCTCAAATCAATCTTTGAGAACACTGGCTCAGTCAAGCGATCGACAGATCATCGATGCGGGCAAAGGATATTTGTTCTTCACCGTCACCTCATTGAGAGGGCGGTAATCAACACACATGCGTAAAGTCTTGTCCTTCTTCTTCACAAAGATCACCGGACAACCCAAGGAGATGGCTGGGACGGACGAAACCTTTCGCTTGGAGCTCACCAAGTCGCTTCTTCAATTCCTCCAATTCATTGGGAGGCATACGATCTGGCGCCTTTGAGATAGGGCGATGCGAGGCAGCAACTTCGATGACAAACTCCGGATCTCGAACGGAGGCATCCGGGCAAGTCTTGAGAAAGACATCCACAAAGTCGATACTATGGGAACATCCACGAATTTGCAAGGTGGCTTCGCTTCATCGCACATAGATGCGGCCCCTGAAGGCTGCGAAAATCCGACTGCCGCTGAAGGGTGGTGAGATAGACAATCTTCTGGCACTGTCGATTTGTCCCAAGTGTTGGGACAACCAATCCATGCCAAGAATCACATCCGTGCTCATGAATCGAGCGAGAATAAGGTTTGCCAAAAACCCCTCCTTTGACTATGATAGGAACATCCCAACATCGTAAATCGGCTCTCATCTCCGACCCGGAGAGCGGATGAGCAAAGGAACTCCCAAAGGAACACGGTGAAGACCACTAGCAGCAGCAAATGATCTTGAAATAAAGAATGCGATGCTCCGTAATCAAATAATCTGCAGCGGGGCGAGAATTAACAAGAAGTGTACCCATCACGACATCCGCGCCTCCGAGCCTCCTCGGTGAAAGGTGGTTGACTCGGCCCGCCGCACTCGGGCTTCGGATCATCTTACGTGGTGGATGACCACTCCCTGCCGCGTCCTCCATTAGGGCGAGGCTACCGCAACACTCGAGGGCAAGCGTTGGCGTAGTGGCCCTTGTTGTGGCAGCGAAAACAAGTAACCTCGGCGCCGGATTGCGAGGCCGCTCGCTCGCTGATCGCAGCGCACGTGGCGAAACACGGTTCGCGGTGGACGAGGAGCTGGTGCGGATGGCCTCGGCGCCGGTGGAGCAAAAGAACGGGCCATCGGTGCCGCCCACCGAGGACGAGTGAGGCTGGTGTGAGCGATCGATCGCCTCCCATTTGCGCTGCGGGACTCGCCAGCGCCTTTGCCTTATGCTCGGCAACAATGGCCTTATCTACCAAGGCTCAAAGTCGAGAAGTCCACAATAGATAGCTTGTCCTGCAGCTCCTCGGACAAGCCATCCATAAACTTCTCTCGCTTAGCCTCATCTCGAGGCCACCTCCCGGAGCATAACGAGCCAGATGATTAAACTCGTATAGATACTCCGTCACAGATTTGCGCCCTTGCTTGAGCGCGAGGAACTCCTTCTTCTTCAGCTTCATCAGGCCATCTGGGATGTGGGCCCGACGAAAAGCTGATCTGAACTCCTCCCACGCGACCACATGGCGCGCGGCCGCATGGCGAGATAGTTCTCCCACCATGAGTGATCGCCCTCAAGCGGTGGGACGCGAAGAGTGCCTTATCCTGTGCCTGGCACTGCGCTATGTTGAGCTTTCGCTCAACCATGCGCAGCCAATCATCCGCATCGAGAGGGTCCTCAGAGCGGGCGAAGGTCGGTGGCTGCGTACGGAGGAACTCTGCAAGTCCCCCGCGAGTCTGGTGGCCGCCACCACCGGCAGGAGTGGAGGTATTCCTAGCAATAACCTCCAAGATGCGCGTCTGGTCCATGCGGTTTCGCTCGATCTGAGCGAGAACCTCAGCCATGGTCGGAGGAGGGGGAAGCTCCTCATCATGACCATCTGCACGATCGCCACGCGTTCTCCGGCCATCTGTTTCACTAAGACAAGTTAACAACAGCCGGAAAACACAAAGTCGACAACCCACTGCAAATAACTTACTAACAGCACAAAATAAACACAAGACTTGTAAGTTACAAAACCAATTGACAAAAATCAGACACTTAGCAAACTCATACATATCTTACCCTTACACCCCCACAAATTTTAATTAGACTAATTCTCTATGGTTCTCCCAAAGACTGATTCTCTGGTAGTAACTATCTTTTGAAAGGAAAGAGAGAAACCAAGTTTTAAACTCAAATTAGAGTAAGATGAGAGTAGAAGGCTAAGATAGGCAAGGAGTAAAATCTGAGAATCGCACTAGGTTTTCATAAACCCTTTTTATACTTTGAAATTAAGCTTTTTCAAAATATCCTAAGGATGACTATGCTTGGGTTACTACGGTCAGAATGGCTCTGATACCAACTTTGTGAGGACCCCACTTTATTTGGCTTGTAATGCTTAACCAACCACCTGGTCCTAGCATCACAAATCAAATAAACTGATCCTCGGGATATCTATACTTCCCAGAAAGCAGTATACACACCTCGTTACAAAATTAGACATCAACTCCATTCCAAACATAGAGTCCAAACACTACACTACCAAACGGAAGATAAACAAATAGAAGAGTTATTACAGACAAAGGCCGATAGGCCAAGATACACAAATAAACAAGAACGACAGCGGAAGCAAAAGTGCCATAAGATATAAACAAAGCCAATCAGCGTGCCTCCAACCCACAAGGCATCTGACCGGACCGAAATTTTTATGGTAGCTACTTGAGACAGAGATCAACATTGCATAAATTTTCCAGAACTTTTTATGCACTGAAAAGTTCTGCAGAAAATTCACAATCATGCTGACCAAGGGTTTGACCAGATTCTCAACTAGTTTGACTTGGCCATTTGAAATAGCAAATAAAATCTAAAAATTGTGAAATAATTCAGGGAGGTAGATAGGATGATCAAGATGCTAAGAAAAATATTTGCAGAGGATGATCACAAGTTTGAAAGCTAATAATTTGATGACAACAATTTCCAGTCACAAGAGTTAACTTCTAGAAAATTGGAAATTGCTAGGGAAAATTTGGAAGACTTCCAATTGATTTGAAGAGACAACAAAAGGTTTTATTTCTCCTCAAAATTTTACATTTGAATTACAAACCCTAAGTTAGGGCTGTTACATCACCTTTGTTTAATCAGCTAAACTGAGAGTTCAATACGATCACATGGCATAAACAAAATTCTCATAATCAAATTATCCCAAACATGCATGATTATCAAATGAACCAACCAAGGCTAACAACCTCATTATTACAACTAAACAGTTAATTCAACCACACCATCCATGGGTGTTAATCAACAGTTTATTTAATTCTAAATTGGGACTAAGCAGCAAACGCCTTAAGAGTGTGATATAGTGAGTGCATCCAACATCTACTCCCTCCCATGCATGTCGTTCCTGCAAGAACACAAACACAACATCGATGATCCTCAATTAACATCACACTAAACATAGCCACTTAACTCATGATATGCAACCAATGCAATGCTCCTTTGAACTTTATCTCTTTTCGCATTTTACCGGTAATGCGGGGTATACAACCGTCGCTGTATACCCTTGCCTGTGCCCTCTGGCAGAGGGACCAATAGCCTATACACCACATGTATAGGTACCTTTGCCCATCATCTTAATGATGGGGACCTCTTTGTTCATTAGCCCACATTCCGCGAATGTGGGGACCTCAAGCCCGTCATCTACATGACGGGGACCTCAACTGTATGTGCTTGGTCACCACGTGACCAAGGCACCTGTATGCTCTCAACATGCATATGCACCATGATAACATCTTCATATGCAGGAATACAACATATTCTCATTGGCACGGAAGCAATAACAACATGCGGAAGAACTTTTAACCATAACTAGCGATCATCAAGATAAACAATAACTCATCTCATAAGCAGGCATGCATGGCTATCGATCAAGATACACCACAATCACATCATGCAAGCATACATATATTATAGCTCGAATACTTGCCTCAACCGTGCGAGCGGTGGGACGCGACAGGGTGCTGCCCACGGGACCACGCTCCCACCCTTGTAGAATCGCAGCAAGATGATGAACTCTCCCCGAAGTTGATCTCCTCTCCTTTCTTCACTTGATCGGCGGTAGGGAGCACCGACGCGGCGAGGAAGGAGGCACCAATGGAGGGCACCACCATGGAGGAGAGGGCGTGCTACGATGGCAGTGCTACGTTGATGGCGGTGGCACTGTAGCTCTGATGAAGTTAGGTTTCCCCTTCCTTTATTGGTGGTCGACCCTCATGGGCCTCCCGGCCAAGGCACGAGGCTCAAGTTGTCGAAGAACCTGCAGAAACCCCTTTTTATGTTTAATTTCTCTTTGAATGCTTTCTTTCGTAGAATAAATCGAGTATTACATTAAAACCCCTCTTTCTCCTGTTTAATCGCTTTGCTAAAATAAATATTCTCCCGATTTAATTATTCTCTCCCGATTTTTTTTTGAGTATTACAATTGTATTTGCTAGCTTTTACTAAGTCGACAATGGGTGATCAGGGCAATTATCAATATTGGTTGTACAAAGGAATTAGGAGTATCTACAAAGTTTAAAATAGGGACTGAAATACTCGTACTGAAATAGGCGTGCAATAGTAATTTGAAACCAGAACTAAGTAATTGAATTACTAGGTTTGATATGATCAAGGGTGCAACTTGCCTTGCTCACAATCCTGCGGGTCTTCCTCTTGGGGGCACTCAGGTTCACTGGTGTCGTCACAATCTACACGGTAAAAGAACAAATTCAAACAAAGGTCCAATAAATAACCGAAAGAACTTCAAAAGAACCTCAAAACTAAAACAACAAAAGAACATTTCACTGAGGATAGGTTCTTTGCGAGATGTCCTAACTTACTGGGAGAAGGTCCAGCTAGGGATATCCTTGCAAAAGACTAGAGAGGTGGTCTTTAGCAAAAGACCCAAAAAGGGTGACCTAGACACAGGCCAGGGAAGTCCTGAGAAGTGGTCCTAGCGCATGGCCAAAAGGTCCAGGGAATGTTCCCCGCGCAGAAACCAGGGGAGGAGTTCCTCACATAAGGGCCATAAAAATCCGAAAGAAATCCCAGAGAGGAGGTCTTGGAAGGATACAACTACACATTGTGATGATAGAAACAAGAAAAGAGCAGCATACAGAGAGACCTACCAGGGACAGGGAAGAAATGATGGATGAAGGGGAGATCGTGGAACGACGGTGGTAGTTGAGGCTGGTGCCAAAGCTCCCGTGGAGCCTTCAATGGTCGGAACACGGCAATGGAAGTCCCTAGCGAAGTTCTTGGCAACAAAATCTCACCATGGAACCACTGGGCGAGAGCCAAAATGCTAAGTGTGGAAAAAGGTATGGAGGAAAGGCTACCTGGGATAATTATAGCCAAAGTAGAGAAGAAACACTAGGAGTATACGTGTCAAGATGAATGTGAAAAATGGGTCAAAAGTAGGTGAGTAACAAGGCAGGTGTCACCACCAATTTGGTGAAGGACAAAAGAAAAGGACAATGTGTGCAGTTGACGGAGGGGACAAGGAAAGATAACAATGGTGCCACCAAGTGACTACATTCAGAGTAAGTAGCCATGTACATGGTCACATTTATTGCAACATGACATGCATTAAGTGCACAAGGTACTTGTGTGGCGGAGAAAATAAGAATGGGTAAGACTCGTAAATGGGACCAGTCAAATTTAGAAATAGCCAGGTCAAAGAGAGAGGTCCTAACTCGCCAGAGAGGTCTTTGAGGAGGTCTGAAAGACTTAGGAGGTCTTGTGGCTAGGAGGTCCTAAGGGGGGGAAGAGGTCCAAGCATATAGAGCAGGTCCAAACATGGGGAGATCCTGACATGGGGAGGTCCTGACGGTCAGGATCAATAAGAGGAGGTCCTGACTGTTAGGATCTCTTCAAGGAAGGTCCTACGAGCTCAGGAGAGGTTTTGTGAGGAGGTCCAAAGAGTAAGGAGGTCCAATGGATGGGGTGGTCCAGAGGACAGGAGGTCTAAAAAGACTTCAAGGAGGTTTTGGACAGGAGGTCCTACGGTCAAGATCAAAAGCAAGGGGGAGGTCCAGAGAAGTGAATTTCAAAGGAAAGCCTAAACGTAGAGGCACAACCCAAACAAGGAGGGGGTCCGAGCCACTAAAGAGGTCCAAACCACATACACAGAAGTGGTCTAGACCACATCGAAGGTTTAAACCACACATAAGAGAAAAGAGATAGGCTGAGGGGAGGACTTGGCAAGCATATAGGAGGGGAAACAACTCCAAATGCACCAGGATTTTGAATTGATTGAAGTTTTGTCTTAGTCATTTTAAAAACTCTTTCAAAATCTCAGGTTAAACTTTGAACTCTCATCAAAACCAAATGGTTCTATTTTATTTTGAAACTTTAAAAGGTTTAGAAAATCAGGGTGTTACAGAGGGTCTGAGGAAGACACGATTTGCAATATGACAAGGTGTAGCAATAGCTTCGGCCCAAAACCTCCTTGGTGTGCTATACTCATCTAGCATCGTCCTAGTCATCTCGACTAAGGTTCTGTTCTTCCTTTCCACAACGCCATTCTGTTGAGGAACGTGTGGAGAAGAGAATTGATGCTCAATTCCATGCTTAGCACAAAAAGAGGCAAACGAGGCATTCTTGAACTCCGTGTCATTATCACTGCGGATCACTCTCAAGGCACCCGAGTTGAAGTAAGCGAAGAACAAGATCATGATAGTGATCAAAAGCTTCATCCTTCGAAGCAAGAAAGAACACACAAGAGTATCTTGAAAAATCATCGACGATGACAAGAATGTACCATTTGCCACCAACTGACCGAATCCTAGCAGGACCAACAGTCCCGGTCCGTTAGTCATGACCATAGTCACTGATGGGTGTGAGGTGGCAACTTGCTTGCCATGCCTACAGGGTGCACATACAGCATCCTTGACGGCTTTGAGTTTGGGCAAACCTCTCATGAGCTCAAGGTTACTAACTTGCGTCAGATGATCAAAACCAATGCGCCCCAAACGTCGGTGCCAAAGCCAGAACTAAGATGTAACCAAGAATTTAAGAGAACCAGCAAGAGATTCAGAAAAATCAGCTCCAAAGATCGTAGCAACTCTATAAATCCCAAAAACGAGCTCACCGGCTGAATCAAGCACTCGACAAGTATTTTTCTTAAATATAGTCTCATAGCCATCATCAAGAAGCTGTGAGACAGAAAGTAAGTTGAACTTGAGCTTGTCCACAAGGGCGACGTCCTTCAGAATGAAATTGTCGTTCACCCTGATTGATTCTGTTCCTTGAATCCATCCTTGTGTATTATCTCCAAAGGTGATGAAATCATCACCCGTCGACCGCGTGAAGGAGGTGAACCATCTTGAGTCTCTGGTCATGTGGCGTGAACAGCTGGAGTCGACGAACCACGTGTTCTTCCTTCCACGGTACTTCTGAAAATCAAGGCACAAAAGATCGATGTGTCTCAATACTGGGGTTAGTTAAACATGACTTAGGAACCCAGTACTGAGACACACGTCTGCGAGTAGTATAAAAAGCAGAAGTGCTATCATTGATTCTAGTTGATGTTCTATCATGAGCAATGGTCACACGAGCATGAGATGCATCCTGTCTAGGATCATGATAATGAACATGTGAAACAAATCCTAGTCCAGATTTCTTCTTTTGTGAATGACCATGTCTCATAAAAGTTCTAGGTTGATGAGATGACATTCTAGCAAGATTGTTCCTAGCATTTTTCAACCTACACCAATAGAACTCAACCAAATGCCCATCCTTCTTGCAATAGGTGCAATGGTACTTGGTACCACTGGGAGAAGCACCTTTTGACTGAACAGATGGTTGGGCAAACCTGCAGATTTGAAAATGATCTTTGCAGGTTGGGTATCGAATTCAACTAAGCTATTTTTCAAGATTTGAATGTCATTAGATTTGTCCTGTGCAAACTTGTATCCTAACCCTTGCTTCTTATAAGGAGTCTTAGACTTGTCTAAGATCATTACGGTGGGCGACGGTCGCATTTCGGGGGCATGCGGAGCAAGCGTGGGCGTGGCGCGCTGGCGAGCGGCGTGGCGCGAGGTGGACGACAACCTTTGGAAGGTGGGGCCAGGGTGTCAGCGAGGGAGAGCAAGGGGAGCGGGGTGGGCTGGCTGGCACGCGTGGAGTTGGGCCGCATTGGGCTTTCGGCCCAATGCAGCGACGGGAAAAGAAATTAAGTTTGAAATTTTGAGAAAAGGATGAGGGTTTGAGGAATTTCTAAATATAGCGAACGAGCTCCATAAATTATGAAAATATTTGTGGATGCTCCTAACATAGTGTACTTGCTTTTGTAATGTTTCCAGAACTGTATTGCTTTTAAATTTGTCTCCAAAATTCTTTTAAGGACACTATTTATATGTAAATGTAATAATTGTTTTGAGAAAAAAATTCAAAAATATGTTCAAAATATTTTCATATTTATTCTCCGTATAATTATTCTATATTTAGAATTTGGGATGTTACACCAGATGCCATGGCCGCCACTTCACTCCGCTCCACCCTCCTCTCCTCCTCCGCCAGAGCCCCCCGCCGCCTCTCCTCTGCGCCGTGCATCTCCTGCTCCGCCCAATTCAAGGTCTCCGAGAGAATGAATCAAAATTCCTTGCTGAAAGTTTTCCCTTTCATGGATTCTTGGGTTCTTGTGCAGGTTTCACACTTCCACTCACCATTGCTTGTTGGGGGGTTCTCTTCTTTTTCTGCAGAAATTCGACCGGGTTAGCCGGTTCTCTCCCGCTGCCGCCGCCATGTCGACGTCGTCGGGGCCGAAGGAGGCGCCGGCCAAGAACCCGGGTCTCCAAGCCGAGATCAACCCGGCAACCAAGGGCTACTTCATGCAGCAAACTGTAAGCCACTATGTCTGTTTCATAATTCATTTAGCTGTTGGTTTAACAAATACGAGTTATTCAGTTCAAGTTTCTGCTTTCTGTGGGTTTGATTTATGGATTTGAAGAAAGTATGTGGTTGGGTTTAACCAATGCAATTCGTCGAAAAGTTGTTGAACCTGGAATGATCCATGAACCATGGGTGCATGGCGTGGCAGGTTATAAAAATTGGGAGAACAACACTTGGTTACGATGACGTGATGAGCTTTGTTAGTTTCTTGTGCTAATTCGTGCAGCATTGTAGGTTTGCAAGTGCAAAGTTAATTAGCCTCTTTTATCTGTTGGCCCCATATGTTGATGAGCATATGATCAGTTCAACACTTTGCGGTCTCAAGTTGTTGTGTGGAATGCAGGAAATTATGTGCTGGGGTGTAGCATTGACAACTCATGTTATCATGTAACACTAAGTGGGCTTGTATTGCAATGTGGGTGCTCGGAAATTGGAATGATTTGCAATAGATTGAGGAATTTTATTAGTTCTCTTGTGCTAACCCATGAAACTTCCTGGGTTTTGCAATTGGTCGAAGCATTGGTGAACCAGCTTGTAACTAGGAGCAATTCTTGTTGTGCTGATCACTGTAAAGATAATGAAATTTTTTGTTGTTTTGTCTTCCAGATGTTCAGCGTGAAAGACCCAAAAGTGAGCCTCGACTTCTACTCGCGTGCGATGGGCATATCGTGAGTTTTCTTACTGTATCTTCCTTCAGATAGTGTATTCATGCATGCAGAGGAAAACATCAGCAGCTCATCTATGTGATTAGTGATATCTGTAAATGTTCTTTAAATCTTGGATGTTTGAAAAAAAAAAAAGGTGGAATCATTGCATATCAAGTCATGTTCTGAAGTTTTTCTTATTGCATGTGTGACAAAAGTAATGGTGGATGCAATTGCATGGAAATATCGTCAATTTATACTGAGGCACAAGGACACTTCTGGCCTGAAAGAGAAATAAGCTCTACTGGACTACATAAAACTAAAAAACTCAATTTTGGCATATTGCTGGTTGCATTTCAAATCTTTTTGAACGTACCACTTGACAATCTATTTTGAACAAAAAGTCAGTGAAAAGTTGTGAATTCTCAAGTATGCGAACTGCAGATTAGTGATTAAAAAGTTCATGGATGTGTTAAGAATAGGAACTGCGGTGGTTGGAGTCTCAGTTAGATAAAGCTGCTAGTTCCAGTAGTCAACCAGAAAAACTCATTTCATCGGCGACGTTCTCTAAAATTTAACAATGTCATCTGCAACAGTTGTTGCTAATTCTTTGTTGCCTTCGTGAGCAGTGACAGGAGTGTGAAATACATATTATTGATACGAAGATTAATAAACTTTGCATATCGGGTTTTTGTTCCCATCTATGAGTACTATCTCATATTGTAGCTGGACAATGTCAGAGCTTCCAATGAAGTTGCATGCCATCGTTCGTTTGAACGTTGATAAACAACAATGAGCAAAGCACACTCCATTGTACAAGCCTATCGACACCCAAATTATCAGTTCTATAACAGGTCCTGAGTCCTGAGAACCTGTTCTCAACATTCCTTAAACCAACCTGCCTAGTTGCGCGTTGTGCTGATGATGCAAGACAATTTCCTTTCCCTACACCTGTCTGCGTACTTTGGGCAGGGACAGTAGGCTGTTGCATGCATCTCTTTTGGGGCCAAGAAACTTGCCAAATATACCTTGCTTGACGCTGTTAGACTAGTTTGGTTTCAGGATGATGCTGAGTTTTTTTTTTTTTTGGTATCTTTTATCATTTTGATCAACCTTATATAGTTTTAGGTGCTTTTCTGTTGTTACTAGTTTCTTCTCTAGTTTCTCTTTTAATATTTTTTTTTACAGTCTTTACATATAATTCAGTTCAGTAGAAGGTTGCAACTTTGAGATCCAACCAAGCATGGCAGAAAATTAACCACCATATTTAAGGCTTGTACACACCTATCCAAAATCGCAGTCAAAATAATTATCTCTATCTGGCACTTTGGCGCTATGGTGAGAAATGTATAACATTTGAGAGAATGTGTTGTTGTGATTGGCTGATTGCCATTGTGGGGAACTTTATAATGATACTAAATTAACACTTGGCACTGCATCTAAACCTCTGTGCCCTGTAGAGATAGTCAAATTGGAGCAGTGTTGGTTTCTAGGTTTCGTGGCTTTCCCTACGAATATGGCCTATTCTAGGTAATACTGTGACAACCTGAAAGGTCTCTACATTTCGAGTTTATGCTTTAGATAGTGGAAAATGAATCCAAGAGATACATTTAGAAACAGGAGTTCGGACGGAAACATACAACAATGCTGCATAATGACATGCAGGCTTTTAAAACAACTGCCAGCAGTTCATTTTTCCGCTAACTACTCCCTCAAGCAAGTAATATAGATTAGTACCAGTACTAAGTATATTGAACAAATTCTAGGATAAAACATTTAGACTCTCATTTTCACCACTAAAGGCATGTACAATGGGGGTGACATCAGCAGTCTATTATTTTGCCATGTAAGATTTTTAGTGATGTGGATGAGAGAGAATGAAGTTGTCTGGCATGCAACAGACAGTCTATAAGGCCCTTATAGACGACTGTTTTGCTATTGTATCTATACTGTCTGTAACCCATAAATTTTATGGTCTCATTTTATAGAGTATATATATAAATAACTTAGAGACAACTCATTGTATAGGCTGTGTTTAGTTTTATCTATAGATGACATGGAAGGTACTACAAACAATCACTGTCTATACCACTGTACATACCCTAATAAACGGAGTTCACCCACGATCGTCCCAACGGTCCCTTCGCTCCCCTCCCTCCCTTCACAATCCCACCAATCTGCCTCCAAATCCTCACGCACCGTGCTGCCGAAGCCTAGCTCATACGGCAGGGTGGGCTTCCAACAATTCTAACAATCCCACGCACGCCATATCTTCATCCATCACGATAATAAGCTCTACTGGACTACAAGAAAAGAATGTAGCATAAGTTTTTATCCATTCTCTACAATATTTAACCAACACCTAGGGTTTATTTTTAGGTTATACTACCCCTTGGTCTTTATTTATTAATAGACATTCATAATGCCCAATCAAATCAACGTACATCAAATGAAGGTAGGAGGGGTTTAGGACTAATACATCATATTATTTTCAGAATATAGTTAGGTTCTGAAATTTTTGTAAAGAGCCATCTAAAGTTGCATTTTTCTAGTTTTAAAACGAATTTTCAAAAGACCTTCATGTATGATGTTTTAGGGACTTTTTCAAAACATTTTGGCTCTCTTTTAATACTTTAAATATGTTCAAAAACTTTTATTTTCAGAGGTCACCTTTTCTTTTCAAATCAAAGACTATTTGAGAGAAGGTAAGAAAAGAGAGCAAAAGAATGGCTAGGATGATAGGAGAATACTAGGAATTAGCAAAAACTCCTAAATTTTCACAATTATTTTTCATAATTTGAAATAGGTTGCATTTTGAAAACCAAATCCTAATTTAACGGCCTTTCTAACTAGAGCTTGTCCTAGCTACAGTTAGTATGGCTCTGATACCAACACTGTCGGATCGCAGACGTTGAATACCCGAAATCCTCGCGTGTGTATCATACTAGTCCTATGATTAGTGGCTAGTACACACATCCACAACATTGGCATACACATCCATGCACAATTACATACAACATGAAATAAATATGGTACATAGATGTAAGCGATTACATAATTTACAATACAAAGGCCGACCGACCAAATAAAAGTTCAAGTATCAGAAGCAGCAGCGAAAATATAATAGATTAAACACAAAAGTACAAAGACAATGCCCATCCAGACCCTCAGGCAACCGACAAGGAGTAAATCCTAGAAAGACCCATCCTCGTACCCCCCCAGTACCGGGACCGAAGAAGGCATCGCCTGACATTTGATCATCCGCATCCTCTGAACAACAATTTAAGCAAGAAGGAGTACATTGCATACTGAGCAAGACTTGTAGTGTATCGCAAAATTTTTATACATGCTTGTCTCACTAGGGATGAGACTCTATGCTACAAGTTGTTTTCAGTATTAAGCAAATTTATTTTGTAATATCAATACATAGTATTTTGCAACAGAAATTTAAAGAGCAGTTAAATAAATAAGGAACAACATGTAAGTAACTTGATAAATAACAAATCACAGCCCTCCTTGGTTGCGATCAACATCTTATTTTCAGCCATAAACATGGCACTCAACTCAAAATCATTAAAAATATCCATTCCAACATTTCCCGATAAGACTAGTTTTTGCAAAAGTAGAGACTATACCCGATGTGACAGCACTAAGTATGCTCATAATGCGAGCACAACTATTTAAATATATTTACATTTTGCAGAGGTGTACAACTTTACCCACAATATATGAATTCTCTAGTTTATCCAGCATCTGTCGATACCACCGCACACAAACATTATAGTATGCAGTCTAGAGCACATATCGAAGCCTTTATATCACCTAGTCCTAACCTTGCACTAGCCCAGCAATGACAACCCTCACTTTATTCTCAGGTACCACCCATCAAAGTGAGGCATTAACCGTTGTGTCGGCAAGCTTTGTTCCCAACGCCTCGGTGAAGAGAGCCCTTTCGAGCAATCACACATGCTCGCACTACTACGACCTACTAACATGTAACGCTAGTTTTCGATGACTTAATTAGCTAAGACCGTGGCATACCAGCACATATGATTGTACTCTTAGGCTTAGATTGGTGGCACCGACGTTTGGTTCTTAATTGACCCAGCTAAGAATCCCCCTATCTACATATGAGCAACCGTCTCACATTCATCAATTTATAACATAACTCGCCCGTGTGAAAATCTAGGTTTTTTATTTTTATTTTTAAGCAAAATTTACAGAGGTAACCCTTCTGAACCTTTATTCCAAAATCTCCCAAATCAGGTTTAAAGTCTGGCTAAGCATTTATGTGATATTCGCGTTCGAAAACCCCAATTCAACATTATTTATTGCCTAAACCGTACCCTAATGGTTACAACAGTAAGAATACCAATATTTCAAGGAGGATCATGCATTTAATAGGAATATAACTACCGTTATCCTAACTATTCCGTTCAAAGTATCGACGTCTATTAAAAAACCTGATAGCAAATTAATTATGGAAAAATAATTTCAACAGCAACAAAACCCAAATATTTTGCATATTCTGACAGAGCATGATTTTAGATGAATTTATGAAAAAAGATTAATTCAATTTGGAGTTCATATGCAAAAGTTATTAAGGTTTGAATTTAGCTCAGTTTTGAAAATCCTGAAATCAATAAAAAGTAGGGTGACGTCGAAATCATATTCTCTGATGTTTACGCTTTCTAATAGAGAAAGCATATTTTCCTCCGAGTTCTTCTAAGGTTTACACTTTCCAATAGATAAAGTGTATTTTCCTCTGAACTGAAAGCGGTTTTCTCATATTTTTTTCGAATTTTATTAACTTACATGTGTGACCTACTTGTCAGTGACTCATATTTCTACTTTCTTGATTTTATTTATAAAATAGAGGTGGTCTCACATGTCATAGACTCATTATTTATTAACTAATGGTTAAATCTATTTTTTATTTTAATTAACCGACGACTGGGGTCCACATGTCAGACTCTCGATTCTAAAACATGTTTTAAAAATCGAAAACAGTGGGTAGTCCCACATATCAGTGACTCATTTACTAAATAAATTTGAAATTAGATTTCTGATTAACTTTTCAACCAGTCCCACTTATCATACGCTCACCACACTTAACCTCTGTTACTTGGCACTAATCATCTCTTAACCCAGTCAAGCCTCGGGCTTTGAATACTTGAAGCCCTCGTGTGTGTATCGTACTAGTCCCATGATCAGTGGCTAGTACACACATCAACAACATTGATAATCACACCTATACAAATTTCATACATACAATAAGATTACAAAAGGACTTAACCTTAAATGATACATAACGAATTTTTATTACAAACACCGACCTGCCAAATAAAACTCAAGTAACAACAGAGTGCAACGGAAAACATAGTAAATAAACCAAAAATGGTCCAACGGTATACCCCATCCAATCCCATAGGCAACCTGTAATACTCCGAGTTTCGTTTAGAGAGAGTTGAATCGGGGAAAAGTTGCGAGTTCTTTTTTCCGGCTTTTGGTGCAGTTTCATGGTTTGGGCCTCCGGCCAGGCCATCCTTGCCTAGAGGCCGGCCAGAACCTCCCTCTTGGGCCTGGCCCATGCGCCCCCCCCCTCCAAACCCTAACCAGCCCCCTTTTCTCCCCCCTCCCTTGGCCGAGCCCCCCTTTTCCCCTTTGGCCGCCGCCCCCTCCCTTCCTCCTCTCTTCCCCCTCACGCCCCTACCCCTAGGAGCCGCCCCCAACCTCCCTGGTTGCTGGCCCTGCTGGTTTGCCTCCCCAACCTGCCTTCGGACCTTCTCCCGCTGCCGGTTGCGCAAGGAGTTGAGGAGGACAGCAGCTTATTTGGGGCAAAAGAGGTGAGAAGGAGGGAGATCGTCTTCTCCGTGATTCTTCTACCTACTCCCTGGTTGCAGCAAGGGTAACGTTGCCGAATCTCATTGTTTGTTTGTTGGTAGAAGCGATTTGGATTCATAATTGTTTAGGCCGACTCGCTGCGTTTTAAGACTGGTTCTGTCCAGATTGTTTCGGGCCCTGTTTCATGTGCTTAGAGGCAGAATTAGAGATTTTGGTCTCCTAGAGTTTTGTAGGCCTCGTTCTTAAGTTTCAGTGGCCACCAAGTTTACTTGATTCCGAGGTCTGAGTCAAAAGTTATGGACGTTTTAGTAGCTGCTGCCAGAATCCTGACAAGAATAAGGTGGCAGTGGAAACAGCCTCAGCCCAAAAGTGAGGTGGAATAGAGGCGGCGATCATCAGAGCACGAGCCGTCTCAAGGAGGTGACGATGCTTGCGCTCAGCGACACCATTCTGAGCATGAGCACCAGGACAAGAAAACTGAGCGAGAGTGCCCTGCTCAGCAAGGAAGCTGCGTAGGTGACGAGAGAGGTACTCGCCAGCAGAATCAGCACGAAGGACACGAATAGGAGTGGAGAACTGTGTGTGTATCATAGTGGCAAATTGTTTATAGATAGGCAAGGCCTCACGACGAGAAGACATGAAATATATCCAAGTGTGGCGAGAGAAATCATCTATAAAAATAATATAATAACGATGACCCCCTTTCGAAACGAAGGGAGCCGGACCCCAAACATCTGAATGAACAAGATCAAAAGGACGCTGAGACACAGTCTCACTATGAGGATAAGGAAGCTGAATCTGTTTACCTAACTTACAGCCCTGACAATCTAACGACACGTCTCCTGAGACAGACCCCAGAAGACCACGACGAACTAAGGACGACAGACGAGATCCACACAGATGACCAAGACGGTGATGCCACTGCTGGAAAGAGCCGGTAGACGGCGGCGAAGCGAGAGACCGCGGCGATGGTGGCAGCGGAAGGAAGGTGAAGCCAGTCAAGCTCCCAAAGACGCTGTGAATCACGGCGCCGAGGGCCAGAACCAACCAGAGCTCCCGTGTGGCAGTCCTGAACACAACAAGAGTCAGAGTCGAGAATAACCCGATAACCAAGGTCAGTAATCTGCCCAGCAGAAAGAAGCTGCAAGGTAAGGCGAGGAATATGAGCAACAGAAGGAACATGAAAAGATGAGTTGCTAAGAGATCCTCGACCAGAGACAGAAAGAGATGTACCATCAGCAGTAAGAACACTGACGGGAGAATCAAGGGGTGTAAGGAAAGACAGAGTGGAAGAATCAGGAGTCATGTGAAAAGATGCTCCAGAATCAAGAATCCACGGGGAGGTACCTGATTGTGTAGGAGGTGGTCTCGGTTCGAAGAGTCGATGGCGAACTCGCAGAACACGCCGAGGAGAACACAGGCGGCAAGCAGGCGTCGAAGTCTGGCTATCTCCTGCTCAGTGAAAGAAACTGCTGAAGAAGTCGATGCAGAAGCACCAGTGCCAGTGCTAGTAGAAGAACGGCGAGAAAGATGCCGCTGCTTCTTATAGCACTGGGACTCAATGTGGCCGACCTTATTGCAGTAGGAGCAGTGAGGACGACCACCACCGCCAGGGCGGCCACCACCACCTGTGGCAGCTGCTGGAGGAGGCAGTGTGCTGACGCGTGGAGCCGTCGGTGTAGCAGGTGGGCGGGCGGCGAGCACGGAGGGGAGTGGTAGCAGGCCAGCACCACTCAGGCGAGTCTCCTCTGCTCGTATCTCAGTAAGGGCCTCCAGGAGAGTGACACGAGGGTGGCGTGCAAGGAGCTGGGCACGCCGCTGCTCGAACTCGGGACGAAGGCGAGTGAGGAACTCGTAGATCCGCTGAAACTCGGTCAAGACGCATGCCTAGGCAAGAGCGGCAGAGCGGCGGCCAGGCGGTGCGGAGAGAGTCCAAGCGACGCGCATGCAGAGCTCGAGCGTAAAGCGTCAACGATAGCATCACCTGCTGCAGAGTGCTCTGGCGGACCACGGACGGTAGAGAGCATCACCGGAGGGCTCGTAGCGGCCGCGAAGGTGAGTCCACATCCGGAAAGCGATGGTAGTCCCACAACCTCGTAAGAGAACCGAGGCTGGATATCTGGCGATGAGGACAAGAAGACAACCGGCGTCGTCGTCGTACCACTGAGTGTAGGCGGTCAGGCGATCCTTGTAGAAGTCCAGAGCCTCCTGGTAGGCAGAGATAGCCTCATCATCGGCAAGGCGCGGTCTCAAGAAGAACCTTGTTTGTTGGGGACGACTCAACAGCGAGGCTCCGTCGGAGGTGTAGGGCAAGGCGGACAGGTAACATCGCCAGAGAGGACGCCCCAGAGACGAAGACCACGCATGTGGATGCGCATGAGACACGAAGTCGGTGTAATTAACACCATCGAAGATCACCGCAACGCGAGGAGAAGCGGTACCCATTGGTAGGCTGCGCCTGGGCAGCGGCGACCAAGACAACGGTCTAACAGCGGCGCCGACGGCGCGTGTTAGAACAACGTTTTTCTAAACCCTAAAACTTAACGGCCTTCGCCCATTAGAAACACACACGCAGCACGCACGAGGCGGCGGAGGGCCGCGGCGGCGCGTGGGAGCGCAGCGCGGGAGGGCGCGCGAGGGTGGAGGCGAGCGGCGGCGATGGTGGAGGCCGAGTCGGCAACGGCAAATGACGGGAGTCGACGGCGGCGACGACGACGGGGGAGTCGGCGTGTTACGGCGACAAGCGAAGCGACGGGAAACCCTAGGTAGGCTCTGATACCATGTTATGAATAGCGCTTGTATTCATATGAGGCCAATGGGCCGGTATATATACACAAAGTACAGATGGCAAATATGCAAAGAACCCCTCATAACAATGGGGAATAACAAACTATACATATATCTCTAACAGGGAGATCCACAAGGGCCAGCTCTGCCGCACGCGGAAGACGCACTCGGACCTCTTGATCCTCCTCATCGACGACAATGCGGCTGCCGTTCCTGGTCTCCCACCATAACCACTCTTTTGGCCGTGTGTAACACCCTGGCTATTCGGAAGCCAAAATGCTACCTAAAGACCTAACATATAACTATACAACGGAATAAATTCAACAATAATTCATCAACTAAGTTAAGTAGATTATCAACAATTGGAACACAAACGAAAATGTAATATTGGATCCACTAAAATAATCCTATCAACGAATAATTAATGAATATAAACAGTTGTTTTAAAAAAAACTCAATGATAAGGAAGGTACCATCCAAGTCTAAGTTTATTTATTACAATCCAACAAGTCACTAATGAAAGGCAGCAACAGATCTTTTATTCAATTAGTGTAAAGTGATGTATTTGAGTAGTGCATGTCTACTCCCTCCCAAGAGAAACTTCATCAACGATCACCTAAAAATAAATAAACAAAGCAAGAGTGAGTCCAAGACTCAGCAAGTACAATGAATAAGAACAGACAACCAACATGAACAAGACAATCTCTTCTCAACTTCTGAACATACAGCAAATGAATACTTATGAAGATATGAGTTGAATGTTCAAAATCAAAGGAATTGGACTGAACACATGCATATACCTGTATAGCTAGTGACACACCCGTCGGTGTTCACTTAAGCTCGTATTTATCGAAATACGGGGATCCAAAATACCGTATGAAGAACGTTTCATACGGGTGTCCAAACTGCCCACATTGGAATGGTGAGACTCACATGCCCATACTGGAATTGATGGGACTTTAGACTCCACTCCCGTAGAGCTCCACTCCCGTGGACGGAATATAAACATGGATGTAACTTTAGACTCCACTCCCGTGGACGGAACTTGAACATGGGTGCATGAATATACTTAAGAACAACGACCAGCATCATCTTTCAACATATGAATTTCACATACGGAAGAAACATAATCATCGGAACTTCTCACGTATCAAATGAAAACAAAGTACGAACATCCAGCATCCAACATACACAATTCATACAAATGTCAGTGTACTTGCCTTTAGCGTTGCGATGCGTTGGGAGACAACGGTGATGCCGCTAACCTCGGCGCCTCACGCCCTACACCAATAAGTTACTTCAATAAGAACCAAGACACTACTCGCAACGCTCCTAACTCATACCCCAACCCAACACTTAATTGTACACGTTGTTTGAATTAAACCACATTCTAGCAGAAAGCCTTATCGGACAGCAGCAGTAAAAGTAGCATAACTTTTGCTCTAAAACTTGAAAAGGGGTGGTCTCAGGCTTGTTTGAAAGGTAATGAAATTATATACAACAACCTAGTTGGTAGAAACCCAGAATTCTATATGTATCAAACTCCAAAAGACTGACGAACACCTCCTGTCAGAACTACCGGTAATTCTAGACAGCAGCACGGCAAATTCCATAACTTCTGATTGGCTAAACCAAACTTAGCGTTATTTATCAATATCAAAATCTAAGACCAAGGCCTATAATAACCTAGTTGGGTGAATGCCCTGAATTTTCCATTAACTTGATCATTTATTAAAGGCAATTCGACAATTCATTCTCATCAGGGTTCTGGACAGTCAACTTAAAACGTGTATAACTTTTGTTATACAAATCCAAATGGGGTGTTCTTTATCAATCTTGAAAGCTAATGAGATCACATACAAAATTTGTTATGGGCAAGACTTCTGAATCATCCTCTAACTAGGTCAAATTTTAACAATTACAGTATCTGCTAATTCTCGTCAGAATCTCGGGATAGCAGCAAAAATTTAATCATAACTTTTAAACCGTAACTCGGAATTGAGTGATCTTTACGTCCACTGAAAGCTAAGAACGAACCCCACATAACTCTAGGAGATGTAATCCTCTGATTCGGAATCTAACTACACGAAAACAGACATGCAATTAATTGACATAATTCTGAAATTAAACGCAGCAGTTCAATGATTATCTAATTGATGGCAATAACGAATCTAACTTGATTCAAAACAGCGAGGAGACGAATCGTTACCCTTGAAGACACTAATGAACTTGCTGAAAACCCCACAAGGATCTCCTCTTCCCTTTCGTCTCTCTCTCCTCCACCTTCTTTTGGCCGGCAGCAATGGAGGAAGCACCACAAAGGGGGAGGACAGCAATGGAGCGCAAAGGGAGGAGGTGCTGGACCAAGGCGTCAATGGAGAGAGAGAGTGGCAGCTCTAGGGGGGAAGGAGGGGCAAGGGGAGGGGCTCTAGGGTTTCAGCCGTCCTCCCCCCTTTCCCACTTGGCCGGCCTCCACATGGGCCTCCTGGGCTAAAGGCCCGAGGCCTAGGTTTTCCCTACTTTATTTCTGTGCAGTGAACACTTCAGAGGTCGTAACTTTCTCTCCTGAACTCGGAATAGAGTAATTTTTATCTTCAAATTTAGATAACTCATAGTACTTCAACTTTCTATTTGTGGAGTTTTTCTTAAAATGACGTCTTCATTATGAAATTTGCCTTGGAAGTTGACTCAGTTGCGGACCTTGGTTCTCTGTACAGCCTGCCTTGCGGGCCCCATATCTCAAACCTTAGAACTCCAAATTAGGTAAATGAGGACTCTAAATTATACTATGGAAAATGATCTACAACTTTTTAGTTATGAGGTTTTCCATTCGAAGTCGTTCCAGTCGCGAAAATTACGTTGCAAGATGATTACAGATTCTGTCCTGTTTCTGTGCAAGGCAAATAAGGAATCTCTCAATCTCCTTATATTCTTTCTCTGCACCTAAACGGGATATTACACCGTACGCACGTGTTCCCCTCCCGTGTTGCGCCTCTCAACTCCTCCTCCTCCTCCTCCTCCTCCCACTTCTGCTTGCTCTCATGGAGCGTGTCCCATCTCATATACGATTCTTTTTATCCGTCGCAACGCACAAGTATCTAACTAGGACATGATGATACAGTGAATCAATTCATTCATGGACATGTTATGGTTGGTTTACCTAAAAACATCATTGGTTCTGAGTTTTTACCGCAAATACATGCATGACTTAAGCTATTAGAACAGTTTGGTCTAACTTCAAATGTGTCTCTACAATTTTTCAATATAAATATGTGTTTTTTGCTTGCTTTGAACAACCGTTTGAAAAAAAAATTCAAACAAATTTTAAGCCATGGAATGCATATGGGGTATATGCAACATGGACATGTTTGTGGGGAGGGGAGCACCCGCCGAGGCCGGTGTCTCCTGCTCCACGTATGGGTCCTTGTGATCCATATTTCGTCGGCAGATCACTAAGGGTTAACCCCCATACGTGTGGCTCTTGATTAGCTCAATCCATTGGAAATATCTTGTAGGACTTAGCTGTGTCGGCATACCAAAGGAAGTGTGCTTAATAGCTTGGCAAAAAGGCGGACTGAAGTGTGGGTACATTGGTACACCCCTGCAGGGTTAAAATTATTCGAATAGCCTCGTCCTAGGTTATGGACATGCTTGGTAAGGTCGTGCAAGAACTAGACTACAACATTTAATTAAAACTTGATGGGTTGGTATGAATGTATATTCATACTATTGTTGTGGTGACTATTGGGTTAGTCACTTCTAGGTTGTGTTTATTGTTGTTATTATTATTGTATCGTTGTTATTTCAACAATTGCAAACAGTTTGTCAAATTGCTTTGAATCTATTACATTATTGCAAATGAAAACTTGCTTTATGCTAAAAGTAAGTCCAGAGCCCCCTCCACTTAAATAAAGCTTGCATATAGTTAATTATAGGTCTATTATCCTTACACGTCAGTCTTGCGAGTACATCTTTGTACTCAGTTGCTTTGCTTAATGTTTATGTTGCAGAGGAAGAAGGTGAGCCCCAAGGGCTTCCCTTTTGTGAGATGTGCTGCGGGTTTAACGACTAGCTTGGCGGCCCGGTTGGTTGCCTTGTGGGTAAAGGCACACTAATTGGCTTTTGTTTATCGCCATTTTATGGCACTTTTGCTTCCGCTGTTTACTCAGTTATTTGTATATCTTTTGGCCGATTGGCCTCTCTTTTGTAATAACTTTTATCTATTGTATGTCTTTTGTTAGACTTGTTGTATGGAATTGATGCATGATTTTGTAACAGGGTGTGTATACTGTATTTCTGGGAAGTATACATATCTCGAGGCTTGATTTATTTGATTTGTGATGCTAGGGTCAATGGAAGGCTAAGCATTACAAGTCGAATAAATCGGGGTCCTCACAGAGTATGACAATCTTTGGTAACAAAGAAATATTTGGGTGAGAAGAGTCTTTCACAGGTGGTTAATAAACCTAGGACTTCTTATTTTTGGTCGGGTCTTATGAAAATTAAAGATCAATTTTTTCGCTTTGGTTTATTGCAGGTTAAAAACAGAATGTAAATAGGTTTTGGAAAGATATTTGGTTAGGAGATTCTCCACTGCAAAGGCAATATCCACTGCTTTACAATGTGGTAAGGAGAAAGGATGATTTAGTGGCAAATGTTTTGAGATCGATTCCCTTCAATATTTCTTTTCGAAGATCTCTTATTGGGACTAAATTACATGCTTGGACTGAGTTACTGTTGAAAATTTCTAATGTACAATTAAGCTTTCAAAAGGATGTTTTCATATAGCATTTGAATAAGTCTGGGCTTTTTTCGGTTCAATCTTTATATGCGGCACTTATAGGCAACGTTCAAGCCCCCATTAGGAATTTGTTCTGGCGTATTAAAATTCTATTAAAAGTGAAGATATTCCTATGGTATATCAAAAGAGAAATTGTGTTAACTAAAGATAACCTACTTCAAAGAAATTGAAGGAGAAGTACAAAGTGTTGTTTCTGTATTAAAGAGAAAACAATTCAGCATCTTTTCTTTGATTGCCCCTTTGCACGTCTTGCATGGTGGGTTGTTCAATGTGCGTTCAATTTAGCTCGTTCAATTTAGCTCCTCCTGTGAGTATAGCAAACATGTTTGAGAATTTGTTAGCTGGTATTCCAAAAATTCCAAAGTCACAACTCCTGGTGGGAGCTAGTGCCTTATGTTGGTCTATTTGGTTATGTCAGAATGATGTTGTTTTTGACAAAAAAGATTATAACTAATCCTTTGCAGGTTATCTTATTGAGTGGGTACTGACTGAATACTTTGGCAAACCTGCAGAAATCATACCAGAAAGAGTCCATGTTGGAGGGAAGCCAAAGGTTGAAGTTTGTGGCGAAGCAAATCCTCAATTTTCATTGGTGGAGATTTAGTCACAGGATTTGCAATGATTGAGTTTAAGTTTCAATCATATTTTGATTATAAGGCTGCAAGCCATTTTTTACATCTTATTTTGTTTGATACTTTAGACTTTTAAATAAAATAGGCTATAAACATCTGTGATACAGAGATCGAAGGAGATTTTTCTCATATATTATCCTAAAAAAAAACTGCACCAATTCCCCCATGACCGAACCTAGTTATTTCTCGTTTCTTTTTGTCTAACACTTCCCTTTGGTGTGCCATCTGGAATAGCACACAAGTACTCACTGTGTCACCACTTCCCATGCCGTCCTCTCTCACATCTCACACAGCACTAACAAGTATTTCTCCCGCTAGAAAAAATTAACACCGTTTGTTGGCCATTGTGCCTAGCCTCATATTAAATATCAAGTTAGCTATTACAAATAAGAAATTTTTATATCTAGGTAACTTTTTAAAGCTAGCGGGAGGCGGAGTTGTTGGGACAGCAAGAGCGCCGCCATCCGCGGGTTTGGAGCCGGGCGGCGGTAGTGGGCGGTCAGAGCATCTATAATAGTTTGTTACTAAAAGAAGAAAGAGTACTCAATCTAATAAAAAGAAACAAGTCTTCCAATAAATTGTTTCTTGAGCTTGTGTCTAAGACTTTAATTGCTACAAGTGTGCATGATTCTTGATCATCAATAATGAAGTACAACTTTGTGGCTCACATGTTTTAGCTCATTTATCATATCAATAATAAAGTCGGACTACACAAATGATCGGGTAGATATTTTACTTTAAGACAGTGAGACCCACAAAATGCGTTTTTAGGTAACAAATAAGTCTCCAATAGACTATTTGGTTGTTTCTTGTGTCTTGGTATTAACAATTTGATAGTTTCTTCATCTAGAAATAACCTCACATTCTCTCCTCCACACCACATAAATGCTGATGTGACAACCTTTTAGTAACAGCTGACGTAAACTGTTGTAGATGCTCTCAGCGACGATGTCGAGCGGCGAGCACGTACTGGGAGCTGGAGCTGGACTTATTTTTTAAAGGCTACTGGGAGCTAGCTAGACCCATGTGAAGGAACAAGAGAAAAGAACTTTGGGTTGTGGCAAGACATGATCAAAAACAGGATTGGGTACTTGTATCTGATCTCATCTTGGCCTCAGAACTAAAATCTTCGTATATAAAAGACTTGCAAATCACTTCAAATCCTATAATACTAAACAATTGATCCCCATTAATTGTACTTATTGCTAATTCTCTCCTCTCTAGTGCATCCATATCATCCCTATTAGTTTCAACCTTGGATGAGCATTGAGTGGCCCACATGGTTGTTTGATGCTGATATTTCATTTAGCTACGCACAGCAAGTAAGGTCAGCCCAAAAGGCCACCAGCCCAATAAGCCCAGTTCATCTTGCAGCTACCACATTGTCTTTTTCCTTGCTACACAAATTTTGGTCCTATAGATTGCTAAAAATTCCTGCATTATCTATGACTAGACAATATTCTCATAGGCTAGGATTTTGGATCATCCAAACAAGCCCTAAAAGAAATAGTTACATATGTACGCTTGGCTGCATTTTCACTACAGTTATACACTTTCAATGAATAAACCTATTTTGCAATTACTTCCCCATTTCAAGTATGTTTTCAAGCTATGATGTGTATAGTCGACTTTATTCGAAAGTATAAATCTTAGATGGAAATTATATTTATTAATTTGTCCCATTTTTCAATTACATATTTATTTATCTTCAATTGTTGACATTTATGAGTAACCATTGTACTAACTACCTCTCTTAATTATGCTAAGAATATTCATAGCAAAGACATTGGACATGTACAATGCAGGATGCTTTTATATAGGCACTTAGAAAGAGAATATAGCCAAATCATCAAGCATCTATGTAAAAGTCATCTCCTCTAATACGAGCATATCTTAGTAGATGTTTAGGATATTATACTATCTATTTTAGAGGTAGTTATATGCATAAGCATATGTTAAGCACACCGGCCTACTCAAACATCGATGCTACAAAATTAACACCTTATTTGTCCTTTCTGGCGAGAAAAAACAATATTCTTTTGCTAAGTACATACCTCCATTGTATGTGCCCTTAAGAGTCATTTCCCATGCCATTCTCATGATCCTGTAACTTTTTTTTATGTCTTCATGTCTAGCCAAAATACTCGTTATAAATTGAAACATAGGGCTTCTTTCAAAAATAATTTAAAGGTTGACGTCATAAATATGATTTGCCGAAAATGGAAAGTTCATAATTGGCTGTGGAGCGTAAAGAATAGAGTTTTTCAGTGCAAACTAACGGTGCATATCTCTAGCGAGCTTGATAGACTGTGCATTAAAGGTTGAAAACGGATAGTGAACCCCATACAAATGTAGGAATTCGCTTGAAAACCAGAGTGGCAATGCTAAAGCAAAACAAAAGAGAACTTATTTGTGGGAGCATCTCAATATTTCAATTATTTCTGTTATTAGGGTTCTTGCCAGACGGGATGTTTCAATATTTCAGTTTGAGATCGAACTCGAGCAAGCTTTTCTTAGAACCCTAATTAATCATTAGACCCATTTAAAATGACTGCAAGTTTACTAGATATATGCACTAATGATTATATATATTCTTTTTTTTCAACAAAGTAGGTGTAGTCTCCGAAGTTTAAAGTTAAAGATGGTTTAAAATATAAAAAAGGAAAGACAGACTCTGCTCTAAACAAGAAAAGAACAAACGACACTATCTGCAACTGCAAGCAAGGAACCATGCTTTGGAAAAAGGAAAGCAACGTGGGGCAATGCCAAAAGCTTGTACCATTACCATTGCACCCATCTACCAAAACGTATCGCTGCTCGGTCTTGCAGTACCTTCTGTTCCCGAGCTTTGCCACCAGCAATGACCTAGCGAAATTTTCTTTCATTTTGAGCAACATGATCAAGTGATATATCTGCATCTGGGACTGGATTTCTTGGAGAGGACTTCTCTTTTCTCATCAAGTCTTTGTTTCGTTCCTCCTCGGCTTGATTCGCCTCGCGGCTCTAGAGGTACTACAATTGCATCATGTACATAGAAATGGGCCTGTTGATTTGCCTCGTGGCTCTAGAGGTACTGCAATTGCATCATGTACATAGACATATATAAGCTTTTTTGTTTAAGCAGTGTCGGACCAGGAATTAAGCATCTCACCTTTCTAGGAAGTGGAGAAATCTTAATCTGCAGCCGATGGGTTAGATATGTTTGTCATGCTGTTTTCTTTGCTGCTGATACTAGTATCCCGCGGAGTTGTTCAAAATGACTGCTAGACCACCGGAGAGCCGCGACCTGGTTGGTACCTCTTTCTCCTTACTGACCTCATGCGGAGCAGAGTTATTGGTTTATATTAGTGTGCTTGAAACTTTCTTTGTGCTTCATTTGCATCCGTTGTCTTAATCATATGATTACAATTCGCCGGCAGCGCTGCTGGGATGTGGCGTAGGCAGTAGCTCTGTCGGACCCGGATTTTCTAATCCGAATCCTCTGTGAAAACACCGTGCTATTCCCTGGATCAGTAGATAGCACTCACAGACATTGCTGAATCATTCATACATGGCGTGAACTAAAGTATCATTATTACAATCAACAGAGTGACATAGACCACGTCGGGTCGAGTTTTACAACAGGGGCCGATCAGGCCAAATTGATTACAATACAGAACACCGAATACGATAGCGGAAGCAAAAGGGTAGAGCTCATCTCTTCACAGCAAGCGATCGGGCAACTCAGGTACGATCGATATTATCCAAGGATCCGGATAATATCGGTTGTACGCAAGTACCAACGAAGTCAACTTAGATGCGCCGAGGCCTAGACTACGATCCTAGACTATTCTTCATCGCTTCCTTGCCCATCAACTCGGTTCCTCGTAGTAAGCATAGTCTCCTCCATCGCGTCATCCGAAGGGTTTGGGGGAGAGCGAGGATGAGCACAACTACCGTGCTCGCGAGCCAATACACAATGCAATGATATACATGCAAGGCTTACAAGGATGGCTCGGTTCTTTTATTTGCGAAAGCAATACTTTTAAATATCATTAGTACAAATTTCCTAGCACCTAGCATTTTTAACAAATTTCATTTTAGTTAAAGAGAGTACTTGTGCAATATTTGTATCAGCAGAGGTTACCTCCACCTTCATGCTTATTTTGATTGTGGTTACATCCACCACTAAACAACACTGGGTACAAAGACCCAGGAATAACCAATCTCAGGGCTAGGTGAGCCCGCCACAATTTTCATACCACCCAACAAGGTTTTTGAAATAGAACTAACTCAAGTTAAGTTCCCATGTCCGCCTTTGACCGTAGGCACGGCTGTTTAAACAGTTTGTAACTCACAGAGATTGTACACTTTACCCACAAGAGACAATTAACTCGTTGCCCTACACGATTCCGTAGTCGTAGTCGAGAGGTTGTCACAATAACTTTCTAAATATCTCGCCTTCCTCGTCTCACCCATATGGGGTTATGCCCATACGTTGCGCGGATGTCCACCTCTCGATCGGCGAGCGTGGCTACACCTCAGCGACTCGCAAACTTCACCCTTGACTCGGTGTCCCATCCAAGCCCGACATACCCGAGCTTGTGCCCCTTTAACCCTCCAGTGAGATGATTTTCAGGATTTGATAAATGTACTAAGCCAAGTCGCAGTTTGTTGCAGACTTGTGGTTGTACTTGTTATACACAGGAGGTCGTGACAAGATTAAGTCCTTAGGGTTGTCTGGGCGGCTCAACCACAATCCCGCCATTCTCGTGCTACATCCGCACCCACCATCTTACCATCCGCCCAGACGGGGTATTAGCAGTTTAGGGTTTTTGAGATGTAAAATACAACAATTCAACCATCTCAGTCATTTACCCGCAATGACTGCCCAAATCATTTTATGTTTGAAATGATGATGATTGGGACAGTTGTAATGTCCCGGTACTTAAGCAAGGCTAGCATGTCGCTTAAGTACAACCTATAGCTAGTATTACCATATAATTACTAGGGTGACAATGGTTAAGGGATTCAAGTTGTCAAGGATGGCATAATAATTAATTATTCAACAAATGGGTAATTAACTACCTTAAGCTTTAACATACATTTGTTTAAAGAAATAAAGCATGCAATTTGCTATTTTAAAAGAATATAATTTGCATAAAATGTAGGCTCAATATGATCAAAGTATTGACTCGCCTTGGTTGTAGGGAGAGAGTCCGAGTAGTCTTGTCCTTGATCGACGTGGAGGTCTCCTGTCTCCAAATCTACGCAAGCAGGTACAGGCAAAATAAACATGTGCAACGAGAGCAATTAAATACACAAGAGTACACAAATGAACTCCAAATTGAACAAGACCTATGCCATTAGCAAGATCTTGATTTTAGAAATTTTAGAAATTTATTTTACAATTTTGGAGTTGAAAAGAGGGAGTTATTAATTTTGAAGTCTCACTTTTAAAATAAAAATAGAAAAGGAAATTGAAAATCACAAAAAAAGAAAACCGAAACGCCCGTGACCATTTTCGCCCAGACCACTGCGTCGGGCCGAATCCGGGCGCTGCGCCACTGCGCGAGGAGCGCGGCCAGTGTGCGCGCGCCCAGCGGGCGGAAGAAAAGGAGGAACGGGGCGCGACTCGGGCGTAAGAGGGGAGGGAACGGCGGCGGCGCGCTGGGAAAAAGAGGCGCGGCGAGGGGAAGATGGAGGGGTGGCGCGCGAGAAGAAGGGGCCCGGGAGGCGGCGGCGCGCCGGGGGAGAAGGAGCTCGGGCGCGGCGGCGGGAGCTCACCACGACGACGCGGCGGCGGCGACGAGGTAAGCCTCGTGGCTTTTCCTCTCTTCTTCCTCGGTTTCTTTGCTTGGGGTGAAGGGGGACGAGGGAAAGGCACCGAGGCTAGGGCTTTAAAGCCGCGAGGAGCTCGGGAAGGGGGTCGGGTGGCGAAGGACGGCGGCGCGCGGGTGATGATGATGGCGAGGAGGCGTGCGGGAGGCACCGGTTGGCGAGGACGGCGAGGACGACCCGACGGACGACGCGAAGGGGGCCCGGCAGGGGTTGACGGAGGAGAATCGAAGGGCCCCGCGAGGGTTGACCTCGTGGGGAGAAACGGTATCACAAATCCTACCCACCTTAAACGGAATCTCGACCTCAAGATTCGAGCCGCCCGAGAACGTGGACGGAAATCCGGCAAGTTGATCTTCGCTCCCGGTGGCTTCTTTGGTGAATGATGGCTCCACCGACCTTGCAAAGGCGGATGACTTGACGTCTTGTACGCTTCGATGACATCGAGGATCTTGATCGGAGTGCTCGGATAAGTCAAATCCTTATCAAGTGTGATGGCTTGACGGAGTCCGCTCTTCGTACTCGAGACATTTCTTTAGTTGAGAGACGTGGAACACGTTGTGGACGCGTCGACAAACTTTCGGTAGCTCTAGCCGATAGGCAACTTCTCCACGCTTAGCGGTGATTGGGAACGGCCTATGTGTCTTGGTGCGAGCTTGCCTTTAACTCGAATCTTGGGTTCCACGAAGTGGCGATACCTTGAGATACAAGATCTCCAACTTCAAGGTTAAGTCTCTTCGACGGTTGTCGCGATAACTCTTCGTCTAGATCGAGTCGCTTGAAGGCGATCTCGATTAGTCGAACTTTCTCTTCAAACTTGCTTGAGAGTATCCGGTCCAAAGACATATCCTTCACTGATTCGACCAATGCAACGGGTTCGCATTTTCTCCGTGAGCGCTCAAACGGGGACATTTCGACTTGATCGATAACTATTATTGTATGCAAACTCGGCATACGGTGAGACATTTTTCCGATCTACGGTAAACTCAAAGCACAAGCTCAAGCATGTCTTCTAGGATTTGATTTGTTCTTTCCGTCTGACCATCGGTCTGCGGATGATAGGCTGTGCTGAAGGTAAGGTGTGTTCCAAGGGCATCATGCAAACTAGCCCAGAAGTGCGAGGTAAATTGAGAACCTCGATCGGAGACTATTTTCTTGGGTACTCCATGTAAACACACGATACGAGCCATGTATAACTCGGCTAACTTGTCTCCCTTGTAAGTTGTCTTCACAGGGATGAAGTGGGCGACTTTAGTCAATCTATCGACTATAACCCATACTGAGTCACATCCGGACTTAGTTCGAGGTAGGCCGGTAATGAAATCCATTCCGATTTCTTCCCATTTCCACCGAGGATCTGTGGGGTTGTAGCAATCCGGCTGGTCTTTGATGTTCACCTTGATTCGACATACATCACAACAAGCTACATACTCGCGATATCTCTTTTCATTCGTGGCCACCAATACAAAATCTTCATGTCTTGGTACATCTTGGTGCCGCTGGGTGCAGGTGTAAGCGAATCGTGAGCTTCCTTTAGAATCGATCTTTGAGTTCCTTCGGTGGGGAACAAAGAGACGTTTCCCATACCATAGGACTCCTTGCTGATCTTCGATCATTTTAGGGGCTTTTCCTGTTATCATGAGGTGCTTGAATCTCTGGACTCCAGGATGTCCTTCTTGAGCGGCCTTGATCTGCTCTTCTAGAGTTGGGTGGGCCTCTACAGTGGCTAGGGTGCCTCGCTCTATTAAACGAAGGTTGAGTGCCTCAAATTCCTTGTAGAGTTCAGGTTGATGCTCTTGCATCATGATATTACTGCAGTAGGATTTACGGCTTAATGCATCAGCAACTACATTAGCCTTTCCAGGATGATAATGGACATCCAAGTTATAATCCTTTATTAATTCTAACCATCTTCTTTGTCGGAGGTTGAGGTCTGATTGGGTGAAAATGTACTTGAGACTCTTGTGGTCTGTGTAGATATTACAATGATTTCCAATCAAATAGTGTCGCCAAATTTTTAGGGCGTGCACTACTGCTGCTAACTCCAAATCATGGGTTGGATAATTGTCTTCGTGAGGACGGAGTTGTCTGGATGCATAAGCTACAACTTTTCCTCCTTGCATGAGTACGCAACCAAGACCTTGGCGCGATGCATCACAATAGACTTCGAAGTCTTGATGTATATCCGCAGATTAATATCGCGTGGTTAACTTCTTCTTCAATTCTGAAAACTCTTTTCACAAGCTTCATTCAATCATACTTCTTTTCCTTTTAAGCGATGGGTCATTGGTTTGGAAAGCTTAGAGAATCCTTCAATGAAGCGTCAGTAGTATCCGCCAAACCGAGAAAACTACGCACTTCGTCACCGATGTGGGTTGTTTCCATTCCATTACAATGCTACTTTGGATGGATCAATCGCGATTCCTCCAAATGGATACAATGTGTCCGAGGAAACCGATTTCATGAAGCCAAAATTCACATTTCTTGTACTTGGCATAAAGATGATTCTCTTTAAGCTTTTCTAAGACCAATTGCAAGTGTTCGAATGTTCTTCATCGGTCTTTGAATAGATCAAGATGTCGTCTATGAACACGACAACAAACTTGTCTAAGTATTCCATGAATACTTTGTTCATGAGGTTCATGAAGTAGGTCGGGCGCGTTGGTCAAGCCAAACGGCATGACGTTGAACTCATACAGCCATACAGGGTGGTAAAAGCCGTCTTAGGAATATCCTCATTCCGATCTTAAGTCGATGGTATCCCGACCTCGTGTCTATCTTGGAGAAAAGCGATGCTCTGTCAATTGATCGAACAGGTCATCGATGCGAGGTAGGGGATACTTGTTCTTGATGGTCACATCATTGAGTGCTCTGTAGTCCACACATAATCTGGCGGTGCCATCTTTCTTCTTCACAAAGAGAACTGGCGAACCCCAGGGAGAAGAACTAGGTCTAATGAAACCTTTTTCTTGCAAGTCTTCAATTTGTGTCTTAAGTTCTTCAAGTTCGTCAGCGGCCATTCTGTATGGTCTCTTAGCAATTGGGGCTGTCCCTGGCTTCAAGTTGATGACAAACTCAACATCTCTGTCTGGTGGCATGCCTGGTAATTCTTCTGGGAAGACATCGGGTAAGCTTGAACTACAGCGTTGTCTCTAGGGACAACTCTCCAAGGTGGTGGATTGTTCTATTCAAAGGAGAGGAACGATCCACACTAACTCGAATGTGGTCTCTGGTTCTTGGTGAGCACCACTTTTCTGTTGGCACAATCTATCAATCCTTGATATTTGGCCAACCAATCCATCCCTAGGATGATATCCAGCGCTTGAGATTCTAGCACCGAAGGTTTGCTAGGAACGGAATGTTCCATAGCAATTTCTACAGGACTGGTGAGGTAGCACAAAGGGTCCCCGGGTGAGCTAAGTACCACGGGTTTCTTTAACTTATAGGTTGGCAACTTAAGCCTTTCACAAACTTTCTTGAAATAAAAGAGTGCGAAGCTCGAATCAAACAAAACTCGAGCTGCATCGAATTAACAGGAACGCATCCATTAGTACTCTGAGGCACCTTGAGCTTCCTCGGCCGTGACGTGGTTCACACGCCATGGCTTTGCGTTGGTGTAGACCTTGATGCCGTGGAAGTCCGGTGACTCTTGCTTGGGGTGAGGTCCCGCCTTGAACCGGCGTTACTCCGTGTTGAGTCTTGCTGGAGCATTCGACGGTAGGACAACGATTGGCAAGTGTCATCTTTCTCCACAAGCGAAGCGATGGAGGTTTGCTGCTTGGGTTGATCGCACGTTGGTTGCGGCGGGCGAGAGCACCGAATCCACTTCCTTGGGGACGCGGGTGGAAACTTGAGTTTTCCGAGAGGAGGCTGCAGATGATCCAAAGATGAGCTGCCTTGGAATGTAGGCTTCGGGAAAGCTACCTTGTGGCCTCTGAAATGACATCTTCCTTTTGCGCTAATCTCCGATCTTCTTCTCATTTTCACAAATGAGGGCTTTATTAACTAATCGCTGAAGCTAGAGTAATCATGGAGGATAAGCTGTCCTCTCATGTCTTCACGCATTCCTTCCACAAAGCGGTCGATTTTCTCTTCTTCATCACTACATCATTGGGGCGAGCGAGCAAGTCTGGTTAAACTTGGTTAGATACTCATTTATCGACATCCGACCGCTTGAGAGCTCGAATTCGTTCTTCTTCAATCTCATTGTTCCACCGCACGGTTGGCCCTGAAGCGCTTTGAATTCCTCCCATGGAATCACGCCATGCGGGTTCAATTTCGCTTGTTGTATTTCCGCAACTTCTTCTATTGCGCGCAGAGGCAATGGATCTTGTGGGGCTCCAATCGTAGATGCTACGACTTCGCTATTCTGCTTCTTCTTCCTCTAGATTCTCATTACCTCGGCGGCGAGGTAATTCTCCCACCTGTGCACAATGGCGCTTTTCACCGGTGATGGGTGGCGAAATCCACCTTGTCTTCATTTGAGCAGCGGGCAAGACGGAGTTTCTTCTCAGTGTCCCTGAGCCGGCTTCAGGCTTCTAGCGGTTCATTGGCCGCAGCAAAGGTGAGAGGTCTTGTCCTGAGAAAATCTGGCAGCTTGGAGTTGCGACTGGCTGGTCCAGTTTGTTGATTGCTTAGTAATGCCTGAAGAATCTGAGTCTGCTGAAACATGACTTGAGTCATTGTCGGGTTTGCTGGTGGTGGAGGAGGCAGTTCCTGTCCTCGGCCTTGGCCACGACCACGGCCACGACCTCTTCCTCTACTGCGCGAAGGCTCCACTGGATCGGGCGGCTCTTCTTGGCGGCATCCTCAAGAAACTCAAGCTTAGAACTAGAGGGAGTATATGAGGGTTCACTAGCCCTCTAAGGCACACACAGACAAGAACAAAACCAACAAATGTAACAAGCAAGTACAATACAAAGCCTAGAGCGGCTACACTATATTAAGAGGTTAAGTGTTACATGACTCTCGAACAAAGCTTATAGGCTAAGCTAAGTCATGACACGTAATACAAACACATCGTCTACAAAAGAAAAGCAACAAAAGTGCTTGCAACCCAAAGATCGCCGCCAAAAGCATCGCTAGCTAACCTAAACTAATCGACAATGCTCACGGGATGACCATAGGCGCATACTGATTGCGGGGGAGCGAACGAACGGCTCGATCAAGCTCGCGAACGGAGCGGAACGTGAACGGCCGAGGTGGCGCCCACGATCGACTCGTCAAACCCGGCGGTGGATGGGCTGCGCCCACGGCCGACTCTCCTAGGTGACGCCGGACGGCGCGCGCACCTTCTTGCGTGGCCGTGAGTCGGAGACGGGTCCTTCGACGGGAACGCCGGCTCGGCATCGGGAGGACGGGGCGACGATAGGTGCAACCGGGCCGGGCAGGACCGAGGCGGCTCGAGGCGTGCCAACTCGCAAGAGCGCGCGTCCTCTCTCGCACCGCAGCGTCCTCTCTCAGATCGCAGTGGAGTGAGCTTCATCACTCGACCATGTTGTTCGGGGTGTCTGAGTGGGCATAGCTGCCGGTGAGGAGTGTCCGTCGCCGATCTCATCCATGGCGCGGTGATGGTGGCTATCATCGCCGCGTAGTCGGACTCGCCGCGCTCAAGCGGGTCGTCTCTCGTGTCGAAATCGCTGGGGACACGCCTCATCCGGGAGGTACGGGTAGAAGCGTATGGGTGACCTCAAGAAGAGATCCTCGTACTTCCAACACAAGCGGGTGGAAGCGACGCGCGCGGCGCCCCGAATGGCGCATGGCGGCCACGCCGGGTGCCTCGGCTCAAGAGGTAGGAAGTGAACTCGCCAACCCCGCGGAGAGGTACACCTCCATCGCCCAGACTCGCGGGTCTCGATCTCGCCATCCTACCCCGAACGTAGGGGCCGACGGGAAAACCAAGGTACAAAGATCACCGGTGGCGAAGTATGTCCGCTGAAGCCTCCTCGTTCTCTCCGTGAACGAGGAGGTCCCACGCCATCCGACGACGGTAGCCATCTACAAATTTTGAAAACAAGAGGAGGTCAAGACAGGTAAAACTCAAGTGAAATAAAGATAAGTACAGACTAGGAGTGAAGAGTAGAAGCAATAAATACTCTATATTTTTAGCAAAGCTTTTTCTTAGTTTTGAAATAAGATCCAAGTCCTTAAGGCAACGACCAATCTAACTAAGACTCTACGATCAGATGCTCGATATCACTCTGCCGGACCGGATTTTCTAATCCGAATCCTCTGAAAACGCCGTGCTATTCCTGGATCAAGATAGCACTCACAGCATTCATTGAATCATTCATACATGGCGTGAACTAAAGTATCATTATTACAATCAACAGAGTGACATAGACCACGTCGGGTCGAGTTTACAACAAATGATCAAAGCCAAATTGATTACAATACGTAACACCGAATACGATAGCGAAGCGTATGGTAGAGCTCATCTCTTCACAGTAAGCGATCGGGCAACTCAGGTATGATCGATATTATCCAAGGATCCGATAATATCGGTTGTACAAAGTACCAACGAGTCAACTTAGATGCGCCGAGGCCTAGACTACGATCCTAGACTATTCTTCATCGCTTCCTTGCCCATCAACTTCGGTTCCTCGTAGTAAGCATAGTCTCCTCCATCGGCTCATCCAAGGGTTTGGGGAGAGCGAGGATGAGCACAACTACCGTGCTCGCGAGCCAATACACAATGCAATGATATACATGCCAAAGCTTACAAGGATGGCTCGGTTCTTTATTTGCATAAAGCAATACTTTTAAATATCATTAGTACAAATTTCCTAGCACCTAGCATTTTTAACAAATTTCATTTTAGTTAAAGAGAGTACTTGTGCAATATTTGTATCACAGAGGTTACCTCCACCTTCATGCTTATTTTGATTGTGGTTACATCCACCACTAAACAACACCGGGTACAAAGACCCAGAATAACCAATCTCGTGGCTAGGTGAGCCCGCCACAATTTTCATACCACCCAACAAGGTTTTTGAAATAGAACTAACTCAAGTTAAGTTCTCATGTCCGCTTTGACCGTAGGCACTACTGCTTTAAACAGCTTTGTAACTCGCAGAGATTGTACACTTTACCCACAAGAGACAATTAACTCGTCTCTACACGATTCCGTAGTCGTAGTCGAGAGGTTGTCACAATAACTTTTCTAAATATCTCGCCTTCCTCGTCTCACCCATATGGGGTTATGCCCATACGCTGCGCGGATGTCCACTCGCCGATCGGCGAGCGTGGCTACACCTCGATCGCAAACTTCACCCTTGACTCGGTGTCCCATGCAAGCCCGACATACCAGCAGCTTGTGCCCCTTTAACCCTCCAGTGAGATGATTTTCGTGGATTTGATAAATGTACTAAGCCAAGTCGTAGTTTGTTGCAGACTTGTGGTTGTACTTGTTATACATGGAGGTCGTGACAAGATTAAGTCCTTAGGGTTGTCCAGGCGGCTCAACCACAATCCCGCCATTCTCGTGCTACATCCGCACCCACCATCTTACCATCCGCCTGCACGGGGTATTAGCAATTTAGGGTTTTGAGATGTAAAATACAACAATTCAACCATCTCACCATTTACCCGCAATGATCGCCAAATCATTTTATGTTTGAAATGATGATGATTGGGACAGTTGTAATGTCCCGGTACTTAAGCAAGGCTAGCATGTCGCTTAAGTACAACCTATAGCTAGTATTACCATATAATTACTAGGGTGACAATGGTTAAGGGATTCAAGTTGTCAAGGATGGCATAATAATTAATTATTCAACAAATGGGTAATTAACTACCTTAAGCTTTAACATACATTTGTTTAAAGAAATAAAGCATGCAATTTGCTATTTTAAAAGAATATAATTTGCATAAAATGTAGGCTCAATATGATCAAAGTATTGACTCGCTTGGTTGTAGGGGAGAGAGTCCGAGTAGTCTTGTCCTTGATCGACGTGGAGGTCTCCTGCTCTCCAAATCTACGCAGGCGAGGTACCAGGCAAAATAAACGATGAAGCAACGAGCAATTAAATACACAAGAGTACACAAATGAACTCCAAATTGAACAAGACCTATGCCATTAGCAAGATCTTGATTTTAGAAATTTTTAGAAATTTATTTTACAATTTTTGGAGTTGAAAAGAGGATTTATTAATTTTTGAAGTCTCACTTTTAAAATAAAAATAGAAAAGGAAATTGAAAATCACAAAAAAAAAGAAAACCGAAAACGCCCGTGACCATTTTCGCCCAAATTTACACTGCATCGGGTCGAATCCGCTGCTGCCCAGCGCGCCCACGCGCTGGCGCTGGAGCGCCATGCCCAAAGCGCGCGCGCGCCCAGCAAGCGGAAGAAAAGGAGGAAGGGGCGGGCGACTCGTAAGAGGAGGGGAGCGGGCGGCGCGGCGTGGCTACTGGGGAAAAAGAGGCGCGCGGAGGAAGATGGAGGGTGGCGCGCGTGGGAGAAGAAGGGGGCCCAGGAGGAAGCAGCGGCGCGGCCGAAGGGGGAGAAGGGAGCTCGGGCGCGGCGGCGCGGGAGCTCACCACGACGACGGCGGCGGCGACGAGGTAAGCCTCGTGGCTTTTTCCTCTCTTCTTCCTCGGTTTCTTTGCTTGGGGGTGAAGGGGGGGACGAGGGGGAAAGGCACCGAGGCTAGGGCTTTTAAAGCCGGCGGAGGAGCTCGGGAAGGGGGTCCGCGATGGCGACGCGCATGGCGGCGGGGTGATGATGATGGCGAGGAGGCGTGCGGGAGGCACTGGTTGGCGAGGACGGCGAGGACGGCCGCGACGGGACGACGCGAAGGGGGGCCCGGGCAGGGGGGGTTGACGGGAGGAGAATCGAAGGGGGCCCCGGCGAGGGTTGACCTCAGGGGGGAGAAACGGGGTATCACAAGCTCTTAGAGAAGGGAATATAGCCTATTACTCGTAGGATTTGTCTAAATATATTGAACTAGCTGAATTTCCCATGCAAGGCAAGATACTACAATACAAGTGCTTATAGATTGCTTGCGTGAGTAGTTACCATGATTTTAGATTGCTTGCATTTGAACCAGTCCTATAACGTAGAGAAAAAAGATAGCAAATATAGGGGATATGGTTTCTTCTAGAACCTTTGGACTCTTAAGTGCCTAACTACCATAGGTTGGAGCACCTCCAAATCTCCAATACTTACTCCCTCTGTTTCACAACATTTGTCCAAGCCCATTATGTGCACAGACGAAGGAAGCACTATCTACGAAAAAATTAGTGATAAATGATCACATATACCGTATTAAATGATATACTACTACCACTTAACATCTTTCAAACCATTTAAGTAGGGGGTAGAGAGTGAAAATATTACAATAACTACACTCTTGATTTCCTCAATGAACAAATATTTTAAAATAGACACTCTGAAGCCATGACCAAACATAGTAAAACGGATGGAGTAGTAGATTCAAGTCGTGCTTGGGCGGGGAGTGCCACATTAATTAGCTAAAGCTACCACCCAAAATCCTCATTTCCAATTGATTATAGCTTTAGGATGGTTCTGAAAAATCTGAAGCAAAGCTGCACCCCACTCCGATGCATAGTACTTAATGATGGATCTATAAAAATCTGAAGCAAAGCTACGATAGCTTTCTCTCTAATGAGCTCGGATAGGATTTTCTCTAGGTTGGATCTACACAAATTAGTTGAATCTACCCTAGCCTTATTTGAAGCTACCATCCATGCTGACATGATATTATGCTAAGGAAAAGTGAACCGAAATATCTGGAGTGCCTGGCAATACAATTGCAACATCCATGAATTGGAATGACACAACCCTAAATGTGTGGAGGAACAAGTTTGGAGTTTCCTATTGCCTGCTGCCCAGAAAAAGGCTATTACCACGTGGTTCTCCGTCAGTTACTTCTTTCAGATTCAAAATTGATATTTGAATTTGGCAAGTTCAACCGGCCGGTTGAAAACCAGTTACTGGTAGGAACCGTCAAGAAACTCTACCTGCCAAGGGCCAGGATTTTCTACCAAAACAGTTATTGGAACCTTGGCCACGACTTGCTATGGTGTGTAGAATATTGCTAATTAGCATATGGAACTTGTGCATGGCATCACCTCCGATTGGCGTGACTTGCAATATGTTTGGAGTTATATGTACAAATGTTAATTGGAATCTAACAAATTTGGGAATTTGACTTAGTAATCATGACCTAAAACTTTACTATCGGAATATGTACAAATTTAGAAGCAAAATGGTAAAACGTAAAATTTAATTTTAGAAATTTAAGATTTCGTTTTTTTTATTTCTAAACTTTGTATATTGACGTGTTTTGTTGGGAATCCATATATACCATGAAGGAAAAAAAAAGTTTGGTCTGTTCAAACTATTATAACGTGATGGACCTTTAACATTTTTTTTTATCAAAGTACGGTTAGGATTCTTAAATGTTTTGAACATAATAAAATTAAAATATAGCCGGTGCATCCCATGCATGGGTTGATGTATAAGGCGGGAACACTTTCAAATCCCGCTAAGCTCGATCTTGAAAGTCAAATGAACAAAATCTATTGTGGTAAGCTCTCAATGCTCACGCACTTGTGCAGTTTTAGGGTGCGTTTGGTTGGTGGGATGTGGTTGAATGGTATGGATGGGATCATTCTGGATGAGATCATTCAAGCTGTCTGTTTGGTTAGTGGGATGAGAAGGTATGAGATTGTGTTTGGTTAGTTGTACGAGATGATACCTATTTTCTCTTTCCTACTTCCCACTTCGACCGAACACGTGATGCTTTCTTCTCCTTGCTTTCTTCTTCTCTCCCTCCCTAAATCCATTACTCCTCCTGAGCTTCTTCGGTTGGAGTCCCTTCGGGCGTCGCCTCCAGCCGATCCCACCTGTGCTGCCTCCACCGCCGCCGTTGCGCCTTCTCCCGCGCGCCTCCGGCCTCTCCTCGCCCGACCGCTCCTCCCCGTGGCTTGCTCCTCCCTCGGCGCCGCCCCGACTTGGCCGCCTACCTGCGCGGTGCCTCCCCACACCATCGCCGCCCCCTCGGCCCGGCTCGGGCTCACCCCTAGCTTCCCACCAATGCTGCCTCCGGCCGGTCTGACCAGCGCCGCCTCCACCGCTGCCACCTGCCGCTGCCGCCACTGTTGCGCCTTCTCCTGCGCGCCTCTGGCTTCTCCCCGCGGCTTGCTCCTCCCTCAGCACCGCCCCGACCACCTCCCCGCGCCATGGCCGCCCCCTCGGCCCGGCTCCGGCTGCCACACCTTCGTGCCTCTTGGCCTGCCCGTGTTTTGCCCCTGCAGCTCGGCCCGCAACGTAGCTCGCCAGGGAAGGAGGCCGGGGTAGTAGCACGCTTGGATGAGGCGGAAGGTGAACGGCATGGTTCAATCTATTTCAACGAATCAATCGGTACAACATTTCAATGAAATATTCCCTTTAGTTGAATGGATTGGTCCTGGACCGTTTGGTTTCATTCAGGGAACCAAACGCAGGAACAACCTCATTTCCCGTACCGGATGGTTCAGGACCACATGATTCAATGAACCTAACAGACGCTTAGTAACTAATGCAAACATGGGATTTTATTATTATTTAACCGCCCACTAACTTAATTTCAAAAATAACACATTTTCGCCGCACCACACTAATGGCGTGGCCAAAAGGGCCACTTACTTGTGGCGTGGTAAGGTTCATTTACCGTGGTACTAAAAGTGGCATGACAAGCATGTATTATTTTTATCTTGATAAATATACATACTTCTACACTTACAAGAAAATGCACCTAGTTTTTTAGAAGAAATAGAATTTCAATACACAAGCACTTTTTTAGTAATGTTTGTTTAGGAATCACAAATACTTTGTCAAAATGACAGGGATGATGGCATATTCAAGATCTCCGGTTTACATGATTAACGATATGTAGAATTTCATTCATAAGATGGCTATCTAAAGTCTGAACAACCCCAAGCAAAACCTGAGCTAGAGTACTACTAAATTAACATCAAAAGGGGTAGAGCACCAAGGAACTAATTCGTCAAGTGCACAGGAAAAATGGGCACAAAGACCTGCATGCATGTATCCCATGGACGCAACTGCATGCGTGAATGGATGGGTTCATATCACAAAGACTATGACTAGATGGAATAAGCTGGGGAATTGGGTCATCTCACCAATATATGACATAAAATTCAACTAGGAGGGGGAGCGCAAGAGTTCATTCTCATTTGTAACTATTAAGCAAGAGACTTGAATGCCATGATATAATCTCAATGCTCTCCTAAAAGCTAAATTGCACGAATCCTAAATCACAATTGGGCCTCGATAAGTTTATTCTGTGATGTGGTTTAACGACATGCTAGTCTTCGGTATCAGCTTTATTAAGAATGAACGATATCCAGTCACTTTGTGGCAGACACTAACACACTTTTAGACGGCAGCAACCCATATATTACTTTTGATGATGCAGGCCTTCTCATCTGTTCACTCGGGCCTGGAGCGCGCACGCTGACTAATCTTATAATTAGGACTGCATCATCTTTTGCTTTAGTTTATTCATATGCAAAATATTATAGTTATAGTACCAATATATGTATTGTCGGAGTCATATCTAACAGCCGTTAATGCATGCAGGAAGTAAAAGATTTTGATGACGCCGTCAAACAAGTGATTGACCTTCTGCGTGATAGCGATGCTACTGCACAAGGCAAAACTAAAGCATTCTTCTTCCGTGGCTGGCATGGTCTTGGGGCATCTGCTGTTCTTAGAGCTATAGCTGAACTCCTAAAATCCACAGCAAGTGATCCTAGCACCAGAAAGCATTTTGGGAAAATTATCCACGTAGACTGCTCTATGTGGAAAAGCAGAAGGGCGATGCAGAGGGCAATTGCGGAGGAGCTAAACCTTCGCCATTTAATGCCCACGTTTGATAAGCAGGATGAGGAAGATGATTTCAGAGGCGTACATGACAGCTCCAGGGCAGAGATAACAAGCATCGGAAGTGTGATCAATGAATCTCTAATATATGAAAGATTTCTGATGATTTTTCATTATGGAGGAGATGAAGAGATCGATCTTGCGGAGTGTGGCATTCCTGCAGTCGGAAATTTCGGTAAAGGTAAATTGTTATGGACCGATCATGGAAGATTTCAGCTCTCAGAGAGTGAACAGAGGTTGAAGTCCAGTTCTGTTGATATACGCATGTATATCCGCCCCGACGTTGATACATATGTCAGTCAACAACTGCGTCATTTATTGCACAAAGAAGCTGTTGAAGTGATTGGTTACACCAGTATGGATGACATCAACCCAGCAATAGTTGTGGATTGCTTCTTGCACTCACTGTTCCTGACAGAACAAGTACGTCGAAATTCTATCCGTGTTGACTATGGTTGGGCTACTCATGCTTGCAACTATTGGATATGTGATGGAATCCTCCAAGGGGACAGAGCTTGGGAGGTTGGCAATGCATTGTATGGAGTGATACGATGGTTGGGCTATTCTTCAGGTGTAACAGAATATTTGGCATCCCATTTGTATCAGCCAATAAAACCCTATGAAGGCTGGAAGTCAACCACCTCAAACAATCCAGGAGCAGATAATATCTCAACTGTTCCTGGTAATGCATCATCCTATTTCCTAACATTTGAAGGAGATGGTCAGCTAGAACTACGCAATGATTTTTTTCAACTAGCCAGCAACCTCCGTGTTCTAAAACTCCGCAAGTGCAGCTTTGATTTTGCATCACCTCCTTTCCTCTGCTGCCAGAACCTAAGATTCCTTTGGCTCAACCAATGTACAAACACAGGGAAGGAGCAAGGTGAAGGGCCATGTTTCCCAAACCTGATGGTGCTTGATGTACGTTCCACAGATTATCTCTTATTGCCCCAGATGATAGAACTGATGACCAATCTCAGGGAGCTAAATACAGAGGGAGTCTCATGGAGTACTATAAGCCATGCATGCAGAAAGCTACAGAACCTTCAGAAGCTCCGATTAACAGAATCTTCAGAAGTGATCACAGTGGACAATTGCTCTTCCGTAGATATGATGAATCTTGAGCTCCTTGACTTGTCCGGCAACACTCCCATGGAATCGTTGCCAGCGATGTCATCAGCAAGAAGTCTAAAAATGCTTGTTCTTGATGGTTGTTCCAGCTTGGAGCATGTTGCACTTGAAAGAGCTCCATTGCTCGAGATTTTTAGCTTTGATGGTTATGGCTCAGCAGAGACCTGGACGCATCCCATACAACTGCCAAAAAAAGATTTGCGTCCTAAGTCTCGTGCAGCTCCAATCGAAGCCAAGGTCAGAAAGATCTCCCTAGAGGGATGTGCTCGACTGGGTAGTATATTCTTGCGTGCCTTGCCCAATCTTGAGGAGTTGGACCTCTCTGGTACGGCCATCAAAACACTTGACCTCCGTGCAATGGATGTCCCACGGCCCAAGAAGTTGTTCCTACTGGGATGTGAGCACCTCCGTAGCCTACTCTGGGATGGAGATAACCCTGGATTGCAAGTGCTACATGTAGACACTCGGGGGAAGACAAGATCAGTGGTCTGCTGTGGAGAACGGAGGCTCGCTGACATCGAGGCATCTATTACTTTTACGGATGGAAGATTCAATTGGTCAGTCATGAGGATAGTTGGCCAAGTCAATAAGGTGCACATCCATGTGTGTTCTATGTTACATAGTCAAGTTAGCATCACCAAAAGTATTGAGGTGATTGGCCCCAGCCAAGTGGGCTTGGTCCCAACAGGACCATTGTTGCCGTACAAGGATATTGGCCTTGCGGAGGATGTTGCGTACTCTGCCTTGATGTGGGATTGCCAACAGCTTCAGGCTTTGGATGCGCACATCGAGATTGGCGAAGGAAGCCACAATTTAGAGAGTATGCACGACAATGGAAATTTTATATACTTCCTTAATTGGAAAGTTCAATCATTGCATGTACACGACACTTCCTCAATCACGACTATCACTCCAAGGGTTCCAGTATGGTGTAACTACCTCGAATGGTGTCATGTTGAGAGGTGCCCCAAGCTGCACACTCTCTTTACTTGTGACAGAGAAGGATATTACTATTTTCCTGCCTTGAAGACATTTTCAGCGTGTGATCTCCTGATGGCCCATTGCATTTGGAGCAAAGGAATAATAGGTACTCCAAGGTGTGATTCCTGCTAGTGTCCCAATTAGCTGGCAATAGCTCTCGTCTCTATAGCTTTTCAATACAACGAACATGACAGATTTTTTTTATCATTTAATCCTTTTTTATTTTATTTTAAAGTTAACCTCTTGTGACCTTTATTTCCAATTCTCGTGACGTGACAAAATAACATTATCACACTACAGGATAAGTCCGCTAAATAGCATTTTTTGTCACGTCCCTATGCACACAGAAAGGTATAGGACTGATCCAATGTTCCACCTCCCTATGCACACAGAAAGGTATGGGACAAAGGGGATTGCTATTGGTGCTCCCTACACATGCATACAAGTAACTGATACTAGTGTCCAATTAGATAAGAAAATCTTAAATAACTTAGCGTATTCAACACACAACAGCTTGTACTTTTTGGGAGTACCTAGTTGATAAGTACATTTTTTTCTTCTATTTTCTCAGGAAAAAGCCATCACCAATAAATAAAAAGCACCTCAGTTATCAACAATTGATCTATGATTTAACTTGATAACTCATTAGGAATGTTCCATCAATTTGATCGCAGCATTGATCATTGGTATTTTTCACAAACCGCCACCGGTCCAATTTAGATGTAAGTTTAGTACGGTGGTTTTGGTTTGCAAATATTTGTCGCTGAGTTTTTTTCTAGGCAACTTTTTCCACCATAGGATAAGTCCGCTAAATAGCATTTTTTATCACGTCAGTGGCAGCATGACCAAACAACACTGTCACGCTATAAGAGCTTAACAAGATACGGTGCTGACGTGATAGTGCTGTTTTATCACGTCACAGGTGGTAGCAAAGGAGTTAGAATTGGAAATAACATTATCACTATACAATATCTTAATTGTTTATTCATTTCCTTTCGTGGCATGTTTAGAATATGATTCTATTTATATCAAGTTATAAAAAAATTGATTCTTTTCTATTAAAATAGTTTAGTATACGAGATTTACTTGACTATTCTAGGTTTATAGAATTTAGACAATGCTAATAATATTATTTTTTTTGAAAAAAATCACTACGTAGTATAGCTTCCGCAATAGTAGTTGTTGCTTTTTTTTTTTTGGTAAATCTCTCCATGATGCCGTCATAACCATGATTTATAACCTTGGTTCCAGTTACACCTTTGGAGAACTAAAACATATGTACCTGCACAATTGCCCGAGGCTGGTGTTCGTGCTTCCCATTTCCTTCACCTTGCCAAATTTGGAGACAATCCAGATCGAGTACTGTACCAATCTCAAACATATTTTCCCATTGGACGAAAACAAGTATCCTAACAAAATAGCAGCCGGTGTCACATTCGGCAAGCTTAAGCACATCAAGCTACAACATCTCCACAAGCTGGAGCAGATATGCGAGGCCAGATTGTCTGCGCCGGCATTGGAGACGATCAGCCTCAGGGACTGCTGGGGCCTGAGACGGCTACTGACAGTCGCACGTGGAGGTCCGAAGCCGTTCGTGGACTGCGAGAAGGACTGGTGGGACAAGCTTGAGTGGGACGGCTTGGAGGCCAACCATGGTCCTTCGCTCTTCGAAACACGCCACTCGGCTTACTACAAGAAGAGCATCCCGAGGGGCTCCCTTCTAAGGTTTGTTCTACATGGATTTCCTATATGCATATAGATTAATTGAGCAAGTGTCATTAATTTGCTATCTAAGTAATATTTTTTTGTATTTTTTTTTTTGTTTTCCTTCCTCATTTCTTAGGTAATTTGTTGTGCTGCTCTTGCGTGTGCTGTTCTGCAATGGAAGGGAGGTCGGTTTACATGAGGCATCAGTTTACTGTTGTCTCACAGCTCTTGATGTGTTTCCCATTAGCTGTTTTTGCAAGTGTGTTTGTGTTCTACAGCGCTGATTTGGGTATGCTTGGTGCTAGCTTTCTCCAGCTTGGTGTGGTATTCACAATCAAGCTGCTTTGTGTTGATTTGCTGTCTATTTGCAATAAGAAGGTGTGCCTGTGTGTGCACAAACCTAATGGTATACGTGATTGATGAACCATAAATTCAGCTTGTGCTTGGTAGATGAAGACATATATTACTGTGACGAGTTGTCATGTGCTCTGCAATCATGCGAATTTCAGCGGGTAGTCTGGTGTTATTGTCATGTATTAATATGTTGAGCTAGCTTTTTTTTCTGCCAAGTTTCTCGAGTAGTTCTCAGACAATGGAACCTTTTTTATACTTAGAAACAGAGTATAGTTCTTAGAGATAAATTAATTCCTGCTTCCTGCTGCAACAACATTACACATGTATGCTGAATCTATATGAGCTGTGCTCATGAATCGAAGATAGTGTTCATGAAATGCTAATATATAGGGGGACATGGTCATGGGTTGTAGCTCTTCTTCGTCTTTTTTGTGGCGACGATGTAAGATATCTTTACAATAACAGGGAGAAAAGGATACATCTTAGATACCAACATAGCATATACCTTATGTATAGGTATAACAAATCGGTCTAACAAGCTATACAGAAAAAATGTGTAACACAAATTAGAGAATGCCTAGATGCATGCAGACGCCGCATGTTTGAGATATAACAAGATTGAAAATTTAACAATGAACAGTCACTGTTTACTCATGAATTTCATACATCACATATTGCCATTGGACCATGACTAGTTAATATAGTATAGATTATTAGATTAGCAATAAGCTTGATTTAAGCACAACCATAGATAGGTTAGGGCTTGTCAGGAGCAAACATTATGAGATTAACCAAGCAGGATAGTGCTTCCCTAGACCAAACCTTTCCTCCATTGAAAAACCAGCACCATTTGTTAAGCCTACAGAGGCCAAACAATAAGAATGTGTCTGCTGCTAAGCTAGCGCATAACAATCATCATTTCAACCACATGAAGCATCACAACGACATTTATTCATCAAATAGCTACCATATGTATCTTCTATGTATCCCTAGCCAGCTAAGCATAAAAAGAGCACATCTGTTCATTAAAGAGCTAGGTGTTATATATATCCGCAGCCTGGCAACACAAGCTCCAGTTGACAAGCTTAAAATGGACTGATCCAATGTTCCACCAAATTGATATGGGGCAAAGGGGATTGCTATTGGCGTTCCCTACACATGCATACAAGTAACTGATACTAGTGTCCAATGAGATAAGAAAATATTAAATAACTTAGCGTATTCAACACACAACAGCTTGTACTTTTTGGAAGTACCTAATTGATAAGTACATTTTTTTCTCTTTTCTTAAGAAAAAGCCGTCACCAATAAATAAAAAGCACCTCAGTTATCAACAATTGATCTATGATTTAACTTGATAACTCATTAGGAACGTTCCATCAATTTGATCGTTGTATTGATCATTGGCATTTTTCACAAACCACCACCGGTCCAATTTAGATGTCAGTTTAGTATGGTGGTTTTGGTTTGCAAATATTTGTCGCTGAGTTTTTTTCTAGGCAACTTTTTCCACCAAATATTAAACGCTGATTGGTACTGGTGTTAGATAGATGGGTATACAATTAATAGAGGCAAAACTTGGTCAAAAACTGAATAAACTCATGTTTTATGTGCATAGAGCAAAATCAACATATATTTTGGACTGGAGGGAGTACTATTATTATGGTGTTAACTGTTGACAAGAAATGTATCATTCATCATCCCAGTTGAAAAAAGGGATAAGTAAGAATGGCTACTTTCCAATAATATCAGGATGTAAAGTTGTAAGCCCAACAGGCACAAAGCCCAGAACCACATTCCCGTTTCCATGACCCATTCCACAAGCTGAAGAGAAAATCCTACATGAAGTCACCACTAACACTAACCGTGAGGCCTGAACCACCCTGAACAATCAAATCTAATCAGCCAAGCAGTTTTCTAAAACAAAAGATTGGATACGAATACTTAGTGAGAGTGAGACTGAAGCATATGATCAGAATGTGAGATGCTACAATTACAAAGTATAAGGATCTACAAGCAAAAAGATAATTTTCGAATGGCTTAGGGTTGGAAGTAGGCCACACACCGCCGCAGATGAGTTTGGTGGATCGGGAGTAGGTGCCGGAGGAGAAGTCCTCCCACTCGACGAGGCCGACGCGGAGGCCACGGTTGGGCGTCGAGCGCGACACCGCATCCGGTGGCGCCGACGACGACGACGAGGGGCTCCGCGGAGGTGGACCCCGCCAGCGCTGTCCACTGCGCGGCGCGAGGGGGAGGGGCCGCCCCCAGCTGGGCCACGCGCTGCCGCACGGCCTCGAGGGCCGCGGGGGAGGGGTCCGAGGCGGACTCAGAGGCAGCCGGCTAGGCCGCGGCGGCGACAAGTGCGGAGGAGGCGGCGCACGCGCGGCAGAGACGCCACGCGGCCATGGCGGCGTCCGGACGCGTGGCGTGGGTTTGCTCCGTTGGGTTGCGTCTGGAGCCAGGGATCACGACTCACACGGGCGGAGAAGGTAAAGAGGAAGGAGAGAAAAGTAGCATCGATTGAAATGGGCCTACGAGTTGGGATAAATAACTCGATGGAGATGGAAATGGGCCGGACCGACCCACTGAACCGCATGGGCATTTTTGCTCTTTTGCAAGTTGCGGATGTATGTTGTGGTCACTGAAGTTCACGGGAAACAGTTCTATGTGAATAAATGATGGGTTTCAGTATTTAGCCAAATTTCAAACTAAAGTTTTAGGGAAATATTTTCAGTCAACACATAATTGGTTTCAGTATTTTTTTTTCCTTGTTGAAGATGATACATGGTGTATTATTTAGTTTTTTTCCCCGGTTGACAGTGGAAGTTTGAATGATGTAACCTGAACCTCTGACCTACGTAAATATAGATGGCGGTGGGATTGCTTCCTTTGGATTTGGTTGTTACTCAACACCAATAGGCTACTGCAAGTTTCAATTGACTAGTTAGTTACGTGCCTGTGTGTTGCAACACAAACCAAACTTTGGAGTTATAATATTTTATTACAGCTATACATTCATGCTTGTTGGTGTAGAAGGTATAGAGCACATTAAGATGAGACTTCAGGTCAAGTGACCATTACGGTAATAAGTGGTCATAAGGCTGGTACTATGCTAATTCATATGATGTTACGAATCCTGATTTGGACTTGTTATCATCACGGTTTCTCTATGTGCACTAGATTGATTTGAGTCTGATGCAGAAATACACAGAGAGTTTAGATTCAGAAATCTGGTCCCAACAGTTCAGCCAGAGGAAGGAGAGGACGTGACCAAGTCATCACGCCCCTTATGCTTTTGATGACACATGTGCGACAACAGGCAAGACAAAAAGGGTTGTGATCTAGTGAGGCCAGCTAACTCCAAAAAACAATCCTTGGTTTTGATTACCTGTTGCAATTTGCCTGCATGAATTTGGAATCACTAGTAATATGACCCAAAAATTAACAAGGGTCAAAGCCGAATAGTAGGGCTGCTAGCGGGGCAGACAAGCCAAGATTTTTGGATTGGGCTGGTAGAGAAGTTCATATGGACTAGATCAAATTGGGTGACATCTTTTTGGACCAAATCTAGAGTAGAGGTGGGGAGGAGGTGTGGCGGTCAGGGGCGGATCCAGTAAGATCTATTCGGGTGCACAGGACACCGGGTCCAAAATCGATATATATATATATATATATATATATATATATATATATATATATATATATATATATATATATATATATATATTACATACATGAATAGTCTTTGGACACCCCGGGCCAAATTGAGGACACACTGCCGCCACGACACACAGCCAAGCCAGCCTCCCGTCCCGCATGCGCGCGCGCCCAACCAAGCCGGCGTGGAGGCGTGCGCGCGCTGCGCCCACCGAGGAGGAGTGCGCATGGCGAGCGAGGCGCCGAGGAGGCGCGCGTGAGACTGCGATCGGGCGGGTGGCGTCGGGCGTACCGCGCAGCTGTTCTGGAATTTGAGGTTTGGCGTTTTGCGCTTTGCTAAGCGCATGATCACGCCACGGCCGCGGGGAATTAGAATTTTGCTCAGTGCTCACCAATCGCACTCGCAACTGGCCGAGCGGACGAGACGGGAGTAAGACGCGACACTGCTCCAGGTTCCACTATTCCAGCCGGCAGCCGCACGATTTCTAGCGGCGAGGCGACGAAATTTCCTGCGGCGAAGTCCTCGGTAGGTAATTTTGTTTTCTTCAGTAATAGTTACCGATTTATGATTTATCTCAAGCACAATCACTCATTTTGTATTTTAGAGATTCAATTTGCTAATTATTGGTTGATTTTCTCAAACCCTAGGATTGTGGTTTACAATTGTGGTAGACTGGTAGTGGAAATTATAATACCTAGTGACAAATCAGAGGCAAACTTACAACTTTTGAGTGATCCATCGTTCATGTGACCACTGACCAACCGACCATCTACATTTGTTTCAGAAATATGTGATGTGTCAAGCTTTGGATTTGAGGTTTTGACTTGAGAGTTAAGACACAATGTCGAGTAAGTGAGCCTCACAATTTTAAATAATTGACTACAAATGTATGCTTCTATTATTCTATAGTACAAATATCTAATGGAGTATTCAAATAATTGGCAAATGATAGGTAAATTTATAGAAAGATTTCTTAAAAGGAAAGCGCCACCACAAGAGGAGAATGATGTCTCATCGCATGAACAGAACGATGGCCTCTCCCATGAAGAAAATAATGACACTAATGTAGGGATTTCACCTACAGAAGCAATCAATTGGGAAGAGGAGATTCAATTTGATCCCGGCAAAAGGAGAAGAATAGAGGAGTATCTTCCTAATCAAAAGGATGTGGTAAGAAGAAAATACATTGATAATGGGTCTTGCCAACCTCGCACTTTTGAATTTCCATATTCAACGATTGGTGGTAAAAGTAGAAGGTTTAATTCTGAATGGTTTGCTGAGTTTGGGAGTTGGCTTGAGTATAGAGAATCCAAAGATAGAGCATATTGTTTTTATTGTTTCTTATTTAGAGGCCGCAACAAGAAAGAAGCTGAGTATGATGCATTTGTTACAACTGGATGGTCTAGTTGGAACAAAAAATTTAGACTAAAGGAGCATGTAGGAGATGTCAATAGTGTTCAGAATCAAGCAAAGAGAGATTATGATTCTTTGTTGAAACAAGACCAACATATTTATGTTGCTTTGAATAACTAAAGTAATATTGAGAGGATTGCTTATTATACTCGATTAAATGCATCAGTTGATGTTGCTAGAGTGTTATTGAAGTAAGGATTGCCTTTTCGATGCATGATGAGTCCAATAAGCCCTCCAATAAAGGAAATTTCAAGGAATTCCATGCTTATACAGCTGAGCAAAATCCAACTGTAGGCAAGGTTGTGGGTAACAATGCTCCAGGTAATAATTTGATGGTATCTCCAAACATTCAAAAGGACATAGTACATTGTTTTGCAAAGGAAATATTGCAATCTATTCTTGAAGAAATTGGACATGACGTATTTTACTTGCTAGTTGATGAGTCTAGGGATGTGGCTTGCAAAGAACAAATGGCGGTGGTCTTGAGATATGTTGATAAATGTGGAATTGTTAAAGAGAAGTTTGTTGGTCTTGTTCATGTAAAAGAGACAACGTCTTCGTACCTCAAGTCCTTTATTGGTTCTTTATTTGCGGAATATAAGGTAAGCTTGAAGCAAGTTAGAGGCCAAGGATATGATGGTGCTAGTAATATGCGAGGTGAGTTCAATGGCTTGCAATCATTGATTATGAGAGAAAATAGCTCAGCATATTATATCCATTGTTTTGCTCACCAGCTTCAATTAGTTGTCGTGGCTGTTGTAAGAAAGCATAAAGGCGTTGGTAACTTTTTTTTTTATATGATTTCTGTTTTGCTAAATGTGGTTGGTGGATCTTCCAAGAGAAGGGATAAGATTCGAGATATCAATCAAGAACATATGCGTGAGGCCTTAGGTTGTGGGTTACTTAAAACTGGGACATGGTTAAATCAAGAGCTATGTCTTCAAAGACCCGGAGACACTCGTTGGAGTTCTCACTATAAGACTCTTAAGAGTTTGGTTGATTTGTTCCCAACGGTTGTTAAAGTGTTAGAATATGTGGAACAAGAAGATAAGGATGACAAAAATAGAAGGCAAGCATGGGGACTTTTAGTTTATTTTCAGTCATTTGATTTTGTGTTTTATTTGCAGCTTATGTTGACTATCTTAATAATCACAAACACATTGTCATTAACTCTACAAAGGAAGGATCAAGACATTGCGAATGCTATTGATTGTGTGAAATCAACCAAAAGCCATTTGGATGAGCTTAGGAGGCATGGATGGGATTCTGTCTTAGATAAAGTGTATGCCTTCTGTGAGAAGCATGATATTTTCAAATTAGAAATGGGAGAAGCATACGTGAATCCAAAGAAGCCACGCCAAAAATCTGGAATTACCAACAAGCATCATTATGAGGTGGATTGTTTTTAATGAAGTTCTTGATTGGTTACTTCAGGAACTCGATGGTCGCTTCAACGAGAAAAACTCTAGATTGCTTGTTTGTTCGGCCACTTGGAGTCCAAGAGAATCATTTCGTGATTTCAATTTGGAGCATTTGATGGATCTAGCTAAACTTTATCCGCATGATTTTGATGAAGGGGAATTGAGGGACCTTAAACACCACCTTCGCCTCTATATTGTCGATGTGTGTGCGGATAATAGATTCTCAAAAATAGAGACTATTAGCGACCTTTCTCAAAAAATGGTGGAGACAAGGAAACATATTTGCTATCCTTTAGTTTATCGACTTTTGAAGCTAACACTAGTGTTGCCTGTTGCCACTGCTACAGTTGAGAGATATTTTTCAGCCATGAAAATTGTGAAAACATATTTGCACAATCGCATTAGCGATGACTTCTTGAGAGATAGTCTTATTTGCTATGTGGAGAAATGCGAAATGGGGAAAGTTGCCAATGATGTTGTAATTCATCGCTTCCAGAATTGAAGGGAGCGTAGACATAAAATATAAAATGTAATGTACATATCTTTATTTTAATAAATTCATGATTCTTTTACTTAAAATTTTACTAAATGATTTATTCTACTTTTTGTAGGCTATCAAGGCCGGATGTTGTTTTTTGTCGATGCTGACCATCTTTTGTCCATAGTTTGGAACTTTATCCATCATTTATTCACTTTGCTACAGTTAACCAAAACTACTACTAGGAGTGGAGGACTCTTTGTTTTGGTAAGCACTTTGATGGCTATTTCTTTATCCGTCATGTAGAATTGTTTAACGTATTACTATTCTAATTTTTATACAACATTGCTTTTATAATTAGATATGTGTGATATGTATGGGACACCCGGTCATTTTCGTTCTGGATCCGCCCCTGGTGGCGGTGCCTATATCTGCCAAATGCCTTCCCGTGCACTTCTGTCGTTGCTACCGACATCCTAGTGGGAATTCATAGGTGCAGAAATGCGATCGTGTCTAACGGAGAAGGGAGAAGTGACCAATGAGACAATGGAGATAAGCTTCATCGTCAAGAGGAAAACAACGAAGGGGTTTTGCCTTGAAGAGTCATCGTTTTGGATAGGAGGATTTCTTTGGTAATTTTTGGTATTCAGCTCCAATTTAAACTAAATTCTAAGGATTCAAAAATAATTCCCCTATCCAAACAATCCCTCATCGTACTCCCTTCAGTTACAAAAGAGTGATGTCTTAGAATGTGTGAAGTTAAAACAAAATAATTTTGACCAAGCATATTATCTCAAATGTATGGTTTGGATATATAAAAATGATACGAGCGAATTTGTCATATAAAATACTTTCATAATATTTCACTTTCATGACTTTTTTATGAATATACGATGATACAACGAAGTGGTCAAAGTGGCGTCTCATTGGTTTTGAAAAGTAAAAAAAAACGTCACTCTTTTGTGATCGGAGGAGTAGTTCATCAAGTTTAACCTTCATAGTAGATGAAACAGTTATGAATGATAATTTCATAATTGGATGTTTTATTGAGCTGGAAACAATAAAAAGTACAGCTCAAAGCGCTGGCACCGTACAGCTTGGTAGCTAAATAAGTGTTGTCCAAAATCTGCCCCCAAATGATGTATGCAGATCTTACGGATCAATCGACAAACAGAACAAATAATATGTCTTTTTTAAGGCACTAGCTGCGGGTTCAGCGTTGGGCGGCTGTAGTGGGACTGGGACTTATTTTTTAAGGCTACTGGGAGATAGCTAGACCCATGTGAAGGAACAAGAGAAAAAGACTTCGGCTTGTGGCAAGAAGCACGCCCTATAAGCCTATTTTGCAATTACTTTCCCATTTCAAGTATGTTTTCAAGCTATGATGCGTGTAGTCTTTTCAATCTTATTCGAAAGTATAAATCTTGAATGGAAATTATATTTATTAATTTTCCCCAATTTTCCCGTCAAAAACTTATTTTATTCACTTGTTGACATTTATGAGTAACCGTTGTACTAACTACCTCTCTTAATTATTCTAAGAATATTCATAGCAAAGATATTAAGCATGTACAATGCATGGTGCTTTTATATAGGCACTTAAAAAGAGAATAGACAAATCATCAAGCATCTATGTAAGAGTCATCTCCTTCAATGCAAGCACATCTTTGTAGATATTAAGAATATTGTACAATCTATTTTAGAGGTAGTTATATACATAAGCACATGTTAAGCACCCGTGCTTACTCAAATATCGATGCTATAAAATTAACACTAGTTGTCCTTTGTGGCATGAAAAACAATATTTCTTTTGCTAAGTACGTACCTCCATTGCATATGCCCTTGGAGTCATTTCTCCATGTCATTCTCATGATCCCGCAACTTTTTTATATGTCTCCGTGTCTAGTCAAAATACTCGTTATAAGTTAAACATACGGCTCTTTCAGAAAAAAAAAAATTAAAACGTATTTTGTCGCGTTTAATTTCAACAAATGTGATACCAGCCATACTCTAATATTCCTACTGCTCAAGATGACAGTCACGTACATTACCGAATTATTTTTGGTAACCTCGTTACAATAATAATCTTGATGTCCTGTTGGGAACATGAAATTAATAGCATTTTGTTGATGTCATAAATATGATTTACCGAAAATGGGAAGTTCATAATTGGCAGTGGAGCATAAAGAATGGAGTTTTTCAGTGAACCCCATACAGATGTAGAAATTCGCTTGAAAACCAGAGCGACAATGCTAAAGGGGAAAATAGAAATTATTTGTGGGAGCATCTCAATTCCCAGAGCTGAAAGAAATTCTGTTATTAGAGTTCTTGCCAGACGGGATGTTTCAATATTTCAGTTAGAAATTATTTCAGTGTCCGAGCATGCTTTTCTTAGAGCCCTAATTAATCATTAAACCCATTTAAAATGACTGCAAGTTTACTAGATATATGCACTAATGAGTATATATATTCTTTTTTCAACAAAGTAGGTGTAAGTCTCCGAAGTTTAAAGCTAAAGATTGTGCAACATAGTCTCTTTGCACCTATGCTTTAAAATATTAAAAAAGGAAAGACAGACTGTGCTCTAAAGAAGAAAAGAACAAAAGGAAAGCTCAGAGTCGATCAGTAACGACACTATCTGCAACTGCAAGCAAGGAACCATGCTTTGGAGAAAGGAAAGCAAGGCAATGCCAAAAGCTTGTACCATCACCATTAAACCCATCCACCAAAATATGTACTACTCGGAATCGACTCCGTCTGGGACTCTAACCCAACTAGCCTACATCCCTTGATCCCTATATGCACACACACGTTCAGAAACCAACAGAATCAATCAAAAAGGCTACAAAATAAACTAGCCCAATCCTTTTAAATAAACTAGCCCAGCCCTTTTACATCTCGGACTAGAAGCTGGCAACCGACTTATCTTAATCTTTCTTAACTAACAAAAAACAAGTTTACTCGTCCCACCTGCGGGAAAAATACTTGCGCCGACTCTTTTCACCTCTTCCGTGCGCGTTCTACACCCTCCCATCCTAAAAAACCGTTAAGAAAAGACCGGAGAAAACTGTTGAACAAAACTCCGTAATGTTTGAAAACCAGAGTGGCAATGCTAAAGCAAAACAAAAGAGAACTTATTTGTGGGAGCATCTCAATTCTCAGAGCTGAAAGAAATTCTGTTATTAGGGTTCTTGCCAGACGGGATGTTTCAATATTTCAGTTTGAGATCGAACCCGAGCAAGCTTTTCTTAGAGACCTAATTAATCATTAGGCCCATTTAAAATAACTGCAATTTTACTAGATATATGCACTAATGAGTATATATATTCTTTTTTTTTTTCAACAAAGTGGGTGTATTCTCTGAAGTTTAAAGTTAAAGATGGTGCAGCATAGTCTCTTTGCATCTATACTTTAAAATATAAAAAAGGAAAGACAAACTGTGCTCTAAACAACAAAAGAACAAACGAAAATCTCAGAGTCGATCGGTAACGACACTATCTGCAACTGCAAGCAAGGAACCATGCTTTGGAGAAAGGAAAGCAAGGCGATGCCAAAAGCTTGTACCATTACCATTACACCCATCCACCAAAACATATCGCTTCTCGATCTTGCAGTACCTTCTGTTCCCGAGCTTTGCCACCAGCTATGACCAAGTGAAATTTTCTTTCGTTTTGAGCAAGATGATCAAGTGATATATCTGCATCTGGGACTGGATTTCTTGGAGAGGACTTCTCTTTTCTCTTCAAGTCTTTGTTTCGTTCCTCGGCTTGATTTGCCTCGCGGCTCTAGAGGTACTGCAATTGCATCATGTACATAGCCATATAAAAGCTTGTTTTGTCACAGATTTAAGCAGTGTCGCACCAGGAATTAAGCATCTCACCTTTGTAGGAAGTGGAGAAATCTTAATCTGCAGCCGATGGGTTAGATATATTTGTCATGCTGTTTTCTTTGCTGCTGGTATTAGTATCCCGCGGAGTTATTCAAAATGACTACTAGACCACCGGAGGGCCACCTGCTGGTTGGTACCTCTTCTCCTTACTAACTTCATGCCAAGCAGAGTTATTGGTTTATATTAGTGTGCTTCAAACTTTCTTTATGCATCATTTGCATCTGTTGTCTTAATCATCCGCTGCTGGGATGTAGCGTAGGCGGTAACTCTTAAACCCAATAAAGTACGTTCAAACTATTATAACGTGATGGACCTTTAACGTTTTTATCAAAGTACGGTTAGGATTCTTAAATGTTTTGAACATAATAAAATTAAAATATAGCGGTGCATCCCATGGGTTGACGTATAAAGCGGGAACACTTTCCAAAATCCCGCTAAGCTCGATCTTGAAAGCCAAATGAACAATGATGACTGCAAAAAATCCATTGTGGTAAGCTCTCAGTGCTCATGCACTTGTGCAGTTTTAGTAACTAATGCAAACATGGGATTTTATTATTATTTAACCACCCTCTAACTTAATTTCAAAAATAACACATTTTCGCCAGCCAAAAGGGTCATTTTTTTGGGAAATAAATGTTGACTTACTTGTGGCGTGGTAAGATTCATTTACCGTGATACTAAAAGTGGCATGACAAGCATGTGTTATTTTTATCTTGATAAATATACATACTTCTACTCTTACAAGAAAATGCACCTAGTTTTTGAGAAGAAATAGAATTTCAATACACAATCACTTTTTTTAGTAATGTTTGTTTAGGAATCACAAATACTTTGTCAAAATGACAGGGATGATCGATGGCATATTCAAGATCTCCGGTTTACATGATTAACGATGTAGAATTTCATTCATAAGATGGCTATCTAAAGTCTGAACAACCCCAAGCAAAACCTGAGCTAGAGTACAACTAAATTAACATCAAAAGGGGTAGAGCACCGCATGGCCGTAACGATCGAAGAAGAGGTTTGGGACTACGATGTGTTGGATTGATCTCTTTTCCCCAATTAGCCCAACGGCTAATCGGGGCCTTGATCCGCATACGATCGGGCGTCCCACCATCTTGGTGGTGGGCCCGTCGTCATGTGCGCCATATATAAAGGGTGGAAAGCCGGCGGCTCGAGGTACGAGGTTGACCTGAGCCGCACAACTCCACCTACACGAAACCCTAGACCGATCTCCGGGGGCGCAGGTAGCGACGGGAAGTACCACCGCCGTCGCCATCGAACGCCGTCGTCGCCATCGAAGGCCGCCGTCGTTGCCGTCGTCCTTCTTCGCCGACCTCCACCGCAGCCATGACCGGCTCCTCCTCCTCTACCTCCGACGGTACACTCTCCCCTCTCTTCCCTCTCTCGGATCTAAACCCCAGTGCAAAGAAAACGTAGAACAAACACTGGTATCAGAGCCACGGGCAAAGGGGTTTGGCTTATCGGTTTTGCGCCGCCGTCTGCGGCGCGACGCGGTAAGCCGCCCGCCGCCTTGCGCCGCAGCGCTGCCGCCTCGCGGTGTGCGCGCGCCGTTGGCGCCGCCGCTCGCTGGCGTCGGGGCCACCGATGGCGCCGCCTCCTCGCCGCCAAGCGCGGCGGCGCCGCGCTTCACTCGCGCCTCGCTGGCCGCAGCTGGCGCGCTGCGCCGGTGATGCTTTTGCGCGCGCGCCAGCCTCCCCTTAGCCGCGCGGTCACCACCGTAGCCGCCGCCGCTCGCCGCGGCGACCTTCGGCGGCGCTCCTCTGGCGCCGCTCCTTCCGCCGCCGCGCGCAGCCGGATCGAGACGCCGCCGCCCGCTGCGAGATCCGGTTTTCCCGGGTGGAAGTTGCGGCTGTTTGTGGGGTTAGGGTTTTTAAGGGGATTTTCCCAACCGAGCGCAAGGTCGGCCGTCCGATCAGATCGGACGGCCAAGGATCCTCCGCCGCCGCCCAAGAAGATAGAGGCCGCACGCGATAGTTTTGGGTCGGCCCGGCATGGGCCGTGGCGCACGTGTATGGGCCGATTTGGCCGTTTTGAACAGTAAAATCCGAAAAGAGTTTTATTGTTTTTTCAGAAGCTATTATGATTGAATTTGAATGAAAATTGAATCAAAATCTCTGTAATTTTTGCACCAACGTGTTAATTTTTCAGAGATTAAAAGTGTACAGTATAATGCTTCTGAATAATGAATTATTTTAGAATAATTACAGTTTCCGCTGCAAAAGCTAATGTTGATTAATTTTCATTATTAAATTCGAACCAACGGGAGAATTTAATTTTGGAAAAATAGAGATAATTTTCAGATAATTATGATACTGTTATTTCTGACCAACGTTGATAATTACAGTATTATAATTTTTTAATTGATGTTTTTATGCGTTATTTCTATTTCTGCCCAACGGTGATGTAGATTTAATGCATAGATAAAATTGTTTTAAATTGTATGTCGTATTTTTGACCAACGTTGGAAATAAGGCATATAATTTTCTTTGTTATGTTCTCACTTTACTTGAACATTTTCGTGCGGATACAACTTGATGAGTTGTATCGAGAGATCCCCACTCTCAAAGGAGATAATTATGGAGAGTGGAAGAAAAGATAGACTTAGCGTTTATCTTGGTGAGGTGGTGGGTCCTCACTACAAGACGTCCCACCGAGCCTATGGCACCAGTGAGGATCAAAATGAGGATGATCTCGCTTGGCGAGAAAGACAGAGGACCATGCCCTCACAGATGTCTTATGACCTTGAGCATAAGAAATGGACCACGACCAACAAGAAATGTTTGGTGTGATAAAGAATACGATTGAGCTCGCAATTGTGGGCTCAATCGCAGAGTGTGACTTGTCATGAGTACCTTGAGAAAATAAAGAGTCGGTTCTGGCTCTTCAAAGACATACGCTACACGGTGATTAAGCGACTTGTGAGAAAGGTACTCGGCGGTGGCATAAGAGAGCACATACTGAGGATGAGCAACTTGGCATCCAAGCTTAAACCAATGGATTTGGCTCTCAAGGATGAGTTCCTTATTCACTTGATTTTTGCTTCCTTGCCAGAAAAGTTTGACACCTTTGTTGTCAATTACAATATGCAGCCCGAGAAATGGGACTTAGAAAAATGCATAGCTATGTGTGTGCAAGAGGAGGAAAGATTTAAATCCTCACATGGTGGTTCTATCAACTATGTGAAGGACAACAAGAGAAAGAACTTCAACAGTAACTTCTCCTCAAAGAACAAGGGAAAAGCCTCTGTCCATCAGCCTCAACAAAATAAGTTTGCAGTAGACAAAGATCAGTGTCTTCATTGCAAGAAAAAGGGACATTACAAGAAAGATTGTCCCGATTTCTTGAAAATGATTATGTCAAAGAAAGGTGAGGACATTATTACGTTCATAAATGAGTCCCTGTATGTACAATATTCAAAATCTACTTGGTGGATTGATTCAGGTGCAACTGTTCATGTTGCCAATAATATACAGGGATTCCGTTCGACGAGGAATACGCGAAGAAAAGAAAGATGCATTAAAGTCGCAAATGGAGTCCAAGCTGAAGTTGAAGCTGTTGGCGATCTTTCATTAGAGCTAGCTGATGGCTTCAAGCTTTTACTTAGAGATGTTCTTTATGTTCCCTCTTTACAGAGGAATTTGATTAGTGTTTCATGTTTGGACAATGATGGTTATGATTGTCATTTTGGAAATGGCAAGTGTGAAATAATGTTTAATAAAGAATGTGTTGGTCTTGCCATCTTACAAAATGAGCTTTATTTGTTATCACTATGTGATGATGTGCATGTCGTATGCGATAATGGGAACGTCGCGTGCGAGAAAGTAAATGAATCCTCGTCTACGAATTTAAACAGAAAACGAAAGAGAACTCTAGATGCGTCGTCGAAATTATGGCACTGTCGTTTAGGCCATATTTCGAGGGGGAGAATAGAAAGACTAGTTAAGAATGATATTCTTCCTCCATTAGAGTTCTCAGACTTAGAACAATGCAGAGAATGCATTAAAGGAAAATATGTAAAGAAAATTAAGAAAGACGCCAAAAGAAGCACAGGAATTCTACAAATTATTCACACAGACATTTGTGGTCCTTTTCCTGTGAAAAGTGTGGATGGATATGACTCGTTCATAACATTCACGGATGATTACTCCCGTTATGGATATATTTATCCAATCAAAGAAAGAAATGAAGCCTTGGATAAATTCAAGATATTTAAGGCTGAAGTTGAAAACCAACACGATTTAAAGATTAAGATAGTCCGATCTGACCGTGGGGGGGAGTACTACGGTCGACATACCCCATATGGACAAATTCCTGGACCTTTTGCAAGGTTCTTACAGGAAAATGGTATAGTGGCCCAGTATTCTACACCGGGCGAACCTCAGCAAAATGGAGTAGCTGAAAGACGCAACCGTACCCTGATGGATATGGTGCGAAGTATGATGAGCTATTCCACACTGCCATTGAGTTTGTGGATGGAGGCGTTGAAAACCGCCATTCATATTCTCAACAGAGTGCCTAGTAAGTCGGTGCCCAAAACACCGCATTTAATTGTGGGCGGGAAGAGTTCCTCACTAAACCACTTACGTGTTTGGGGGAGTCCTGCTGAGGCCAAAGTATTTAACCCAAACCTTGGGAAGCTTGATCCCAAAACAGTAAGTTGCCATTTCATTGGCTACCCTGAAAAGTCAAAAGGTTTTCGTTTCTCTGCCGCACAGGATATACAAAGTTTGTAGAAACGAGACACGCTGTCTTCTTAGAGGATGAAATGATGAGAGGAAGTATGGTAGCTCGTGAGATTGACCTTGAAGAGAAGCGGGTGTATGCACCCACTCCGATGATTCAAGAGCCATTCTTCACACTACCTATCGTCATTTGCACCGACGGTGCAAGACACGTGGTGCCAAGACTGTTATTGTTCCTCCCGTGGCAACAATGAATGAGAATGAGGAACCCGTTCTTGAGATCCTATAGAACCCATTGCCACAGATGAGGGGAGCAACAAAGAACCTCAAGCAGAAGATGTACCAAATGAGGAGGCCCAGGAGGTCTCAAAGAGTAAGAAGATCGGCTATTTCGATGATTATCAGATTTATCATCTGAGAGGAATTTCAAATGGAGGATGATCCCACCTCATTTGAAGAAGCCATGAGAAGCGAAAATTCCTCAAAATGGCTTGAGGCCATGGAAGAGGAGATGAGGTCCATGAAGACTAATAAAGTCTGGGACTTGGAAATTATTCCTAAAGGAGCCAAAACAGTAGGCTGTAAATGGGTCTACAAGATAAAGCTTGACTCCCAAGGGAATGTAGAAAGATACAAAGCGCGACTTGTGGCAAAAGGCTTTACGCAAAGAGAAGGGATTGATTACATTGAGACCTTTTCTCCAGTCTCATGTAAAGATTCCTTCAGAATCATAATGGCCTTAGTAGCACATTATGATTTAGAGTTACATCAGATGGATGTAAAGACGGCATTTCTTAATGGGGATTTGGAGGAAAATGTTTACATGGCACAACCGAAAGGTTTTGTCGTGGAAGGAAATGAAAGAATGGGATGCCGCCTAAAGAAATCGATTTATGGGTTAAAGCAAGCTTCAAGACAGTGGTACTTGAAGTTTGACAGTACAATAAGAAAATTTGGGTTTAAGGAAAATGTAGAGGACAACTGTGTTTTTGCAAAGTTTAAAGATGGGAAGTTTATCTTCCTAATCACGTATGTGGATGATATTCTACTAGCTAGTAGTGATGTCATCACATCGGAGACAAAGAAGTTTTGTCCTCAAACTTTGATATGAAAGATCTTGGTGAAGCTTCGTTCGTTCTAGGGATCGAAATTCAGGGATAGAAACAAGGGGGTATTGGGATGTCACAAAAGGCATACATAGAGAAAGTCTTAAAGAAATTTTGTATGCATAAATGTAGTCCTTCACTGCACCTATAGTCAAGGCGGCAGATATGGGGATTTTCAATGCCCGGGAACGATCGAGCTCGATCAAATGAAATCGGTTCCATATGCTTTAGTTGTCGGAAGCTTGCGGTATGCTCAAGTGTGTACGGCATACGACTTAGCGTTTGTTACTGGTTATTTGGCGATTCGAGCAATCTCGAATAGAACATTGGAAATTGATAAAGAAAGTCTTGCGTTATTTGCAAGGAACAAAAGGCCTCATGATGACATCTAAGATCGATTCACTCCATATAGTGGGGTATCTGATTCGATTTTGCGGGAGATGATAGAAAGTCTACATCCGGATATGTGTTCACTCTCATTTGGAGGAGCTATATCGTGGAAAAGCTCAAAGCAAACCGTCACTACATCGTCCACAATGTATGCCGAGTTTGTAGCATGTTATGAGGCTACGGGCAGTGAAGCGGCAAAGAAGTTCATACCCGGTTTAAAAGTGGTTGACGACATCAATAGACCACTTAAGTTGTATCTGCGATAATGAACTGCAGTAACGTATGCCCACAACAATAAGTCAAGTGGTGCTGCCAAACACATTGACATAAAGTACTATGTTGTGAAAGATAAAGTTCGGGATCAAATTATAAGTCTTGAGCATATAAGTACCGCAAAGATGCTAGCGGATCCGCTTACTAAAGGCTTACCACCCAACGTGTTCGAGAGAACATGTAGCGGCATGGGTTTAAGGAAAGCCTATGATTCTGGACTAAAAGATGGCCCAAAAGATTAAAGTAACTATTTCAGAACAGAGAGGTGTATTGTAGCTGTTGAATCTATCGGCGATTGACCGTGTCGATGAGACATGCTCTATGCACTAATCTGTGATGGAATGAGTAAAGTCAAAAGTAATTAAAGTTAAAGTATAGAGAAGATCAAGGGGAGAATGTTGGATTGATCTCTTTTCCCAATTAGCCCAACGGCTAATCGGGCCTTGATCCGCATACGATCGGGGCGTCGGCCCATCTTCAGCTGGTGGGCCGTCGTACCGCGCCATATATAAAGGGTGGAAGCGGCTCGAGTGCGAGGTTGACTGAGCCGCACAACTCCACCTACACGAAACCCTAGACCGATCTCGGGCGCAGTGGCGACGGAAGTACCACCGCCGTCGCCATCGAACGCCGTCGTCGCCATCGAGGCGCCGTCGTTGCCGTCGTCCTTCTTCCGACCGACCACCGCAGCCATGACCGGCTCCTCCTCCTCTACCTCCGACGGTACACTCTCCCCTCTCTTCCCTCTCTCGGATCTAAACCCCAGTGCAAAGAAAACGTAGAACAAACACGATGCAGTTGATTACTCTTTGCACGTAGACGCGCTCTCCTCTGGAGTCTTTGTGCGAACCACTGCTACACGTACTTAAACAATCTCTTTCCGAAACAACGATGATCAGCTGGCCGCTAAGTTCATGGTTGCAATTTCGACTAGACTTGATTGAATCGATATAGGTCAGAATATTTAATCTTAGGATGCGAAAAAGATAAAAATTACCACGTTAATCGAAGAAATAGAAAAAAATTAGAAATTCCCACATTAATCTAAAAAAGAAAAACATCTTAATCATCTAATCTTCCGACTACTTAAATGTATGTCTACTCAATGCCTTCAGATGGAAAGGAAGAGTTTGATTGTGATATAATAATACACCTATATATGCTGATGTATATAGCTCTCGCTAGCCCTGTCCGAGACAAAGAGCATAATAGCTAGCAGTGTTTGTTAAGGACTCTAATTCAAACCATAGCAAGCCTATACGTACGTACCCAGGAATCAAAGAAGAAAACTATGGATCGGATGAAAAAAGCCAGGAGCTCAACACATCAATTCCCATGTAAAGTCATGCCCACTCATGCTGAACAATTAATACGGAGTAGATAAGCATATATTAGCTTATTAATTTTTTAATAATCAGATTTTTAATATATTTTACCTCTTGACGCGTGTTAATGCCTAGAGTAGATAACTAGATTCGTGTATGGTTTTCAATTCCTAATTGCTCATGATTTGTAATTGTTCATGGGTAACTCATGTGTATGCGTAGACATTTATGTCCGATTACAAGAGGAAACATGATTCCGGTAAGCAATGCAACAACCCTGAAAAAAGATTCATATAGAAAAAGGCAAAATAGAGCGTGAAGCGATATATGCTAATTAATTCAAGCTCCAAGTAGTTAAGGAAACACTTTTTTTTCTATTCAAGTATATCTAAATTCAGAATTTAAAGTAAAGAAAAAAACTTATTTTCAAATGTAAAGACATTGATGATTCTGAATTGAAATTCCAAACCTAAAAATCTCTATTAATTAGTGTTTACATAATATTGTAATAAAATTTTAAAAATTATAATATGTGTTAAGTTGAATGTACAAATATTAATTGAGGCTTACTATCCAAATCATATAAAAAATCTTAAATTTAGAAATTAAACTTACAAAGAAGAATTTTCCATTTGAACTTTTTAGTTTTAAATTTCATATATTGCTCACAGTGTTGCATCGGAAGCACATCATGCAAAAATAACGAATACAATTTGATCCATTTCAAAATAATAAAAAAGTCATGGTCCTAAATGTATCCTAATCCATTATCTAAAAAGAAATATATCCTAATCAAATTAGGTTTGGAGCATGCTTTCTGATAGAAAAGATTTATTAGTTAAGACCGTGTGATATGCTAGCTATTCCAAAGAAAGTGAAATTGGGGCATGCAGATAGAACTACACCATAATGATATTTGGAGTAAGAAAAAAAAATATTTGTAGTAGTGGTTAACTTTAGTTTCTGTTACATGTAACAAGACAAACATGTCAGCCATATCAAAATCCATATTGAAAACATGCAAGTGTCAGTCAGAGTACAACTAAATTAACATCAAAAGGGGTAGAGCACCAAGGAACTAATTCGTCCAGTGCACAGGAAAAATAGGGACATGCATGTATCCCATGGACGCAACTGCATGCATGAAGCATTGAAGATGTCGGACCCGGATTTCGTAATCCAGAATCCTCTGTGAAAATACTGCGCTATTCCCTGGATCAGTAGATAGCGCTCACAGTACACATTGCTGAATCATCTCATACATCGCGTAGACCAAATCGTGCATTAATACAAGCATTAGAGTTCAAATAGACCACGTCGGGTCGAGTTTACAATAGGGCCGATCAGGCCAAATGAGTTCATTACAAAATCTCGAGTACGTTAGCGGAAGCAAAAGGGGTAGAGCAAGTCTCTCCACAGGCAAGCGACTGGAATACCATGTGTACGACCGATATTAGCCACAGGCTTGGATAATATAGGATGTACACGAGTACCAACGGAGCCAAACAGACTGAGGCGAGACTCAGACTACGAAACTATGCTACTCTTCTTCATGTCCTTGCTCCTCGGCGTCCTGGTCCTCGTAGTAGACGTAGTCTCCATGATCTGCGGGTTCTGGGGGTTGGGGGGAAGAGCGAGGATGAGCACAACTACCGTGCTCGCGAGCCAACACACAGTATGCAATATTATACATGCAAGGCTTAACAAGGATGGCTCGGGTTCATTTATTTGCACAAAGCAATATTTAGAGTACCAATATTAAACGTCCTATCACTTAGCATTTTAACCAAATTGCATTTGTTAAAGAGATTACTTGTGCAATAATTATAACAGTAGAGGTTACCTCCACCTCATGCTTATTTTTGATAGCGGTTACATCCACCACTTGACATCACGGGTACATCCACCGGAAAAACCAAGACCAGGTCACATCGACCCAACACATTTTATCCCGCCCACAAGGTTTTATAAATGAACTAACTCTTGTAAGTTCCCATGTCCGCCCATGACCGTAGGCACGGCTATTCGAGCAGTTCATTACACTCTGCAGAGGTTGTACACTTTACCCACAAGAGACAATCATTCGACATATACACATGTTTCGTAGACATGTGAGTCAAGGAGATCGTCACAAGGCCTTTACAATGCATCCACCGTATTTGTTACACCCGCTAAGGTTTCACCGAGAAGAGTTACGCTCACATAGACCCGTCAACTCTTTCCTGACCCCTCTTGCGCCACACGACTTACGCTCACATAGACCAGTAAGTCGTACACCCCAACCCATAGCCACATAGGCTTATGGCGTAGCGGGTCATCTGCTGGTGCAACTCATACTAACGGATACAAATTATTTAGCTGTGTCGACACCATTATAGACATATGGTCGCATTGTTTTACATTGGGAGGTCATCACAGATTAAGTCCTTAGGGACCATCTGGCGGTTCATACCACATACCATCCACAAACCAACATTCCTTGGGCTGCATTAGCACCCACCAACATACCATCCATCATACCATCCGCCGGATGTGACAAGCAATTTCTTTAGGGTTTTAAGAGGTAGGAAAAATACAACATCATAACCATCCCAGTCATTTACACCCAATGACGCCCAAAATCATGTTCATTTCAAAGATGATGAATGGGGTAGATGATACCCGATACTTAAGCAAGACTAGCATGGCGCTTAAGTATAGCCTATACTAGTATAGTTACCAAATATTCACTAGGGTGACAAGGGTGTATGGCAATTCAATTATCAAGGGATGGTGTGTTAATAATAAAGCATCAACATGGCATTTAACTACCTTAGGGTATTTAACATACATTTGCATAAGGAAATAAAGCATGCAATTTGATATTTAAAAGAACATAATTTGCATAAAATGTAGGTTCAATATGATCAAAGTGTCGACTACTTTGGGTCTACGGCTAGATGATCTTGATATTCTTGAGCTTGATCGAAGTGGGGTCTCAAGCTTCTCAGAATTCTCTGCGAACGATCGTCTGGAAAAGAAATAAACGAGCAATTAAATTAATTAAATAACAAAAACTCATCAAATGAACTCCAAATAGAACCAAACTAGCACCAAAAGAAAGGGCTTGAATTTAGAAATTTTTAGAAACAAACTTTGCAATTTTTGGAGTTGAAATGAGGGAGAAAAGAGATTTTGAAGCCTCTCTTTTAAATTAAAAAGAAAAAGGGAAAAGAAAATCATAAAAGAAAACCGGCGCTGCCTTTGTTCGCCCTGACCCAGCACAAAGCGGGCTGCATGGCTGTGCGTACGGCCCATGTGGCCGTGGGTCAAGAAAAGAAGGAGGCGGGGTTTCGGCCCGAGTCTCACTCGAGCGAGGCGAAAGGCGCGGCGCACGGGAGGAGGAGGAGGAGGGTGGCGCGCGCGGGGGAGGAGGAGGTTCGGCTCGGGAAGCGGCGGCGGACGGGAGGATGACGACGGCCGGAGGGTGGCGCGCGAGGCGCTCAAAGCGGCGGCGCGGCCACGGGCGGCGGCGGCGATGATGGCAACCCCTAGAGGAAGCGACGGCGATGGGGCTCACCGAGCGGCGGCGGCAGCGAGGTACGTCCTTCGCCACTCTTCTTCCTCTCGATCTTCTTCCTTTGCTTGGGGTGGAGGGAAAGGAGGGAGGGCGCGGGCTTTAAAGGCCGAGGGGAGGCTTTGGATCCGGGGAAAGGAGCCGTTGACGACGCACGGCAAGGCGCAAGCGGGCGGCGCGGGCGAGGATGGGGCGGTCGAGGGCGCGGCGGCGGGAGCCAGCACGGCCGGTGAGGCGGAGGACCGAGGCGAGAGGGCATGGCGGAGCGGGGGCTAGGGTTAGGGTTAGGGTTAGGGTTAGGGGTTTGGGAAGAAGAGCTCGGGCTTGGGGAATCGAATCCTTGAGCATTTTGGGCAAATTTGAAGTTTGAAAACCTTGATTCTTGAACACACGAAGACTTTGCCAATCCGGGAATTTGGGTGTTACAAAACCTACCCACCTTAAAAGAATCTCGACCCGAGATTCGAGCTCCTCGAGAAAACGGTAGGGGTAATCCAACTTCGGTGGTCTTCACGCTCCCCGTGGCTTCTCTCTCGAGTGGTTGCTCCATTGCACTTTGCATAAGCGGATGATCGGCGTCTTATGCGCTTCCACGACATCAAGAATCTTGATCGGATGTTACGGATACGACAAGTCTTTCTCGAGTGCAATGGTTTCAATTGGAGCTTGCTCTTACGGTACTCTGAGGCATTTCTTGGTGAGAGGCGTGGAACACATTATGGACATCGACAAATTTCTGGTAATTCCGGTTGATATGCTACCTCTCCACGCTTGGCGGTGATTGGGAACGGGCCTATGTATCTTGGCGCAAGCTTGCCTTTCACTTTAAACCTCCGCATTCGCGAAGGGTGACACTTTGAGATATACATGATCTCCAACTTCGAAAGTTAACTCTCGACGGTTGTCGGCATAACTTTTCATGCGGGTGAGCGACTTGTAGACGATCTCGATCAATCGACTTTCTCTTACGCTGCTTGAGAGTATACGGTCGAAGATATAACCTTCTCCCGATTCGACCAATGCAAGGGAGTTCTGCATTTTCTCCCATAGAGTGCTTCAAGCGGGACATCTTCAAAGCTGGATTGGTAGTTGTTGTTGTGGCGAGTGCATACGGTAGACATCTCTCGGTCTACGGTAAACTCTAAAGCACAAGCCCGAAGCATGTCTTCAAGAATCGATTTACCTTTCTGTCATCCATCCATCACCGAGGATGATATCTTTGTGCTAAAGTTTAAGTGAGTTCCAAGTGCATCATGGAGACTAGCCTAAATGCGAGTGGCGAGAACCTCGATCCGAGACTATCCTCTTGGGTACTCCATGCGGACATACAATCACGAGCCATGTATAACTCGGCTAATTTATCTCCCTTGTAGGTGGTCTTCACAGGATGAAATGGGCAACTTTCGTTAATCATCGATTATGACCCATACGGAATCATATCCGGTCTTGGTTCTCGCGGACCGTAATGAAATCCATTCCAATTTCTTCCCACTTCCACCGAGGATTTGCGATGGTTGCGGCAATCTGCGGGTCTCGATGTTACGCCTTGATCCGTTGACACACATCGCAACAAGCTACGAACTCGGCGATGTCTCTTTTCATTCGCGCCACCAATATAGAATCTTCATATCTTGATACATCTTGGTGCTTTGCTGGGTGTATGGTATACGTTGAACTATGGGCTTCTTTTAGAATCAATTCTTTGAGCTCCTTTTGATGGGGAACAAAGAGCGTTTCCCATACCATAGGATACCTTGTTGGTCTTCAACCATCTTTGAGGCTTTCCTTTGGCCATGAGATGTTTAAATTTATGAACTCAGGGTGTCCTTTACGAGCGGTCTTGACTTGTTCTTCTAAGGTTGGTTGAACTTCCATAGTGCTAAGGTGCCTTGTTCTACTAACTCGAGGTTAAGTGCCTCTAATTCCTTGCAAAGCTCAAAGTTGATACTCTTGAACCATAACATTTTGCGATGAGGACTTACGGCTTAATGCATCGGCCACTACATTAGCCTTCCCGGATGGTAATGAACATCCAAGTCGTAATCCTTAATCAGTTCTAACCATCTCCTTTGTCGGAGGTTGAGGTGCATGCGGGTGAAAATATACTTAAGACTCTTGTGGTCCGTATAGATATTACAATGATTTCCAATCAAGTAATGTCGCCAAATCTTTAGGGCATGCACTACGTTTGCTAACTCCAAATCATGAGTTGGATAGTTGTCTTCATGTGGGCGGAGTTGTCTGGATGCATATGCTACGACGTTTCCTCCTTGCATAAGTACGCAACCCGGACCTTGGCGCGAAGCATCACAATAGACTTCAAAGTCCTTGTGTATGTCTGGCAAGACTAACACCGTGCGATGAGTTAACTTCTTCTTCAACTCTTGGAAACTCTTTTCACAAGCTTCTGTCCATTCGTACTTATTTTCCTTCTTGAGCAGGTGGGTCATTGGTCTGGATAGTTTGGAGAATCCTTCAATGAAGCGTCTGTAGTATCCGACCATTCCAGAAAACTACGCGCCGGTCATCGAGGTTGGTTGTTTCCATCCCAACACGGTTTCTACTTTGGATGGGTCAAGCTGCGACTCCTCCAGCGGATACAATATGTCAGAAGCGATCTCTTGAAGCCAAAATTCACACTTGCTGTACTTGGCATACGGTGATGTTCTTTAAGCTTCTCCGGGACCAAATGCGGATGTTCAAAGATGTTCCTCATTAGTCTTGGAGTAGATTAAGATGTCGTCTATGAACACGACAACAAACTTATCCGGTATTCCATGAATACTTTGTTCATAAGGTTCATGAAGTAGGCTGGCGCATTTGTCAAGCTAAACGACATAACTGTGAACTCATACAAGCCATATCGGGTGGTAAAAGCTGTCTTAGGGATGTCCTCAGCCCTAATCTTAACTGGTGGTATCGACCTTAGGTCTATCTTGAGAACATCTTGTTGCTCTGACGGTGATCAAATAGATCATCAATGCGGGTAAGGGGTACTTGTTCTTTATGGTCACCTCATTGAGGGCTCTGTAATCCACACACAATCTGGCGGTGCCATCCTTTTCTTTACAAAAATATCGCGAACCCGTGGGGATGAGCTAGGTCTAATAAATCCTTTTTCTGTAATTCTTCCATTTGTACCTTAAGCTCTTCAAGCTCATCAACCGCCATCCTATATGGCCTCTTGGCAATGGGTCGTTTCCGACTTTAGGTTGATCACAAATTCTATGTCTCGATGCGGTGGCATGCCGAGCAATTCTTCGAAAAACTTAGGGTAATCTTGAACTACGGTGTTGTTTCCGAGTCACCTTCTCGAGGTTATGGATGGTACGATGAAACACGAGGAGCGGTCTATATTAACCACGATTGTGGTACCCGGGTTTTGGTGAGTACCACCTTCCTGTTAAGCACAGTCTATCATTCCTTGGTATCAGACCAACCAATCCATCCCTAGGATGATATCCGAGTTTGGGGTGAAGCACTAAGAGGTTTGCTAGGAATCCGAATTTTCCATAGCAATCTCTACTCGGGACTTACTAAGATGGTAGTCAAGGGTCCCGGGTGAACTAAGTACCACGGGTTTCTTTAGCTTAAGGTTGGCAACTTAAGCCTTTCAACAAATTTTCTTGATATGAAAGAATGCGAAGCTCGAGAATCAAACAAAACTTGTCTTTGATGCGATTTAACAGAGAACGTGCCCATTAGAACTCTGTAGCTTCACGAGCCTCCTCGGTGTGACATGGTCCACATGGCGCGATTTGGTGTCGAGGTAGATCTAGGTGCTTGCGGGGCCTGATGGTTCCTGCTTGGAGCTGATGTTTGACCTTGAGCTGGTGCGGCTCCTGAGTTGAACTTCGCGGGAGTGTTCTGACGTTGAGGGCATCGATTGGCGAAGTGCCCTCTCACTCCACAGTGGAAACAATGGAGATGAGCTGCTGGGTTGCTTGTTGCAGGTGTGTCCGTGGGCGAAGGATGCGGAAACCATTCCCATTGGTACGCGGGGCTGGAGCTTGAGTTCCTTGTGGAGAAACTATAGCTGGCTTAAAAGATGAGTTGCCAGGGAATGTTGACTTATGAGGAAAGCCACCTTGCGGCTTCTGGAATACCATCTTTCTCTTGCGGCTAACTTCCGCAATCTTCTTCTCATTTTCCAGCACGAGGGCTTTGTTGATCAAGTGGTGGAAACTAGGGAAATCATGGAGGATAAGCTGGCTTCTCATGTCTCCACGCATTCCTTCCACAAAGCGGTCTATCTTCTCTTCTTCATCAGCTACGTCACTGGGAGCGTAGCGAGCAAGTGATTGAACTTGGTTAGATATTCATTGATTGTCATTTGACCTTGCTTGAGAGTTCTAAACTCATTCTTCTTTAGCCTCATTGTACCAGCAGGTACAAAGTTGAGTCTGGCGGTCTTGAACTCATTCCGGGAGATTGGGCGCCATGCGGCGCGGTCTCGTCGGCATGCCCGGCAATTGCTTCAACGATGGCGGATCCTGCGATCTCCGATGGCGGATCTTCCGCCGCCGGTTTCTTCTTCTCCGCATCGGGCTTTCACCACCTTGAGCAGCGAGGTAGTTTTCCCCAAGCGCGGCGCTCCTTTCAAGCGGTGAGTGGCAAAGTCCACCTTGTCTTCCTCGAGCATCGGGCTGGCGAAGCTTCTTCTCGTATCCCCGAGCCAATCTTACGCTTCAGGGGTTCATCTGCACGAGGCAAAGGTAAGAGGTCTTGTCTGAGAAATCTGCGGCAGAGTGGCGATCGGTTGCTCTGCTTGTTGATTGGCGAGCAAGGCTTGAAGGATTTGGGCTTGTTGTTGCATAACTTGTGCCATTGTTGGATGCTCGGCGGTGGGAGGTAGGTCTTGTCCACGACCACGGCCATAGCCTTGCCTCTTCCACGACTGTGTGAAAGCACCACGGATGAGGCAGCGGCTCTCCTTGGTGCCATCTCAAGAAACACTAAGGCTTAGAACTTGAGAGGGGTATATGAGGTTCTTTGGCCCTCTAAGGCACACACAGAAGAAAGAAATCAAATTGAACGAACAACACAAATGCGATACAAAGCCCGAATGGCTGCAATGCATTAATATTAGGGGGGGGGGGTAAGTGTTACATGACTCCTAGGACACAGCATATAGGCCATGCAAAGCCATGACACGAGATACAAACACAACGCCTACAAAAGGTGGATAAAGAAAGTGCTTGCAACCAAAAGACTACCTAGCAAGCACTGCTAGTTAACCTAGCTATCCTGACTACTCCTCCATCGGGTGCTTACCACCGCAGGTGGTACAGTTACCCGGGGATCGAGAACGGCTGCGACTGATGGTCGGCGAGCGAGAACGACTGAGGTGGCGCCCGCGGTCGAACTCGTCGAATCCAGGAGGCGGACTGGGGCTGCGTCCACGGCTGGACTCTCCAAGGCTGCGGTCGGTCGGCGGTGGACGCACTTTCTTGCGCCGTGGCGGTGCGGGTCCTCAGTGGAAACGTCGGCTGGGCACCGGGTTGCCGGAACGGCGACGGTGCAGCGAGCAGGGGCAGCGGCGAGGCGGGCGGCGGCCGCGATGGCGGCTCTAAGGCGGGCGGCTACCGCAGCAGCGGCGTCTCTCTCCGCTCTACCTTGCGGTGAGCTTCATCATCTCGAACATGTTGCCACGGAGGGTGTCGGAGTGCTCGTAGCTCTTGGTGAGGAGAAATCGAGCGTCCGATCTCGTCAACGGCGTTGGCGAGGCGTCGACAAGGCTGCGTGGAGGGAGATGTGGCAGTGCGGGTCATCTGCCGGACGTGGCGGATCACCGGTAAAGCTCTCCTCCGGAGAGTCGGATGGAAGCGAAGGCGAGCTCTGCGAAGGTCTCCATGCATCCGCACAAGCGAGACGCGGCAAGTCGTGCCACATCTGGACGACATCAAGGCACGGCTCTGGGGTGCTCGGCCTTGAAGGTGTGAGTATTGAACTCACCCTCCCTAGCATAGAGGAAAACCTCCATGCTCCAAGTCTCTCGGTCCGAACACTGAGTCATCAGGCCCATGAAGATAGGCGGATGGTAGTAACCCAGATATTGCATCAGCTGGTGAAAAATCCCCACGAAGCCTCCGAGGTCTTCTCCGTGAGAGAAAAAGTCCTAAGAGCCAGCGAGCGACGGAGCAGCCATCTAAAATTTTGAAAACAAGAGGAAGTCGATGTGAGAATAAATCCAAGTGAAGTAGGATGAGTACAGAACTAGGAATGACAAGTAAGAGCAGTAGATACACTATATTTTGCCAAAGCTTTTCTTAGGTTTCGAAAATAAGACTCAAGACCTTAGGCAACGACCAATCTAACTAAGGCTCCTACAGTCGTATGCTCTGATACCAGCTCTGTCGGACCGGTTTTCGTAATCGAATCCTCTGTGAAAATCTGCGCTATTCCTGGATCGAGAGATAGCGCTCACGGTACACATTCTTGAATCATCTCATACATCGCGTAGACCAAATCGTGCATTAATACAAGCATTAGAGTTCAAATAGACCACGTCGGGTCGAGTTTACAATAGGGCCGATCAGGCCAAATGAGTTCATTACAAAATCTCGAATGCGTTAGCGGAAGCAAAGGGTGAAGCAAGTCTCTCCACGACAAGCGGATCGAGTACCATGTGTACGACCGATATTAGCCAGAGCTTGGATAATATAGGATGTACACGAGTACCAACGAGCCAAGCAGATCGAGGCGAGACTCAGACTACGAAACTATGCTACTCTTCTTCATGTCCTTGCTCCTCGGCGTCCTGGTCCTCGTAGTAGACGTAGTCTCCATGATCTGCGGGTTCTGGGGTTGGGGAAGAGCGAGGATGAGCACAACTACCGTGCTCGCGAGCCAACACACAGTATGCAATATTATACATGCAAGGCTTAACAAGGATGGCTCGGGTTCATTTATTTGCACAAAGCAATATTTAGAGTACCAATATTAAACGTCCTATCACTTAGCATTTTAACCAAATTGCATTTGTTAAAGAGATTACTTGTGCAATAATTATAACAGTAGAGGTTACCTCCACCTCATGCTTATTTTTGATAGCGGTTACATCCACCACTTGACATCACTGGGGTACATCCACCCAGGAAAAACCAAAACCAGGGTCACATCGACCCAACACATTTTATCCCGCCCACAAGGTTTTATAAACAGAACTAACTCTTGTAAGTTCCCATGTCCGCCCATGACCGTGGGCACGGCTATTCGAACAGTTCATTACACTCTGCAGAGGTTGTACACTTTACCCACAAGAGACAATCATTCTGACATATACACATGTTTCCGTAGACATGTGAGTCAAGGGGAGATCGTCACAAGGCCTTTACAATGCATCCACCAGTATTTGTTACACCCGCTAAGGTTTCACACGAGAAGAGTTACGCTCACATAGACCGTCAACTCTTTCCCGGACCCCTCTTGCGCCACACGACTTACGCTCACATAGACCAGTAAGTCGTACACCCAACCCATAGCCACATAGGCTTATGGCGTAGCGGTCATCTGCTCGTGCAACTCATACTAACGGATACAAATTATTTAGCCGTGTCGACACCATTATAGACATATGGTCGTCTTGTTTTACATTGGGAGGTCATCACAGATTAAGTCCTTAGGGACCATGCAGGCAGTTCATACCACATACCATCCACAAACCAACATTCCTTGGGCTGCATTAGCACCCACCAACATACCATCCATCATACCATCCGCCCGGATGTGACAAGCAATTTCTTTAGGGTTTTAAGAGGTAGGAAAAATACAACATCATAACCATCCCGATCATTTACACCCAATGACCGCCCAAAATCATGTTCATTTCAAAAGATGATGAATGGGGTAGATGATACCCGATACTTAAGCAAGACTAGCATGGCGCTTAAGTATAGCCTATACTAGTATAGTTACCAAATATTCACTAGGGTGACATGGGTGTATGGCAATTCAATTATCAAGGGATGGTGTGTTAATAATAAAGCATCAACATGGCATTTAACTACCTTAGGGTATTTAACATACATTTGCATAAGGAAATAAAGCATGCAATTTGATATTTAAAGAACATAATTTGCATAAAATGTAGGTTCAATATGATCAAAGTGTCGACTACTTTGGGTCTACGGCTAGATGATCTTGATATTCTTGAGCTTGATCGAGTGGGGTCTCGGCTTCCGAATTCTCGTGACGATCGTGCGGAAAAGAAATAAACGAGCAATTAAATTAATTAAATAACAAAAACTCATCAAATGAACTCCAAATAGAACCAAACTAGCACCAAAGAAAGGGCTTGAATTTAGAAATTTTTAGAAACAAACTTTGCAATTTTGGAGTTGAAATGAGGAGAAAAGAGATTTTGAAGCCTCTCTTTTAAATTAAAAGAAAAAGGAAAAGAAAATCATAAAAAAAAAAACCGCGCCGCCCTTGTTTCGCCTACGGCCCAGCGCAGCGCGGCCCGCGGCGTGCGTGCAGGCCCTGAGGCCCGTGGCGAAGAAAAGAAGGGAGGCAGGGGGTTTGGCCCGAGTCTCACTCAGCGAGGATCAAGAGCGCGGCGGCGCACGTGGGAGGAGGAGGAGGAGGGTGGCGGCGCGCGGGGAGGAGGAGGGTTCGCTCGGGAAGCGGCGGCGGCGGCGGGAGGATGACGACGGCCGGAGGGTGTGGCGGCGCGAGGCGCTCAAAGCGGCGACGACGGCCCGGCGGCGGCGGCAGCGATGGCAACCCCTAGAGGAAGGCGGCGATGGGGCTCACCGGCGGCGGCGGCGCGGAGGTACGTCCTTCGGCCACTCTTCTTCCTCTCGATCTTCTTCCTTTGCTTGGGGTGGAGGAAAGGAGGAGGGCGCAGGGCTTTTAAAGGCGAGGAGGCTTTGGATCCGGGAGGAGGAGGTGGCGGCGGCGGCGGTGCAAGAGCCGAGGGCGCGCGGGGCGAGGATGGGGCAGGTCGAGGCCTGGCGGCCGGAAGCGGCACACGGCCGCGAGCGGAGGACCGAGGCGGAGCGAGGCATGGAGGCGGGGCTAGGGTTAGGGTTAGGGTTAGGGGGGGTTTGGGGGAAGAAGAGCTCGGGCTTTCGGGGGGGGGGAATCGAATCCTTGAGCATTTTGGGCAAATTTCGAAGTTTGAAAACCTTGATTCTTGAACACACGAAGACTTTGCCAATCCGGGAATTTGGGTGTTACAGAAGATAAGCTCATGCGTGAATGGATGGGTTCATATCACAAAGACTATGACTAGATGGAATAAGCTGGGGAATTGGGTCATCTCATTTGTAACTATTAAGCAAGACTTGAATGCCATGATATAATCTCAATGCTCTCCTAAAAGCTAAATTGCACGAATCCTAAAGCACAATTGGGCCTTGATAAGTTTATTCTGTGATGTGGCTCAATGACATTCTAGTCTTTGGTACCAGCTTCATTAAGAATGGACGATATCCAGTTAGCTTGTTTGAACGCGTATATGCGTGCTGGAACACTTTTAGATGGCCGCAACCCATATATGTTGTACATGTATATATTACTTTTGATGACGTAGGCCTTCTCACTGACCTTATAATTAAGATTACGTCATCTGTTCACTCGGGGCTGGAGCGCGCACGCCGACTAACCTTATAATTAAGACCGCGTCATCTTTTGCTTTAGTTTATTCATGTGCAAAATAGCTATTAAAGTTATAGTACCAATATATGTATTGCGGGAGTCATATCTAACAGCCGTTAATGCATGCAATGATTTTGATGACGCCGTCAAACAAGTGATTGACCTTGTGCGTGATAGCGATGGTACTGCACAAGGCATAACTAAAGCATTCTTCTTGTGTGGCCGGTATGGTCTTGGGGCATCTGCTGTTCTTAGAGCTATAGCTGAACTCCTCAAATCCACAGCAAGTGATGCTAGCACCAGAAAGCATTTTGGGAAAATTATCCACGTAGACTGCTCTATGTGGAAAAGCAGAAGGGCGATGCAGAGGGTAATTGCGGAGGAGCTAAACCTTCACGATTTAATGCCCACGTTTGATAAGCAGGATGAGGAAGATGATTTCAGAGGCGTAGATGACAGCTCCAGGGCAGAGATAACAAGCATCGGAAGTCTAATCCATGAATCTCTAATAAATGAAAGATTTCTGATGATTTTTCATTATGGAGGAGATGAAGAGATCGATCTGTTCCCATGTGGCATTCCTGAAATTGGACGACGCTTTGGTAAAGGTAAATTGTTATGGACCAATCATGGAAGATTTCAGCTCTCAGAGAGAGAACAGAGGTTGAAGTCCAGTTCTGTTAATATAGAAATGTATGTCAACTCTGATATCAGTCAACAAGTGCGTCATTTATTGCACAAAGAAGCTGTTAATATAGAAATGGATGTCAACTCTGATGGCATCGACCCAGCAATAGTTGTGGATTGCTTCTTGTACTTACTATTCCTGACAGAACAAGTACGTGGAAACTCTATCCGTGTTGACTATGGTTGGGCTACTCATGCTTGCAACTATTGGATATGTGATGGAATCCTCCAAGGGGACAGAGCTTGGGAGGTTGGCAATGCATTGTATGGAGTGATACCACGGTTCGGCTATTCTTCAGAAGAAACAAAAAAATTGGAATACTTTTTGAATCAGCAAATAAAACCCTACAAAGGCTGGAATTCAACCACCTCAAACAATACAGAGGAAGCACGGAATATCTCAACTGTTCTTGGTAATACATCATCCTATTTCCTAGCATTTGAAGGAGATGGTCAGCTAGAACTACGAAATGATCTGTTTCAACTAGCTAGCAACCTCCGTGTGCTAAAACTCCGCAAGTCAGCTTTGATTTTGCATCACCTCCTTTCCTCTGCTGCCACAACCTAAGATTCCTTTGGCTCGACCAATGTAGAAACACAGGGAAGGAGCAAGGTGAAGGGCCATGTTTCCCAAACCTGATGGTGCTTGATGTACGTTCCACAGATTATCTCTTATTGCCCCAGATGATAGAACTGATGACCAATCTCAGGGAGCTAAATACCGAGGGAGTCTCATGGAGGACTATAAGCCATGCATGCAGAAAGCTACAGAACCTTCAGAAGCTCCGATTAACAGAATCTTCGGAAGTGACCACAGTGGACAGTTGCTCTTCCGTAGATATGATGAATCTTGTGCTCCTTGACTTGTCCGGCAACAGTCGCATGGAATCATTGCCAGCGATGTCATCAGCAAGAAGTCTAAAAATGCTTGTTCTTGATGGTTGTTCCAGCTTGAAGCATGTTGCACTTGAAGGAGCTCCATTGCTCGAGATTTTTAGCTTTGATGGTTATGGCTCAGCAAAGAACCGGACGCATCCCATACAACTGCCAAAAAAGGAATTGCGCCCTGAGTCTCGTGCAACTCCAATCGAAGCCAAGGTCAGGAAGATCTCCCTAGAGGGATGTGCTCGACTGGGTAGTATATTCTTGCGTGCCTTGCCCAATCTTGAGGAGTTGGACCTCTCTGGTAACAGAACATTGATTTTCAGTATTTTTCAAAAATCTGATTTTAAAACTACTATAACTCTCTCATATAAACTCGAAATGGAATAATTTTTATACCTAAATTCATCTAAAATCATAATATAGCTACTGTATAAATTTCATGCATTTTGGAGCAACTTGAGTTTTTGGCTATTTCTCGTTGTTTATTCGATATCGCCTTTTCTTTAGATTCCGAGTTGCCGGAAGTATGAGAGTAAGTAACCGAGAGTGAGCAAGTGAACTACCAGCAAGGCAAGCATCATTTGAACTTTCTTTTTGCATCATATTTGATCCCAATTTTGTTAGGGTAGATGTAATGATAATTGCTTGCATGGTAGTTTTATAATGTCGCTATTTTTGTGATGAGTAGTTAGACACACCCTATTATCTCGTCATTGTGGCTATCCATGAATTACTCCAATACTGAAATGATTATGCTAGGATGTGTGGAATTATATTGTTCGAGTTTTGCTTAGCCATGCAAGTCTAGAACCGGTAGCTGATTGTCGGGAATAACCCGACAATTATGGGATAAACACAACTCTCATTATATACTTTTATTTCAGATCTTTGTATCTGTTTTATGAGTTAAATTTTGTCACTTTAAATGAGCTTTTGGTCTGAACAAGTGTTGGTTAGTGATGGTGCTTTGTGCACGAGATTGGGTATGTGGTTTGACTTGTCTGGACAATTAAGGATCGAACTTTGGGTTGTTGCAATTCAAGTAAAACTCGTGCTATCACGCGCGGTATATGGGTGCCGTATGGTTAAGTAGGGGGGATTTTATTGTGTTGAGTCCCACGGTGGTGATATTGTAAGGGCATGGGACCGTGAAATCCGTGTTCCTTTTGGGCGATAGGATGGGGCGTTAACGTCTTGTGTTTCCTAGGATATATAGGATGGAGGCGTTAACGTCTTGTGTTTCCTAGGAGCCATGGGTTGAGGGACTTGACTCAATGGGATCTTCTTGCTAAAAACGACCATATCTTGATTTACCCGGCCGGCATACCATAGGAAGTATGCTATATTCGGAGGCATTTGGAGGCTTACGGGCTAATCAAGTCGTGTGGGTAAAGTAGTACACCCCTGCAGGGTATAAATCTATTCGAATAGCCGTGTCCACGGTTATGGACGACCGCTTGAAACTTGTGGCTGCTTATTGTTAGACTTGAAATTAAAATTGTGGTTAAACTCGGTATAGTCATGAATGGGATATTCATGTTTGTTGTCGTATCAAAGTGGACCACCACTTTGTTTTGGTATGATTCTTATTATTGAAATTATCAGTTGTTCACATGCTTTACTTCTACTTCAAATCTGATTTTGAAATGACACTTGAAAAACTAGTATATGTAGGTTGTTCAGTATTGCGTCGTTTTCGCAAAACTAAGCCAACATGAGCCCTTCCTTTGAATGACCTTATGCATAACTATTTTTATTTGTGTAAGACTTGTGAGTACTCTTTGTACTCAGCCAGGTGTTTGCTGGCTTTTACAGGTGAGGAAGATAATGAGACCGACGAGCTTGTCGGTGTCGATTTAGACGACACCGATGAGTAGTTTGCTATCATCTAACTCCCAGTTGGTTGCCGATGGGTTATGGGGCATACCATTGCTGGTCTTTTGGTTTATTTATGTGTTTCCGCTGCTACTTAATACTCTCTTTTAAATTTGGCCGGTCGGCCACTTGTATTAGTTGCAAACTTGGAACTATGTTGTATGTCTTTTGGACTATTTATGTATGAATGTTGTATGGATGTGAGCAACGTTGTATGAGAGTATGACTTTATTGGTCGCTGATCTTGGGAGCCAATATAAGTTGTACTCGCTGTTCATGGCTTCCCATTTAACTCACTAAGTGTAGCGTTTGACTTGTTGGAGAACCGACAATCATGTAGTGCTCGCAGAGGAGCGGCGCGCATGATCGTTGGGGCTCTAGTTTGAGTTAAGCCTCTCATTTAGATGGAGTTAAGTTGGAATCCATTTACCAGAGATCCAGAGTTATGTCCTTAAGACCATGCTTAGTCTCGGTCTTACGGAGATAACTCCGGGGTCCCCACAATGGTTTGAGTGTGGCTATTAATGGCGATTGATAGGCTGCGCCGCATACACACACTGGTTGCCTGTTTTGACCATGCTGGTCGAGGGGAGCGATGGCGAGAGGATGCAAAGCTAGTGGTCTCAGTGTGGTTTGCATAATACTTGTATTTCCCTATCTTAAGTTCTTAGACCTTAGGGTTCCCTGATCTGGTGCTAATTACTCTGGTAAGAATATATGATGTAGTCAAATTAAGTCTTTGAAAAGGCAATCAGAAGCTCAACAATAGTCATCTCCTAAAAAGTTTAAAAAATCCTATATTTTTGCATTTATTGATTTTTGAGCTGTTACAAGCATCAAGGAACTAATTCGTCAAGTGCACAGTAAAAATAGGGACATGCATGTATCCCATGGACGCAACTGCATGCATGAAGCAATGAAGACAAGCTCATGCGTGAATGGATGGGTTCATATCACAAAGACTATGACTAGATGGAATAAGCTGGCGAATTGGGTCATCTCACCAATATATGACATAAAATTCAACTAGGAGGTGGAGCGCAAGAGTTCATTCTCATTTGTAACTATTAAGCAAGACTTGGATGCCATGATATAATCCCAATGCTCTCCTAAAAGCTAAATTGCACGAATCCTAAAGCACAATTGGGCCTCGATAAGTGTGATGCCCCTTTTTCCCCATTCTGGGTCAACCCCGCGGACCCCCTTCACTTCTCCTCGCGGACCCCCTCGGCACCTCCACCTTGCCCTCGCTGCGCATGCGCCGTTGAGCCGCCATCATTCCTCCGTGCGCCTGCGCGCGCGCCGAGCCGTGTAGCTCGCGGACCCCCTTCTCCGCTCCTCTTCCCGGCTTTAAAACCCCGGTGCCCTTCTCCCCCCCGAGCAAGAAGAAAAAGGAAGAGAAGAAGAGCCGAACCCTTACCTCGCCGTTGCGCCGCCGTCGTCGCCTCGTCGTCGTCGTCGCGTGAGCCCGAGCCCTTCTTCCGCCCGCGCGCGGGCGCCTTCCTCGCGCACCGCCGCCTCCTCTTCCCCCTCCGGTCGCGCGCCCTCATCTTCCTCCTCCCGCGCGCGCGCCGCCTCTCTCCCCGCGCACGTCGCCGCCTCCCGACCTTGCCCCCTCCCGCTCGGCCGCTAGGCGGCGCCCGAGCCGCACCTTCCTCCTTTTCTTCCGCCCCTGGGCGCGCTCCGCGCGCGTGTGCAGCGCACGCGCATGGCGCGCCGGTTCGACCCGACACCGTGGCTGGGCCGAAAATGGTCACGGGCCGTTTGCGGTTTTTTTTTTGTGATTTTCAATTTCCTTTTCTATTTTATTTCAAAAGTCAGACCTTAAATATGAATAACTCCCCCATTTCAACTCCAAAAATTATGAAATAAATTTCTAAAATTTCTAAAATCAAGATCTTGCTAATGGCATAGGTCTTGTTCAATTTGGAGTTCATTTGTGTATTCTTGGGTATTTAATTGCTTAGTTGCTTGTCGTTTATTTTTGGTACCTCGCGCGTAGATTTGGAGGCGCGGAGACCTCCACGTCGATCAAGGACAAGACTACTCGGACTCTCCCCTACAACCAAGCGAGTCAATACTTTGATCATATTGAGCCTACATTTTATGTAAATTATATTCTTTTAAAATAGCAAATCGCATGCTTTGGTTCCTTAATCAAACATATGTTAAAGCATAAGGTAGATAAACACCCACTTGATGATTAACTAATTATTATGCCATCCTTGACAACTTGAATCCCTTAATTCCATTGTCACCTAGTAATTATATGGTAATACTAGCTATAGGTTGTACTTAGCGACATGCTAGACTTGTAAAATGCAAGGACATTCTTTGTCTAATCATCATCATTTCAAACATAAAATGATTTGGGCGGTCATTGCGGGTAAATGGTGAGATGGTTGAATTGTTGTATTTTACATCTCAAAAACCTAAGCGCTAATACCCGTGCAGGCGGATGGTAAGATGGTGGGTGCGGATGTAACACGAGAATGGCGGGAATGTGGTTGAGCCGCGAGACAACCCTAAGGACTTAATCTTGTCACGACCTCCTGTGTATAACAAGTACAACCACAAATGCGCAACAAACTACGACTTGGCTTAGTACATTTGTCAAATCCTGAAAATCATCTCCTTTGGAGGGTTAAAGGGGCACAAGCTCTGGGTATGTCGGGCTTGGATGGGACAGAGTCAATGGTGAAGTTCGCGCGATCGAGGTGTAGCCACGCTTCGCCGATCGGTGAGTGGACATCCAGCGCAGCGTATGGGCATAACCCCATATGGGTGAGGCGAGGAAGAGGCGAGATATTTAGAAAGTTATTGTGACAACCTCTCGACTACGACTACGGAATCGTGTAGGACGCGAGTTAATTGTCTCTTGTGGGTAAAGTGTACAATCTCTGCGAGTTATAAAGCTGTTTAAGCAATAGTGCCTCTGGTCAAAAAGCGGACATGGGAACTTAACTTGAGTTAGTTCTATTTCAAAAATCTTGTGGGTGGTATTAAAATTTTGGCGGGCTCACTAGCCTGAGATTGGTTATTCTGGGTCTTTGTACCCGGTGTCGTTTAGTGGTGGATGTAACCACAATCAAAATAAGCATGAAGGTGGAGGTAACCTCTGTGATACAAATATTGCACAATTTCTCTCTTTAACTAAAATGGAATTTGTTAAAAATGCTAAGTGCTAGGATTTTGTACTTATGGTATTTAAAAGTAGTGCTTTATGAAATAAAAGAACGAGCCATCCTTGTAAGCCTTGCATGTATATCATTGCATTGTGTATTGGCTCATGAGCACGGTAGTTGTGCTCATCCTCGCTCTCCCCAAACCCTTGGATGGCGATGGAGGAGACTATGCTTACTACGAGGAACCGAGAAGTTCTTTGGGCAAGGAAGCGATGAAGAGTAGTCTAGGATCTGTAGTCGAGCCTCAGCGCGATCTAAGTTGACTCGTTGGTACTTGCGTACAACCGATATTATCCGGTCCTTGGGTAATATCGATCGTACCGCAGGTTGCCGATCGCTTGCCTATGAAGAGATGAGCTCTACCCTTTTGCTTCCTTCACCGTATTCGGTGTTACGTATTGTACTCAATTTGCTTTGATCATTTGTTGTAAACTTCGACCCGGCGTGGTCTATGTCACTCTGTTGATTGTAATAATGATACTTTAGTTCACGCCTTGTATGAATGATTCAGCAATGCACGTGAGTGCTATCTTGATCCGAGGAATAGCAGCGTTTTCACAGAGGATTCGGATTAGAAAATCCGGTCAAACGAGTAATATCGAGCATCATTGTAGAGTCTTAGTTAGATTGATCGTTGCCTTAAGGACTTGGATCTTATTTTGAAAACTAAGAAAAATCTTTGCTAAAAATATAGAGTATTTATTGCTTCTACTCTTCACTCCTAGTTACTGTACTTATCGTATTTCACTTGAGTTTTACCTGTCTTGACCTCCTCTTGTTTTCAAAATTTGTAGATGGCTACCCGTCGTCGGATGGCCGTGGGACCTCCTCGTTCACGGAAAACGAGGAGGATTCAGCGGACATACGCCGGTGATCTTGTACCTTGGTTTTCCCGTCGGCCTCGTTCCGTGGTAGGATGGCGAGATCGGACCAGCGAGTCTGGGCGATGGAGGTGTACCTCTCGCCGGGGTTGGCGAGTTCACTTCCTACCTCTTGGGGCGAGCACCCGGCGTGGCCGTCACGCGCCTCGTCGGGGCGCGCGCGCGTCGCTTCCACCGCTTGTGTTGGAAATGCGAGGATCTCTTCTTGAGTCACCATACGCTTCTACCGTACCTCCCGGATGAGGCGTGTCAGCGATTTCGACACGAGCAGCGACCCTCGCTTGCGCGCGAGTCCGGCTACGCGGCGATGATAGCCACCATCACGCTACCATGGATGAATCGGCGACCGGACCTCCTCGCCGGCGGCTATGCCCACTCAGAGCACCCGCCGAACAACATGATCGAGAGTGATGAAGCTCACTCCGCTGCGATCTGAGAGAGGATCTTGCGGTGCGGAGAGGGCGCGCTCTTGCGAGTTAGCACGCCTCGAGCCGCGCTTCGGTCCTGCCCGGCCGGTTGCACCTCTCGTCGCCCCGTCCTCCCGGTGCGAGCCGGCGTTCCCGTCGAAGGACCCGTGTCAAACTCACGGCACGCAGAAGGTGCGTCGCGCCGTCGGCGTCGCCTAGGAGAGTCGGCCGTGGGCGCGGCCCGATCCACCGCCCGGGTTTGGCGAGTCGATCGTGGGCGCCACCTCGGCCGTTCACGTTCTTGCTCCGTTCGCGAAGCTTGATCGAGCCGTTCGTTCGCTCCCGAACAGCTATCACACTTTGTGGTGAGTCCGTGAGCATTGTCGAATTAGTTTAGGTTAGCTAGCGATGCTTGCCGGCGATCTTTAGGTTGCAAGCACTTTTGTTTCTTTTCTTACGTAGGCGATGTGTTTGTATTACGTGTCGAGGACTTAGCTTAATGTATAAGCTTTGTTAGAGAGTCATGTAACATAACCCCTTATTATAGTGTAGCAGCTCTAGGCTTTGTATTGTACTTGCCGTTCTTTTGTTGGTTTTGTTCTTATGCTGTGTGTGCCCTAGAGGCTAGTGAACCCTCATATACTCCCTCTAGTTCTAAGCTTAAGAGTTTCTTGAGGATCTGCCAAGAAGAGTGCCCGATCAGTGGAGCCTTCGCGCGAGCCGAGGAAAAGGCGTGGCGTGGTCGTGGCCAAGGCGAGGCGCAGGCTGCCTCCTCCACCACCAACAAACCGACAATGACCCAAGTCATGTTTCATGAGATTCAGATTCTTGAGCGTTACTAAACAATCGTGATTTGGACCGACCGATCGCAACTCCAAGCTAGCGAACTTCCTCGAGGACAAGACCTCGCCTTTCTTTGCGACCAATGAACCTCTAGAAGCGAAGAGCGGCTCGGGGACGAGAAGAAACCGTCTTGCCATTGCTCAAATGAAGACAAGGTGGATTTCGCCACCCATCGGTGAAAAGCGCGCATGTGCTGGTGGGAGAATTACCTCGCCTTGAGGTGATGAGAATCTAGAGGAAGAAGATCTGGGAATAGCGGAGTCGTAGCATCTACGATTGGAGCCCACAAGATCCCATTGCCTCTGCCGCAATAGAAGAAGTTGCGGAAATACAACAAGTGAAGTTGAACCCGCATGGCGGCGATTCTCTGGAGGAATTCAAAGCGCTTCGGGGCCAACCGTGCAGTGGAACAATGAGATTGAAGAAGAAGAATTGAGCTCTCAAGCGGTCGGATGTCGATAAATGAGTATCTAACCAAGTTTAACTTGACTTGCTCGCTCCCCAATGATGTAGGCGATGAAGAAGAAAATCGACCGCTTTGTGGAGGAATGCGTGAAGACATGAGAGGGCGGCTTATCCTCCACGATTACGCTAAGCTTCCAGCGGTGGTTAATAAAGCCCTCATTTGTGAAAATGAGAAGAAGAGCTGAGTTTAGCGCAAAGGAAGATGTCATTTGAGAGGCCACAAGGTAGCTTTCCCAGTCTACATTCCAAGCGGCTCATCTTTGGATCGTCTGCGGCCTCCTCTCGAAAACTCAAATTTCCACCCGCGTCCCCAAGGAAGTGGATTCGGTGCTCTCCGCTTGAACAACGGCGTGATCCAACCCCGGCAAACCTCCTTTGCCGCTTGTGGAGAAAGAGGACACCGCCAATCGTTGTCCTACGGTCGAATGCTCGGCAAGACTCAACACGAGAACGCGCCGGTTCAAGGCGGACCCGACCCCAAGCAAGATTCACGGACTTCACGAGCATCAAGGTCTACACAACGCAAAGCCATGGCGTGTGAACCACGTCACGGGAGGAAGCTCAAGGTGCCTCGGGAGTACTAATGGGTGCGTTCCTGTTAATTCGATACCGCACATGTTTTGTTTGATTACGAGCTTACTCTCTTTATTTCAGAAAGTTTGTCGAAAGGCTTAAGTTGCCAACCTATAAGTTAAAGAAACCGTGGTACTTAGCTCACGGGGACCCTTTACGCTACCTCGGTCGGTCCCGGGGTAGAAATTGCTATGGAACATTCGGATTCCTAGCAAACCTTACGGTGCTAGAATCTCAAGCATTGGATATCATCCTAGGGATGGATTGGTTGGCCAAATATCAAGGATTGATAGATTGTGCCAAGAGAAAGTGGTACTCACCAAGAACCCGAGACCACAATAAGAGTTAGTGTGGATCGTTCCTCTCAGTTGAATAGAACAATCCACCACCTTGAGAGTTGTCCCTAGAGACAGCGCACGTAGTTCAAGCTACCCGATGTCTTCCCAGGAAGAATTACCGGGCATGCCACGAGGCGAGAGATGTTGAGTTTGTCATCAACTTGAATCGGGGACGCCCCAATTGCTAGAGACCATCAGAATGGCGTGCGAACTTGAAGAACTTAAGACACAAATTGAAGACTTGCAAGACAAAGGTTTCATTAGACCTAGTTCTTCTCCACAGGGTTCATGATTCTCTTTGTGAAGAAGAAAGATGGCACCGCTTGGTTGTGTGTGGACTCTGAGCACTCAATGATGTGACCATCAGAACAAGTATCCCTTACCTCGCATTGATGACTGTTCGATCGGTTGGCGAGAGCATCGGTTTTCTCCAAGATAGACACTGAGGTCGAGGATATCATCAACTTAAGATCGGGAATGAGGATATTCCTAAGGCGGCTTTACCACTCGGTATGGCACGTATGAGTTCAACTGTCATGCCGTTTGGCTTGACCAATCGCATGACCTACTTCATGAACCTCATGAACAAAGTATTCATGGAATACTTAGACAAGTTTGTTATCGTGTTCATAAACGACATCTTGATCTATTCAAAGGCCGATGAAGAACATTACGAACACTTGCAATTGGTCTTAGAAAAGCTTAAAGAGAATCATCTTTATGCCAAAATCGATAAATGTAATTTTGGCTTCATGAAATCGGTTTCCTCGGACACATTGTATCCATTGGAGGAATCGCGATTGATCCATCAAAGTAGCGGTTTGTAATGGAATGGAAACAACCCACATCGGTGTGGAAGTGCGTAGTTTTCGGTTTGGCGGGTACTCTGAGCGCTTCATTGAAGGATTCTCTAAGCTTTCCAAACCAATGACCCATCTGCTTAAAAAGGAAAAGAAGTATGATTGAATGAAGCTTGTGAAAAGAGTTTTGGGGAATTGAAGAAGAAGTTAACCACCTTGATATTAATCTGCGGATATACATCAAGACTTGAAGTCTATTGTGATGCATCGCGCCAAGGTCTTGGTTGTGTGCTCATGCAAGGAGGAAAAGTTGTAGCTTATGCTTCAAGACAACTCCGTCCTCACGAAGACAACTATCAACTCATGATTTGGAGTTAGCGTGATAGTGCATGCCTTAAAAATTTGGCGACATTACTTGATTGGAAATCATTGTAATATCTACACAGACCACAAGAGTCTCAAGTACATTTCACCCAATCGGACCTCAACCTCAGACAAAGAAGATGGTTAGAGTTAATAAAGGATTACAACTTGGATGTCCATTATCATCTGGAAGGCTAATGTAGTTCTTGATGCATTAAGCGTAAATCCTCTCTGATAATATCATGATTCAAGAGCATCAACTTTGAACTCTACAAGGAATTTGAGGCACTCGACCTTTGTTTAATAAAGCAAGGCACCTAGCCTTTGTAGAGGCCCATCCAACTCTAGAAGAGCGGATCAAGGCCGCTCAAGAGGACATCACTGGAGTCGAGAGATTCAAGCATCTCATGGCAAAGAAAGGCCCTAAGATGTCGAGAAGATCGTGGGAATCCTATGGGATGGGAAAGCGACTCTTTGTTCCCCACGGAAGGAACTCAAAGATCGATTCTAAAGGAAGCTCACGATTCACACACTGCACCGAGCGGCACCAAGATGTACCAAGACATGAAGATTTTGTATTGGTGGCCACGAATGAAAAGAGATATCGCGAGTATGTAGCTTGTTGTGATGTATGTCGTGAATCAAGGCTGAACATCAAAGACCAGCAGGATTGCTACAACCCTTGGATCCCTCGGTGGAAATGGGAAGAAATCGGAATGGATTTCATTACCGGTCTACCTCGAACTAAGTCGGATGTGACTCGGTATGGGTTATAGTTGATAGATTGACTAAAGTCGCCCACTTCATCCTGTGAAGACAACTTACAAGGAGACAAGTTAGCGAGAGTTATACATGGCTCGTGTCGTGTGTTTACATGGAGTACCAGAGAATAGTCTCCGATCGAGGTTCTCAATTTACCTCGCATTTAGGCTAGTTTGCATGATGCCCTTGGAACACACCTTACCTTGACCACTTTATCATCCATGAGCCGATGGTTGACGGAAAAGAACAAATCAAATCCTAGAAGACATGCTTGAGCTTGTGTTTTGGAGTTTCTGATAGGCTGGAAAAATGTCTACCGTATGCGAGTTTGCATACAATAATAGTTATCGAGTCAAGTTTGAAAATGTCCCCATTTGAAGCACTCTATGGAAGAAAATCAGAACTCCTCTGCATTGGTGAGAATCAGTGAAGGATATGTCTTGGACGGATACTCTCAAGCAATTTGAAGAAAGTTCGATTAATGAGAGATCGCCTTCAAGCGGCTCGAGTCTAGACAGAAGAGTTATCGCGACAACCGTCGAAGAGACTTAACCTTGAAGTTGGAGATCTTTGTGTATCTCAAAGGTATCGCCGCCGTGGAACCGAAGATTCAAAGTTAAAACAAGCTCGCACCAAGATACATAGGCCCATTCGATCACGCTAAAGCGTGGAGAAGTTGCCTATCGGCTAGAGTTACGAAAGTTTGTCGGGCGTCCTAGCGTGTTCCATGTCTCTCAACTAAAGAAATGTCTCGAGTACGAAGAAGCGGACTCTGTCGGCCGTCGCGCTTGATCGGATTTGACTTATCGAGCACCGATCAAGATCCTCGGCGTCGTCGAAGCGGACAAGGCGTCAAGTCATCCGTCTTTGTAAGGTTGATGGAGCCATCACTCGGCCAAAGAAGCCACGGGAGCGAGAAGATCAACAAATTTGGATTTCCGTCCTGTTCTCGGGCGGCTCGAATCTGGGTGAGATTCCGTCTAAGGTGGGTAGGATTTGTGATGCGCCCTTTCCCCCATTCGGGTCAACCGCGGACCCCCTTCACTTCTCCTCGCCGGACCCCCTCGGCACCTCCACCGCCGTCGTCCTCGCCGCGCCGCGGTTGAGCCGCCATCATTCCTCGTCGCTGCGCCGCGCCGAGCGTGTAGCTCGCGGACCCCCTTCTCTCGCTCCTCTTCCCGGCTTTAAAACCCCGGTGCCCTTCTCCCCCACCCGAGCAAGAAGAAAAGGGAAGGAGAAGAAGCCGAACCCTTACCTCGCCGTTCTTGCGCCGCCGTCGCCTCGCCTCGTCGTCGTCGTCGCCGTGAGCCAAACCCTTCTTCCCGGGCGCGCGCGGCGCCCCTTCCTCGCGCGCGCCGCCTCCTCTTCCCCCTCGGTGCGCGCGCCTCATCTTCCTCCTCGCGCGCGCGCGCCGCCGCCCTCCTCTCCCAGCGCGCCGTCGCGCACCGCCCCGACCTTGCCCCTCCGCTCGGCCGCTAGAGCGGCGCCCCGGCCGCCCCTTCCTCCTTTTCTTCGCGCTTTGGGCATGCGCGCGCGGGGCGCGCTCCAGCGCCAGCGTGGGCGCGCTGGGCATGCGCGGATTCGACCCGACACCGTGGATTTGGGCGAAAATAGTCCGCAGGCGTTTGCGGTTTTCTTTTTGTGATTTTCAATTTCCTTTTCTATTTTATTTCAAAAGTCAGACCTTAAATATGAATAACTCCCCCATTTCAACTCCAAAAATTATGAAATAAATTTCTAAAAATTTCTAAAATCAAGATCTTGCTAATGGCATAGGTCTTGTTCAATTTGGAGTTCATTTGTGTATTCTTGGGTATTTAATTGCTTGGTTGCTTATCGTTTATTTTTGCTTGGGTACCTGCTTGCGTAGATTTGGAGGCAGGAGACCTCCACGTCGATCAAGGACAAGACTACTCGGACTCTCTCCCCTACAACCAAGGCGAGTCAATACTTTGATCATATTGAGCCTACATTTTATGTAAATTATATTCTTTTAAAATAGCAAATCGCATACTTTAGTTCCTTAATCAAACATATGTTAAAGCATAAGGTAGATAAACATCCACTTGATGATTAACTAATTATTATGCCATCCTTGACAACTTGAATCCCTTAATTCCATTGTCACCTAGTAATTATATGGTAATACTAGCTATAGGTTGTACTTAAGCGACATGCTAGACTTGCTTAAATGCAGGGACATTAACTTTGTCCTAATCATCATCATTTCAAACATAAAATGATTTGGGCGGTCATTGCGGGTAAATGGTGAGATGGTTGAATTGTTGTATTTTACATCTCAAAACCCTAAGCTGCTAATACCCAATGCAGGCGGATGGTAAGATGGTGGAGTGCGGATGTAGCACGAGAATGGCGGGAATGTGGTTGAGCGCGAGACAACCTAAGGACTTAATGTTGTCCACGACCTCCTGTGTATAACAAGTACAACCACAAGTGCGCAACAAGCTGCGACTTGGCTTAGTACATTTGTCAAATCCACGAAAATCATCTCACTAGAGGTTAAAGGGGCACAAGCTCAGGTATGTCGGGCTTGGATGGGACAGAGTCAAGGGTGAAGTTCGCGATCATTGAGGTGTAGCCACGCTTCGCCGATCGTTGAGGTGGACATCCCGCATAGCGTATGGGCATAACCCCATATGGGTGAGGCGAGGAAGGGCGAGATATTTAGAAAAGTTATTGTGACAACCCTCTACGACTACGACTACGGAATCGTGTAGAACGCGAGTTAATTGTCTCTTGTGGGTAAAGTGTACAATCTCTGCGAGTTATAAAGCATTTAAGCAGTAGTGCCTACTGGTCAAAGCGGACATGGGAACTTAACTTGAGTTAGTTCTATTTCAAAAATCTTGTGGGTGGTATTAAAATTTTGGCTGGGCTCACCTAGCCACGAGATTGGTTATTCACGGGTCTTTGTACCCAGTGTCGTTTAGTGGTGGATGTAACCACAATCAAAATAAGCATGAAGGTGGAGGTAACCTCTGTGATACAAATATTGCACAATTTCTCTCTTTAACTAAAATGGAATTTGTTAAAAATGCTAAGTGCTAGGATTTTGTACTTATGGTATTTAAAAGTAGTGCTTTCGCAAATAAAAGAACCGAGCCATCCTTGTAAGCCTTGCATGTATATCATTGCATTGTGTATTGGCTCATGAGCACGGTAGTTGTGCTCATCCTCGCTCTCCCAAACCCTTGGATGGCCGATGGAGGAGACTATGCTTACTACGAGGAACGAAGTTCTTTGGGCAAGAAGCGATGAAGAGTAGTCTAGGATCGTAGTCGAGCCTCGGCGCGATCTAAGTTGACTTCGTTGGTACTTGCGTACAACCGATATTATCAGGGTCCTTAGGTAATATCGATCATTACCGAGGTTGCCCGATCGCTTGCTGTGAAGAGATGAGCTCTACCCTTTGCTTCGCGCTCACGTATTGATTGTTACGTATTGTACTCAATTTGCTTTGATCATTTGTTGTAAAACTTCGACCCGGCGTGGTCTATGTCACTCTGTTGATTGTAATAATGATACTTTAGTTCACGCCTTGTATGAATGATTCAGCAATGCTGTGAGTGCTATCTCGATCGAGGAATAGCAGCGTTTTCTGAAGGATTCAGATTAGAAAATCCAGTCAGAAACGGAGTAGTATCGAGCATCTGTTGTAGAGTCTTAGTTAGATTGGTCATTGCCTTAAGGACTTGGATCTTATTTTGAAAACTAAGAAAAATCTTTGCTAAAAATATAGAGTATTTATTGCTTCTACTCTTCACTCTAGTCTGTACTTATCGTATTTCACTTGAGTTTTACCTGTCTTGATCTCCTCTTGTTTTCAAAATTTGTAGATGGCTACCCGTCGTCGGATGGCAGTGGGACCTCTCGTTCTGGAGAAACGAGGAGGATTAGCGGACATACCGCCGGTGATCTTTGTACCTTAGTTTTCCCGTCGACCTACGTTCCGTGGTAGGATGGCGAGGATCAGACCCGCGAGTCTGGGCGATGGAGGTGTACCTCTCGCGAGGTTGGCGAGTTCACTTCCTACCTCTTGAGGCGAGGCACCCGGCGTAGCCGTCACGGCGCTCGTCGGGGCGCGCCGCGCGTCGCTTTCACCGCTTGTGTTGGAAATGCGAGATCTCTTCGAGTCACCCATACGCTTCTACCGTACCTCGGATGAGGCGTGTCGGCGGTTTCGACACGAGGCAGCGACCCTCGCAGCGCGGCGAGTCCGACTACGCGGCGATGATAGCCACCATCACCGCTACCATGGATGAGATCGGCGGCCGGACACTCCTCACGGCGGCTATGCCGCTCAGAGCACCCGCCGAACAACATGATCGAGAGTGATGAAGCTCACTCCGGCTGCGTCGGAGAGAGAGGATCTTTGCGGTGCAGAGAGGGCGCGCGCTCTTGCGAGTTGCACGCCTCGAGCGCGCTTCGGTCCACGCCCGGCCCGGTTGCACCTCTCGTCGCCCCGTCCTCCCGGTGCGGCCAGCGTTCCCGTCTAGAGAGACCCGTCTCGACTCACGGCCACGCAAGAAGGTGCGTCGCCGCCGTCCGGCCGTCGCCTAGGAAATCCGGCCGTGAGCGCGCCCGATCCACCGCCCGGGTTTGCGAGTCGATGCGTGGAGCGCCGCCTCGGCCGTTCACGTTCTGCTCCGTTCGCGAGACCCGATCGAGCCGTTCGTTCTCGCTCCGAACAGCTGTACACTTTGTGGTGATCCCAGCGAAGCATTGTCGAATTAGTTTAGGTTAGCTAGCGGTGCTGCTTTGGCGATCTTTTGGGTTGCAAGCACTTTTGTTTCTTTTCTTACATGAAGCGATGTGTTTGTATTACGTATCGAGGACTTAGCTTAATGTATAAGCTTTGTTGAGAGTCATGTAACATAACCCCCTTATTATAGTGTAGCCGCTCTAGGCTTTGTATTATGCCGCCCGTTCTTTTTGTTGGTTTTGTTCTTGTGCTGTGTGTGCCTAGAGGCTAGTGAACCCTCATATACTCCCTCTAGTTCTAAGCTTGAGTTTCTTGAGGATGCGCCAAGAAGAGCTGCCCGATCAGTGGAGCCTTCGCGCGAGCGAGGAAGAGGCGTGGCGTGGTCGTGGCCAAGGCGAGGGCAGAGCTGCCTCCTCCACCACCAACAAACCGACAATGACCCAAGTCATGTTTAATGGACTTCGGATTCTTGAGCGTTACTAAACAATGTGATTGGACCGACCCGATGCCAACTCAAGCTTGCGAGACTTCCTCAGGACAAGACCTCTCACCTTTGCTGCAGCCAATGAACCTCTAGAAGCTGAAGATTCAATTGGTCAGTCATGAGGATTGTTGGCCAAGTCAATAAGGTGCACATCCATGTGTGTTCTACGTTACATAGTGAAGTTAGCATCACCAAAAGTATTGAGGTGATTGGCCCCAGCCAAGTGGGCTTGGTCCCAGCAGGACCATTGTTGCCGTATAAGGATATTGGCCTTGCGGAGGATATTACGTGCTCTGCCTTGATGTGGGATTGCCAACAGCTTCGGGCTTTGGATGCGCACATCGAGATTGGCGAAGGAAGCCACAATTTAGAGAGAATGCACGACAATGAAGATTTTATACACTTACTTAATTGGAACGTTGAATCATTGCATGTGCACGACACTTCCTCAATCACGACTATCACTCCAAGGGTTCCAGTATTTTGTGACCACCTCAAATGGTGTCATGTTGAGAGGTGCCCCAAGCTGCACACTCTCTTACTTGTTACAAAGATCAATGGCACAGCTTTCCTAGGTTGAAGACATTTTCAGCGTGTGATCTCCCGATGGCCCATTGCATTTGGAGCAAAGGAATAAATAGTGAAAGGTGTGATTCCTTCTAGTGTCCTAAATAGCAATAGTTCTGCTATATATTTTCAAGACATGAAACATGACATTACGCCGAAAAAATCCATAAACTTAGCTATGGCCGCACATAGACCAGTGTACAATATCTTTACTGTTCATTCATTTCTTTTTGTGGCATGTTTAGAATATGGTTCTGTTTATATGAATTATAAAAAAAATGATTCTTTTCAATTAAAATAGTTTAGTATACGAGATTTACTTGACTATTCAGTTTTGGATATGCATAGGTTTTAATGATATAATGGATTGTATTTCTCTCGTTTGTTTTATTTATAGTTTATTATATTAATGGTTGATTATTTCGTTCATACTTAATAGAAATGGCGCTTTATATATGATTTGTGATCCAAATTCTAGGTTTATAGAATTTAGACAATGCTGAAAAATAATTATTATTTTTTGAAAAAAATCACTACGTAGTATAGCTTCCGCAATAGTAGTTGTTGCTTTTTTTTTTTTTTGGTAAATATCTCCATGATGCCGTCATAACCATGATTTATAACCTTGGTTCCAGTGCCACCTGTGGAGAACTAAAACATATATACCTGCACAATTGCCCGAGGCTGGTGTTCGTGCTTCCCATTTCCTTCACCTTGCCAAATTTGGAGACAATCCAGATCGAGTACTGTACCAATCTCAAACATATTTTCCCATTGGACGAAAACAAGTATCCTAACAAAATAGCAGCCGGTGTCACATTCGGCAAGCTTAAGCACATCAAGCTACAACATCTCCACAAGCTGGAGCAGATATGCGAGGCCAGATTGTCTGCGCCGGCATTGGAGACGATCAGCCTCAGGGACTGCTGGGGCCTGAGACGGCTACCGGCAGTCGCACGTGGAGGTCCTAAGCCGGTCGTGGACTCCGAGAAGGATTGGTGGGACAAGCTTGAGTGGGACAACCATGATCCTTCGCTCTTCGAAACACACCACTCGGCTTACTACAAGAAGAGCATCCCGAGGGGCTCCCTTCTAAGGTTTGTTCTGCATGGATTTCTTATATGCGTGTAGATTAATTGAGCGAGTGTCATTAATTTGCTATCTAAGTAATATTTTTTGTTTCCTTCCTCATTTCTTAGGTAATTTGTTGTGCTACTCTTGCGTGTGCTGTTCTGCCATGGAAGGGAGGTCAGTTCACTGCTGTTACGAGTTGTCTCACAGCTCTTGATGTGTTTCCCATTGGCTGTGTTTGCAAGTGTGTTTGTGTTCTACAGTGTGGCGCGCGTGCAAGTTATGTTTGCTACATGCAGTCTTGCACAACGAATAAATGGTGTGTTTTCTTTTCACCAAGCTACCTGATTTGGGTATGCTTGGATTGGTGTGTCAAGCACTGGTGTGCTAGCTTTCTCCAGCTTGTTTGTGTTGATTTGCTGTCTATTTGTAATAAGAAGGTGTGCCTGCGTGTGCACAAACCTAATGGTATACGTGATTGATGAACCATAAATTCAGCTTGTGCTTGGTTCATGAAGACATACGTTGAGCTAGCTGTTTTTTTCCGAGTTTCTCAAGTAGTTCTCAGACGATGGAACTTTTTTGATACTTAGAAACAGAGTATAGTTCTTAGAGATAAATTAATTCTTGTTTCCTGCTGCAGCAACATTACACATGTATGCTGAATCTATATGAGCTGTGCTCATGAATCGAAGATAGTGTTCATGAAACGCTAATATATAGGGGGACATGGTCATGGGTTGTAGCTCTTCTTCTTATTTTTTGTGGCGACGATGTAAGATATCTTTACAATAACAGGGAGAAAAAGATACATCTTAGATACCAACATAGCATATACCTTATGTATAGGTAGAACAAATCGGTCTAACAAGCTATACAGAAAAAATGTGTAACACAAATTAGAGAATGTCTGGATGCATGCAGATGCTGCATGTTTGAGATATAACAAGATTGTAAATTAAACAATGAACAGTCACTGTTTGTTTACTCATGAATTTCATACATCACATACTACCATTGGACCATGACTAGTTAATATAGTATAGATTATTAGATTAGCAATAAGCTTCATTTAAGCACAACCATAGATAGGTTAAGGCTTGTCAAGAGCAAACATTATGAGATTAACCAAGCAGGATAGTGCTTTCCTGTCGGGACGGTTTACGAATCAAACCCTCGTGTATTTCCGCACGATCCATGATCGGTAGCTAGTGCACACAATGGAAACATTGTTGATAACAAATTCGAATCACGAATAACATTAATAAACAACGAATTACCGGTCTTATGGTCACTTATTACAAAAGTGGTGAAAGACCTTGAGTCTTCTGATGGCGAAACATAAATAAATAAACCCAGTGGTGGCCCATCAAAATGCCCACCGGCATTCGACTGGGGAACGCAACCTAGTACTCCGGGTGTCCTTCGTCAAAGCCACAAGCGAAGTAGTCGTAGTCCTCCGTGTCGTTGAAGGCTTCTGAGATTTAATTATGAGTGTAGCATGTGAGTACATAAAGTACTCCGCGAGTCTTGGGAAACATGCATATGCATAGCTTTGACAAATGAGGCTTAAATCGTTCTTTTGCACAAAGCAATATTTTAAGTTTAAACAATTTTCATAAAGCACATTTGACAAATGTAGTTTCTATAAATAAATTAATTGAATTACTAGTGGAGGTTCTAGCTACCAACCACTAGCATCAAGGCTCTAGCCGCCAAGGTCCAAGGTTTAAAGGATAGGGCTCTAAGCGCTTTAGCGGCTCTAGTGCGAGAAACTACAGAGTCCCAAGCTGCTCTCGATTCCTAAAATTTACTCTTTTAAATCAAAACCAAAATCTACCATGTGGCAGCACCTTGCTCGTCCTTGGCCAGTGGGCACGGCTATTCAAATAGTTTTTAACACTCTGCGAGAGGTTGTGCGACTTGACCCACAAGAGATGATCGCTTTGATATACCACACGTTTCCTTTGGCGTGTGAATCAAGAGAGACCATCACAAGGCTTTACAAAGCTTCCTTTTGACTCGGTTACGCCCGCTAAGGTTTCGCCTTCTGGTCCCCTCTTGCGCCATGTGAATCGGCACACACAACCATGACAGGCGACTCAAAATTTTGCTAACTAGTTGGCGAGTCCGTTCCCATTTTGGACATGTGGTTGTACGATTTTGCTCGGTTTGAATAGTCTGGCGTCGGTCCTTAATATGACTTGGCGGGACTAACTCAATACAAGATCTCGTGCTCTATTGCACCCTTTGGTCTTACCATCCACCCAAGTCAAAAACATATTTTTATCATTAAGTTTTATTTTCCAAACAACGACATTACCTAATGTCAAACATTTTCCCAAAGAAAACATAAAGTGTAATAAAGATTTTTCCCTCCCAAGGGTTGAATAAAACCGAAAAGCATGTCTAAGCAATTCTACCGCGTTTAACTATTCCATAATATTGCAGAATTACTATGCTATGGTTACAAAGGTATAGGGTACAATTATCAAGGATGACATTAGCAAATTTTGGGTTTACTAACAACTACACTTTGAACTTATCATTATATATGAATTAGCAATGCATAAAACTTTGAAAACTAAAAACACCATTTAAAAATCATAGGTTTAAAGTGGTCAAAGGAGACTACGCCCGGTGGCGTTGGAGGTAAGCACTTCTGTTGATCCAAGCTTGCGTCGTGACGTCGGATTCTACACGCGCAGCGGACCAAATAAATAGCAGAAAATAAGTAAAATCGAAAATTACAAAGTAAACTTTGAAGTAGAGAATGAATTTAGGAGGAAGAATCGTTGGATTTGGAGTCCGTATGAGAACGAACGAAATTGTGGAAAATAAATCCTCAAAAAAAATCGCATGCATTTACAAAGCACTAGGCTGAATTATCTAGCAGGACACTGTTCATCTTCCTTCTAAAACGGACAGAATGCAAAGCTTGCAGCCGAATGAAGTATAGAAGCAAATCAACATGTTGCTGGCGAACAAGAAAAGGCTCAAAGTGAAGACTAGATATTAGAGCACCGTACAAGGACCAGCATGAGCATCTAACTAGCAGCACTATTCATCATCTTTTTCAATACAACAGAAAGCAAAACCATATAGCTGAAGGAGAACAGAATCTCAAAAGCAAGCAGCCGAAGCAGAATCTCAAGGTGTTGGCATGACATGGTGGCAGAGGCTGACCGGCGGTGAGGATGGCTAGGTGGAGCTTGGCTGGGAGGTGACTTACCAAACTACAGCAGTGGCAATGGTGGAGCTACTGTCAGAAGAGATTGCTATGCTCCGAAGAATCTAAAGCTTAGAGGGAAAGCAAAGGATCAATGAAGGGATAGCATGCCCTTATATAGCTGCAATTGGGAGCTATAACGTCGGAAGACAAAGAGCGGTGTCGGTTCAAACTAGAAGCGGATGAAAATGCCTTTGTGCAGCGATGGGCTGCTCAAAGATGGCATGACAACGTGGGAGACCTTAATGCAACCGTTTCTTATCAATTCAAATCAATTCAAGTTAAAGGCTTTGAATGGAGAGAAATGAGGGAAAGAAGAAATGGTGTCATTAATGGCGATGAAGCTTAACCGCATTTGGGAGCAAAGGAGGAAAGGAGAGCGGCGCCGGTGGTTGAGGCCGGGCGGCGCGGCGAGGAGTGTCCGTGGTGATGTCGGTGTCGGCAATGGGGCGGCGGTGGGAACAAGCGGTGATGGCGGCCATGAATCTTTGGTTAGAAAACAAGCAACGAGAAAGGACTCGGGAGGAAGGAAAGCTGTTGGGAGAGAGAAAGGTATATAGGTATCGCGTACCCTAACAAAATAGCAGCGGTGTCACATTCAACAAACTTAAGCACATCAAGCTACAACATCTCCACAAGCTGGAGCGGATATGCGAGGCAGTTGACCCTTTGTGTTGGAGGCGATCAGCCTCGGGGCGGCTACCGGCTACGGTTAACATGACCGGTCGTGGACTGCGAGAAGGATTGGTGGGACAAGCTTGAGTGGGGCGGCAGAGGCCAACCATGGTCCTTCGCTCTTGAAACACGCCACTCGGCTTACTACAAGAAGAGCATCCCGAGGGCTCCTTCTAAGGTTTGTTCTACATGGATTTCCTATATGCATATAGATTAATTGAGCAAGTGTCATTAATTTGCTATCTAAGTAATATTTTTGTTTCCTTCTTCTTTTCTTAGGTAATTTTTTGTGCTGCTCTTGCCTGTGCTGTTCTGCAATGCAAGGGATGTCGGCTTACATGAGGCATCAGTTTCCTGCTGTTACGAGTTGTCTCCCAGCTCTTGATGTGCTTCCCATTGGCTATCTGATTTGGGTATTCTTGGATTGGTGTGTCAAGCACTGGTGTGCTAGCTTTCTCCAGCTTGGTGTGGTATTCACAATCAAGTTGGTTTGTGTTGATTTGCTATATGTTTGTAATAAGAAGGTGTGCCTGTGTGTGCACAAACCTAATGGTATACATGATTGATGAACCATAAATTTAGCTTGTGCTTGGTTGATGAAGACATATATTACTGTGACTTGTTGTCATGTGTTTTACAATCATGCGAATTTCAGCGGATAGTCTGGCGTTATTGTCGTGTATTAATACGTTGAGCTTTTTTTCTGCCGAGTTTCTCAAGTTGTTCTGAGACGATGGAACTTTTTTGATACTTAGAAACAGAGTATAGTTCTTAGAGATAAATTAATTCTTGTTTCCTGCTGCAGCAATATTACATATGTATGTTGAATCTATATGAGTTGTGCTCATGAATCGAAGATAGTGTTCATGAAACGCTAATATCTAGGGGGACATGGTCATGGGTTGTAGCTCTTCTTCTTCTTTGTGGCGACGATGTAAGATATCTTTACAATAACAGGGAGAAAAAGATACATGCAGATGCCGCATGTTTGAGATATAACAAGATTGTCCGGATGCATAAATCAGAGAATGTCCGGATGTATAACAAATCGGTCTAACAAGCTATACAGAAAAAATGTGTAACATAAATCAGAGAATGTCCGGATGCATGCAGATGCCGCATGTTTGAGATATAACAAGATTGTAAATTTAACAATAAACAGTCACTGTTTACTCATGAATTTCATACATCACATATTGCCATTGGACCATGACTAGTTAATATAGTATAGATTATTAGATTAGTGTAACAACCCCAAACTAGGGTTTGTATTTCAAATGTATAAAAGTATTAAAGTTTAAAAACTTTTGTTGTATCTCTTGGTCATGCTCTTGGTTTTCTAAAAATTTGTGCACAATTTTAAACTTTTGATGTTTGCATTAAAGTTTGTGTTGAAATTTCAAACTTTTAAACTTAAATTCCATTGCTATTTGAATTCCAGAAAAATGTATGAATGAAATTTTCCGAAAATAATTTATTAAAATACTAGATTATTTATCTTGAATTATAATTGTTTTACCAAATTTTTAGAAGTCATTTGACTTAACAAAATTCAAATCAAATCACTAACAGATTTGAAAATAATTTAATTCTAACAAATCTTCATATATAAAGTGTTTGAAATTATTTTCCTAAGTCCCTTGTGAACCTCAAAGTGCCCACAAAATTTTCAGAATTTTTGAATTTTATTTCTATTTCAATCGGCTAGGTCAAACTTGCTTATTTTAGGTCAATACTAAAACCCTAAATCTAAATCTAGCCGTGCCTTTGTTCCTCCCGTAGGACCGAGCGAAACGGACCGCGCGGACCAGCTCGCGAGCCACCTCCTTCCTCTCTCGTGTTGCCCGACCCAGCGGCGAAGTTCTTCTCCATGCGGCGCTTGCGCGACTCGCCGGCTTCGCCCGGACCCGGCGTCGCATGTGCGCGCCAATCCGCGGTCACCTCGCGCCCATGCCGCCTCCGCTCGCTACCTCCGCCTTCTCCTTCAAAGGCCAGTGAGCCCCTACCTACTGGCTTTCTCTCCCTCCTCTGTCCATTTTCTCCACCGAGCTCCGGGGCCGAAAGCAACGCCGCGCGCCTCAAGCTTCCGGTGCTCGTGGTCCCGACAACCCCGAGCCGCGTCTGGCGCGCGCCGCCTAGAGAGCAAATCCCTCGGTCAATTTGGAGGAACCGCCACCGAGGAGCTGCGCCGCGGACCTTCTTCCCGGTCCGGCCAAAGTCGCCACCAGCGCAATCACGCCTACTCGCGACTCCTCTCCGATTCCTCCTCCCTGAGCACCTTCAAGTCTCCTTGACCTTCCCCGATCACTCACTTGTGCCCTCTTTCTCTCCGAGGACCCCTCACGGTGACCACCCGCGCGCATGAGCTCGTCGCCGGACCACTCCGCCGCTCTCGTAGCCGTCGATCACTCCAACATGTTCGGTACATGCTGGTGCTCATGTGCGCCCTATTTTCCACCCCTTCCTCTCGGCGCGCGCCCTTTCCACCTCCACGGTGGCCGCTTCTCGCCTTGCCAGCGCGCCTCGGTGCCGAGAGCCTAACACCGCCACCTAGCTTGATGGTCCTCAAGCAACCTTTCCTCCATTGAGAAACCAGCACCATTTGTTAAGCCTGCAGAGGCCAAACAATAAGAATGTGTCTGCTGCTAAGCTAGCGCATAACAATCATCATTTCAACCACATGAAGCATCAAAGCGACATTTATTCATCAAATAGCTACCATATGTATCTTCTATGTATCCCTAGCCAGCTAAGCATAAAAAAAGCACATCTGTTCATTAAAGAGCTCGGTGTTATACATATCTGCAGCCTGGCAACACAAGCTCCAGTTGACAAGCTTAAAATGGACTGATCCAATGTTCCACCTCCCTATGCACACAGAAAGGTATGGGACAAAGGGGATTGCTATTGGTGCTCCCTACACATGCATACAAGTAACTGATACTAGTGTCCAATTAGATAAGAAAATCTTAAATAACTTAGCGTATTCAACACACAACAGCTTGTACTTTTGGAAGTACCTAGTTGATAAGTACATTTTTCTTCTATTTTCTCAAGAAAAAGCCATCACCAATAAATAAAAGCACCTCAGTTATCAACAATTGATCTATGATTTAACTTGATAACCCATTAGGAATGTTCCATCAATTTGATCGCGGCATTGATCATTGGTATTTTCACAAACCGCCACGGTCCAATTTAGATGTAAGTTTAGTACGGTGGTTTTGGTTTGCAAATATTTGTCGCTGAGTTTTTTCTAGGCAACTTTTTCCACCAAATATTAAACGCTGATTGGTACTGGTGTTAGATAGATGGGTATACAATTAATAGAGGCAAAACTAGGTCAAAAACTGAATAACTCTTGTTTTATGTGCATAGAGCAAAATCAACATATATTTTGGACTGGAGGGAGTACTGTTATTATGGTGCTAACTGTTGACAAGAAATGTATCATTCATCATCCCAGTTGAAAAAAGGGATAAGTAAGAATGGCTGCTTTCCAATAATACCAGGATGTAAAGTTGTAAGCCCAACAGGCACCAAGCCCAGAACCACATTCCCGTTTCCATGACCCATTCCACAAGCCGAAGAGAAAATCCTACGTGAAGTCACCACTAACACTAACCGTGAGGCCTGAACCACCCTGAACAATCAAATCTAATCAACCAAGCACTTTTCTAAAACAAAAGATTGAACACGAATACTTAGTGAGAGTGAGACTGAAGCATACGATCAGAATGTGAGATGCTACAACTACAAAGTATAAGGATCTACAAGCAAAAAGATAATTTTCGAAGGGCTTAGGGTTGGAAGTAGGCCACGCACCGCCGCGGATGAGTTTGGTGGATCGGGAGGAGGTGCCGGTGGAGAAGTCCTCCCACTCGACGAGGCCGACGCAGAGGCCGCGGTTGGGCGTGGAGCGCGACACCGCATCCGGTGGCGCCGCCGACGACGACGAGCACGTCGAGGGCTCCGCGGAGTGCACCCCGCCAGCGCCGTCCACTACGCTGCGCGAGGAGGGCCATCCCCAGCTGGGCCACGCGCTGCCGCGCGACCTCGAGGGCCGCGGGGAGGGGTCGGAGGCAGACGCAGAGGCAGACGGCCAGGCCGCGGCGGCGGCAAGTGTGGCGGAGACGCCACGCGGCCATGGCGGCGTCCGGACGCGTGGCGTGGGTTTGCTCCGTTGGGTTGCCTGGGAGCTAGGATCAGACTCACGGGCGGAGAAGGTAAAGAGGAAGGAGAGAAAAGTGGCATCGGTTTTGTTAGTGGATCCTGGGAGTTGGCATAAATAACTCAATGGAGATGTAAATGGGCCGGACCGACCCACTGAACCGCAGGGGCATTTTTGCAAGTTGCGGATGTATGTTGTGGTCACTGAAGTTCACGGGAAACGATTCCAGGTGAGTAAATGATGGGTTTCAGTATTTAGCCAAATTTCAAACTAAAGTTTTAGGGAAATATTTTCAGTCAACACATAATTGGTTTCGGTATGTTTCTTCCTTGTTGAAGATGATGCATGGTGTATTATTAAGTTTTTTTTCCCGGTTGACAGTGGAAGTTTGAATGATGTAACCTCTGACCGGTCTACGTAAATATACATGGTGGTGGGATTGCTTCCTTTGGATTTGGTTGTTACTCAACACAAATATTGATGAGGATACCATTAACTTGGATACAATCACGTCTACACACACAATTCATCTACAACCAATGTTACAATGACCAATTACTCGAGATTGTGCTCGCCAACTTAATCACCAGGTGAATTCGTTTATAGATTTATATATTACTGAGAACAGACCGCTACCTAATGCAAGTGATTTAATTGTGCTTAGGAATATGGGAAAGGACCAAGGAGAGGTACGTGGAGTTATAGACAAGTATAGAAGGCATAATGGAGGTCACCACGTTACTTTGGGTCCGAGCCAAGCAAGAGTTCAAGTTGGGCTAGTTCTGGATTCGAATTCTGACTACTGCGACAGCACTAATTTTAAATGACTGTAACTTCTTCATATGGACTCCGTTTGAGACGTTCTTGAACTTCATTAAAAGCTTATCAAGTCTACTTTCCAATGGATCTAACCTCATCTTTAAATTCCATCCGAGCGGCAACAATCAACAAAATAATCCATATCTATTTTTGAGCCGAGTCAAAGGGTGATGCGCCACCTCGCTTGGACCCATGGGCCTTGTAACCCTAGGGCGTGCGTTCACTTCTAGCCGCCACCATGGTCGTCTCCCCATATAGAGTCGCCGCCTCCCTTTACTAGAACTCGAATTTCATTGAGTTTAGGTTTACCAATTGCGAAAACTTCTGTTCTTCAATTGTGTCGGACGACCACTTGTCAAGACAGCCTTCGGGATCCCACTTTTGTTTTTCAATATCATCTACACTACATTCTTATTCGTAATATCAGATTGTCTATATTTTATTCTTGCTAGTTCTTCGGTTGCTGGCAGGAATTGAATCTCGTGTTCAGGTTGATCGCGCTTCCAGCACAATCAATAACGTCTCGGAGTTGCTTCAACGATTGCTAAGGCGTTAGCGTCGTCGTACGTTTTTAGTCGGATCGCGAGATTCACCTCCACCAAAATCGATATTTATCAATCTCATCGAAAGATCGGGCACCCCGCCTCCATCAAATATGCTACTGCAAGTTTCAACTGACTAGTTAGTTACGTGCCTGTGCGTTGCAACAGAAACCAAGATTTGGAGTTCTAATATTTTATTGCATCTATACATTCATGCTTGTAGGTGTAGAAGGTATAGAACACATTAAGGCTAGACTTATGGACCTTTGCATTTGGTTGTTACTCAACCCCAATAGGCTACTGCAAGTTTCAACTGACTAATTACATGCTTGTGCGTTGCAATGGAAGCCAAACTTTGGAGTTCTAATATTTTTTATTGCGGCTATACATTCATGTTTGTAGGTATAGAAGGTATAGAACACATTAAGACGAGACTTATGGCCGAGTACAATTTATAAAAATGCATTGTCAATTCCAAACTTCCCCTCCCTTTACTATCGGTTCCCGAATTGATGCTTATATTTCTTCCATTTTGGTGCTCCTATCTTATATTTTTGATGTTCCAAACTTTCAATTTCGACTATAGGTTTACAAATGCGAAAAAGTAAATGGATTTAAAATTTAAACTTTTTGTAACCTTGCTGGCTATTTAGAAAACTTGAACTAACGTGGATTTTTGGTATCAGGCAGAGTCCACTATCATCACTAGTGTTGGCCTTCAACTTTTGGCCAATGAACAACAGAAACATTGGCATTTGAGATGGATAGGATACATCAATTAGGGGAAGATAACTGCAATGTTTTATACCATGGAACATCATGTTGGAAATATGGACAATATTTTAATTCCAGATTTTAGTATGAGGCAAAGATCAATTGAAACTAGAGATGCATAAAACGATATCAACAACAAGCAACTCATTGCACTTCTAAATATACACAAAAATAGGACTATAACAAAATAGAGTGGCCTTACGACCAACTTACAGTCGGGTTCGATAAAGAATATGAAGCAGCGTAGTCTTGAAGCAGTGTAGGTCGTAGATGATACAACGCAGCGAACAGTCGTGCAGATGCGCTGCCTAGAAACCTTATTGCCGCCTCGTGCAGGTGAACTCTACGACAATGGTTCGGAGATATCCACTCATCCTCTTTCCCGGTGCACGCCAAGGAGAAGGGACGACTTTAGTTTGTGACACAACTCTTGACCGAAGAACCGAAAGGAAGATTGAAGAATGGAAATGTTTTTGAATTCATTTTTGGTCTGGACATCTCCAGCTCTTTTTGAGGTCGAGTCAATTACTCTCTAGTAACCGAATAATAAAGCTCATATTAAACCACTGGTAACTACTAATTCAAAACCTATTAATGGTAATTAAGCAGTGTTTATCAGATCCTGATTACACACTGGTCCACAGCTTCGACCACTGGTCTACAGCTTCAACTAGTGTATTTTACCACACTGGTCTATGGATCCGACCACATTATTTCGCCGACCACCTGGTCTAAGACTTCAACCACCCTAGTTTAAGACTTCAACCACCTGGTCTAATGCAACGTTCCTACCGTTGATCTTGGACATCGATAATATCAGGTTTGTATGATGGTATTACCGCAAATCCTGATTTTTTCAGGAGCTCAGGTCAAACGGCTAGTTTGGTGGGTGAGGGCTATAAATACACCCAACTAGCACTAAGCCAGCAACTTTTGAGCATATTCACTCTCATTGAATACTCTTGAGCTCTTAGACACTCTCTGCTACTCATTTGCTTTGAATTCCCATTTTGAGGTGATTGAGAGCATTCAAGTGCATTGCATCATTAGTTGATCTTGTTGGCATTTGAATTTTCTCAAGAAAACACTTGGTTTATTGCTCTTAGTGCTTGCCGGCACCTAGATGACTTTGGAGGGAGTTTGCGTGGTGAGCTCTTCAAAGAAGGTTGTGAAGAATCCCGGCAAAGAATTGTAAAGTGCTGTTCTGCTCACCACCTCCGGTGAGGAGAAAGAGCAACTCTAGTGATCTAGGGTTAAGGCTTAATTTGTGGAGCCGATCCAATTTGGTTAGACTTTCCTCAACGTGGATTAGTGAAGACCGGCAAGTCTTCGATACCACGAAAAAAACTTCATTGTCTCCACTGTGATTTATTCTTTGTCTTTACTTATTCCGTATTTACATTTCTAGCATCAAATTGTGTAGAATTTCTTAGCTAGAATTTGTATCTAGTATTTGACATAAGCTTTTAATTGTCTTAAGAAGCATAGTAGTTCTTTCATTGTATTTGTGCTAGGAAGCCTTACTAAGACAATCTAGTTTAAAATTGTTAATTAGTTGAAAAGTTTTAAAACCTCCTATTCACTCCCTTTTAGTCCCTTTAGTCAATTATCCTTGGTCCTACAGTAGCTATCGATCGATCGGACTCGGCCGGTCTAACCGCAGTATGGGCGGCTTTGACACTGTGTAGCACAGGGCGGCTCGAGAAGATCAAAAAATGGCTTAACTTTTGATCCGGTGATCCAAACCCCTTAAATTTTAATTAATTAACCATGTCGTAGGTGTTACCAACTTGTGGTTATACTATTTTTACGAGAGGTCATAACGAGATTCGGTCCTTAATTGACTCGAGCGGTACATCCACATCACGCACATCCTCTCGTGCCTAGGCACCACCACTCTTTCATTCTACAAGTCGAAATCTGTTTTTGGGTTTTATTTTGTTTTGAAAATAATCATTTCATCCAACATACCAGCTAGGCTCCAAGCCTCGACTCCCAAATTTATTTTTAAATGAGTGTATGATGTCGAGCAATTCATTGCCTAAATGATAATGTATCTAAGCAAGGCTAAGCATGGCACTTAGATACGGACTTATTAACTAGTATGTAAACCATTAGTTCGGTGTAACAAATGATAGTGTCCAAGTTCAAGGATTGGAAGTTTATACACAATTATTATTAAGGCATTAACTATGAGCTAGACCAATATAGTTGTATAATCCATAGCAATGCAATTTCATAATTTAAAGAAACATAATTTACAAAAAAATAGGTGCAATATGATCAAAGTATTGACTCACCTTGTTCGAGTTCTACGATCTTGTTACGGATCAGCAGGAGGATCTTCATTGCTTTGGCTTATATATACATAAGAGTAACCAAAGACAAATAAGCACAAAGGAATTCAAATTGCAATCAAAAATTCAAATGAACTCCAAATGGGATATTTTCGGACTAGTCAAGTAGATTTTATTGGGTTGAGTCGGTTGCTAACCCATATACGAGTTTGGTTGGAGTCAGCTTTTATCGTCGGAATCGAGCATGCATGTGTTTTTATACCTACGTGCAAGGTTTTAGACCAGAGGCTATAGACCAATGTGGTCGAAGTAATCTGGTCAGAGCCATAAACCATTGTGGTCGAAGGCATGGACCAGTATGGCTAAACTAATTTGGTCGAGCTGTGTGGTCGAAACATAGTGGTCGAGAATGAGTGGTCGAAACACAGTGGTCAAAACACAGTGGTCGAGAATGAGTGATCGAAACTGTGTGGCGAGATGTTAGAATTAATATTGTCATTAGTATTGTGTTGTATAGGTCTTTGCATGGTAGTAGAGTGTGGCACCAGAAGAAGTGCACAGCAATACGTGTGATACGTACAAGTATGGAGGCTTGAGCCACAGTGCATTCTGAGCCGTGAGAAGCGATCGGACAGAGGGGCCAATATCTGCAACGTGCAAAGGGCCACAACATGAGCGTAGTCGCAACTTCGAGAAGAAGCTATGGTGGTCGTAGCACTACAATACTCGTAGATGCTACAGTACTCATAGATGCTACAGTACTTGTAGGTGCTACAGTGCTCAGAGATGCTACAGTGGTCGCAGCGGGCTATGCGGTCGTAAGTGAGCTGTGGTAGTGGTTGTAGCGCCTGAGTGGTCGTAGCACTATAGTATAGATGCTACAGTACTCATGGGTGGTACAGCGCTCGTAGACGCTACAGTGGTCGTAGCGGGCTACACAGTCATAAGAGAGCTATGGTCGTGGTCGTAGCGGGCTGCGTGGTCATAGCGCCTAGTCGAAAACCATGGTCGTAGCATCCAGTCGAAATGCTGTGGTCGTAGAATCGAGTGTACTCGTAAGAGGAACACCCGAATGAAGCGGTAGCCTAAGACAATAAGTTGGCCAAGTCTTTTGGATCGTGGAGAGATTCCAGGAGGTCGTGGCATGAGAATAGGTCCTAGTGGAGTTAGTGAGTGCGTGGAGTATAGGTCGGGTGACCTTATCTGCATGAGGCTTATTTAATTCGTGTAATTTCTGTTAAAATTGAGATAAGCAGTAGAAGCAATAGAGATTGAGTGATTCAACCCTAAGGAGTTCTTCTCTGTGTGTATTCATCTCCCTCTGTATGTGTTTATCTAGAGATACAAGAGAGACCAGCGAGTGGTTTCCAAGAGAGAGGATTGAGCGGTTCAATCCCAACAATTAGAGAGGATTGAGCGATTCAATCCCAACAATCAGAGAAGATTGAGCAATTCAATCCCAACACGAGACATAGTGGTCTAATTGAGTGGTCGAAAGAGGTTTTCGACAACTGGTTTGGAAGGTTTCGACCAAGCGGTGAAGGGTTCCCACCACAGTCGAAGGATTTCAACCACGATCAAAGGGTTGTCGACCACAGGTGGAGGGTTGTCAACCACCGGTCAAAAGCAACCACAGTCGGAAAGGGTATTCAATCACCTAGTCGAAAGGGTCTTGACCACATGCAAGCGAAGGAGAGTGCGACTCACGTGGAGTCAAGGATACAACTAGGAGTAGTCATAGGAGGTATGACTACCTGTAGTCGGAGGTGGTTCGACTGTGCGTAGTCGAAGGAGTTTCGACTACGTGGTTGTAAAGAGTTCGGTTGTGTGTAGTCAAATGAGTTTCGACTACGTGGTCTCAACCACGCCTCCAAGCAAATAGAAGGGTTATGAGCCTTTGGTGGCCACTAGGAACGTACCGGTATGACAGGGAGGGGATGAGCTAGCCGAAGCTGTTCTAGCGACTATAGACAGCGACAGCGAGAGAAGCTCCCTGCTACTGCAGTGGCCTGAGGAAGGAGAATAGTCTTCAGGCTTCAAGATAGCTCCAGGGAAACTGGTAGATGACCCTGAAAGGACGTCTTGGGGTATTCCCACGCCGGCGGAGTCGACTCGACAAAGGCGGTAATGTGGTGGTGCTCAGCCGAACCCGAAGCTTAGCAAATGGTGTGGCGAGGAAGGCGATGAAGGGGCTCAGGGTTGTTATACAAAAGCAATGGGGCAGAAATGTCCGAGAGCCTGCGATGCACTCGGCATGGCTTGGAAACCGGGAGTAAGTGGTAATTTCACCGGTCGGTGGTGCAGCGCGGTGTGTGACGAGTTGAGCGATGGCTATTAATGGCCAATCGACAGCACCCGCCAGCGCACCACCCTGGCCATACCCAGCACTCGCGTGAGACCGGGGAAGACACAACTGTCCCAGGTCTACCGTCCAGGAGTCTGATTGGACCTGGTTTGGCTAGCAGCTGGTCAGTGGAACAGGAACTAGGGAAAAAGAATAGGTAGGGTTTTAGGGTTGTTTACACAATACTGGCATTTCCATATCTTAGAGTCCTTTGATCTATGTACTACTTAAGCTGGCAAGAAAATATGATGCAATTCAAATAAGACTCGAAAATGCAATCAAGAAGATCGATAATAGTTATCAGATAAAAGGTTTTAAAAAATCCTATATTTTTACCTTTATGAATTTTTGGGCTGTTACAGCGTCTAGGCTGTTACAACATCGAGCAGATTTTTGACAACCATCACTACACCGAGGACAAGAAGATTCATTTGGCGACAATTGAGCTCACCGAGTATGCCCTAGTCTGATGGAACCAATTATGTCATGTAGGAGCGCATCCGGATATATGGGTGCAGATGAAGAGTATGCTTAGGCAATGTTTTGTTCCTGAACACTACACTAGGACCTTGTACAATCGGCTGCAACAACTATGTCAAGGTAATTCTAGTGTTGATGAGTGCTACAAAGAGATGGGGATGTTGATGACCAACTAGCGTAGCAGTACTAGTCGATGCGTGTTTGTGCCCTGTCTTTTCACGATACTTGAATTAAGAACAGAGACACCTCTCTGAATTCTGCAAATAAACAGATCTCTCTCTATATATATAATGTATGTGTATATGCTCAGGTCTCCGACACCGACAACAAATCAACAGAGTAAACTCACGGTTCGAACCAAAGAACAGCAATAACCTGTAGGATTACGCAGCCCTGAACAGCAAATGATCAAGCACTAGCACTCCACAAAAGAACAGATGGTTTCCTCCTCGGCAGTAAGAAACAAGTATTAGTAGTGGCGAAAGAACTGACGTAGCAAAGCAAACAGCAGTAAAGATAGATGGATAGTTCGACCGGCCGGCAGTCTCAATGTAGATCAATCAGGAGCCAAATAAATCTTCAACCCGTGGCCAACAAAGATCACGAATTAGAAGGTGGGAATCACAGAGACTCAGCTAGTCAATTCTGATCGAGATGAAAGCCCTAACCGACTCCAATAGAACTCAACAGAGCTCAGAAACTCGCCAACATGGCTACCTCGATATCACGAGCAAAATAATAAAACGTAGTCTTCTCCCTTATTATATATCATTGGGCCAACATGGGCGCTGACCCTTGCTTTATAGGGCTGCACACACACGCACATAATACCAAGTCAGAATCGGGCTGCACACCCGTACACAATACTACTCGGAATCGACTCCGACTGGGACTAACCCAACTAGCACTACATCGATCCCTTGATCCCCAGTCTATTTGCTCTTCTTCGTAGTCTTGATTCTAATTCCCCAATTGTAATCTCAAATACTGGTATATTGTGTTGGTATTTGACCGTAGTGTTCTTCACCCTGTAGTTCATCAGTTCATCCAACTGGCATGTAACAATAATACCATGTCCGAATCGGGCTGCGCACACGTACACAATACTACTCGGAATCGACTCCGACTGGGACTCTTAACCCAACTAGCACTACATCGATCCCTTGATCCCTATATGCACACACGGTCAGAAACCAACAGACTCAAACAAAAAGGCTACAAAACAAACTAGCCCAATCCTTTTAAATAAACTAGCTCAGTCCTTTCACATCTCGGACTAGAAGCTGGCAACCGATCGACTTATATATTGATTCGTAGCAGATGTTCCCTTGCTTCGACTCACTTCTTCCTGGCTCACCTGCACATGGCTTTGGCTTGGTGGCAAAAATACTTCTGGATCATGCACTAGCATATTTTCCATCATGAGCTGCACCAATTCCTCCATGGCCGAACCCTATTGTTTCTCGTTTCTTCTTGTCTAACACTTACCTTTGGTGTGCCATCCGGAATAGCACACATGTACTCACTGTATCACCACTTTCCATGCCGTCCTCGGTCACATCTCACTCGGCAGTCGGCACTAACAAGTATTTCTCCCACTAGAAAAGAATTAACACCGTTAGAAGCTTTTAGGGTTTGTAGAGCCGTATCAAATCAACAAACAGAACATATTAAAGATCAAGTTAACTATTACGAATAAGAAATTTTATATCTTGGTAACTTTTAAAGCTAGCGGGGTGCCGGGACAGCAAGAGCGCCGCCATCCGCGGGTTCGGCACCGGGCGGCGGTAGTGGGCGGTCAGCGACGAGGTCAGTGGCCAGAGCGTACTGGGAGCTGGACTTATTTTTAAGGCTACTGGGAGCTAGCTAGACCCCATGCGAAGGAACAAGAGAAAAGGACTTTGGCTTGTGGCAAGACATGATCGAAAACACGATTGGGTACTTGTATCTGATCATCAGCAACAGAGCCCGCTGTCACGCCCGGCTCCTCCAGCCCCGCGCCTGCCGGTGCCGTCAGCTCCGCGCCGCTCGGTCAGCCCTGCGCCACGCACGTCGCCCCGTCAGCTCACCACCAACTCGTGTCAAAGCCGTCAGCTCCGCACCTGCTCGCGGCACCAGGACTCCTCGCCGTCGCGTCCGCACCAGCTCGCCCTGTCGCTTCGTGTCGGATCCGGATTTCGTAATCCAGAATCCTCTGTGAACATACTGCGCTATTCTCTGGATCAGTAGATAGCGCTCACAGGATACATTGCTGAATCAATTCATACATCGCATAGACCAAACCATTCATTAATACAAGCATCAGAGTTCAAATAGACCACGTCGGGTCGAGTTTACAATAGGGCCGATCAGGCCAAATGAGTTCATTACAAAATCTCGAGTACGACAGTGAAGCAAAGGGTAGAACAAGTCTCTCCACGAACAGCGGCGGGGTACCAGTGTCACGACCGATATTAGCCAGGGCTTGGATAATATAGGAGGTACACAAGTACCAACGAGCCAACGGTGGCGAGACTCGGACTCTGGAACTATGCTACTCTTCTTCATGTCCTTGCTCCTCGGCGTCCGGTCCTCGTAGTAGACGTAATCTCCATGATCCACGGGTTACGAGGGTTGGGGAAAGAGCGAGAATGAGCACAACTTCCGTGCTCGCGAGCCAACACACGAATGCAAAATTATACATGCAAGGCTTAACAAGGATGGCTCGGGTTCTTTTATTTGCTTAAAGCAATATTTTAAATACCAATATTAGAAAGTCCTATCACTTAGCATTTTAACCAAATTGCATTTTGTTAAAGAGATTACTTGTGCAATATTTATATGATGAGGTTACCTCCACCTCATGCTTATTTTTGATAGCGGTTACATCCACCACTTAACATCACTGGGGTACATCCACCCAGGGAAAACCAAAACCAGGGTCATAACGACCCATCACATTTTATCCCGCCCACAAGGTTTTATAAACAGAACTAACTCTTGTAAGTTCCCATGTCCGCCCATGACCGTGGGCACGGCTATTCGAACAGTTTATTACACTCTGCAGAGGTTGTACACTTTACCCACAAGAGACAATCATCTTGACATGTACACATGTTTCCGTGACATGTGGGTCAAGGAGATCGTCACTGAGCCTTTACAATGCATCCACCGTATTTGTTACACCCACTAAGGTTTCACACGAGAAGGGTTACGCTCACGTGAGCAGTCAACCCCTTTCCTGACCCCTCTTGCGCCACACGGCTTACGTTCACATAGACCCGTAAGTCGTACACTAACCCATAACCACAAAGGCTTATGGCGTGGCGGGTCATGCTGCAGTGCAACTCATACTAACGGATACAAATTATTCAGCCAGTCGACACCATTATAGACATGTGGTCGTCTTGTTTTACATTGGGAGGTCATCACGAGTTAAGTCCTTAGGGACCATCAGGCGGTTCATACCACATACCAACGCGAACCAACATTCCTTGGGCTGCATTAGCACCCACCAACATACCATCCATCATACCACCCGCCGGATGTGATAAGCAATTTTTAGGGTTTTAAGAGGTAGAAAAATACAACATCATAACCATCTCACTCATTTACACCCAATGATGCCCAAAATCATGTTCATTTCAAAAGATGGTGAATAGGGTAGATGATACCCCGATACTTAAGCAAGACTAGCATGGCGCTTAAGTATAGCCTATACTAGTATAGTTACCAAATATTTACTAGGGTGAAAAGGGTGTATGGCAATTCAATTATCAAGGGATGGTGTATTAATAATTAAGCATCAAATTGACATTTAACTACCTTAGGGTATTTAACATACATTTGCATAAGGGAATTAAAGCATGCAATTTGATATTTAAAAGAACATAATTTGCATAAAACGTAGGTTCAATATGATCAAAGTGTTGACTCGCCTGGGTCTAGGGCTAGGTGATCTTGATACTCTTGAGCTTGATCGAAGTGGGGGTCTCCGGCTTCTCCAAACTCTACGCGATCGATCGTACCGGAAAAGAAACAAACGAGCAAACAAATTAAATAAATAACAAAACTCATCAAATGAACTTCAAAAAGAACCAAACTAGCACCAAAAGAAAGGGCTTGATTTTAGAAATTTTTAGAAACAAACTTCACAATTTTGGAGTTAAAGCGAGGAGAAACTAACTTTTAAAACCTTCCTTTGATTTTAAAAGAAAAGGAAAAGAAAAACAACAAGAAAAATAAAAAGAAAACGGCCCACAGTGGCTTTCGGCCAGCATAAAGCAGACTGCGGCGCACGCTGCGCCCACAGGACCGGCGGCGAAGAAAAGAGGCGAGGAGGCTCTCGGCCAGACCTGAAAAAAAAGGGAGAGGAGATGGGGTGGCGGCGCGGGAAGAAGAAGGGGCTCGCGGCGGCGGCGCAGGAGGAGAAAAGCGGCGGCGGCGAGGCTCACCGGCGGCGGCAGCCAGCAGCGGCAGCGCGCGAAAAGAAGATGAAGGGGCTCGGGCGCGCGGCGGCGGCGACCAAGAAGATGAAGCGGCGGCGGTAAGTCCTTGGCTTCTTCCTCTCCTTCTTCTCGATCTTCTTCTTTGCTTGGGGTGGAGGGAAAGGAGGAGAGCGCGGGGCTTTTATAGCCGGGAGGAGGAAGGGCCGGAAGAAGGGGTGGCGCCCGTTGGCGCTCGGCGGCGGGAGAACCGAGATGCGCGGCGGGGCTGCTTGACGGTCAGCGAGGCAAAGGGATGGGGCGAGGTCGGCGCGCGGCCGGGCGTTGCGCGCGGCGACGCGGCCAAGCGCTTGGACCGTGAAGAGGGAGGCGAAGGGAAAGCGCGGCCACGGGCGGCCGCACGGCCGCGAGGTGGAGAGAGCGGCGGGGGCGGGGCATGGCGATGCCGGGCTTGGGAGGGCTAGGGTTAGGGAGATTTGGGGAGGAGGCTCGGTGCTTTTGGGAGACCAGATCTTGAGCAAATTGGGAAATCTTTGGGGTTTGAGCTTCCTTGATCCTTGAACACATGAAGATTTTGCAAATCTGGAATTTGGATGTTACAAAACCTACCCACCTTAAAAAGAATCTCGACCCCGAGATTCAAGCTACTCAGAGAACCGGTAGGGGTAATCCAACTTCAGCTGATCTTCACGCTCCCACGTGGCTTCTCTCTCGAGTGGTTGCTCCATTGCACTTTGCACAAACGGATGATCGGCGTCTTATGCGCTTCTCCACGACATCGAGAATCTTGATTGGATGTTCGGATCGACAAGTCTTTACGGAGTGCAATGGTTTCAATTGGAGCTTGTTCTTGGTACTACGAGGCATTTCTTGAGTGAGAGGCGTGGAACACATTATGGACATCGACAAATTTTACGGTAATTCCGGTTGATATGCTACCTCTCCACGCTTAGCGTGATTGGGAGCGGGCCTATGTATCTTGGCGCAAGCTTGCCTTTCACTTTAAACCTCCGCATTCGCGAAGGGTGACACTTTGAGATATACATGATCTCCAACCGAAAGTTAACTCTCACGGCGGTTGTCGGCATAACTTTTCATGCGGGTGGCGGACTGTAGGCGATCTCGATCAATCGGACTTTCTCTTACATTTGCTTGAGGTATCCGGTCGAAGATATAACATTCTCGATTCGACCAATGCAAGGGTGTTGCATTTCCTCCCATAAAGTGCTTAAGCGGAGACATTTTCAAACTGGATTGGTAGCTGTTGTTGTAGGCAAATTCGCATATGGTAGACATCTCTCGGTCTAAAGTAAACTCTAAAGCACAAGCCGAAGCATGTCTTCTAGAATCGATTTACTCTTTCATGCATCCATCGATGCATGGGTGATATGCTATCTTTGAAGTTTAAGTGAGTTCCAAGTGCATCATGGAGACTAGCCCAAATGCGAGGTGGCGAGAACCTCGATCCGAGACTATCCTCTTGGGTACTCCATGCAGACATACAATCGAGCCATGTATAACTCGGCTAATTTATCTCCCTTGTAGGTGGTCTTCACGAGGATGAAATGGGCAACTTTGGTTAATCATCGATTATGACCCATACGGAATCATATCCGGTCTTGGTTCTTGGCGGACCGTAATGAAATCCATTCCTATTTCTTCCACTTCCACCGAGGATTTGCGGTGGTTGCGGCAATCTGCGGGTCTCGATGTTCGCTTTGATCCGTTGGCACACATCGCGCAAGCTATGAACTCGGCGATGTCTCTTTTCATTCGCGCCACCAATATAGAATCTTCATATCTTGATACATCTTGGTGCTGCCGGTGTATGGTGTATCTTGAGCTATGGGCTTCTTTTAGAATCAATTCTTTGAGCTCCTTTTGGTGGGGAACAAAGAGACGTTTCCCATACCATAGGATACCTTGTTGGTCTTCAACCATCTTTGAGGCTTTTCCTTTGGCCATGAGATGTTTAAATTTCTCAACTCGAGGTGTCCTTTACGGCGATCTTGATTTGTTCTTCTAAGGTTGGTTGAACTTCCACAATTGCTAAGGTGCCTTGTTCTACTAACTCGAGGTTAAGTGCCTCTAATTCCTTGCAAAGCTCGAGTTGATACTCTTGAACCATAACATTATTGCGGTAGGACTTACGGCAATGCATCGGCCACTACATTAGCCTTCCCGGGATGGTAATGAACATCAAGTCGTAATCCTTAATCAGTTCTAACCATCTCCTTTGTCGGAGGTTGAGGTGCATGCTGGTGAAAATATACTTAAGACTCTTGTGGTCCGTATAGATATTACAATGATTTCCAATCAAGTAATGCCGCCAAATCTTTAGGGCATGCACTCATGTTGCTAACTCCAAATCATGAGTTGGATAGTTGTCTTCATGTGGACGGAGTTGTGCGGATGCATATGCTACGACGTTTCCTCCTTGCATAAATCTGTGACCAAGACCTTGGCGCGAAGCATCACAATAGACTTCAAAGTCCCTGTGTATGTCCGGCAAGACTAACACCGTGCGATGGTTAACTTCTTCTTCAACTCTTGGAAACTCTTTTCACAAGCTTCATCCATTCGTACTTATTTTCCTTCTTGAGCGGTGGGTCATTAGTCCGGATAGTTTGGAGAATCCTTCAATGAAGCGTCTGTAGTATCCACCATTCGAGAAAACTACGCGCCGGTCATCGAGGTTGGTTGTTTCCATCCCAACATCGTTTCTACTTTGGATGGGTCAATGCGACTCCTCCAGCGGATACGATATGTCAGAAAGCGATCTCTTGAAGCCAAAATTCACACTTCTTTGTACTTGGCATACGGTGATGTTCTTTAAGCTTCTCCGGGACCAAATGCGGATGTTGACATGTTCCTCATTAGTCTTGGAGTAGATTAAGATGTCGTCTATGAACACGACAACAAACCTATCCAGGTATTCCATGAATATTTTGTTCATAAGGTTCATGAAGTAGGCTGGCGCATTTGTCAAGCCAAACGACATAACCGTGAACTCATACAAGCCATACCGGGTGGTAAAAGCTGTTTTAGGGATGTCCTCAGCCCTAATCTTAAGCTGATGGTATCCTGACCTTAGTTCTATCTTGGAGAACACTGTTGCTCCTGACAGCTGATCGAATAGATCATCAATGCGGGGCAAGGGATACTTGTTCTTGATGGTCACCTCATTGAGGGCTCTGTAATCCACACACAATCTGGCGGTGCCATCCTTTTTCTTTACAAAAAGTACTGGCGAACCCCAGGGGAATGAGCTAGGTCTAATAAATCATTTTTCCTGTAATTCTTCCATTTGTACCTTAAGCTCTTCAAGCTCATCAACTGCCATCCTATATGGCCTCTTGGCAATTGGGGTTTTTCCGGCTTTAGGTTGATCACAAATTCTATGTCTCGATGCAGTGGCATGCGAGCAATTCTTCGGAAAAACTTCGGGTAATCTTGAACTACAGGTGTTGTTTCGAGTCACCTTCTCGAGGTTATGGATTATGCGATCCAAACACGAGGAGCGGTCTACATTAACCTTTATTGTGGTGCGGGTTTTGGTGAGTACCACCTTCTGTTGTACAGATCTATCGTACCTTGGTATCGGGCCAACAATCCATCCCTAGGATGATATCCGAGTTTGGGATTGAAGCACTAAGAGGTTTGCTAGGAATCAGAATTTTCCATAGCAATCTCTACTCGGGGACTTACTAAGATAGTAGTCAAGGGTCCCCCGGGTGAACTAAGTACCACGGGTTTCTTTAGCTTAAAGGTTGGCAACTTAAGCCTTTCAACAAATTTTCTTGATATAAAAGAATGCGAGCTCGAATCAAACAAAACTTGTCTTTGATGTGATTTAAGAGACGTACCATTAGAACTCCTGTAGCTTCCTGAGCCTCCTGTAGCTTCCTGAGCCTCCTCGGCTGTGACATGGTTCACATGGCCGCGATTTGGTGTTGAGGTAGATCTAGGCGCTTGCGGGGGCCTGATGGTTCTTGCTTAGAGCTGATGTTTGACCTTGAGCTGGTGCGGCTCCTGAGTTGAACTTTGCGGGAGTGTTCGGCGTTGAGGGCATCGATTGGCGAAGTGTCCTCACTCCACAGTGGAAACAATGGAGATGAGTCTTTGGGTTGCTTGTTGCGGTGTCGGCGAGCGAAGGATCGAAACCATTCCCATTGGTTGCGGGCTGGAGCTTGAGTTCCTTGTGGGGAAACTACAGCTGTTTTAAATGATGAACTACCAGGGAATGTTGACTTTTGAGGAATGCCACCTTGCAGCTTTTGGAAGGCCATCTTTCTCTTGCGGCTAACTTCCGTAATCTTCTTCTCGTTTTCTAGCACGAGGGCTTTGTTGATCAAGTGGTGGAAACTAGGGAAATCATGGAGGATAAGCTGGCTTCTCATATCCCCGTGCATTCCCTCCACAAATCGGTCAATCTTCTCTTCTTCATCAGCTACGTCACTGGGAGCGTAGCGAGCAAGCTGATTGAACTTGGTTAGATATTCGTTGACTGTCATTTGACCTTGCTTGAGAGTTCTGAATTCATTCTTCTTTAGCCTCATTGTACCTGCGGGTACAAAGTTAGTCCTGAAGGCGGTTTTGAACTCGTTCCAGGAGATTGGCTGCCCTGCAGGTGCGGTCTCATCGGTGCTGCTTGCAATTGCTTGGCGATGGCGGGTCCTGTTGATCTCCGATCGCGGATCGACTACTTCTTTCTTCTTCTCCACGCCGGGCTTTCACCACCTTGAGCGGCGGTAGTTTTCCCGGCGGGCGGCGGCTCCTTTCAACTGGTGCGTGGCAAAGTCCACCTTATCTTCCTCAGAGCATCGGGCTAGGCGAAGCTTCTTCTCAGTATCCCTGAGCCAATCTTCTGCTTCCAGGGGTTCATCTGCTGATGCAAAGGTAAGAGGTCTTGTCCTAAGGAAATCTGCTAGCTTAGAGTGGCGACTGGCTGCTCCTGCTTGTTGATTAGCGAGCAAGGCTTGAAGGATTTGGGCTTGTTGTTGCATAACTTGTGCCATTGTTGGATGCTCTGGCGGTGGGGGAGGTAGGTCTTGTCCACGACCACGACCATAGCCACGGCCTCTTCCACGGCTGCTGCGAAAGCACCATGATGTGAGGCAGCGGCTCTCCTGGTGCCATCTGAAGAAGCGCTAAGGCTTAGAACTAGAGAGAGGTGGTATATGAGGTTCACTAGCCCTCTAAAGCACACAGAAGAAAGAAATCAAATTGAACGAACAACACAAATGCGATACAAAGCCCGAATGGCTGCAATTCATTAATATTAGGGGGTAAGTGTTACATGACTCCTAGGACCATGACATATAGGCCATGCAAAGTCATGACATGAGATACAAAACACAACGCCGACAAAGGTAGATGGAGAAAGTGCTTGCAACCCGAAGACTACCTAGCAAGCTTGCTAATTAACTTAGTCTATCCTTGCTACTCCTCCATCGGTGCTTACCACGCGCAGTGGTACGATTACCGGGGATCGAAGCGGCTACGACCGATGGTCGGCGGCGGAGGCCGAGGTGGCGCCCACGGTCGGACTCGTCGAATCCAGACGGCGGACTGGGGCTGTGTCCACGGCTGGACTCTCCAAGGCTGCGGTCGGTCGGCGGTGGACGCACTTTCTTGCGTGCCGTGAGCAGGGTGCGGGGTCCTCCAGTGAAACGTCGGCTGGCACGGGTTCTGAACGACAGCGTGAGCAATAGGGCGGGGCAGCGATAGGAGGCTGGGCGGCGGCTGCGATGGCGGCTACGGCGGGCCAACTCGCAACAGTGGCGTCTCTCTCCGCTCTACCTCGCGGTGAGCTTCATCATCTCTGAACATGTTGTCACGGAGGGTGTCGGAGTGCTCGTAGCTGTGGTGAGGAGGAATCGAAGTGTCCGATCTCATCAACGGCGTTAGCGGCGATGGTCAAAGCTGCGTGGTGGAGGTGATGTGACAGTGCGGGTCATCTGTCCGGACGTGGTGGATCACGGATAAAGCTCTCCTCACGGAGAGTCGGATAGAAGCGAAGGCGACCTTAGCGAAGGTCTCCATGTATCCGCTTTCGCGAGAGCGGCGAGTCGTGCTACATCTTGGACGACATCCAAAGCATGGCTCTGGGTGCTCGGCCTTGAAGGTGTGAGTATTGAACTCACCCTCCCTAGCATAGAGAAAACCTCCATGCTCCGGTCTCTCGGTCCAGAACACAGTCATCCGGCCCATGAAGATAGGCGGATGGTAGTAACCAGAATCTTGCATCGGTGGCGAAGAATCCCCACGAAGCCTCCGAGGTCTTCTCCGTGAGAGAAAAGTCCCAAGAGCCGGTGGCGTGGGCGGCCATCTAAAATTTTCAAAACAAGAGGAGTCGATAACATAATAAATCCAAGTGAAGTAGGATGAGTCAGAACTAGGAATGACAAGTAAGAGCGATGAATACGCTATATTTTGGGCAAATATTTTAGGGTTTTAAAATTAAGACTCAAGTCCTACAGCGACCAAACTAACCAAGGCTCCTACGATCGTATGCTCACGATACCGGCTACATCGGACCGGATTTCGTAATCCAAAATCCTCTGTGAACATCTGCGCTATTCCTGGATCGATAGATAGCGCTCACAGGATACATTCTTTGAATCAATTCATACATCGCATAGACCAAACCATTCATTAATACAAGCATCGAGTTCAAATAGATCACGTCGGTCGAGTTTACAATAGGGCGTCGGGCCAAATGAGTTCATTACAAAATCTGAGTGCGATAGCGGAAGCAAAGGGGTAGAAACAAGTCTCTCCACGAGCAAGCGGCCTAGGGTACAGTGTCTGACCGATATTAGCCAAGGGCTTGGATAATATAGGAGGTACACAAGTACCAACGGAGCCAACCAGACTGAGGCGAGACTCAAACTACGGAACTATGCTACTCTTCTTCATGTCCTTGCTCCTCGGCGTCCTGGTCCTCGTAGTAGACGTAATCTCCATGATCCACGGGTTCTGAGGGTTGGGGGAAAGAGCGAGGATGAGCACAACTTCCGTGCTCGCGAGCCAAGACACAGAATGCAAAATTATACATGCAAGGCTTAACAAGGATGGCTCGGGTTCTTTTATTTGCGCAAAGCAATATTTTAAATACCAATATTAGAAAGTCCTATCACTTAGCATTTTAACCAAATTGCATTTTGTTAAAGAGATTACTTGTGCAATATTTATAACAGTAGAGGTTACCTCCACCTCATGCTTATTTTTGATTGCGGTTACATCCACCACTTAACATCACTGGGTACATCCACCGAGGAAAACCAAAACGAGTCTGCGACCCATCACATTTTATCCCGCCCACAAGGTTTTATAAGCAGAACTAACTCTTGTAAGTTCCCATGTCCGCCCATGACCGTGGGCACGGCTATTCAACGATTTATTACACTCTGCAGAGGTTGTACACTTTACCCACAAGAGACAATCATCTTGACATGTACACATGTTTAGTAGACATGTGGGTCAAGGAGATCGTCACGAGCCTTTACAATGCATCCACCAGTATTTGTTACACCCACTAAGGTTTCACGAGAAGGGTTACGCTCACGTAGACCCAGTCAACCCCTTTCCTGACCCCTCTTGCGCCACACGACTACGTTCACATAGACCGTAAGTCGTACACCAACCCATAACCACAAAGGCTTATGGCGTAGCGGGTCATCTGCACTGGTGCAACTCATACTAACGGATACAAATTATTCGGCCAGTCGACACCATTATAGACATGTGGTGTCTTGTTTTACATTGGGAGGTCATCACGAGTTAAGTCCTTAGGGACCATCAGGCGGTTCATACCACATACCAACCACGAACCAACATTCCTTGGGCTGCATTAGCACCCACCAACATACCATCCATCATACCACCCTTGGATGTGATAAGCAATTTTTAGGGTTTTTAAGAGGTAGAAAAAATACAACATCATAACCATCTCACTCATTTACACCCAATGACTGCCCAAAATCATGTTTATTTCAAAAGATGGTGAATGGGGTAGATGATACCCCGATACTTAAGCAAGACTAGCATGGCGCTCAAGTATAGCCTATACTAGTATAGTTACCAAATATTTACTAGGGTGAAAAGGGTGTATGGCAATTCAATTATCAAGGGATGGTGTATTAATAATTAAGCATCAAATTGGCATTTAACTACCTTAGGGTATTTAACATACATTTGCATAAGGGAATTAAAGCATGCAATTTGATATTTAAAAGAACATAATTTGCATAAAACGTAGGTTCAATATGATCAAAGTGTTGACTCGCCTGGGTCTAGGGCTAGGTGATCTTGATACTCTTGAGCTTGATCGAAGTGGGGGTCTCCGGCTTCTCCAAACTCTACGCGATCGATCGTACCGGAAAAGAAACAAACGAGCAAATAAATTAAATAAATAACAAAACTCATCAAATGAACTTCAAAAAGAACCAAACTAGCACCAAAAGAAAGGGCTTGATTTTAGAAATTTTTAGAAACAAACTTCACAATTTTTGGAGTTAAAACGAGGGAGAAACTAACTTTTAAAACCTTCCTTTTGATTTTAAAAAGAAAAGGGAAAAGAAAAACAACAAGAAAAAGAAAAAGGAAAACGGCCCACAGCCGGCTTCGGCCCAGCATAAAGCAGACTGCGGCGTGTGCTTGCGGCCACGGGACCGTGGCCGAAGAAAGAGCGAGGGAGGCTCGGTAGGGCCACGAAAAGAAGAAGGGAGGAGATGGGCGGCGCGCGCGAGGAAGGAAGGGGGCTCGGGCGGCGGCGGCGGAGGGAGGGAAAGCGGCGGCGGCGAGGCTCACCGGCGGCGGCAGCGGAGCAGCAGCGCACGAGGAAGATGAAGGGGCTCGGGCGCGACGGCGGCGACCAAGAAGATGAAGCGGCGGCGGTAAGTCCTTCGGCTTCTTCCTCTCCTTCTTCTCGGTCTTCTTCTTTGCTTGGGGTGGAGGGGAAAGGAGGGGAAGGCGCCGGGGCTTTTATAGCCGGGGAGGAGGAAGGGGCCGGGAAGAAGGGGTGGCGCCCGTTGACGCTTGGGGCGGCGGGAGAACCGAGGATGCGCTGGCGGAGCTGCGCGACAGATCGGCGAGGCGAGAGGATGGGGCGGGACGAGCGCGGCGGCGGGCGTTGGCGCGAGCGGCGGCCGGCGCGCGGACCGTGAAGAGGAGGAGGCGAAGGGAGAAGGCGCGGCCAGGCGGCGCGCGCCAGGCGGGGTGGAGGACCGAGGCGGCGGGCGGGGCATGGCGATGCTAGGCTAGGGAGGGGGCTAGGGTTAGGGAGATTTGGGGGAAGGAGGCTCGGTGCTTTTGGGGGAGACCCGAATCTTGAGCAAATTGGGAAATCTTTGGGGTTTCAGCTTCCTTGATCCTTGAACACATGAAGATTTTGCAAATCCTGGAATTTGGATGTTACACTTCGCCGACCCCGCTTCACCTGCCCCGTCCTCGCATCTCCGAGCTCCCAACGGCTCCCTCCCCTTTTCCGCCGGTTATAAGAGCCCTGGAGCCCCTCTGGCCCCCCTCCTTGATGAGGATAAGACCCCTGTGGATACGAACTATATTTACTATGCTTGTTGTTCCAAGTACAAGAGTTTGTATGTTTCACTTAAATTATCAGGGGAGCTTATTTTTAAGAGTGACTTTATATTATATGAACTATATGATGCTACCTAATGATGAAATATATATATGTGCAGCACCATGTCACTTTTGGTCCAAGACAAGCAAACAGTTCGAGCTCGACCCTTTTTGGAATTCAGTTCGACCTCCGGAATCAGCCTGGCAGCACCAACTTAAAACAGACATAACTTTCACATATGGAGTCCGTTGGAGGTCCACGAGTACTTGATTGAAATCTTATCTCGTCCTCTTTCAAACGGATCTGGCCTCACCTCCAGATTCCTTCTGTACTGATCGCAATCATCAAAAGAATACGTCATATCACTTGTTTAGGCCAATCTGGGCTTTGTAATCATACTAAACTTGGACCATCTGCCGGCAGCCCACCTGGGGGTATGGTTACTGTTTACATGAACAGTACCCATGAGTTTTTGTCCCACACCGCTATTTCTTTTAGATTTGTGGCTCTTTATCCCCTATTTAAGGAGGATGCACCCCCTCTAGTTTCCTTGGATTTCGTTGAGTTAAGGTTTAGCCATTGTGCAAACTTCTGTTTTTTAGTTGTGTCGGACAACCACCTGTCAAGACAACCTTCGGAATCCCACCTTATCAGTATTTCATAAATATTTGCAATACATTAGATTGCGTTTTATCTTGTTCTTGCGTGTTCTTCGATTGCATGCAGGAATAGGCCTTCGTGGTCAGGTTAATCGCGCTTTCAGTAAGGTCAATAACATCTTGGAGTTGGTTCAACAATTGCTAAGGCGTAAGCATCGTCGTACGGTTGTAGTCGGATCGCGAGAGTCACCTCCACTAAAATCGATAGTTATCAATCTCATCGAAAGATCGGGAACCCCGTCTCCACCCCCCCCTCACTCCCCTCCTCCCTCTCCAATAAGGTTTCCCCCAAAAAAATCATCGTGTTCCCTTCCAGCCGAAATCCCCTCCCCCCACCTTATTCTCCCCTTTTCACCGAGCAAAGAGCCGAAGGGACTCACCTTAGCCGTGCCGCTGCCGCTTCCTCCTGTCAAACACCACCGCTCCCTCCTGCCGCCCGCCGTCGCCGCACACGCACCCCCGAGCCCTCTTCTTCCCGTGCACTGCCGCCCCTCCATCTCCCCCCTCCCCTCTTTTCTTTTTAGGCTGAGAGCCCCCCTCCTCTTTGTTAATGGCAGGCCACCCCCCGTGGATCGTGCGCTGGGGTTTTGGCCCAAGCGCTGGGCTTCGGCCAGGCTTTGGGCTGGGCCCAAACCATTGCACTGTGGGCCATCGACAGCATTCTATTTCCCCTCTTTTTCTTTTTCTGGTTTAATTCAAAAGTAAAACTTCAAATATTCATTTCTCCCTCGTTATAGCTCTAAAAATTGTGAAACTTGTTTCTAAATTTTGTAAAATCAAGATCTTGCTTTTGGCACTGGTCCTATTTAATTTAGAGTTCATTTATTATTTCTTATATATTTATTTGTTTTTTTTGTTTGTTGTTTCTTTTTCCGGTGCGTTCGTCCGAATAGAGTTCAAAGACGCGAGAGATCTCAAACTTGATCAAGCACAAGACTAGTTTCTCTTACCTTTAACCTAGGCGAGTCAATATTTTGATCATATTGAACCTACATTTTATGCAAATTATATTCTTTTAAAATAACAAATTATATGCCTTAATTCTTTATGCAAATGTATATTAAATTTTAAGGTAGTTAAATACCAACTTGATGATTAAATAATTATTATGCCATCCTTTGACAACTGAATCTATTAATCCTTGTCACCCAAGTGACTATGTGGTAATTACTAGTTATAGGTTGTGTTTAAGCGACATGCTAGTCTTGCTTAAATACCGGGTATTAAATATCCCAATCATCATTTTTAAAAATAAAAGTGGTTTTAGCGGTCATTGTGTGTAAATGATGAGATGGTTGAGTTGTTGTATTTTGTTCCTCAAAAACCCTAATAACTTCTTCATTCTTTATGCAGACGGATGGTAAGGTAGATGGTATGTTGATGGGTGCTAATGCAGCCCAAAGAATATTGATATGTGGAATAAACCGCCCGGATAACCCTAATGACTTAATCTTGTCATGACCTCCTGTGTAAAACAAATATGACCACAAGTCTGTAAATTACAACCTGGCTAAATAATTTGCATCCATCAGTACGAGTTGCACCAGGTAGATGACCCGCGATGTCGTAAACCTTCATGGCGAAGGGGGTCGGGGTGCGCGACAAAAGCCGTTAGATGGCGCAAGAGGGGGTCTGGATAAGGGTTGACGGGTCTTCATGAGCGTAACCCTTATCCGATGAAACCTTAGCGAGTGTAACTAATACTGGGGGATGCATTGTTAAGGCCTTGTGATAATCTCTCAACTACATGACTAAAGAATCGTGTAGGGCAATGAGTTGATTGTCTCTTGTGGGTAAAGTGTACAATCTCTACAGGGTTATAAACTGTTTAAACAGTCGTGCCTACGGTCAAAGGTGGACATGAGAACTTAACTAGAGTTAATTCTATTTCAAAAACCTTTGTGGGTGGTATGAAAATGTGGTAGGCTCACCTAGCCCTGAGATTGGATTTTTCCTGGGGTTTTCGAACTCAGTGGTGTTAATATGTGGGGATAGCCCCAATCAAAAATTAAGCATAAGGTTGAGCTAGCTTCTGCTGTTATAAATATTGCACAATTTCTCTCTTTAATAAAATGCAATTTAATTAAAATGCCAAGTGATAGGAATTTGTAACTATACTGATTGAAAAACATTGCTTTAGCAAATAAAAGAACCCGAGTCATCCTTGTTTAGCCTTGCATGTATATTATTGCATTGTGTGTTGGCTCGCGAGCTCAGAAGTTGTGCTCATTCTCGTTCTCTCCCCCAAAACCCTCAGAAGTAGGAAATTCGGTTAATTACGATTACTACAGGGATCCAGAAGTTGGAAGCCTAGGAAATCATGAGGAATAATTTAGTTCTTTTAGTCTAGGTCTCGCCTCAGTCCAGTTGACTACATCGGTGCTTGCATGCATCCAATATTATCCAAATCTTTGGTTAATATGGGACGCACACAGGTTTCCCCAGTCACTTGCCTGTGGAGAGATGTGCTCTCATCCTTTTATTCCCGTTGTCGTTTCCGTTACTTTTGTAATGTAATTAATTTGACCTGTTCGGCCTTTTATTGTAAAACTTGACCCGATGTGGTCTATGTCACTCTGATGTCTGTAATATATTGAATGATTTGGTCTCATGACATGCATAAATTGATTCCGCAATGTGCCTGTGAGTGCTATCTATTGATCCAGGGAATAGCACAGTGCTTTCACAGAGGACTCAGATTTGGGTCCGACACCTCTCTAGTGCATCCATATCATCCCTATTATTTTCAATCTTGGATGAGCATTGAGTGGCTCAGATGGTTGTTTGAAGCTGATGTTTCATTTAGCTAAGCCCAGCAAGTAAGGTCAGCCGAAAAGACCACCAGCCCAAAAAAAACCCAGTTCATCTTGCAGCTACCACATTGTCTTTTTTCCTTGCTACACAAATTTTGGTCCTATAGATGGCTAAAAATTAATGCATTATCTACGACTAGTGATAGGCCAGGATTTGGACCATCCAAACAAGCCCTAAAAGAAATAGTTACATTTGTACGCTTGGTTGCATTTTCACTACAATTATACACTTTCTATGATTAAACCTATTTTGCAATTACTTCACCATTTCAAGTATGTTTTCCAGCTATATATGATGCATATAGTCTTTTCAATTCGAAAGTATAAATCTTAGATGAAAATTATATTTATTAATTTTCCCCATTTTTCAATTACATACTTATTTTTCTTCAATTGTTGACATTTATGAGTAACTGTTGTACTAACTACCTTTCTTAATTATGCTAGAATATTCATAGCAAAGACATCGGACATGTACAATGCAGGATGCTATTATATAGACACTTAAAAAAGAGAATATAGCCAAATCATCAAGCATCTATGTAAGAGTCGCCTCCTTTAATATGAGCATATCTTTGTAGATGCTTAGGATATTGTACTATCTATTTTAGAGGTAGTTATATACATAAGCACATGTTAAGCACACCGGCCTACTCAAACATCGTTGCTACAAAATTAGCATCTTATTTGTTCTTTCTGGCAAGAAAAAACAATATTCTTTTGTTAAGTACATACCTCCATTGTATATGCCTTAGAGTAATTTCCCATGCCATTGTCATGATCCTGTAACTTTTTCGTATGTCTTCGTGTCTAACCAAAATACTCGTTATGAATTGAAACATAGGGCTTCTGAAAAAAAAAATTAAACGTATTGTGTCCTGTTTAATTTCAACAAATGTGATACCTACCATACTCTAATATTCCTACCGCTCAAGATGACTGTCACGTACATTACCGATTTATTTTTGGTAACCTTGTTACAACAGCAATCTTGATATCCTGTTGGGAGCTTGAAATTAATAGCACTTTTGTTGATGTCATAAATATGATTTAACGAAAATGGGAAGCGCATAAAGAATAGAGTTTTTCAGTGCATATATCTAGCGCGCTTTTTGATGTCATATATCTAGCGCGCTTTTTGGGTACAAAGGTTGAAAACGGAGAGTGAACCCCATACAGATGTAGAAATTCGCTTGAAAAGCAGGGCGCCAATGCTAAAGGAAAACAAAAGAGAACTTATTTGTTATTAGGGTTCTTGCCAGACGGGATGTTTCAATATTTCAGTTTGAGATCGAACTCGAGCAAGCTTTTCTTAGACCCATTTAAAATGACTGCAGGTTTATTAGATATATGCACTAATGAGTATATATATTCTTTTTTTTCAACAAAGTAGGTGTAGTCTCCGAAGTGTAAAGTTAAAGATGGTGCAACAGTCTCTTTGCATCTATGCTTTAAAATATATAAAAAAAGGAAAGACAGATTCTGCTGATCTAAAGAAGAAAAGAACCAAAGGAAAGCTCAGAGTCGATCAGTAACGACACTATCTGCAACTGCAAGCAAGGAACCATGCTTTGGAAAAAAGAAAGCCACGTGGAGCATTGCCAAAAGCTTGTACCATTACCATTGCTCGGTCTTGCAGTACCTTCTGTTCCAGAGCTTTGCCACCAGCAATGACCTAGCGAAATTTTCTTTCATTTTGAGCAACATGATCAAGTGATATATCTGCATCAGGGTCTGGATTTCTTGGAGAGGACTTCTCTTTTCTCTTCAAGTCTTTGTTTCGTTCCTCCTCGGCTTGATTTGACTCGCGTATCTAGAGGTACTACAATTGCATCAAGTACATAGACATATATAAGCTTGTTTTGTTACAGATTTAAGCAGTGTCGGACCAGGAATTAAGCATCTCACCTAATTTGTAGGGAGTGGAGAAATCTTAATCTGCAGCCGATGGGTTAGATATATTTGTCATGCTGTTTTCTTTGCTGCTGGTATTAGTATCCCGCGGAGTTGTTCAAAATGACTACTAGACAACCGGAGCGCCGCGAGCTGGTTGGTACCTCTTCTCCTTACTAACCTCATGCGAAGCAGAGTTATTGGTTTATATTAGTGTGCTTGAAACTTTCTTTACGCATCATTTGAATCCGTTGTTTTAATCATCCTCTGCTGGGATGTGGCGTAGGCGGTAGCTCTTAATTAAACCCAATGCTCACCTGCAAAGCAGACCTTAGAGAAGGGAATATAGCCTAATGCTCGTAGGTATTGTCTAAACGGTTTTGCTAGTTTTAAGTTGCCTGAAATTTTCTTAAGTTTAAGTCACTTGTTATGACTATTGGATTTGTGTAGAGATTGATGTGTCATATAATTATCATATGATTGGATATTGATCTAATGAATATCATATGATTGGATATTGATCCAATGATCACAACAAGTGACTTAAACTTAAGATAATTTCAGGCAACTTATGAATAGACAGTCCCTTGTCTAAATATATTAAACCAATTGAATTTCCCATGCAAGGCAAGATACTACAATACAAGTGCTTATAGATTGCTTGCGTGAGTAGTTACCGTGTTTTTAGATTGCTTGCGTTTGATCGAGTCCTATAACGTAGAGAAAAAGAGAGCAAATATAGGGGTTATGGTTTCTTCTTGGACCTTTGGACTCTAAAGTGCGTAAATACCATAGATTGTGCTATGTAGTTGGAGCACCTCCAAATCTCCGATACTTACTTCCTCTGTTTCACAACATTTGTCCAAACCCATCATGCGCACAGACCAATGAAGCACCATCTAAGAAAAAATTAGTGATAAATGATCACATATACCCTATTAAATGATATGCTACTACCACTAAACATCTTCCAAACCATTTAAGTAGGGGTAGAGAGTGGAAATATTACAATAATTATACTCTTGATTCCCTCAATAAACAAATATTTTGAAATAGACACTCTTGAAGCCATGGCCAAACAGAGTAAAACGGATGGAGTAGTAGATTCAAGTAGTGCTTAGGGGGGAGAGAGAGAGAGTGCCACATTAATTAGCTAAAGCTACCACCCAAAATCCTCATCTCCAATTGATTGTAGCTTTAGGATGGTTCTAAAAAATCTGAAGCAAAGCTGCACCCCACTCCGATGTATAGTACTTAACGATGGATCTATAAAAATCTGAAGCAAATCTACGATATCTCTCTCTAATGAGCTCGGACAGGATTTTCTCTAGGTTGGATCTACACAAATTAGTTGAATCTACCGTAACCTTATTTGAAGCTACCATCTATGCTGACATGATATTATGCTAAAGAAAAGTGGACCGAAATATTTGGAGTGTCTGGCATCACAACCGCAATGTCCATCAATTCGAAGGACACAACCCTAAATGTGTGGAGGAACAAGTTTGGAGTTTCCTATTGCCTGGTGCCCAGAAAAAGGCTATTACCACGTGGTTCTCCGTCGGTTACCTCTTTCAGATTCAAAATTGATATTTGAATTTGGCAAGTTCAACCGACCGGTTGAAAACCAGTTACCGGTAGGAACCGCCAAGAAACTCTACCTGCCAAGGGTCAGGATTTTCTACCAAAACAGTTATTGGAACCTTGGCCACGACCTGCTATGGTGTGTAGAATATTGCTAATTAGCATATGGAACATGTGCATGGCATCACTTGAGATTGGCGTGACTTGCAATATGTTTGGTGTTATATGTACAAATGTTAATTGAAATCTAGCAAATTTGGGAATTTGACTTAGTGATCATGACCTAAAACTTTACTGTCGGAGTATGTCCAAATTTAGAAGCAAAATGGTAAAAGGTACAATTTAATTTTAGAAATTTAAGATTTTGTTTTTTTTTATATTTCTAAAGTTTGTATATTGACGTGTTTTGTTGGAAATCCATATATACCACGAAGGAAAAAAGTTTGGTCCATTCAAACTATTATAACGTGATGGACCTTCAATGTTTTTATCAAAGTACGGTTAGGATTCTTAAATGTTCTGAACATAATAAAATTAAAAAGTGTGGTAAGCTCTCAATGCTCATGCACTTGTGCAGTTTTAGTAACTAATGCAAACATGGGATTTTATTATTATTTAACCACCCTCTAACTTAATTTCAAAAATAACACATTTTCGCCAGCCAAAAAGGTCATTTTTTTGGGAAATAAATGTTGACTTACTTGTGGCGTGGTAAGGTTCATTTACCGTGATACTAAAAGTGGCATGACAAGCATGCATTATTTTTATCTTGATAAATATACATACTTCTACACTTACAAGAAAATGCACCTAGTTTTTGAGAAGAAATAGAATTTCAATACACAAGCACTTTTTTTTAGTAATGTTTGTTTAGGAATCACAAATACTTTGCCAAAATGACAGGGATGATCGATGGCATATTCAAGATCTCCGGTTTACATGATTAACGATATGCAGAATTTCATTCATAAGATGGCTATCTAAAGTCTGAACAACCCCAAGCAAAACCTGAGCTAGAGTACAACTAAATTAACATCAAAAGGGGTAGAGCACCAAGGAACTAATTCGCGATCGACAGCTTCGTGAGCGCTCTTGCGCTCTCCTCTGGAGTCTGGACCATATCGTCTTTGTGCGAACCACTGCTACACGTACTTAAACAATCTCTTTCCGAAACAACGATGATCAGCTGGCCGCTAAGTTCATGGTTGCAATTTCGACAAGACTTGATTGAATCGGTATAGGTCAGAGTATTTAATCTTAGGATGCGAAAAAGATAGAAATTACCACGTTAATCGAAGAAATAGAAAAAGCTAGAAATTCCCACATTAATCTAAAAAAGAAAAACATCTTAATCATCTAATCTTCCGACTACTTAAATGTATGTCTTGGATTACATGTACTCAATGCCTTCAGATGGAAAGGAAGAGTTTGATTGTGATATAATAATACATCTATATATGCTGATGTATATAGCTCTCGCTAGCCCTGTCCGAGACAGAGCATAATAGCTAGCAGTGTTTGTTAAGGACTCTGATTCAAACCATAGCAAGCCTATACGTACGTACCCAGGAATCAAAGAAAACTATGGATCGGATGAAAAAGCCAGGAGCTCAACACATCAATTCCCATGTAAAGTCATGCCCACTCATGCTGAACAATTAATACGGGTAGATAAGCATATATTAGCTTATTAATTTTTAATAATCAGATTTTTAATATATTTTACCTCTTGACGCGTGTTGATGCCTAGAGTAGATAACTAGATTCGTGTATGGTTTTCAATTCCTAATTGCTCATGATTTATAATTGTTCACGGGTAACTCATGTGTATGCGTAGACATTCATGTCCGATTACAAGAGGAAACATGATTCCGGTAAGCAATGCAACAACCCTGAAAAAAGATTCATATAGAAAAAGGCAAAACAGAGCGTGAAGCGATATATGCTAATTAATTCAAGCTCCAAGTAGTTAAGGAAACACTTTTTTCTATTCAAGTATATCTAAATTCAGAATTTAAAGTAAAGAAAAAAAACTTATTTTCAAATGTAAAGACATTGATGATTCTGAATTGAAATTCCAAACCTAAAAATCTCTATTAATTAGTGTTTACATAATATTGTAATAAAATTTTAAAAATTATAATATGTGTTAAGTTGAATGTACAAATATTAATTGAGGCTTACTATCCAAATCATATAAAAAATCTTAAATTTAGAAATTAAACTTACAAAAAAGAATTTTCCATTTGAACTTTTTAGTTTTAAATTTCATATATTGCTCACAGTATTGCATCGGAAGCACATCATGCAAAAATAACGAATACAATTTGATCCATTTCAAAATAATAATAAAAAAGTCATGGTCCTAAATGTATCCTAATCCATTATCTAAAAAGAAATATATCCTAATCAATTTAGGTTTGGAGCATGCTTTCTGATAGAAAAGATTTATTAGTTAAGACCGTGTGATATGCTAGCTATTCCAAAGAAAGTGAAATTGGGGCATGCAGATAGAACTACACCATATAGATATTTGGAGTAAGAAAAAAATATTTGTAGTAGTGGTTAACTTTAGTTTATGTTACATGTAACAAGACAAACATGTCAGCCATATCAGAATCCGTATTGAAAACATGCAAGTATCAGTCAGAGTAGAGTACGTAATGAATTTTACTACTGCAGATCGGATAAACACTAACTCTCAGTTAAAAGGGGAAAATAGGTATAACAAAAGATGTACCTATGGATGGCATCGATCATACATTGATCCGGAATATGTGTTTAGTCTAAAAACAAATCCATGTTGCAGTTAAAAAAGTTGATACATAGTCGGTTGCCTCACATGCAAAACGCAAAGACGAAGATGACAGAAACTCCCCAAATCTGAGTGCCAATACATGGTTGAAGAACTCCATTGAAAAGTAATAGCTATATTCCGCCGACTCCATTAAATCTATGTTTCCCGAGTGCATAGATCAGATATTTCGTCAAATCTCTATTCCCGCATTCCGCTGATCTGTCAAAGTTCTTTTCTATTGATTTTGTCAAAGCTCTGTTCCGCCGAGAGCATAGATCACTTGCAAAAGTCCAGGTTTGCACAGAAAGACATCATCTGCTAAGAAAAAAAATATCAACCAAGCAAATCTTCCTTCTCCCGGTATGATTTTTAGTCAAAGTATTAACTATTAAATATCTCAAAAATTTATTTAAAATATGTGTTATCATGCTAATAGAACAAATATTGCTTGATCTAGGTGAAAGTTGCCAAGATTTATCCTACATAGATCATCTTTCGTACAGGTTCCCCATTTGAGGGTAGTAATTTTTCTATTCATGTAGAATTCATGGGTTCCAAACTCAAGTATCCAAATATAAGTAAATTGATATTCCAAATTAGAAAAATATAAATATAAATAAGTGAGAACTTAACATTCTAAACCAAGATTGCAAACTTAACATTATTTTAAATCTGGAGTGAAAATTATAAAAAATATATTATTTCACTTAATAACCAGACCGTGCAGAAGCACGGGTTGATGACTAGTGATTATAATTCGCCGGCAGCGCTGCTGGGATGTGGCGTAGGCAGTCTCTTAAACCCAAGGCTCACATGCAAAGCAGACCTTAGAGATGGGAATATAGCCTAATGCTGGTAGGTATTGTCTAAATATATTGAACCAGCTGAATTTCCCGTGTAAGACAAGATACTACAATACAAGTGCTTATAGATTGCTTGCGTGAGTAGTTACCGTGATTTTAGATTGCTTGCGTTTGAACGAGTCCTATAACGTAGAGAAAAAAAGAGAGCAAATGTAGAGGATATGGTTTCTTCTTGGACCTTTGGACTCTAAAGTGCCTAACTACCATAGATTGTGTTAAGTAGTTGGAGCACCTCCAAATCTCCAATAAATACTCCCTCTGTTTCACAATATTTGTCCACAGCTCACTGTGCGTACAGACCAAGGAAGCACTATCTAAGAAAAAAATAGTGATAAATGACCACATATACCCTATTAAATGACATGCTACTCCCGCTTAACATCTTTCAAAACATTTAAGTAGGGGTAGAGAGTGCAAATATTACAATAACTACACTCTTGATTCCCTCAATAAACAAATATTTTGAAATAGACACTCTCGAAGCCATGGCCAAACATAGTAAAACGGATGGAGCAGTATATTCAAGTAGTGCTTTGGGGGTGCGGTTTGCCAAATTAATTAGCTAAAGCTACCACCCAAAATCCTCACCTCCAATTGATTGTACCTTTAGGATGGTTCTAAAAAATCTGAAGTGAAGCTGCACCCTACCCTGATGCATAGTACTTAACGATGAATCTAAAAAATCTGAAGCGAACCTACAATATCTTTCTCTCTAATGCGCTCGGATAGGATTATCTCTAGGTTGGATCTACACAAATTAGTTGAACCTACCGTAGCCTTATTTGAAGCTACCATCCATGTTGACATGATATTATGCTAAAGAAAAGTGGACCGAAATATCTAGAGTGCCTGGCAACACAACCACAACACAACCACAACGTCCATGAATTAGAAGGACACAACCCTAAATGCGTGGAGGAACAAGTTTGGAGTTTCCTATTGCCTGCTGCCCAGAAAAAGGCTATTACCAGGTGGTTCTCCGTCGGTTACCTCTTTCAAATTCAAAATTGATATTTGAATTTCGCAAGTTCAATCGGCCGGTTTAAAACCAATTACCGCCAAGAACCGCCAAGAAACTCTACCTACCAAGGGCCGGGATTTTCTACCAAAACAGTTATTGGAACCTTGGCCACGACTTGCTATGGTGTGTAGAATATTGCTAATTAGCATATGGAACTTGTGCATGGCATCACCTACGATTGGTGTGACTTGCAATATGTTTGGAGTTATATGTACAAATGTTAATTGAAATCTAGCAAATTTGGGAATTTGACTTAGTAATCATGACCTAAAACTTTACTATCGGAATATGTATAAATTTAGAAGCAAAATGGTAAAAAGTAAAGTCTAATTTTAGAAATTTAAGATTTCATTTTTTTATTTCTACAGTTTGTATATTGACGTGTTTTGTTGGAAATCCGTATATACCATGAAGGAAAAAAAGTTTGGTCCGTTCAAACTATTATAACGTGATGGACCTTCAACGTTTTTATCAAAGTACGGTTAGGATTCTTAAATGTTTTGAACATAATAAAATTAAAATATAGCCGTGCATCCCATGGGTTGATGTATAAGGCGGGAACACTTTCCAAAACCCCGCTAAGCTCGATCTTGAAAGCCAAATGAACAATGATGACTGCAAAAAATCCATTGTGGTAAGCTCTCAATGCTCATGCACTTGTGCAGTTTTAATAACTAATGCAAACATGGGATTTTATTATTATTTAACCGCCCTCTAACTTAATTTCTAAAATAACACATTTTCGCCACACCACACTAATGGCGTGGCCAAAAGGGTCATTTTTTTGGAAATAAGTGTTGACTTACTTATGGCGTGGTAAGGTTCATTTACCGTGGTACTAAAAGTGGCATGACAAGCATGTATTATTTTTATCTTGATAAATATACATACTTCTACACTTACAAGAAAATGCACCTAGTTTTGAGAAGAAATAGAATTTCAATACACAAGCACTTTTTAGTAATGTTTGTTTAGGAATCACAATTACTTTGTCAAAATGACAGGGATGATGACATATTCAAGATCTCCGGTTTACATGGTTAACGATGTAGAATTTCATTCATAAGATGGCTATCTAAAGTCTGAACAACCCCAAGCAAAACCTGAGCTAGAGTACAACTAAATTAACATCAGAAGGGTAGAGCACCAAGGACATGCATGTATCCCATGGACGCAACTGCATGCATGAAGCAATGAAGACAAGCTCATGCGTGAATGGATGGGTTCATATCACCAATATATGACATAAAATTCAACTAGGAGGTGGAGCGCAAGAGTTCATTCTCTTTTGTAACTATTAAGCAAGACTTGAATGCCATGATATAATCTCAATGCTCTCCTAAAAGCTAAATTGCACGAATCCTAAAGCACAATTGGGCCTCGATAAGTTTATTCTGTGATTTGGCTTAATGACATTCTAGTCTTTGGTACCAGCTTCATTAAGAATGGATGTTATCCAGTTAGCTTGTTTGAACACTTAACACATTTGTTGTACATGTATGTATTACTTTTGATGATGCAGGCCTTATCACTGACCTTATAATTAAGACTGCATCATCTTTTGCAAAATATCTATTATAGTACCAATATATGTATTGCGGGAGTCATATCTAACAGCCGTTAATACATGCAGCGTGTAAAGATTTTGAAGACGCCGTCAAACAAGTGCTTGACCTTCTGCGTGATAGCGATGGTACTGCACAAGGCAAAACTAGAGCATTCTTCGTCCGTGGCTGGAGAGAACTTGGTCTTGGGGCATCTGCTGTTCTTAGAGCTATAGCTGAACTCCTAAAATCCACAGCAAGTGATGCTAGCACCAGAAAGCATTTTGGGAAAATTATCCACGTAGACTGCTCTACGTGGAAAAGCAGAAGGGCGATGCAGAGGGCAATTGCGGAGGAGCTAAACCTTCGCCATTTAATGCCCACGTTTGATAAGCGGGATGAGGAGGATGATTTCAGAGGCGTAGATGACAGCTCCAGGGCAGAGATAACAAGCATCGGAAGTGTGATCCATCAATCTCTAATATATGAAAGATTTCTGATGATTTTTCATTATGGAGGAGATGAAGATATTGATCTTGCGGAGTGTGGCATTCCTGCAGTCGGAAATTTCGGTGAAGGTAAATTGTTATGGACCGATCATGGAAGATTTCAGTTCTTACAGAGAGAACAGAGGTTGAAGTCCAGTTCTGTTGATATACGCATGTATTTCATCCCCGACGTTCGTACATATGTCAGTCAACAACTGCGTCATTTATTGCACAAAGAAGCTGTTGAAGTGATTGGTTACACCGGTACGGATGGCATCAACCCAGCAATAGTTGTGGATTGCTTCTTGTACTCACTGTTCCTGACAGAACAAGTACGTGGAAACTCTATCCGTGTTGATTATGGTTGGACTACTCATGCTTGCAACTATTGGATATGTGATGGAATCCTCCAAGGGGACAGAGCTTGGGAGGTTGGCAATGCATTGTATGGAGTGATACCACGGTTGGGCTATTCTTCAGATGAAACACAAAATTTGGTATACTATTTGAATCAGCAAATAAAACCCTACAAAGGCTGGAATTCAACCACCTCAAACAATACAGAGGAAGCACGGAATATCTCAACTGTTCTTGGTAATACATCATCCTATTTCCTAACATTTGAAGGAGATGGTCAGCTAGAACTACGAAATGATCTGTTTCAACTAGCAATCAACCTCCGTGTGCTAAAACTCCGCAAGTGCAGCTTTGATTTTGCATCACCTCCTTTCCTCTGCTGCCAGAACCTAAGATTCCTTTGGCTCGACCAATGTACAAACACAGGGAAGGAGCAAGGTGAAGGGCCATGTTTCCCAAACCTGATGGTGCTTGATGTACGTTCCACAGATTCTCTCGTATTGCCCCAGATGATAGAACTGATGACCAATCTCAGGGAGCTAAATACAGAGGGAGTCTCATGGAGGACTATAAGCCATGCATGCAGAAAGCTACAGAACCTTCAGAAGCTCCGATTAACAGAATCATCAGAAGTGACCACAGTGGACAGTTGCTCTTCCGCAGATACGATGAATCTTGAGCTCCTTGACTTGTCCGGCAACACTCGCATGGAATCATTGCCAGCGATGTCATCAGCAAGAAGTCTAAAAATGCTTGTTCTTGATGGTTGTTCCAGCTTGGAGCATGTTGCACTTGAAGGAGCTCCATTGCTCGAGATTTTTAGCTTTGATGGTTATGGCTCAGCAAAGAACCGGACGCATCCCATACAACTGCCAAAAAAGGAATTGCGCCCTGAGTCTCGTGCAACTCCAATCGAAGCCAAGGTCAGAAAGATCTCCCTAGAGGATGTGCTCGACTGGGTAGTATATTCTTGCGTGCCTTGCCCAATCTTGAGGAGTTGGACCTCTCTGGTACGGCCATCAAAACACTTGACCTCCGTGCAATGGATGTCCCACGGCCCAAGAAGTTGTTCCTACTGGGATGTGAGCAACTCCGTAGCCTACTCTGGGATGGAGATAACCCTAGATTGGAAGTGCTGCATGTAGACACTCGGGGTCTGCTGTGGAAAACAGAGAGGTTTGCTGACATCGAGACATCTGTTACTTTTACGGATGGAAGATTCCTTTGGTCAGCCATGAGGATAGTTGGCCAAGTCAATAAGGTGCACATCCATGTGTGTTCTATGTTACATAGTCAAGTTAGCATCACCAAAAGTATTGAGGTGATTGGCCCCAGCCAAGTGGGCTTGGTCCCAACAGGACCATTGTTGCCGTACAAGGATATTGGCCTTGCGGAGGATGTTGCGTGCTCAGCGTTGATGTGGGATTGCCAACAGCTTCAGGCTTTGGATGCGCACATCGAGATTGGCGAAGGAAGCCACAATTTAGAGAGTATGCACGACAACGAAAATTTTAAATACTTCCTTGATAGGAAAGTTCAATCATTGCATGTGCACGACACTTCCTCAATCACGACTGTCACTCCAAGGGTTCCAGTATTTTGTGACCGCCTCAAATGGTGTCATGTTGAGAGGTGCCCCAAACTGCACACTCTCTTTACTTGTTACAAAGATCAATGGCACAGCTTTCCTCGCTTGAAGACATTTTCAGCGTGTGATCTCCCGATGGCCCATTGCATTTGGAGCAAAGGAATAAATAGTGAAAGGTGTGATTCCTTCTAGTGTCCTAAATAGCAATAGTTCTGCTATATATTTTCAAGACATGAAACATGACATTACGCCGAAAAAATCCATAAACTTAGCTATGGCCGCACATAGACCAGTGTACAATATCTTTACTGTTCATTCATTTCTTTTTGTGGCATGTTTAGAATATGGTTCTGTTTATATGAATTATATAAAAAAAATGATTCTTTTCAATTAAAATAGTTTAGTATACGAGATTTACTTGACTATTCAGTTTTCGATATGCATAGTTTTTAATGATATAATGGATTGTATTTCTCTCGTTTGTTTTATTTATAGTTTATTATATTAATGGTTGATTATTTCGTTCATACTTAATAGAAATGGCGCTTTATATATGATTTGTGATCCAAATTCTAGGTTTATAGAATTTAGACAATGCTGAAAAATAATTATTTTTTTTGAAAAAAATCACTACGTAGTATAGCTTCCGCAATAGTAGTTGTTGCTTTTTTTATTTTGGTAAATCTCTCCATGATGCCGTCATAACCATGATTTATAACCTTGGTTCCAGTGCCACCTTTAGAGATCTACAACATATATACCTGCACAATTGCCCGAGGCTGGTGTTCGTGCTTCCCATTTCCTTCACCTTGCCAAATTTGGAGACAATCCAGATCGAGTACTGTACCAATCTCAAACATATTTTCCCATTGGACGACAAGTATCCTAACAAAATAGCAGCCGGTGTCACATTCGGCAAGCTTAAGCACATCAAGCTACAACATCTCCACAAGCTGGAGCAGATATGCGAGGCCAGATTGTCTGCGCCGGCATTGGAGACGATCAGCCTCAGGGATTGCTGGGGCCTGAGACGGCTACCGACAGCCGCACGTGGAGGTCCTAAGCCGGTCGTGGACTGCGAGAAGGACTGGTGGGACAAGCTTGAGTGGGACAACCATGATCCTTCGCTCTTCGAAACACGCCACTCGGCTTACTACAAGAAGAGCATCCCGAGGGGCTCCCTTCTAAGGTTTGTTCTGCATGGATTTCTTATATGTATGTAGATTAATTGAGCAGGTGTCATTAATTTGCTATCTAAGTAATAATTTTTGTTCTCCTTCCTCATTTCTCAGGTAATTTCTTGTGCTGCTCTTGCGTGTGCTGTTCTGCAATGGAAGGAGGTCGGCTACAGTGTTGCGGGCATGCTACATGCAGTCTTGCACAACGAATAAATGGTGTGTTTTCTTTTCACCAAGCTACCTGATTTGGGTATGCTTGGATTGGTGTGTCAAGCACTGGTGTGCTAGCTTTCTCCAGCTTGGTGTGGTGGTATTCACAATCAAGCTGGTTTGTGCTGATTTGCTGTCTATTTGTAATAAGAAGGTGTGCCTGTGTGTGCACAAACTTCATGGTATATGTGATTGATGAACCATAAATTCAGCTTGTGCTTGGTTGATGAAGACATATATTACTGTGACGAGTTGTCATGCGAATTTCAGTGGATAGTCTGGTGTTATTGTCATGTATTAATATGTTGAGCTAGCTTTTTTTTTCTTGCCGAGTTTCTCAAGTAGTTCTCAGACGATGGAACTTTTTTGATACTTAGAAACAGAGTATAGTTCTTAGAGATAAATTAGTTCCTCCTGCTGCTGCAGCATTACACATGTATGCTGAATCTATATGAGCTGTGCTCATGAATCGAAGATAGTGTTCATGAAACGCTAATATATAGGGGCCATGGTCATGGCCTCATGGGTTGTAGCTCTTCTTCTTTTTGTGGCGATGATGTAAGATATCTTTACAGTAACAGGGACAAAAGATACATCATAGATACCAACATAGCATATACCTTATGTATAGGTAGAACAAATCGGTCTAACAAGCTATACAGAAAAAATGTGTAACACAGATTAGAGAATGTCCGCAAGATTGTAAATTTAACCATGAACAGTCACTGTTTACTGAGGAATTTCATACATCACATATTGCCATTGGACCATGACTAGTTAATATAGTATAGATTATTAGATTAGCAATAAGCTTGATATAAGAACAACCATAGATAGGTTAAGGCTTGTCAAGAGCAAACATTATGAGATTAACCAAGCAGGGCAGTGCTAAACCTTTCCTGCTGTCTCTAAAAAAAACAAACTTTCCTCCATTGAGAAACCAGCACCATTTGTTAAGCCTACAGAGGCCAAACAATAAGAATGTATCTGCTGCTAAGCTAGCGCATACCAATCATCATTTCAACCACATGAAGCATCAAAGCGACATTTATTCATCAAATAGCTACCATATGTATCTTCTATGTATCCCTAGCCAGCTAAGCATAAAAAAAAGCACATCTATTCATTAAATACCTAGGTGTTATATATATCTGCAGCCTGGCAACACAAGCGCCAGTTGACAAGCTTAAAATGGACTGATCCAATGTTCCACCTCCCTATTTTGAATAGATCAACAGATAAAAAAATATGCACACAGAAAGGTATGGGACAAAGGGGATTACTATTGGTGTTCCCTACACATGCATATAAGTAACTGATACTAGTGTCCAATGAGATAAGAAAATCTTAAATTACTTAGCGTATTCAACACACAACAGCTTGTACTTTTTGGAAGTACCTAGTTGATAAGTACATTCTTTCTTCTCTTTTCTTAAGAAAAAGCCATAACAAATAAATAAAAAGCCCCCCAGTTATCAACAATTGATCTATGATTTAACTTGATAACTCATTAGGGATGTTCCATCAATTTGATCACTGTATTGATCATTGGCATTTTCACAAACCGCCACCGGTCCAATTTAGATGTCAGTTTAGTATGGTGGTTTTGGTTTGCAAATATTTATCGCTGAGTTTTTCTAGGCAACTTTTTCCACCAACTATTAAACGCTGATTGGTACTGGTATTAGATAGATGGGCATACAATTAATAGAGGCAAAACTAGGTCAAAAACTGAACAAACTCTTGTTTTATGTGCATAGAGCAAAATCAACTGTCGACAAGAAATGTATCATTCATCATCCCAGTTGAAAAAAGGGATAAGTAAGAATGGCTACTTCCCAATAATACCAGGATGTAAAGTTGTAAGCCCAACAGGCACCAAGCCCAGCACTTTTCTAAAACAAGCTGAGGAGGAAATCCTACATGAAGTCACCACAAACACTAAACCTGAGGCCTGAACCACCCTGAACAACCAAATCTAACTAGCCAAGCACTTTTCTAAAACAAAAGATTGGATACGAATACTCTGTGAGAAGCATACGATCAGAATGTGAGATGCTACAATTACAAACTGTAAGGATCTACATGCGAAAAGAGAATTTGGGGACTGGGAACAGAGGAAAGGGGCAGGAGAGAGCAGAATCGAGGAAGGAGATAGAAGCCTTGAAGGCAATGTTCATTTCTGTTCATTCCCCTGTGCTGCTGCCGTCGCTTCTTGTACTGCGCATGTTCCACCTTGGGACAAGGCCGAGCCCAGCCCACGACCTCATCGCCCATGACACACCACACGCTGCCGCGCAGCCTCGAGAGCCGTGGGGGAGGGGTCGGACGCGGACGGCCATGGGTGGCCGAGACGGTGGGGCGGCGGAGGCGCAATGCGGCGTCCGAACGCGTGACGTGGGTTTGCTCTGTTGGGTTGCGTCTGGGAGTTGGGACAACTCAATGGAGAGAAAAATGGCGTCGGTTCTGTTAGTGGGTCCTGTGAGTTGGGAACTTGGAAACAATTCCAAGTGAATAGATGATGGGTTTCAGTATTTAGCCAAATTTACAACTCAAGTTTTAGGAAATATTTTCAGTTAATACATAATTGGTTTAAGTTTTTCCTGTTGATAGTGGAAGTTTGAATGATGTAACGCTTACGTAAAAATACATGGTGGTGACATTACTTCCTTTGCATTTGGTTGTTACTCAACACCAATGTACTACTTCAAGTTTCAACTTATGAGATTGATTTTTCCTGTATATTTTCTATAGGATTTTTTGTGTATACTGGTGGTGTTTCTCGGATGTAACCATATTTGGTGCGTAGATATCCTTTTAAAACATATTGAGGCCACACGTCAGTGAGATATGGAGTGGCAAATTATCAATTACACATCAACTTAGTGGCAAATCATCCATAATCCCAAAATTGTATCAAATGTAGTTAACACAAACCTCTAACTACATATTATGTTCGTTGCAATTAATCATTTGCCACACATTTCCTTGTCTCTTTGTTGTTTTGCCGCTTTAGGCATTTCTACCTTGTCTTCTTCCCTCATCCCTTCCACCTCTTCTCTTCCTCATTTTCTTTCATTTGGCCATGGCAGATCGGCGACCCCTATCTTCTTCTTTCCCTTTTTCTCTTATCTTCTTCCTCCTCATCCTTCACACCGTCGACACTCGCTTCCCCATGAATGCCCACCTCCCACCCTGCTTCCACGCCTCGTCTCGGCTTTCCTTCCTCCCAGCCACCGCGTCTTCCCCCAGCAGCTCCCACGATGACGCCAAGGACCTCCACTTCAACCTCTCCAACGCCTTCCCCTTCGGCCCAGCGCTCCGCCTCTCGTACCACCCCAACAACCCGCTCTAGCCCTTCACCCTCAACGTCCGCATCGGCCTTGGCTCTCTCGGATCTCCCGCGCGTGCACCCTTCGCCGTCACATCTTCAAGAGCGAGCACCTCCTCCTTCAAGTCAACTTGCGCGTAGGCGTCGAGGACGGCAGAGTAGGTCACCTCGTCGGGGAGGATGCCGTCTGCGGCGTACATGCGCTCGAACCGTTCGACGGCCTTGGCGAACTAGCAGCAACGGCAGGCGGTGGTGATGAGGGTGGAGTAGGTGATGTTGTCCAGGGGGTAGCCGATGGCAAGCATGTCGAGGTGTGGGGCCACTGGCGGGCGGCGCGGAGGGACTTCAGGGCGACGTTGAAGAAGTTGGTGTCTAGGGGGAAGTCGGGGAGGGAGCGAAGCCATCGAAGGAGGGAGAGGGACATGCACGAGGACAGGTGGAGGTAGTTGGGGAGGAGGAGGAGCGCGTCAAAGGGGAGGGCAATTGGAGCGAGGCGGAGAAGGGGTGGGAGGAGGGGGAGCGGCGGTTGAAGAATTAGTTGGAGCTTGGTTGGATTGGGAGGAGGAAGAAGAGAAGAGGAAGAAGAAGGTGATGAAGAAGACAGGGGCAAAAAAGCAAGGAGGGTACAAAAAGATAGGACAAAAGATCAATTACATGGAACTTAATGGAAAATGATCGAAACTACAACAAAGGTGGGGCAAATGATCAATTCCCTCATAAATAAATCTCTCGTACTGGTTGTCAGACCTCGGACGTTGAATACTCGAAGCCCTCGTGTGTGTACCATACCAGTCTCATGATCAGTGGCTAGTACACACATCCACAGCATTGATAATCACATGCATACAATTTATACATACGACATGAAACAAATAGGATATTAAACTTAAGCATTCACATAACAAGTTTACATTACACGACCGACTGGCCAAATTAAACTGCGCCTTCAAAGAGTAAATAGTGGAAGCATGGTAATAAAACCAAAATGAGTCCAACGATGTGCCTCATCCCTACCCGTAGGCAACCAACACGAACAATCCATAGAAAGACCCATCACCGTACCCTCTAGTACCGATGCAAAGAACATGTCATCTAGAACTGGTTCATCCTCATACTCTAGAGATAGTGACGCAGTTAGGGGCTTAAGTATGGCTGAGAATAGCGTGAGATAGACGGTGAGAAAATGGTGAGCACGATGAGAACTCGAGGGAGCTATCTGGCTCTCCACCCATTCGGGAAAAGGCGGCGACAGGAGGGTGGTTGGCGCGAGCGGTGGCGCTGCGGCGCGGCACGAGGCAGCGGGAGTAGTTGAGCACAAAAACGGTGGGCGGCGGTTGCATTCTAGGGGTGGGCGGAGCAGGTGTGGCCGCGGCGCACTAGTGACCAGTGCGTCGCGAGGTGGACGGTGATCTTTGTACGGTGGGGCCACGGTGCCAGTGAGGGCGAGCAAGGGTAGTGGGGCAGGCTCTCTGGCGTGCACGGAGTTGTGCCACACTGGATTTCGGCCCAATTGGGCGGTAGGAAAAAACTAAGTTTGAAATTTTCAAAAAAGGTTGTGGATTTTAGGAATTTCTAAATATAGCAAACGAGCTTAAAAATAATGAAAACTTTTGTGGATGCTCCTGAAATAGTGTTCTTACTTGTGTAATATTTCCAGAATTTTATATTTTTAAAATTTGTCTCAAAAACTCTTTTAAGGGCATTGTTTGTATTGAAATGTTTGTGTTCAAATGCGATAATTGATTTGATAAAAAAAATCAAAAACATGCTCAAAATATTTCCGCATTTATTCTTGGTACAATTATCCCAAGTTTGGAGTTTTTGGGATGTTACACTAGTTGCCATGGCCGCCACTTCACTTAGCTCCACCCTCCTCTCCTCCTCCGCGCCGCGCATCTCCCGCTCCACCCAATTCTAGGTCTCCGAGAGAATGAATCAAAATTTCTCACCGAAAGTTTTCCCTTTCATGGATTCTTGGGTTCTTGTGCGGGTTTCACACTTCCACTCACCATTACTTGTTGGGGGTTGTCTTCTTTTTCTGCAGAAATTCGACTAGGTCAGCCGGTTCTCTCCCACTGCCACCAACCTGGGCCTCCAGACTGAGATGAACAAAGCAACCAAGGGCTACTTCATACAGCAAACGGTAAGCCACTCTGTCTATTTCATGGTAACACCCCGGCCCAACATGGAGCCCGGAATGCACTAAACTACACTAACAATCAATTTTAACATTTATCACTAAATTACAGCAAGCATCACACAGATAAAACTCATCCATGGGTCACATTAGCACAAGTATAATGATATGGCAATCATAGATAATTAATTCCTAGAAAGCATAGCAAGATAATGAATCAAGATTAACGTGAAACCAATCGAATCAAGATAATTGAATGAATAATCAACTCCAACCTATCAACTAAGGCTAAGTAATATTATGAAATCCTAATTATAAATCATCATGCTAATAAAGTGTCTCATGGCCAATGTTTCAAGTATTTGAATGTATGGCGTGGTTCCAAGTTCGCTAGCCCTTCCAAAGTAAAACATCGTCAACGGTCACCTAAAAATAACAAAAGAGCAAGAGTGAGTCCATGACTCAGCAAGCATAATAATAAACAATAAACAGTGATGAATTCAACCATATACAATATCATCATCAACATCACTATTTATTCATCTTTCTTATCATACTCAAGTCTCAATTTCTCTTTTCATTAAATGCAAGGTGTCTTTACACTACATGTCCACATACACTTTTCTTCACGTATATCGGTATAGTGTGAGTGAACACTCGCGATAGTGCTCACTTTGAAGCCCATCCTCAAAAGGATTGGGGACCTCCTCCACTCCTGTGGAGTCTCTACGAACAAGATAGATGTGTGATCACCGTGATCACCTCCTTTTCATGCAATGATGCTTATGAATGCTCAAGTTAATATAAGTTCATCAATAATACTATCATCCAACATTTTTGGATTCATCAATTCAATTAATATCATAACCATTCATATTGTTTGTAATTAAATAAGATGAAAACATAAACAAGCATAACGATATGGCAACCCGGCGACCAAGGGCTACATCATGCAGCAAATGGTAAGCCACTCTGTTTGTTTCATAATTCATTTAGCTGTTGGTTTTACAAATATGAGTGTTATTCAGTTCAAGTTTCTACTTTCTGTGGGTTTGATTTATGGATTTGAAGAAATTATGTGGTTGGGTTCAACCAATGCAATTCGTCGAAAAGTTGTTGAACCTAGAATAATCCATGAACCATGGGTGCTTAGCGTGGCAGGTTATAAAAATTGGGAGAACAACACTTAGTTACGATGACGTGACGAGCTTTGTTAGTTTCTTGTGCTAATTCGTGCAACATTGTTGGTTTTGCATCAGCAAAGATAGCCTCTTTATCTGTTGGCCCCATATGTTGATGCGAGTTTCAACACTTTGTGGTCTCGAGTTGTTGTGTGGAATGCAAGAAATTATGTGCTCGGGTGTATAGCATAGACAACTCATGTTATCATGTAACACTAAGTGGGCATGTATTGCAATGTGGGTGCTCGGAAATTGGAATGATTAATTTGCAATATATTGAGGAATTTTATTAGTTCTCTTGTGCTAACCCATGAAACTTAATTCCTTGGTTTTGGTCGAACCATTGGTGAACCAGCTTGTAACTAGGAGCAGTTCTTGTTGTGCTAATCACTGTAAAGATCATGAATTTTTTTGTGGTTTTGTCTTGCAGATGTTCCGCGTGAAAGACCCAAAAGTGAGCCTCGACTTCTACTCGTGTGCGATGGGCATGTTGTGAGTTTTCTGACTGTATCTCCCTTTAGATAGTGTATTCATGCATGCGGAGGAAAACATCAGCAGCTCATCTATGTTATTAGTGGTATCTGTAAATGTTCTTTAAATCTTTGATGTTTGAAAGGAAAAATGTGGAATCATTGCATATCAAGTCATGTTCTGAAGTTTTTCTTATTGCATGTGTGACAAAAGTAATGGTGGATGCAATTGCATGGAAATATCGTCAATTTATACTTTGAGGCACAAGGGCATACGGCTGAAGAGAAATAAGCTCTACTGGACTACATAAAACTTAAAACTCAATTTTGGCATATTTGTTGGATGCATTTCAAATCTTTTTGAATGTACCACTTGACAATCTATTTTGAACAAAAAGTAAGTGAAAAGCTGTGAATTCTCAAGTATGCGAACTGCATATTAGCAATGTTCACTAAGGTGTTAGGCACTAATAGGGCAGAAGACTAGCGCCAAGCGCCTAGCCCACCTAGGTGGCCGACTAGCCCACAACAATGAAGCATCGAGATAGCGAGAAAATATAACACCCATTTTCTTCCTCCTTGGGTCAACCCTCGCCCGGACCCCCCCTCGCGTGCTCTGTGCCACCGCCTGTGCCGCACCTACTCATCCCCCCTGCTCGCTTTGTCCCGTTCGCCGTCGCCTACCCCTGCCTTGTCACCTCCTAGCACCAAGAGCTCCCATCCCCTTTTTCCCTTCTTTCTTGCGCACGCGCTGCCGCCGCGCCTCTCCCTTCCCTCGCGCGCCTTGTGCCTGACCCGGCCCCTACCTCCTTGCCACCGCGTGCTCCTCGCCTCTTCACGCGCACCGGTCGAGCCGTGCGCGCAGCGCCAGAGCAACGCACTTCGCCTGCACCCCTCTCTAACGGCGCCCCGCTCCTCCCCTCGGCCTTTAAAAACCCGGCGCCTCCCCTCCCTTCCCCTCCTTCCCCATCCCCTCTTCTTCCCCAAGAAAAAGAGACCGAGGAAGAAGATCAAGAAAAGAGGAAGAAGAAGAAGGAGGTCGAAGCCTTACCTTCGCTGTCGCCGCCGCTCAGTGAGCCTCACCACGCGCCCGCGCCTCCTCCCCGTCGCCGCTGCTCCCAGAGCTTCCCTCTCCTCCTCCCGCGCGCCACCCCCACCTCCCCTCCCTTTTGCGTCATTAAGCTAACCCCGACTCGTTTTAGGGCAGAGCCCCCCGGACCACACCCCGCACCCCCACCTTGGGCCGTGCCCCGCCCCGTGGGCTACACCCGCACTGCACGCGCCTGTTTCAGCCCGCGCCATGGGCCGGGCCGTTTCTTGCCCGTGGGCCGTGGGCGTTTGTCTTTTTGTTCGATTTTTTTCCTTTTTCTAATTTAATTCAAAAGAGAGACTTCAAAAATTCATATCTCCCTCATTTCAACTCCAAAAGTTGTGAAATAAATTTTTAAAATTTTGTTAATTCAAGATCTTGCTAATGGCATAGGTCTTGTTTAATTTGAAGTTTAATTGCCATTTCATTTGTATTTATTTGCTCTTGTTGCTTGTTGTTTATTTTTTCGGTACTTCGCCCGCGTAGAGTTTGAAGACGCCGGAGACCTCCAAGTTGATCAAGAACAAGACTACCCGGACCATCTTACCTACAATCAAGGCGAGTCAATACTTTGATCATATTGAGCTTACATTTTATGCAAATTATGTTCTTTTAAAATAGCAAATTGCATGCTTTAGTTCTTTAAACAAATATATGTTAAAGATTAAGGTAGTTAAATACACATTTGATGATTAATTAATTTTTATGTCATCCTTGATAATTTGAATCCCTTAATCCTTGTCACCCTAGTAAACTATATGGTAATACTAGCTATAGGTTGTACTTAAGCGACATGCTAGTCTTACTTAAGTACCGGGACATTAAAATGTCCCAGTCATCATCTCTTCAAACATAAAAATGAATTTGGGCAATCACTGTGGGCGAATGACTGAGATGGTTGAATTGTTGTATTTCTACTCCTCAAAAACCCTAATATTGCTATTACTGTCTGGGCGGACTGTGTGATGGGTCGTATGTTGATGGGTGCTAATTCAGTCCAAAGAATGTTGATATGTGAAATGATCTGCCTAGACAACCCTAAGGACTTAATCTTGTCATGACCTCCTGTGAAAAACAAGTACAACTACAAGTCTGCAAACTGCAACTTGGCTTAGTAGATTTATTGAACCTTGAAAGTCAATCTCACGGAAGGAACAATAAAGGGTGCAAGTGTGAGCTTGATCACGTTTGAATGGGACACCGATGGTGAAGTGCCGTCTACGGCAAGACGTAGGGGTGACATCCCGAACCAACATATGGGCGTAACCCCATATAGGTGAGATGACAGAAGGGGTGAGATATTTTGAAAGGTTACTGTGACGGTTGCTCAACTACATGACTAAGGAATCATGTGGGGTAACGAGTATGACTATCTCTTGTGGGTAAAGTGTACAACCTCTGTAGAGTCTAAACTGTTTAAACAGTCGCGCCTACGGTCAAAGGCGGACATGGGAATCTTTACTCAAGTTAGTTTTATTTCAAAAACCTTTGTGGGTGGGATAAAAAGTGTGATGGGCTCACCTAGCCCGATGTTGGATTTTTTCCGAGTGTTTGAACTTAGTGATGTTAGTAATTGGGGATGGACCCAATCGAAAAGAAGCATAAGGTAGTGTTTCTGACGGAGGGAACCTCTACCGAAATAAATATTACACAATTACTCTCTTTAACAAAATACAATTTGTTAAAATGCTAAGTGATAGAAATTTGTAATTATGATAATTGAAAACATTGCTTTAGCAAATAAAAGAACCTGAGCCATCCTGGTTAAGCCTTGAATATTATTGCATTGTGTATTGGCTCGTGAGCACGGAAGTTGTGCTCATCCTCGCTCTCTCCCCCAAAACCCTCAGAAGCAGGAAATTTTGGAGATTACGACTACTACGAGGATCAAGAAGTTGGAGGCCTAGGAGAGGATGAAGTGTAGTATAGTGTTTAGTTGTTCTAGTCTCGCCCCAGTCCAGCTGACTCCGTTGGATCTTGTGTGCATTCTATATTATCTGAGTCTTTAGGTAATATCAGACACACGCAGTTATCCCCAGTCGCTTGCCTGTGGAGAGATGTGCTCTCACCCCTTTTGCTTTCGTTGTCGCTTTCGCTTTTGTAATGTAATCGGTTTAGCCTGTTCGGCTCTTATTGTAAAATCTAATCCGACGCGGTCTATGTAAACTCTGATGTGCTAAATTAATGAATTGTATGGTTTTACGTCATGTATGAATTGATTCAGTGATGTAATTGTGAGTGCTAGCTACTGATCCAGGGAATAGAACAGTATTATCACAGAGGATTCTGGATTTAATTTACGAAATCTGGGTCCGACAAAAAAGGAGGGAAGTGCAGAAGAAAATCGGAAGAGAAAAGAAAAGAAAAAAAAGTGCAACTTACCTTACCTATGCCTAGTGTAGCCCATCAGGCCTAGCACCGCAATGCACGTGAGGAGGGCCAGCACCTCATTACCTCATTAGTTGCACGGCACCGCACTGCACTGCACTGCACTCTCATCTCGATTGAGATCAAGATTGACTGCCCTCCTCCCTCTTGTTCCCCTTCTATCCTCTCTCCCATCCCGTCGTCGTAGCGCCGGCGAGTGGCACAGAGGCAAGCGTGAGGATGGCTACTGGATTGAAATATTTGACCTGAATAGAACATGGGGAGGTGGCTGCTACAGCATCATGAAGTATTAGAATTCTGATACCCAAAAGGGCTTGCGCATTCAGAATTCTATAATCTCTAGTTATGCAACTGGTTATTTCCTTGTACAAGATGATGGAACTCTGGCCTCTCTCTGGAGTATATCAGCATACTTTACCTTTCAGCAATAAGATTTACATTAAGATGTCTTTCTTCGGAGATCAATGCTTGAACTTAGATTTTGGGATGTAACTGCTCAGTAATACGAATATGAGTATATGACGCTGGTTTGATAATTTGGCATAAAATTTTATATAGCAGAATTGAATGTTGGCTTTAGCTAGAACTAGTAATCTAGTATTATTACCCTCATTTTGCTGCTGATTTTTTGGCTGATGATTATTTTTACTATGAACGCTAATTAAAGTATTCCTAGACTCTTTATATAATTTCTAAAAGATGCCTAAAATGTGTCTTTCCATAAAAGATGTCTTTTCATGAAACAACACTTATGGTTTTATAAACTTCCACCCTTTCAACTAAAAAGGTGTCTAATCAAAGCATCTCTTAAGTATTGCTTTTAACTAAAAGGTGTCTAATCAAAGAATCTCTTAAGTATTTAAGACGTGAGAGTTAACATTTTAATTGAGTTTGATCTAATGTCTAGAGTTTTAAAGTTTGATCTAAAGAATCTACTGGATTGTTGTAAAAAGTGCAGTTTTAGCAAATGAACATAATTAATTCCACCAATCACCATTAGCATTAAAACATAATAACAGCATGAAGTAAATGACCATAATAACATGTGTTCATGAAATTCTATCAAGTCATTTAAGCACGATATTATTCTCAGCATTAATAGCAGATCATTAATTAGCAGCATAAAGCACAGATTATTGATGATAGAGTGTGCTCTCAGAAGGAGAGTTGCAAAAGAACAATTCTTTGCCATCTCAACCCTATTGTCTATACTCTTCATTAATTGAACAAGACAATATAATTTCAAACTTTGAGCTCTAAAAATATTCACTAAAGCTGTCTAAAGATCTCAATCGAAGAGAATACAGAATGTATTATCGGTCTAATAGAGGATAACTAGGATCATAAATCTGAACTCTAGACCATCAACGAATTTGATCACCCTTCGAATAAAGCGAACACCAATACACAAGATCGATGAATGGCTAACGATGCGGTGATCAAATGAGATGCTAGAGATCAAAGTAATCGAAGGTTCAATATCACTAGTTAAACTCGAAATAAGATCGCCATCGACCGATCATACATAAGCAAGTAAAACAACGAGCTCAAAGTATGAACTAATTATCTCAATCAATTTCAGTATAAGACAAGTTTCATCACCGAGCGAGCCAACAAATCCCACTTGACAATTTGCAAAATCTCGATACTAGATTGAAATTAGAACTAATACGGATCAATGTATCAACGATCGCAAGTATATATATGCAAATATAACGAGCGCCGGAGAAACAATACTCAGCGAGGTGGTGGTATTCAAAACCACCTAGATGCAACCGCAAGGCGTGTCAATTGACATCGACCGGAAAAACTATCGCCGCAATCACGAGCAAAAGCGAAGCAATCGAATACAATGCCACACTTCCTCCTTTTGAACCGACCAAAAGAATGAAGTCGAGGAACGGTGGATGCCGCACAAGCCAACCGAGAAATATGGCCAAATACTCCCAAGAGCACGATCACCAATCAGCCGAAGGTCACCTTCCTTTCAAGATCACCGTCGACGAGTCACACCGGCAGCACGGAGGTCCGGGATCCCCACAACAGAAAGATCAAAATCGGGAGAAAGGTCACAACCAAATTGGGAGAACTAACAATCTTGTTTTCTTTTTGAGCTCTGAAAAATCCTCGAGATCAAGCCTTTTGAGGAGAAGGAGAGGGCTAACCTCCACCACCCGCGAAATGCGCGCGCGCGCCGCAAAGGCGGCGTCGTCAGTATTTCCGTGAGCGGGCGAAAGCCTCGTGACCATCAAAACCAACTCCACACGATTGAAGAGCGCATCCTCAACCTTATCTCCTCTCAAAACACTATGACAAGTGGGCCCATCTTCTTATCTTTTCCTCATAATATAATCCTCCTTTTAGCAAAAGAGAAATTACATAAATGCCCTCAAAATACAACAGTCCCCACCAATTTATCAATTTGATAAAAGATGCTCAATGACTTGTTTAATATACAGCTGTTCGACGATGGGTACCTTGCGGGTTTGAACCCAAAGCCTAGCAACAAGGACTACGACTCTGCACAGACAAAGGAGGACTGCGCCTTGATCCAATGCCTTGGTGTGAGAATTTTCGCTCAAGTTACATTCTGTACTGGGCGGCTTGCCCTAATCCCTCTCGGGTTGGGACGTTACGGTCATGCCCCCGTATCTAGCTCATGAGTACTCAAGGAAGTATACCCTTATCTTCCTTTGATCGCGACCTCACGATCATACTCAAGTAGGTGAATTCTTCAGGGAATCCTGTAGGACGATTCCCGATACCATATAGGTCTCGAATTCATTAAGAGTTATTGTTCAACCTTCCGTACAGAAAGAGCACTACAGCTAATGGGACCCTTGGATGTGCTCTATAATCCCACGATTTGTTGTCCTAGAGCCTAGTTCACGGGATCTCAGATCGCTAGGATAGGTTACCACCAATGTGAGCCTTTACAGGTATGAGCCCCATTCCCTTTGATCTTTGCTAGGATGGCCTTCGCGCCAATCCTTTGGTGAAAGGATCGCCAAGTTCCTTTCGGTGGATGTATTCTCTGATAATAACACCCGTCTCTCGGCATGCCTTACCGAGCTTAAGTCGCCTTTTAATATGTTTTGAGGACTTCATATTGTCCTTCCTACTCTTAGCCTTAACGAGCGGTTTGGTTATCGCGATGAGGTTAAAATGGTGGAATTGGCTTTTCCGGCCACGGGTAGATCGAAAGAAGTTCTTTCATCCATTACGCCTCTCTGATAGTGAGTCTAGAGCTACCAGCTCGGCCTCCATGGTGGGCCGTGTAAGGATAGTCATTTAGAAGACTTCCACGAAACGACCCCACTGCTAGAGTGAATACATATCCACTCGTAGCCTTCATGTCATCAGAGTCACGATCGATTAGAATCATGAATCCTTCCAAGGCTGCGGATGGCGAATAATTATTCCCAAGTTAGAGGTCCCTTCAGTGCGAAGTACCCTCTCTAGTGCTATCCAATGATCATCTCTGGATTGGACGTATAACGACTCAATGCGCTTACGACATATGAGATATCGGGCCTCGTTGCACTAGTTAGATACATTAAAGATCCAATTATCTGAGAATATTTAAGCTGGTCTTTTCCATGTCCAGTGTTTTTATGAAGCTTAGCATTTGGATCATAGGGTGTGGCTACTGATTTACAGTTCATGAATCCAAATGCAGACGGGACCTTGTCCACATAATGGGATTGTGAAAGAGTAATCCCATTCTCACCCTTTATAAGCAATGTTTAAGATAACATCACTTCACCCAAATCTTTCATATCAAAATTCTGGGAGAGGAAGGACTTCGTTTTATTGATTGCATCTATGTTGGTCCCAAAAAGCAATATGTCATCAACGTAAAGACATAGAATGACACCTTCGCCCCCACTAAACCGATAGTAGACACATTTATCAAACCGTTCACACAAAAGCCGGCCAGAAGTCATAGTACTATCAAATTTCTCATGCCATTGCTTGGGAGCTTGTTTCAGACCATACAAGGATTTAATCAAGCGACATACTTTCCTCTCTTGCCCTTCAACCACAAAACCATCAGTGTTGCATATAAATCTCCTCATCAATTCTCCATTTAGGAAAGCGGTCTTTACATCCATTTGATGTACTTGGAGTTTATATACAGCAGCTAGTGCTAAAAGCACCCGAATTGTGGGTAAACGAGCCACGGGAGAGTATGTATCAAAATAGTCTTCACCCTCTTTTTGTGTGAAACCTTTAGCCACTAAGCGGGCCTTGTACTTTTCAATAGTACCATCAGGTCTACGCTTTCTTTTAAAAATCCATTTGCAGCCCACTGGCTTGAATCCACATGGGAGGTCCGTAATCTCCCATGTTCCGTTAGCTATGATGGAATCCATCTCGCTACGGACTGCTTCCTTCCAGTAATCCACATCCGGGGATGTGTATGCCTCTGAAAGGGTTCGTGGTTCATCATCCACGACATAGGTGACAAAGTCATCGCCTAAAGACTTTCGGTCCTCTGCCTCTTACTCCTCCTCAACTCCAGTGCAGGCGGTGTTATCCACCCTAGGAAGAATAGAGTGTTCACTTGAACCAATAGAATCAATGACTTCATTTGGTCTCATAGGAAACACATGCTCAAAGAATGTCGCATCACGAGATTCCATCACTACATTCGTAGCAATGTCACTTACCTCGGATTTGACCACTACAAATCTATAAGCCGTCTTTGTTAGAAGCATACCCTAGAAAGACACAATCAACGGTCTTTGGACCAAGTTTTCTTTTCTTGATAGCAGCACATGCACTTTTGCAAGGCATCCCAGTCAGAAGAAAGGACAAGTTAGGTTTTCTCCCCTTCCATCCTTCATAAGGTGTTTTCTCCGATTTCGAGGTGGCACCTATTTAGGACATAATTAGTCTGTGAAGCGCTTCACCCACCAATAGTCAGACATACAGAACTTTGTAACATAGCATTAACCAAGTCACATAGAGTTCGGTTCTTTCTTTCGGCTATTAGTTAGATTGGGGTGAGTATGGTGGAGTAACTTCATGAATTATTCCACTTTCTTCACGAGTGGGAGAATTCAAGCGAGGCGTATTCACCGCCTCGGTCGATCTTAACCGTTTGATTTTCTTTTCCAGTTGGTTTTCCACTTGACTTTAAAGATTTTAAAGTGTTCTAGTGCTTCATCTTTCGATTTAAGTAAGTAGATATAGCAATACTTAGTCGCATCATCTATGAGAGTTAAGAAGTATCTTTTGCCACCTTTAGTTAATATTCCATTCATCTCACAAAGATCCGAATGGATCGACTCAAGTGGAGAGGTGCTTAGCCCTTCAACGCTGTGAAAAGGTTTCGGGGTTGCTTAGCACACACACTTCGCACTTTGAACCCTTCTCATAATTATAGTGGGAATTAAATCCATTTTGCTTAACCGCACAATAGCTTCAAAGTTAACATGACACAAGCGTGAATGCCAAACATCATGTAATTTATTGCAATGGGAAACATTAAAAATGTTTACATTATTCGAATCAAGAATAGATAAGCGGAACATGCCTCGCTATCATAGCCTTTGCCCACAAAAGTACTAAATTTGGTCAACACGACCTTATTAGACTCAAAAACAAGCTTTATCCCTTGCCTACAAAGCATCGACCGCTAATGAGATTACGAGTCATTGCGGGCACATACAAGATCGCTCTCGAATGAGTGTTTTGCTGAAGTAAGCTTCAAGCAAACTGTCCAATCCACGTCTTTGTAGCGGTGGCTCCATTGCCCATCGAGCGGATCCACCACCTTCACCACGAAAAGAAGAGAAACACGATCGATCGGCACAAATATGTCTAGTAGCTTTGTATCAATCCACCAATCAATAGATGGACTTGCCATAAAGGCCTTAGAGTACGTACCCTTCGAGCTGGTATTATCGAGCGACATTAACTTCGCCTTTCGGCCCTTATCTTTGGTGGAGAAGGACCTTTGCCTTTACGATTGCGGCAATAGTTGGCTTTATGACCGACCACTCCACTTTCAGCGGACAATGTCCTCCTTCTTCTTTTCATCTTCTTTCCTTGCGGCTTGATCTTGGGTTGATTCTTGACTTTATGATTCCCGAGCCACGGCCTCTTGACCTCCACTAAATGAGCTTGGACTTGAGCCTTACCTTTCGTCATCGGCTCTTGCCGCTCCTCGACATTGATAGTCTGCGACGACTCATTGAGTGTCAAGCGCTCCTTTATATGTCGTCGGGCGGTCACAAAGTCACGCCACGAGGCGGTAACTTAGCCAAAATGACATTAACTTGAAAGCTTTGGTAGGAGGCGATCGTCTTGATTAAGATCACGTACATGGGTTGAAGCTCATGGGTGCTCCATCACCGATCGTCCTCTACCATCTTGTAGTTCAAGTATGCGGCGATAATAAAGGACTCGTTACCATTATTCCTTGAATACTTCTCATCTAGTTCATCCCGAGTTGTTTGGCATTAGTGAAAGTGACATAAGCGTCGAGCGACCGGTTGGATAAGGCGCTAACAACCTAGCTAAAGCTGAATTATTCGCATCCTCCCACGCGTCATCTCGGCGGTTTCCAAAGGAACATCGGAGGATTTGAAACGACCGAGAAAAGTGCGAGGTCGGTCACCAAAGTTTGGTTTTAGCTTGCCAGCAAAGTTGGCACCGTCAAAAGCTTAAACGCGACATCGGCGATGAAGCCATTTCTTCAAATCTAGTTTTTACGGATTGTTGTAAAAAGTGCGATTTTAGCAAATGAACATAATTAATTCCACCAATCACCATTAGCATTAAAACATAATAACATGAAGTAAATGACCATAATAACATGTGTTCATGAAATTCTATCAAGTCATTTAAGCACGATATTATTCTCGGCATTAATAGCGGATCATTAATTAGCGACATAAAGCACGATTATTGATGATAGAGTGTGCTCTCGAAGGAGAGTTGCAAAAGAACAATTCTTTGCCATCTCAACCCTATTGTCTATACTCTTCATTAATTGAACAAGACAATATAATTTCAAACTTTGAGCTCTAAAAATATTCACTAAAGCGTCTAAAGATCTCAATGAAAGAGAATACTGAGAATGTATTATCGGTCTAATAGAGGATAACTAGGATCATAAAGCTGAACTCTAGACCATCAACGAATTTGATCACCCTTGAGAATAAATGAACACCAATACACAAGATCAGTAATGGCTAACGATGCGGTGATCAAATGAGATGCTAGAGATCAAAGTAATCGAAGGTTCAATATCACTAGTTAAACTCGAAATAACGATCGCCATCGACCGATCATACATAAGCAAGTAAAACAACGAGCTCAAAGTATGAACTAATTATCTCAATCAATTTCATTATAAGACAAGTTTCATCACCGAGCGAGCCAACAAATCCCACTTGACAATTTGCAAAATCTCGATACTAGATTGAAATTAGAACTAATACGAGATCAATGTATCAACGATCGCAAGTATATATATGCAAATATAACCCGAATCGCTTCGAGAAACAATACTCTCGAGGTGGTGGTATTCAAAACCACCTAGATGCAACGGCAAGGCGTGTCAATTGACACCGACCCGAAAAACTATCGCCCGCAATCACGAGCAAAAGGCGAAGCAATCGAATACAATGCCACACTTCCTCCTTTTGAACCGACCAAAAGAATGAAGTCGAGGAACCGGTGGATGCCGCACAAGCCAACCGAGAAATCGGCCAAATACTCCCAAGAGCACGGCCACCAATCAGCGAAGGTCACCTTCCTTTCAAGATCATCCACGGGAGACCAAATCGATCCACGAGTGCACTAAATGCGAGTTCCAAGCGCGGCACCAACAGAGAGCAGATGGCACAAGGGCCGGCGGATGTACACACCGAAAAGACCAGCTTAAATATTCTCAGATAATTGGATCTTTAATGTATCTAACTAGTGCAACGAGGCCTGATATCTCATATGCTGTAAGCAGATTGAGTCGTTATACGTCCAATCCAGGAGATGATCATTGGATAGCACTAGAGAGGGTACTTCGGTACCTGAAGGGGACCTCTAACTTGGGAATAAATTATTCTGGCCATCCGGCAGTCTTGGAAGGATTCAGTGATTCTAACTGGATCAGTGACTCGGATGACATGAAGGCTACAGTGGATATGTATTCACTCTAGCGGTGGGTTTGTTTAGTGAAGTCTTCTAAGCAGACTATCCTTACGGTCCACCATGGAGGCCGGTGGTAGCTCTAGACTCGTGTTTGTAGAGCGAGAATGGATGAAAGAACTTCTTTTCGATCTACGTCTTTGGAAAAGCCAATTCCAGCCATTTTAACCTACTGCGATAACCAAACCGTTCTAGTTAAGGCTAAGAGTAGGAAGGACAATATGAAGTCCTCAAAACATATTAAAAGGCGACTTAAGTCGGTAAGGCATGCAGAGAGACGGGTGTTATTCTTGTAGAATACATCCGATGCGAAGGAACTTGCGATCCTTTCACCAAAGGATTGGCGGAAGGCCATCCTAGCAGCATCAAAGGGAATGGGGCTCATACCCGTGTAAAGGCTCACATTGGTGGTAACCTATCCTAGCAGATCGGAGATCCTGTGAACTAGGCTCTAGGACAACAAACTGTGTGGGATTATAGAGCACATCTGAAGGGTCCCATTAGCTGTAGTGCTCTTTCTGTACGGAAGGTTGAACAATAACTCTTAATGAATTCGAGACCTATATGGTATCGGAATCGAATCTGAGATTCCTGAAGAATTCACCTACTTGAGTATGATCGTGAGGTCGCGATCAAAGGAAGATAAGGGTATACTTCCTTGAGTACTCATGAGCTAGATACGGGGGCATGACCGTAACGTCCCAACCCGAGAGGGATTAGGGCAAGCCGCCCAGTACAGAATGTAACTTGAGCGAAAATTCTCACACCAAGGCATTGGATCAAGGCGCAGTCCTCCTTTGTCTGTGCAGAGTCATAGTCCTTGTTGCTAGGCTTTGGGTTCAAACCATAAGGTACCCATCGTCGAGCAATTGTATATTAAACAAGTCATTGAGCATCTTTTATCAAATTGATAAATTAGTGGGGACTGTTGTATTTTGAGGGCATTTATGTAATTTCTCTTTTGCTAAAAGGAGGATTATATTATGAGGAAAAGATAAGAAGATGGGCCCACTTGTCATAGTGTTTTGAGAGGAGATAAGGTTGAGGATGCAGTCTTCAATCGTGTGGAGTTGGTTTTGATGGCTGCGAGGCTTCGGCACTGCTCACGGAAATCGGACGACGCCGTCTTTGCGGGGCGTGGCGCATTTCGCGGGTGGTGGAGGTTAGCCCTCTCCTTCTCCTCAAAAAGGCTTGATCTCGGAGGATTTTTGATGAGCTCAAAAGAAAACAAGATTGTTAGTTCTCCCCAATTTGGTTGTGACCTTTCTCCGATTTTGATCTTTCGGTTGTGGGGATCCACGGACCTCCGTCTTTGCGGGTGTGACTCTGTGCGACGGTGGTGAGCTCTGGTCTTCTCGGTGTGTACATCCGCGGTTCCTTGTGCCATCTGCGCTCTGTTGGTGCTGCGCTTGGAACACGGCATTTAGTGCACTCGGGTGGATCGATTTGGTCTCCTGTGGGACAGATCTTGAAAGGAAGGTGACCTTGGGCTGATTGGTGGTGGTGCTCTTGGGAGTATTTGGCGATGCTTCTCGGTTGGCTTGTGCGGCATCCACGGTTCCTCGACTTCATTCTTTTGGTCGGTTCAAAAGGAGGAAGTGTGGCATTGTATCTCCGATTGCTTCGCCTTTTGCTCGTGATTGCGGGCGATAGTTTTTAGGTCGGTGTCAATTGACACGCCTTGCGATTGCATCTAGGTGGTTTTGAATACCACCACCTCGGTGAGTATTGTTTCTCGAAGCGATTCGGGTTATATTTGCATATATATACTTGCGATCTTGGTTGATACATTGATCGTATTAGTTCTAATTTACGAATCTAGTCTGGAGATTTTGCAAATTGTCAAGTGGGATTTGTTGGCTGCTTCGGTGATGAAACTTGTCTTATCTTGAAATTGATTGAGATAATTAGTTCATACTTTGAGCTCTGTTGTTTTACTTGCTTATGTATGATCGGTCGATGGCGATCTGTTATTTCGAGTTTAACTAGTGATATTGAACCTTACGATTACTTTGATCTCTAGCATCTCATTTGATCACGTACTTTTAGCCATTATCGATCTTGTGTATTGGTGTTGATTTATTACGAAGGGTGATCAAATTACGTTGATGGTCTAGAGTTGATTTATGATCCTAGTTATCCTCTATTAGGCGATAATACATTACGTATTCTCTTTGATTGAGATCTTTAGACAGATTTAGTGAATATTTTTAGAGCTCAAAGTTTGAAATTATATTGTCTTGTTCAATTAATGAAGAGTATAGACAATAGGGTTGAGATGGCAAAGAATTGTTCTTTTGCAACTCTCCTTCTGAGAGCACACTCTATCATCAATAATCTGTGCTTTATGCTGCTAATTGATGATCTGCTATTAATGCTGAGAATAATATCGTGCTTAAATGACTTGATAGAATTTCATGAACACATGTTATTATGGTCATTTACTTCATGCTGTTATTATGTTTTAATGCTAATGGTGATTGGTGGAATTAATTATGTTCATTTGCTAAAACTGCACTTTTTACAACAATCCAGAAAAACTATATTTGAAGAAATGGCTTCATCGTCAGATGTCGTTAAGCCGGAAGCTTTTGACGGTGCCAACTTTAAGCGTTGGCAAGCTAAAACCAAACTTTGGCTGACCGACCTCAGACTTTTACGGTCGTTTCAAATCCTCCGATGTTCCCTTTGGAAACCGCTGAGATGACGCGGTGGGAGGATGCGAATAATTCAGCTTTAGCTAGGTTGTTAGCAGTCTTATCCAACCGGCTGTTCGACGTTTATGTCACTTTCACTAATGCCAAACAACTCTGGGATGAACTAGATGAGAAGTATTCGAAGGAATAATGGTAACGAGTCCTTTATTCTGCCGCATACTTGAACTACAAGATGGTAGAGGGACGATCGGTGATGGAGCGACTCCATGAGCTTCAACTCCATGTACGTGATCTTAATCGATCGATCGTCTCCTACCAAAGCTTTCAAGTTAATGTCATTTTGGCTAAGTTACGCCTCGTGGCGTGACTTTGTGACCGCCGACGACATATAAAGGAGCGCTTGACACTCAATGAGTCGTCGCAGACTATCAATGTCGAGGAGCGGGCAAGAGCCGATGACGACAAAGGTAAGGCTCAAGTCCAAGCTCATTTAGTGGAGGTCAAGAGTCTTTGGTGGCTCTGGGAATCATAAAGTCAAGAATCAACCCAAGATCAAGTGCGCAGGAAAGAAGATGAAAAGAAGAAGGAGGACATTATCCGCTTTGTGTGCGGAGTGGTGGTCATAAAGCCAACTATTGCCGCAATCGTAAAGGCAAAGGTCCTTCTCCACCAAACATAAGGGCGAAGGCGAAGTTAATGTCGTTACGATAATACCGATTCGAAGGGTACGTACCTAAGGCCTTTATGGCAAGTCCATCTATTGATTGGTGGATTGATACGGTGCTACTAGACATATTTGTCGATCGATCGTGTTTCTCTTCTTTTAGGTGAAGGTGGTGGATCCGTTCGATGGGCAATGGAGCCACCGCTACGATGCGTGGGATTGGACAGTTTGCTTGAAGCTTACGCGGGCAAAACACTCATTCGAGAGGCGATCTTGTATGTGCCCGCAATGACTCGTAATCTCATTAGCGGTCGATGCTTTGTAGGCAAGGGATAAAGCTTGTTTTGAGTCTAATAAGGTCGTGTTGACCAAATTTAGTACTTTTGTGGGCAAAGGCTATGATAGCGGAGGCATGTTCCGCTTATCTATTCTTGATTCGAATAATGTAAACATTTTTAATGTTTCCCATTGCAATAAATTACATGATGTTTGGCATTCACGTTTGTGTCATGTTAACTTTGAAGCTATTGTGCGGTTAAGCAAAATGGATTTAATTCCCAGCTATAATTATGAGAAGGGTTCAAAGTGCGAAGTGTGTGTGCAAGCTAAGCAACCCCGAAAACCTTTTCACAGCGTTGAAGGGCGAAGCACCTCTCCACTTGAGCTGATCCATTCGGATCTTTGTGAGATGAATGGAATATTAACTAAAGGTGGCAAAAGATACTTCTTAACTCTCATAGATGATGCGACTAAGTATTGCTATATCTACTTACTTAAATCGAAAGATGAAGCACTAGAACACTTTAAAATCTTTAAAGCTGAAGTGGAAAACCAACTGGAAAAGAAAATCAAACGGTTAAGATCGGACCGAGGCGGTGAATACGTCTCGTTTGAATTCTCCCAATTCTGTGAAGAAAGTGGAATAATTCATGAAGTTACTCCACCATACTCACCCCAATCTAACGGAATAGCCGAAAGAAAGAACCGAACTCTATGTGACTTGGTTAATGCTATGTTACAAAGTTCAGGTATGTCGGACTATTGGTGGGGTGAAGCGATTCTCCTGACTAATTATGTCCTAAATAGGTGCCACCGAAATCGGAGAAAACACCTTATGAAGGATGGAAGGGGAGAAAACCTAACTTGTCCTTTCTTCGGACCTGGGGATGCCTTGCAAAAGTGCATGTGCCGTTACCGAAGAAAAGAAAACTTGGTCCAAAGACCGTTGATTGTGTCTTTCTAGGGTATGCTTCTAACAGCACGGCTTATAGATTTGTAGTGGTCAAATCCGAGGTAAGTGACATTGCTACGAATGTAGTGATGGAATCTCGTGATGCGACATTCTTTGAGCATGTGTTTCCTATGAGACCAAATGAAGTCATTGATTCTATTGGTTCAAGTGAACACTCTATTCTTCCTAGGGTGGATAACACCGCTCCAGAAGTGGAGTTGAGGAGGAGTAAGAGGGAGGGACGAAAAGTCTTTGGCGATGACTTTGTCACCTATGTCGTGGATGATGAACCACGAACCCTTTCAGAGGCATACACATCCCCGGATGTGGATTACTGGAAGGAAGCAGTCCGTAGCGAGATGGATTCCATCATAGCTAACGGAACATGGGAGATTACGGACCTCCCATGTGGATTCAAGCCGATGGGTGCAAATGGATTTTTAAAGAAAGCGTGAGACTGATGGTACTATTGAAAAGTACAAGGCCCGTTTAGTGGCTAAAGGTTTCACACAAAAAGAGGGTGAAGACTATTTTGATACATACTCTCCTGTGGCTCGTTTACCCACAATTCGGGTGCTTTTAGCACTAGCTGCTGTATATAAACTCCAAGTACATCAAATGGATGTAAAGACCGCTTTCCTAAATGGAGAATTGGATGAGGAGATTTATATGCAACAGCCTGATGGTTTTGTGGTTGAAGGGCAAGAGAGGAAAGTATGTCGCTTGATTAAATCCTTGTATGGTCTGAAACAAGCTCCCAAGCAATGGCATGAGAAATTTGATAGTACTATGACTTCGGTCGGCTTTTGTGTGAACGAAGCTGATAAATGTGTCTACTATCGGTTTAGTGGGGGCGAAGGTGTCATTCTATGTCTTTACGTTGATGACATATTGCTTTTTGGGACCAACATAGATGCAATCAATAAAACGAAGTCCTTCCTCTCCCAGAATTTTGATATGAAAGATTTGGGTGAAGCTGATGTTATCTTAAACATTAAGCTTATAAAGGGTGAGAATGGGATTACTCTTTCACAATCCCATTATGTGGACAAGGTCCTGTCCAGATTTGGATTCATGAACTGTAAATCAGTAGCTACACCTATGATCCAAATGCTAAGCTTCATAAAAACATTGGACATGGAAAAGACCAGCTTAAATATTCTCGATAATTGGATCTTTAATGTATCTAACTAGTGCAACGAGGCACGATATCTCATATCTTTGAAGTGATTGAGTCGTTATACGTCCAATCCAGGAGATGATCATTGGATAGCACTAGAGAGGGTACTTCGGTACCTGAAGGGGACCTCTAACTTGGGAATAAATTATTCTGGCCATCCGGCAGTCTTGGAAGGATTCAGTGATTCTAACTGGATCAGTGACTCGGATGACATGAAGGCTACAGTGGATATGTATTCACTCTAGCGGTGGGGCTGTTTCGTGGAAGTCTTCTAAGCAGACTATCCTTACGGTCCACCATGGAGGTGGTGGTAGCTCTAGACTCGGTGGTCAGAAGCGAGAATGGATGAAAGAACTTCTTTCTGATCTACCTGTGCTGGAAAAGCCAATTCCAGCCATTTTAACCTACTGCGATAACCAAACCGTTCTGGTTAAGGCTAAGAGTAGGAAGGACAATATGAAGTCCTCAAAACATATTAAAAGGCGACTTAAGTCGGTAAGGCATGCCAGAGAGACGGGTGTTATTACTGTAGAATACATCCAGTCTGAAAGGAACTTGGCAGATCCTTTCACCAAAGGATTGGCGCGGAAGGCCATCCTAGCAGCATCAAAGGGAATGGGGCTCATACCCGTGTAAAGGCTCACATTGGTGGTAACCTATCCTAGCAGATCGGAGATCCTGTGAACTAGGCTCTAGGACAACAAACTGTGTGGGATTATAGAGCACATCTGAAGGGTCCCATTAGCTGTAGTGCTCTTTCTGTACGGAAGGTTGAACAATAACTCTTAATGAATTCGAGACCTATATGGTATCGGGAATCGTCCTACAGGATTCCCTGAAGAATTCACCTACTTGAGTATGATCGTGAGGTCGCGATCAAAGGAAGATAAGGGTATACTTCCTTGAGTACTCATGAGCTAGATACGGGGGCATGACCGTAACGTCCCAACCCGAGAGGGATTAGGGCAAGCCGCCCAGTACAGAATGTAACTTGAGCGAAAATTCTCACACCAAGGCATTGGATCAAGGCGCAGTCCTCCTTTGTCTGTGCAGAGTCGTAGTCCTTGTTGCTAGGCTTTGGGTTCAAACCCGCAAGGTACCCATCGTCGAACAGCTGTATATTAAACAAGTCATTGAGCATCTTTTATCAAATTGATAAATTGGTGGGGACTGTTGTATTTTGAGGGCATTTATGTAATTTCTCTTTTGCTAAAAGGAGGATTATATTATGAGGAAAAGATAAGAAGATGGGCCCACTTGTCATAGTGTTTTGAGAGGAGATAAGGTTGAGGATGCAGTCTTCAATCGTGTGGAGTTGGTTTTGATGGCTGCGAGGCTTTCGGCCTGCTCACGGGAAATACGGACGACGCCGTCTTTGCGGGCGGCGCGGGCGCATTTCGCGCGGGTGGTGGAGGTTAGCCCCTCTCCTTCTCCTCAAAAAGGCTTGATCTGGAGGATTTTTTCAGTAGCTCAAAAGAAAACAAGATTGTTAGTTCTCCCCAATTTGGTTGTGACCTTTCTCCTGATTTTGATCTTTCGGTTGTGGGGATCCTGGACCTCCGTGTTGCCGGGTGTGACTCTGTGCCGACGGTGGTGAGCTCTGGTCTTCTCGGTGTGTACATCCGCGGTTCCTTGTGCCATCCGCTCTCTGTTGGTGCTGCGCTTGGAACACGGCATTTAGTGCACTCGGGTGGATCGATTTGGTCTCTGTGGGATGATCTTGGAAAGGAAGGTGACCTTCGGCTGATTGGTGATCGTGCTCTTGGGAGTATTTGGCGATGATTTCGGTTGGCTTGTGCGGCATCCACCGTTCCTCGACTTCATTCTTTTGGTGGTTCAAAAGGAGGAAGTGTGGCATTGTATCTCGATTGCTTCGCCTTTTGCTCGTGATTGCGGCGATAGTTTTTCCGGGTCGATGTCAATTGACACGCCTTGCGGTTGCATCTAGGTGGTTTTGAATACCACCACCTCGGTGAGTATTGTTTCTCCGGCGATTCGGGTTATATTTGCATATATATACTTGCGATCTTGGTTGATACATTGATCCGTATTAGTTCTAATTTCGAATCTAGTCTTGGAGATTTTGCAAATTGTCAAGTGGGATTTGTTGGCACGCTTTCGGTGATGAAACTTGTCTTATCTGAAATTGATTGAGATAATTAGTTCATACTTTGAGCTCTGTTGTTTTACTTGCTTATGTATGATCGGTCTGATGGCAGTCTGTTATTTCGAGTTTAACTAGTGATATTGAACCTTCGATTACTTTGATCTCTAGCATCTCATTTGATCACCGATCGTTAGCCATTACCGATCTTGTGTATTGGTGTTCGATTTATTCGAAGGGTGATCAAATTCGTTGATGGTCTAGAGTTCATTTATGATCCTAGTTATCCTCTATTAGACCGATAATACATTTCGTATTCTCTTTCATTGAGATCTTTAGACAGTTTAGTGAATATTTTTTAGAGCTCAAAGTTTGAAATTATATTGTCTTGTTCAATTAATGAAGAGTATAGACAATAGGGTTGAGATGGCAAAGAATTGTTCTTTTGCAACTCTCCTTCTGAGAGCACACTCTATCATCAATAATCTGTGCTTTATCTTTGCTAATTGATGATCCGCTATTATCTTGAGAATAATATCGTGCTTAAATGACTTGATAGAATTTCATGAACACATGTTATTATGGTCATTTACTTCATGCTGTTATTATGTTTTAATGCTAATGGTGATTGGTGGAATTAATTATGTTCATTTGCTAAAACTGCACTTTTTACAACACTAATGTCTAGAGTTTTAAAGGTGATGTGGCACAGTTAGGAGGCTGCTTTTATAGACAATTTTAGATGTGAGGATTATCTAATAGATGATTAGATCTGCTGACTTTAACTTGTTAGAAGTATAAACTGTGAACTAAATTGAAAAAGAAATAACAGAGATCTAAGAAAAAAAATTACCATCAAGAATTCCTTTTTTTAGAAATTAAACATGGGGAAAATTTTGTGTTAAAAGATAAAAGACCCCATTTCGAACATAATAATTGTAAAACCACATGAATTGGGCCAGGGTACCATGTCCTTTGGATTCATATAGGAACCAAAAACATAGGAAAACTTCCTCGAAAAAAAGAGAGGAGAAAACAAACTCCAAGTGTGTGGTTTGGTTGTTTGGGTGTGCGGTTCGGAAATTTGTTAGCCGGGTCAACTGCTGGCTCTCTCTATACAACTACGCAGCCTGTTGACGGCGTGCTTGCCTTTTGTCCTTTTGGGACACGCCTCTCGCCAATATGGTTGCACCGTGATGATAGCATGGTGGATTATTTGGGAGAAGAAAATCTTTTGAGGGCCTGCTTCGGTAGGGGATTTGGATTCAAATCCCTAGTATTCAGCACAAATTTGTACTAAATTCGAAAATTCCCAAAGCAACCCCCTCTTCAAAACACCCCCTAAGGCCCTAAGTCATTTGGAGAACATCCTAGTCGAATCCTTCATATCCAAACAGTCGAAATCGGACTCAGCGTTTCTCCTCCCCGCGCGCGTGACATACGGTCGATGTTGATTGCGTCCATCTGTTCAAGAATTGTACAGTAACACCAGTGCAAGGGAAGACCGAAGATGGAGAGCACCTGCGACAACGAAGTGTGCGCGCGGCGGAGGAGATGGCGCGGTCGGCACTCACGGGCGGGGCCATCTACGTCCCACCGCCCCGTGCAGCTGCGGAGGAGGGGGAGGACGACGGCAAGTCCGACGCCGGATACCAGCGGCGCAGCTCTGACATGCTGAGGAAGAGTATAACCGGGCTCGTCAATGCTGTCTAATACTATCAAATTTTGCAGCAGAGGATGACAAAATCTAGAACATGGAACCTTTCTTTGTTCAGCTCAGCATATCGGTACAGACGAAGTGCTGACTTCCCAAAGCTGCATTTGAGATGTCAATGTGCCACAAGAATGGAATGTGCTGAAGTACCACAAGAAGCATGCAGCCTCTTAGAAAAAGAAGTAAAAATAATAATACCTGACATGGACAGAAGTACAAGTATACTACGTGTAGTATTCCATGTTGCTAAGCATTAGTACGAGTGCAACACTCCACATTTACACTGTTTATGGTTTATTATTAGTACAACATCATTTTCCTTCTGCGGCACTTGTGTTAGTCAGGGAGTAGTAATGCCTTGCTAATTGTTTTTGTGATTCCTTCTGCGATGTTCAGAATTAACGTTGGCCCTCAGACAGTGTGGTGTTTCAAATGGATTGCCTGTCAAGTTGAGATGTACAGCGGCTCAGAAAGAGATGATGAACTGTTTCTGCCCCGGCAAGCTTGCCGTGTGACATCACTGTAGTTCACAAACGCGTTAGTTAGTCATTCATCTAATAGAAGTATTGACACGTATATTTGTCGCCGCGAGGCAATGGCATATGCGTGTTCATCGTCGAAAATACCTTCGTAATATTACAAGTTTATAATTTTTCTAGCTCATACAATGAAATTTGGTGGTCAAATATGTATATCAAAGATGACATGGCATCAAAAGAGCGAGAACTTGGCAATAAGGTTTTGGGGTCGAAAACCACACCTAACTGGTTTTCGGACTAAAATTCTAACCAATTTGGTAGATTGCACTTTCAATTTGAAAAGTTTAAATACCTAATGAATGAAGTTTGTTATTAGATACTAATACACATGTTTGTATAGAAGTGGTTAGTTGGATCGGGTTCCAAAAGACTGGAACTAGGACGGTTCTGGGTTCTCTGTAAGAATACCATTTTCAAATGGGGCAGAGCAAACTTAGGCATGATAAATCCGACTGTTGGACCGAAAGGGTGACTAGGGGGCTGAATAGAAGTTAAACTCCTTTTCAACCCTCAACTGATTTCAACTCTTTATTCTCCTCAATAGCTACGAAAGCTATGAAGATCAGAACACAATCACGGTGGAAAGTATTGTGTTGAAATCGACGAACCCCGAGACGATAACACACAAAGCACTGCACACAGCCCTAGGCCGGTCTGACCACTGTGGCTACCGGTCTGATCGGGCTCCGGCCAGTCTGACTGCCAGGTATGGACGGTCTGACCTCTGTAGCCTGGTGATCCAAATCCCCTGAAATTTTAACCAAAACTCATCAAGAAGGTCAGTAACCTATTTCAATTGATGATCGGGAAGATTGAAGCCAAGGTTTTACAAATTTCTTAGATGAGGACAATAGGGCATAAGAACCAAGAAAATTCAAACTTCAACCTAAAAACTTGCTCGTGGATGAATGATGATCCTAGATGTAATCTCACATGTCCTAGCAAGCTAGATCACAGTATGAACACCAAGAAAACCAAAGAAACAAGTAAAATCTCAAAAGTCATTAAAGAGAGAGGATAAATAAGAAGAGACTTATCTTGAAGAAATCTTGCTTAGATTGATTTGAGAAGATTACTGGTTTACAGTCATTCCACCATGGAGGACAAAAGCTCAACACTCGAGTACTCAATCAATCTATCTCTCATAAACTCTAGCCTCAGCTACTCTACTTGCCCCACGAAAGGCTCCAAATCTGGGCATCTCCTTTTTATAATGGAGGCTAGGTTTAGTGAGAAGACTCTAATGGGCACCTGTTAAGCCCACACATAAACGGGTATACACTCACGCACGTTTCTCAAAGCAGATAACGAACCAAGCTTCCCAAATCCATTTCTTCATGAACTTCATCTTCACTTAGCCTAAACCGCCTCTCCTTGCACCATCTTGCGTTGTGGTTTTGCCATAGTTCACCAAGGCGGTATTTCGGTGAAAATACCAAAATACCCCTTCTCAATCTTTCTCTAAAGACCAAGTCCAATCATCGTGAGGCAATCTCATACTTTGCCACGTGTAGGTTGATCAATGACTCTCTTCATGTCGGCGAGTCTCTCCCATCTGGCTCCCACTAAAACCACCACGACACTTGCACCGACCCCCACGCTGCTTGATGCAACCCGTTGAAAGAATCTAGACCTTTAAAATTGATTTTGTAATTAGTGACAACAATGTGTTATGAGACTAATATGTGTGCTAAGATGTTTTAAAGGTTTAGTTCCAGAGTTTGAATAAATACAATTCAAAGATGATAAAAGATTGACATAGCTCAAAGCAAAGGTATTTTATAGCCTAATGATCCTTCTGTAGTTTTTACCGGTCTCGGTGTTTGGAGAAAAGACCGGATTTGTAGGTTAGATGTCATACTATAAAGAGGGGTCATGGCTAGTAGCTTGAAAGTTAATTTTGTGCCATTTTGATCAACCAAGTTTATGCATTGCATTTAGTTTTGCTTTTGGAAAACTGTTTAGTAAAATCAGTATGACCGTAGTTGTTAAGCGGTACTACCGTAGAGTGGTAGGACCAGATTCTAGTTGGCGGTATGTTTTTTCAGAGAACATATTTTTGGGAGTTTTTGTCTCCCCTGAAAACGGTATGATCGCATCCTTAGAGCGGTACTACCGTGGTGCGGAAGGACTGATGTTTACATGGCAGTATCTTATTTTCAGAGAGCATGTTTTTGTGATTATCTGATTCTCTAGAAATTGGTAGTTCTGTTCTAATCGAGCGGTACTACCACCGTGCAGTAGTATCGGACCTTGTGAGTACGGTAGTACCACACCTTTATGTAACGGCTTGTTTAGACGCATTTAATGAACAGCAGCCGACAATTGAACAGTGAGTGCGGTAGTATTGGATTTCTACAGTAGTACTACCGGAAGTACTGAATTTTTCAGGGATTTGCTTCAAATGGCTAGTTTTGTGGTTGGGGGCTATAAATACCCCCTCACCAGCACCAAGCTCAGAACCTTGGATCTCATTCAATCATTTGAGCCTCTAGTGCACTCTCTACTACCTATTTATTCATATTTCTCATTTTGAGGTAGTTGAGAGTATTCAAATACATTGCATCATTGGTTGATCCTTTTGGCACTTGTTTTCTTTAAGCAAAACTTGTGGTTTATTACTCTTGGTGCTTGCCGGCACCTAGACGGCTTGGAGAAAAATTTGCATAGTGATCTCTTCAAATAAGATTGTGAAGTGACCCGATAAAGATTGTGAAGTGGTTGTGTGCTCACCATCTACGAGAGGAGGAAGCGCAACTCTAGTGATCGAGGGAAGTGCTCGTATGGAGCCGACTTGATTCGTTCAAATTTCCTCAATGTGGATTAGTGAAGACCGGCAAGTCTTCGATACCACGAGAAAAATATCGTTTGTCTCCATTGCAGTTTTCTCTCTTGTCGTTACTATTTTCGCATTTATCTTTTTAGCAATTCTTTTGTGTAAAATTACATAGCTAGAATTGTATCTAGTTTTGACATAACCTTGAGGTGTCTTAGCGAGAGCTTGCAATATATCTCTTAAATTGTGCTAGAATTTTTAATTAGATAACTCTTGTTAAAAATTATTAATTAAAGAATAAGAATTTTGTAAACCTCCAATTCACCCCTCTAGTTGGTCATCCTTGATCCTACACCCGTCACACCGAACTTCCCGTTCGGTCATCCTTGTCAATCTTGTGCTATGCTTGAGTCTAATGACTTCATCCGGCATTCTCGATCGTTCTAGACCTCAGCTATCCAAGTCTAGTACCGATCATCCTTACTGTTGACCGTCGTTAATCTCCAAGCCTCATGTATAACAATAGAATAATAAATCAATGCGACCACAAGTTCTTTGTATCTTGACACACGTTAGTCAAAACATACATCATGCAACACAAATGCACTAAAACACCATGAAATTGATCTAACCCATGATCATTGTCACCTTGCCGGCGAATGATCAGAGCCTGACCGCTTAGACCGCCGCTCATGGCCGATCTAACCACCCCTTGGCCTATCTAACCGCTCAGTCACAAACTTGGCAAGAAATTGGCTAAGGACTGAAAATGACCCTCTTTGGAATTCTCGGTAAAAACCTATCTAGTTTTACTTTGATGCTCCATTTTCCATGTAACCTGGTGCAAACACATTTTCTAACACTCCCACATAAGTATTTGATCAGGTTTAACAGAATTCGAAGGTGACTTTTCTAGTCGGTTAGACCGCTCACCTGGCCGGTCTGACCACCGGCCATCCGATCTGACTTCCACCCTAAGCTGGTCATACCGCCAGCCATTTGACCTTTACCAAGGCCAGTCTGGCCGCTGGCCAGGTTGGTCTGACCACCACCAAGGCCTGTCTGACCTCCTGAGGTCTTAGAGCAATCCTAATTTTCTCAAAAACGAGTGTGTCGATAAACCCTCGTCACCATTGCCAATTGTATCATCATCCTAAGATTAGGAGCATATTCCTAGGACATCCACAAAAACCAACATCGGAGGATTACTATCCATTGGCCGGATTAAAGAACACAATCAATGCTAGCTTCCTATTGTTGCAACAGGCAGGCTTGTTCCCCATGCAGCTAGAAGACACTCAAACCTTTTCCATTTTAAAGACCAGTTCAAACGTATTAATACACCCCATAAGTACGATGGAGATTTCTTGCCTCTAGATGGAGGTCAAGCCAAGCAAGTGCTAACAATTTCTCTGAACATACCGGACGATGAAGATGACAATGCCATGATCGACCATATACGGGCGGCAAAACTGAAATTGGAACCAACCGGGTCAATTCGTTGCAAGTGAAAACTTTGTTGGTTTGCGAACAGCAGCTGGAATGGGATTTACTTTGTGCAAGACTGTCAATCTTGACTCACGGCCATGCTGACCTAAAATTCAGTCGCTTGATTTTTGTTGGTCTTTGGTCATTACGAAATTACGTGCTCGAAAAGGCAGGGTAAGCTTCAGTAAATTACACTTGATCACTCTTTTGGCATTTCTTGTACGCACTATCTTTTCTATATAGGCAAGTTGTATAAACTTCAAATCTGTCCTCTAGGGAAAGTACATATTTGTAAACTTGTATACATTGTTGAGTTTTTTTTCTTATACAAAGGGACCTGGCTTGGTTTATAAGGTCAATTAGAATGGCCTTGTGCAAGGTTCGAATCCACAATCTCGACCATAAATGTCGGATGCATTGCCACTCTAAATGGCCATATTTGATCTTTCTCATCAAGTTTTAAGTAAGAAGATAAGCCCACAAACTACAGGGGCGGATCTGGCGTATAAGGGTTGGGGTCAAGTGACCCCAATGCCATTTAGTAAAACTCATGAAGAAATTAATGCTTATGATGCTATTACAAAGCATCATTACTAATTCATGCCTATAATGACCCCATTGTACCTATGGTGACCCCAATAGCTTATTTTTCTGGATCCGCCCCTGACAAACTACAATTGTTGCGATAGGGATGAATAATATCTGATCCATTTGCACCTCTAGGTTCCACACAACCATCCCTAATAAGTATGGGTGGTTTGATCTCTAGCTTCCAAATTAAAGAATTTTGAGGGAAAAAATCGAGATGAACACCAACACAAAGAAAATTTGAAAGGCAGATTTTGTTTTGAAATAATATGTGGAGATGAAAAATCAAAGAGAGCCAAATAGAATATTTTTGACATTATACTGACAAACCGAGGATGTATGTATCAAATAAGAACTATGTACGCAGTGAGAACTGTGTGAGAATTAAGCGTACAAGTCTTTAAAGATTCTCAAATTATTCACGAATGCAAGGAGAGGGATGTTATGTAACCCTGCAAAATATTTAATGACCAAACTTGATTGCATTTGAGATTTTTTTTAAAATAATATATTTACTTGGGCAAAAATGATGCTTTTCAAATAATATTGAAAATAATCAAATTGATGCTTTACACATGCAAATTATATATAAAAAGACAAAACATCTGTATAGCATGGCAATTGACTTGCCTCTTGTGCAAATATATGCTGTAATGCTTATTTGTCAAATGGTCCCAGTGCAAGGTTGCCATTATTAATTGATGCATATTGTGGTGGAGCGTAGAATTTCACAGAAAACAGTTCAATTCCTGCAGGAACTGAGAAAATTTCCCTCGTTCTAAACTGCATCTCGGTCTCTAAGACAAGTGCCTTGAACAATGTGCAACCATTTTGCCCATACGAGTGGAAATCCAAGAGCTAAGTAGGGATTTTTTTTTTCTTTTAGCATTGCTTTATCTTTGGGGTGATGCAAACTTGGCTGCTCATTTAACAGCGAAGCAAGCATCCCATGTAGACCAGGTTGTACCTGATTGAACGAGGTGATCGACTTTTTTGGCACTGTGTATACCATGATTTTAAAATCCGGACCGGACCGATGGTTGAACCGAAAAAACCCGAACCCAGAGGCTTTACCAGGTCAGATACACTCACAAGACCAGAGATGCAATTGACCCAGAAAAACCCGGCCGACCCGATCGGTTTTGCTTAACCCGACCGGGTTTTGCTCATGAGGTCAAATTTCAAGAAACCCCTCAAATGAAAAATTTTTTCAAGACTAAACTGAATGGTATGTTCATACTTTGAATGCTGCTAGGTTTTAGTATGAATCCTCTTGTGAAATTGACGGCCACACAATGGTATGTTCATACTTTGAATGCTGCTAGGTTTTAGTATGAATCCTCTTGTGAAATTGACGGCCACACATAAATAATTTTCATCTTTCTCACTCTCTGACTCTGGTCGACAGCTCCTCTCTGTTCACTACTTAGCTTCACCTCCATCAGCAAGATATGATATATTTCCCTACTTGCTTGCTTTGCTTGTCTCTACTCTCTAGTCTTTGGTAAGATGTAAGCGTTAGATTTTTACCGTTCTATTTTCTAATCAAAGTAATATATAGTTAGATCTAAGACATATATAGTAAAATGTAAGTTGGCAATTCATGTATTAAACCAAACATGTAGTGTATTTGGATGTGAGAGGAATTGGAGTATATTTAAACATATTCATTCAAAGAAAAAAAATAGACTAGAACATCAACTGTTTGAATGATCTCGTTATTGTGTAAGTCTATGACGTTCCTCTTTGACTAACTTAATTTGTTGCTCATAATTCATATTCTTTATTTTTTTTTTTGTGTATCATTGATTTTCTCTTTTTTTGTGGTGTGTGCGTGTGTGTATATATATTCGGTCAATTAGTACTATCCTTTTCCCTAATCCGCCCACACGGCTACACCTGCACTTCTGCAACAGCCTTCGCATATCAATGTGAAACTTACCATAGTCAGATCAATATTTGATAAACTTATACCTCCACGCTGATTTCAACTTAGAATTTCTGGACACATAATTTATACTAACTCACAGAGAGAGATGGGAGGCCACGATCAGAGCAAGTATGGTATGCTCAACCACTAAACTTAATTGAACCCGATTGAAACATGAATCCTTACTCCCCATGATCAGAGACCGGAAGGCAACCGTCGCGAAACCCTCCATCAGAATCAGAATCCCTAACCAGAACTCGCAAACAACCCGCCGTCAAAATTACGGAACCACCACACCCTTTCCACCGGGCCGCGTCATCCGCGCCGTCCACGCCCCTATACTCACTCCCGCTCTGCTGGAGCCAATCGTGGCCGTCCATCCAGCCCCATCCTCGCCGTCACGTGCCCACCCCGCGGGGGGCGGAGTCCCCGATGGCGATGCGGCCGAAATTTATTATTTTAGGCCGCACAACCCCATTCCTCCTCCCCCCTCGGGATATCCGCCCGCCGTCCGCTCCACTCTCCCCCCCTCCTCCGCCTCCGCCCCGCCGCCGCAAGATCCAACCCCGCGCTGTCACCCTCGAAGCCACGGCCGCATCGCCCTCTCCGCCTCCCTCACGAGGTACTCTCTCCTGGCTATTTATGCCACCTCCCGGCCCCTCCATTTCCCTGTTGCGCTCCAGATCCGCCGCCGATCCGCCTCCGCTCCGGTAAGACCGCGCGCCACCGCGGCTGCTGCTACTGTTGTTTCGTGTTGCCTTTTCTGTGCGGGTTGGGTTCGGGGTGATGCGGTGGGCGAGCGTCAGTCCGCGCGGGCGGTTGGTTGGTCGGTCGGGAGGGAGAGGGTTTAAGGGTGCGCGGGGTTCGTTTACTGTAGCTGGGGGTTTGAAAATGCGCCGAGCTTGGGATGGAATGCTTGGGAAGATGCGGCGTATTTGGTGGTGATTTGAGTTCGCTGGATGTCGGATAAAACTGCATGGGTCAAATGTGGGTTTCGTACTGTAGGTGCGCAAGTAGTGTTTTTGGTTTTCGGTAGTGGCCGGTCGTATTTGCTCGATGAAGACACTGTATGCCTATCATTGGCTTTCTTAGGTTGGGTTGATGTGCTTTCGTGAAAAATATCCATGCTGAGTGCAAGACGGAGCGATGTTGCACGACGACAGGACGATAGACATGAAAATGGGGGTTTACCTGTACCGTTGGAAAGAAATGCATTTTTTTCCATTCTATTCCAATGTCCTTCTACCTTTTTTTGATCATCTTGAAGTGTGTAAAAAAATATTTATCTTCTTCTTCAGAGTTTTCAGAAGGAATATTTCAACCTGGAGAATTCTCGAGTACTGAAATCCATCATTTTGTTCTAAGAGTAGCCTCGTGACAGAGAAATTATTGTTGCCATTTGGTGAGTTAGTGGAGTCATTGCTATTTCCCCTGTTTTGATCTCATGCTATTAGGCATCCCTGCCCACAATAGCTAAGGTCAATCTTATTCTTTTTCCTTTTGCTTTCTGGTGCTAGGATCACTTGCAGAAGGGCGATCCAGAGGGCAATTGCGGAGGAGCTAAACCTCCGTCATTTAATGCCGATGTTTGATAAGCAGGATGAGGAAGATGATTTTAGAGGGGCAGATGACAGCTCCAGGACAGAGATAACAAGCATCGGAAGTGTAATCCATCAATTTCTAATATATGAAAGATTTCTGATGGTTTTTTCATTATGGAGGTGAAGAGATCGATCTTGCGGAGTGTGCAATTAAAGGTAATTTGTTATGTACCAATCTTGGAAGATTTCAGCTCTCACGCAGAGAACAAAAGTTGATGTCCAGTTCTGTTTATATACATATGTATATCCGCTTCAGCATTGATACAAATGTCAGTCAACAAGTGTGTCATTTATTGCCCAAAGAAGCTGTTGAAGTGATTGGTTACACTGGTATGGATGGCATCAACCCACCAATAGTTGTGGATTGCTTCTTTGTACTAGCTATCCTGACAGAACAAGTACGTGGAAACTATCTGTATTCACTATGGTTGGGCTACTCGTGCTTACAACTATTGGATATGTGACGGAATCCTACAAGGGGACAGAGCTTGGGAGGTTGTCAATGCATTGTATGGAGTGATACGACGGTTGGGCTATTCTTCTTAAGATACAGAAAATTTGTTATACTTTTTGAATCGGCAAATAAAACCCTACGAAGGCTGGAATTCAACCACCTCAGACAAACCAGGAGCACATAATATCTCAACTGTTCCTGGTAATACATCATCCTATTTCCTAACATTTGAAGGAGATGGTTAGCTAGAACTACGAAATGATCTGTTTCAACTAGCCAGCAACCTCCATGTGCTAAAACTCCGCAAGTGCAGCTTTGATTTTGCATCACCTCTTTTCCTTTGCTGTTAGAACCTAAGATTCCTTTGGCTCGACCAATGTACAAACACAGGGAAGGAGCAAGGTGAAGGGCCATGTTTCCCAATCCTGAGGGTGGTTGATTTAAGTTCCACATATTATCTCTTATTGCCCCAAATGATAGAACTGATGACTAGTCTCAAATAGCTAAATATAGAGGGAGTCTTATGGAGTACTATAAGTCATGCATGGAGTAAGCTACAAAAGCTTCAGAACCTTTAGAAGCTCCGATTAACAGAATCTTCAGAAGATATCATGGTGGGCAGTTTCTCTTCCGTAGATATGATGAATCTTGAGCTCCTTGGCTTGTCTGGCAACACACACATGCAAGAAGTCTAAAAATGAATGTTCTTGATGGTTGTTCCAGCTTGGAGCATGTTGCACTTGAAGGAGCTCCATTGCTCGAGATTTTTAGTTTTGATGGTTATGGCCCAGCAGAGAATTGAACGCATCCCATACAAGTGCCAGAAAAGGAATTGCGTCTCCTGCAGCTCCAATCGAAGCCAAGGTTACAAAGATCTCCCTAGAGGGATGTGCTTGACTGGGTAGTATATTATTGCGTGCTTGTCCAATCTTGAGGAGTTGGACCTATCTAGTATGCCCATCGAAACACTTGATGATGCAATGAATGTCCCACGTCTCAAGAAGTTATTCCTACTGGGATGTGAGCAACTCTGTAGCCTACACTGGGATGGAGATAACCCTAAATTGGAAGTGCTGCATGTAGACACTCGGGGTGAAGGCAAGATGAGTGGTCTGCTATGGAAAACAGAGAGGTTTGTTGACATTGAGACATCTTTTACGGATGAAAGATTCATTTGGTCAGTCATGAAGACAGTTGGTCATGAAGACATCTTCTATGTTACTGTCAAGTTAGCGCGCATCACCAAAACCGTTGAGGTGATCGCCCCAGCCAAGTGAACATGGTCAGGACCATTGTTGTTGTACAATGATATTGGCCTGGCAGAGGATGTTACGCTGTCTTGATGTGGGATTGCCAACAGCTTCCGGCTTTGCATGTGCACGACACTTCCTCAATCATGACTATCACTCCAAGGGCTCCACTACATTGTAACTGCCTCCAATGGTGTCATATTGAGAGGTGCCCCAAGCTGCACACTCTCTTTACTTGTGACAAAGTAGGATATTACATTTTTCCTGCCTTGAAGACATTTTCAGCGTGTGATCTCCTGATGGCCCATTGCATTTGGAGCAAAGGAATTTATAGTTAAAGGTGTGATTCCTGCTAGTGTCCCAAATAGCTAGCAATAGCTCTCTGTAGCTTTTTAATACATGCAACCTGACATTACGCCCAAAACATTCCGTAAATTAACTTAGCTATGGTTGTGCAGTAGACCACTACTACTGCTAGAGCTAATAGCTTATAGCTATTATAGCGGACCACTATACAATATCTTAATAGTTTATTCATTTCTTTTCATGCCATGTTTAGAATATGATTCTATTTAAATCGTTATAAAAAATTGATTCTTTTCAATTAAAATGGTTTAGTATACGAGATTTACTTGACTATTCAGTTTTGGATATGTATAGTGATCAGGATCTAATAATCCTCAATTAATAAAATTATTTATATGTAATACTTATTATGAATAATGATATTCTTAACAATCATTAGAGATATCCCTTATCGCTAGATCCTATAATGACAAGGAAAGATTACGATCACTTCGTAGTCGTAACGTCTATCATGACCACCTTTTGGTTGTAAGATTTACTACAATCATCATATGGTCGTAAGGTTTGCTACGATCAGGTTAATCACGATCACCCTATGGTCGATGAAACCAATAGATACGTGGACCCGATTGACTAGGGACTTTGTACACCGTGCTCATTTATGCGTGGTAGTTAATACACGTATTGTTTGTCTCTAATATAACCACACGTAGTTCTCTCTGTCTCTTGTGTAACCACATACAGGAGAGTGTTTTTCTAACAATAACCACTGCCAACGTGCGTAATCGGCCAGCCGTCAAGATGTCTCCTAACGCATAGCAACTGCCACCTTTTTAAGAGATATATAAGGGGCTTGTTTCACTCTGTAAACACATATAATAGAAGAAAACAGGAGTATAGTTGTTATTCTCTCCGGAGAAGGCCTGAGCCTGTCTAAAAAAGGCCACTGACTCCTCTGGCATGATCTTGATTTTAGTGTCATCAGTATTTATAAGATCGATATTAAAACATCGACAGTTGGCGTCGTCCGTGGGGATATTACTTCGGCAATTTTCTTCATTTCTACTCAGATGCCTCCATGGCAAACGAGTGGAATTAGGAGAAGTGGTTCGATCTCGTCGATTATGCAGGTCTCGATATGGATGCTTGCTACGAATACAAGCAGAGTGTCTTTCGTCTGAGGGCAATGTCGGTTCCAGGCACCGTTCACTTGACCCAGGGGATCGCATCCCGGACAAGGTTGATGAGGGCATCTTATCTCCAATGCTCTCACCAACAGGGGGGGGGGGTTCAGAATCCACACAGGGCAGGGATCCAAGTGATCATGATCGGTGCCGTCTGGCGACAGGCGTCGAATGCAGTGAGGTTCCAACGTCCAAGAACTAAAGCTTGTCCAAGGTTGCCCAGCAGCGACGATAGCACCAAGGAGGTCCTGATTACTCTCCGCAAGACAGGACTGTGGATGTTGTCCATCGCACACACGCTTTGGGTGCTCACACGAATGGCGAGAACACCTTCGACGACGACGGAAATCTCGACATTCATGAGTGTAACTGACATCCTTGAGGTGATCACACTCCACCTGGAGATGTCCTGGCAAACTTAGATGCAGACGACCCTGAGACCATCTGGAGAAGAAGGATTGTGGCCCAGAGAATGCTACCTAGTTGAGTTCAACACCCGTTGAAAACTGCTCGAGAACTGTAACAGATCAATGATCTGATAGGAAACCCAAGTGAAGCCTTGGATGAACACCAAGTTACGCTCAAGAAATCGCTCAACGGCTTCGGGACACTATGACTAGGGTCGAGCGGTATCGATGACAACGTTTCGGTGAACTACTCCATCGAACGCCAGCCGTTCACATAATTTCTAGGATTGAAAGTTTAGTAAGCCTTAACAACTTATGACATTTCAATCAGTCAATAAAATTATATAAACATGTGTTTTCGAAAACATTCGATGCAGTTTCGCATAATAAATTAAATTCAAGGATACGCACAAAGTTAGGTCACCATAAAATTGGTATATGGCAAGGCACGCCAGCTGCAGTGGCTTGTGTCTTGAAAACAACTTGGCTTCGAAGAATTTAAGAAAATACACATTCCGAACAGGGAAATTAATACATGATTCCTCAAGTAAACTCATCAGGAGACAAGCTAGGTAAGAAAACTATATTAGTAAATCAGTCAAGAGAGAGAAGTAGGGAACAAAAGGATTAGGAGTACACATGCATGCCATGCTAGCTAAGCAATTCAGGAAGAGTGAGGATCAAGAACATTACGCATGTATGCATGCATGAAGTACATCTAAGAGCATGGATAATGGGTTTATGGTAGCTGTCTATAGTCTCTGTCAAGTAGGATTTTTGCTGACGTGGATGAAAGAGAATGAAGAGAGAGAAAAATGTTGTCTACAATCTTGTGGTCGACTATAGCACTAGAAACAAGAAAATCATTAAGATTGTGTGTTGTCTATAATCTTGTAGCCGACTATTTATCACAACTATTGTATGAGCTGCTTTAGTGCTATCTACAAATGATATAGAGAGTTACTATAGACAGCAGCTGTTTGTACCATTATACATAACCTAACAGTTCTACCTCTACCAAGTATGGAAAATTGGACCAAGCTAATATCACATGAAACTAATTAAAACTACCCTATTAATGGACCAGTTTGTTCCTAACTTTTTGTTTTACCATTTTTTGGTGTTGCTACAGTCAATTTTAGCGATTGATCCGCTTCATCCACTGACTGTTCCTAACTAGCGATGACTGTTCCTAACTAGCCAACTGTCGATGTTTTAATTGCCATGTCAAAGATGAACTGACTGCAGCCAACGGGGATGGCAACATCCGGTGCACGTCGATGGTAAAATAGGACAGCCACGCCAAAGATGATAAAACATGATGGACTGAGTTTGCTCCAAGAGATGGTATGTCCATTCCCAAAAAACATAAATTGCAATGAAAATCGAAGCACAAATCAATAGCCCAACAGCATGCAGTCATGTACTCGAGAAGGCCAACTCACACAAGCCGTTCACTTGGCCCACCTATTCCTCCCACAACCTAGGATTTTTCATTTTCCTGTCCCACACACACAAAGGAAGGCATAGCTGCTATTAGACGCGCGAGGAAGGATTACGGGTGAAAATGACGCGGATAATTTCTATGATGCCGTATCCGGAAAAAATCCATCCAAGATACCATTTTTAGTCTTGGCCGCATCCGTATCCGGAAAATCTCATGGAATATAGGTTAGGATATGAGAAGAGCAATATCCGATCCGTATTCGTATTTTTATAGGATATCTGATAAATCAACAAAATTTATATCAGATAAACATCAATATCCCTTAATATCCTATTATTGACTAATATATAATATGAATTTATATTTGATTATATTTATGTTGTTAGTTATGATACATAATTCTCTAATAGGTAGGATAATTTGACATTTTCATTGGTGAAGTTATATTTTTTCTTTATGTGTACAGTATCTATCAAGACATCTGTGACCGATTTGAATCTAATCTGCATCTGCCCCGTGCCCACATCCCAAAAAATCCGTATCCGACTCCGAATCTCGGGTAAAAATATGGAATAGGATACATGAAGAACAATATCCATCTGTATCCGACCCGTTTTCACCCCTAGGAAGGATCACGATGGCAAGAAAGGATCACAAAAAGTTTGCAATACTTTACCACATGAGACTAATTAAAACTACCCTATTAATCCTTGGAGGAATTAAACCCTCGAAATGCTATGTGATTGGAATATCCTCTCATAAAAAGAAGTGATGAACGTACTGATATATATGTTTTTTTTAAAAAGAATATGCACTGATATATATAGTTACTCCCTATATATATAGTTACTCTCATATGCCTTTTTTCTTACTCTCAGGAGTAGTTACTCCCTATTCTGTATCTCATAACGTAGGAAGTATCTTGCGCAACCGAGAATATGTATATATAGTATACAAGTATAAGATCACCTAGGTGGTATTTACACCTTTTCAAGGGTGGTATGTACAATTTTTTAGACATACTCCTTTTTATGTGCGAATATGAAGATATTTACAAAATATACTAAAAACTATGGACAATCTTGCAAATTTTTCGTGTGGTTCATATTGAAGTATCTTATAATTAGTATATGAGTATACCCAAAGTGATAAAGGAGTATCTCAAATTATTTTAAGTGGTATATCAGATGTAGGAGTAACTACAACTGGGAGTAGAAAGTATTAATCCTATATATATATATATATATATAAGAAGCCTTTTTCCTACTCCCAGTGTAGTTACTCCCTATTCTGTATCTCACATATCTCACAACGTAGGGAGTATCTTGCGCAACCGAGAGTATGTATGTGTAGTATACGAGTATATAAGACTATATAGGTGGTATTTACACATTTTCAGAGGTGGTATGTACAATTTTTAGATATACTCCTTTTTATGTGCGAATATGAAGGTATTTACAAAATATGCTAAAAACTATGGGCTCTCTTGCAATTTTTTCGTGTGGTTCACATTGGAGTATCTTATAATTAGTATATGAGTATACCCAAAGTGATAAAGGAGTATGTTAAGTTCTTTTAGGTGGTATATCAAAAGTGGGAGTAACTACACAGGAGTAGAAAGTATTTTTCATATATATATATATATATATATATATATATATATATATATATATATATATATATATATATATATATATATATATATATACACTAGTATAAGCGTCTCAAGGACAATATATATGGTTTGTAAGTGCATGCATACGTAAGTCCTTGAATGCACATATATAGCTGCAAATGCGCAATTCACAAATTCCCATCGCTTGAAGAAACATGGGCTTAAACTCTAGTGCCCAAAGCAAATTTGCTAGGACCTTAATTATTAGTGAGATAAGAAATATTATGACATCACGCTTCTAAAGACGAAACATAGATCATCAGAGCGGCCCAAATTAAACCGAGGTAATAAGATTATAACAACCAGCAACTATTATTAAATATAAGTAATACATGTACATAATTTCCATGCATATAAAACACAAACCAAAGAAACTAAGAGATAAATGATGGAAATGAAAGATTTCAAAAGACGAGCCCTCCTAAGTGAACAATAATGCATAAGAGAAAAATTGTACTCCCTCTGGTTCCTTTTAAAAGGCGTATTTGACCGGGTATAATACTTAGGAAAGCTCTAAGTATGAGAAATTCATAAGACAAAAATGGTTTTAGTACCCTCCCATTTAGTGTTTTTGGAAGATCAGATATGATGGTTTGTGTGTGGGGTCATATTTAAATGCTTATTAGAGAGAACAAAATAAGGGTAAAAGAGATAAACTAGCATTACATCTACATGCTCACCATATAAAAACATGACAAGTTCGGAAAAATAATATTATAAAATGGACCAAGGAGATTATGATATGGCACTAAGTGCATCTACTACTTTGGTAAGTATTCCTCAATTGCAATTTAGTGATAATTCTCAATTTGGCTCTGTTTTGTAACAATAAGGAAAGCAAGAACTTCTTTCGGCCGAGAGGGAGGTTGGCCAAGGAGAGAAATACGTTGTTCCTACAAATAGGGAAAAGGAAAGTAGCATACACCCACCAATGCATGGGAGATGGCATGCAGCGCTTTGGGTAGATCACATGGGTCGAGAGGGAAAAAAATTATATAGGATCTGGTATACAACTCCATTGATGTAGACTAACTCCACTACATGACACGTGTCCTTTTACGAATCTCAAAGCGCACAGTCTCATAAATCACTGATGTGAATTTTCACGAATTGAATGCTAAAGTCTAACACGTTACGCTTTAAGATTCGGAAAAAAGACACATATCATGCAGTGAAATTAGTACATATTAATGGAGTTGTGGACCAAGTCCTATAGAATTTTTTTTCCGATCGAGAGTGGCACGTGAGGGGGACTTCTGTACTTGGTGCATGGAGGCAAGCCATGTCCAAGCCATGTTGCGTGTGGGCCTAATGGCACGAGGAGGTCGAGCGTGCGGGCCGCGTGGCATGCGGAGCCAAGGAGGAAGCCTGGCATGTGGACTGCGTGGAGTTTGGTCGGCGTGCGGTGCAATGACGACGTGTGGGGCTTGGCCCGAGTCCGAATGGGAGAAAGAAGAGAGAACTTGGACCGAGTTCGAGTGGGCGAAGGAGCCGTGCGTGGAACATGGGAGTCTGTGAGGTGCACAGCAAGCTAGGAGAGTATGCGTACATGGATATCAAGCCAGAATCCGAGTTGAAGCCAGGGAGAAATCCACACACAACTTCTATATTCGGATTGGGCAGATTCCGGTCCATATTTTTAGGTAATAGTCCGTGTTCCTTCATATTAGTTGTTCTTTCCTTTCTCTAGTCTTAAAATCGGAATGGGTCTTTTGTTAGGAGTCCGAGTTGTCTCGTGTGCGTGAGTTGGAGTCTGTTTCGGCCAATTGTGTGTGTGTGTGTGTGTGAGGCTTTATAAAGCCTAGGGTCGGCGGTCATGTAAGGGGGACGGGGTTTTATTTTGAGAAAAATACAAAAAAAAAGCCTTGGTTGCTTTGTGGCGCATCTAGTCCATGTGATTCCTCAAGGATCTTCCACATGATTCTTTTTTTTTAGATTGGTTTGTGTGTTGTTGTGCACGGTTTGCATTAGTCAACTCAATCTTTTACACCGAGAGCTTGTTGTTGCTTTGGCCAAAGGAAGAAAACTTGCAGTGTTTGTTGTTGCTTCAGCCAAGGAAGAAGAGAGCTTGCTGATAGGCTTGGAGGGGGTTTTGTGCAAGGAGACTGAAGGAGAGACCAAGTTGTTACTGCTGTACTGTGAAAGATCAGGCTACTTGCCCATCAACCACATGTTGATCCGTATAATAGATTATCTTACTTCCCTTGCGAGAAGGCAAATTGAGACGGATCAAAAGATTAGTATATCTTAGTATGCTACGTATTCATTTCAAGTCTGAATTAAATTTTGGGGATCAAAATAAAATTTTAATTTTTAGGATTAAACGCTTGGGTGTTGCCTTAACAACTTATGACATTTCTTCTTCTTCTTCTTCTTCTTTTTGCGAGGAACTTACGACATTTCAAGCAATCAAGAAAATTATATAAGCATGTGTTTTCATAAATAATATTGATGCAGTTTTGTGTAAATAAATTAAAATCAAGGATGCACCCACTGTAAGGGCACCGCAAAATCGACATAGCATGACACGCCAGCTTCAGTAGCTGTGTCTTAAAAACAATTTGGCTTCGAAGAATTTAAGCAAAGAGACACTACCAGAAAACACATTTTTCCCGAGTGCTTATATTTCCCGAGTGTTTGAACGAAAACACTCGGGCAGGTCCCGAGTGTTTCATAGGACACATGGGAAGAGGAATCAACCCTCGGTAAAATTAACTTTCCCAAGTTATATAATCCCAAGTGCATCGAAACGGAAACACTCGTGATACTTTTTTTCCGTCCCGCGCCGCTTTTTTTCGGCCGCACCATTTTTTTCCCGTCGCGTCGCTTTTTTCCCAGCCGTGCCTCTTTTTCTCTTCTAACCCTACATCCCCAATCTGTAGCCGCCTCCCCCTCCTCCTCATTGCCACCGCAGCGGCGCCTCCCCCCCCTCCCCCTCCTCCCGAGCACCGCCCGCCTCCTCCCTCCTCCGGCATCGCCTTCCTCCTCCTCCCCGGCGCCCGCCACTGGCTCGGTCTCCTAGCGCCCACCGCCACCGGCTGCAGCGCAACCCCAACAAAGCCCGTGTCTGGCCCCTTCTCCAAGGCGCCACCTCCCCAACCGCATTGGCGCCCTTGCGCCCTTGCTCCCCTCTGGTTCCCCCGACGCTCCCCAACTGCATTGGCGCCCTTGAGCCCTTGCTCCCCTCTGGTTCCCCCGGCGTGGCCTGGTGGCCAGCGCCACTGTTTGGCTCGCCTCTACGCCTCCTGGCCCACGTGCGGGTCCTCCCTTGGTCTTCAACCAGTGCCGTCTGGGTCCAGCTCTGGCTTGCCCTTGTGCTCCCGACCCCGTGCGCTCGCCTGTGCCTCTGCCTCCCTGTTCGTCAGCGCGCCTCCCTTAGCTGTGCTACTCTCTCCAGTGTCGCGCCCAACCAGCATGTTGGAATTAATCTGGGCTAGGCCCAAATATTATATTCTAATTAATTCCTGATAAATCTCAAAGGCCCATGTGCATGTGCTAAAATTGTTTAGTCCCATACGGAGGGATGAAGGGGAGCTACACCACTTTATAAGATGGAACGTGGTAGCCTTCTTGTGGAATTGGAAAGAGCCAACACACGCGCGCGCTCGCTCGCCTCGCCTCGCCTCGCCTCGCAGAGCCGAGCCGAGCCGAGCCGTGCGGTGCGGGTGCGGGTGCGGGTGCGTGTGCACGCGTACGCAGGCGTGTCAGGTGCGGGCGCGATTTTCTTTATCTATTCGAAAATCAAAATGCACTGACTCGTAATTGGTGGCGACCTTTGGTCTTCAGTCTCTTTGTTTTTTGGCTATTAAAAGGTGTCAGTTCTGATGGCGAATCAATGGCAACCTTTGGTCTTTCGATTCCAATCGTTGGCCTTTCGATTCGCCGAATAAATGGCAATCGTTGGCCTTCGATTCGCGAATCAATGGCAATGCTGGCCTTTCGATTATGTTGAATCAATGGTAATCGTTGGCCTTTGGACTCCTTTCTTTTGGCTATTTAAGAGAAACCGAGTACCGGTTCGGTTCCCAAGTTTTCCACTTCCACAATACGTAATCACCGCTTGTTTGTTGTCTCTGGCGATCTCCATCCGGCGAGGCACGTGTACGGTCGCACCGGGAGAGCAGGCCTCCGGAACCCCGTCCTCGAAGGCTTGCACGAGCGAGGACGAATAAGGTTTTTGGGGAGCGTTCGCACGACTGCTCGCTTCATCTAATTTTCTGCTACATCTACACGACTACTACCACAACATCCACGAAGTTTCCTGCTACATCTACATCAATTGAACAACTACTACCACGACGTCCACTACGCCATGACTAACGACGACCTCACCAAGACTCCTGCTTCTACTTCTTCTACTCCTTCCACTGAATGATCTGGGTATGCCTATCTCGCGTTTGTCGTTTACTTAGTTTTATTTTCTGTTATTGTTATGAACACTGAGATAGGAATGCTAGCTTCTGTTCTTCTAGAATCTAGTATAACTATAGTGTTATTAGTTATAGTTTTATTCATGTTTTATCTAGCAAATTTCTGGATTAAAATACTTCGAAAAATGATTATATTTTCAACGATCCAAAAACCTTATTCTAGGCATTTTTCGACAATTGGCTTTGCTGCCGCGCTCAAACCCCATGAATTCGATGGTGCGAATTACAAGAGATGGCGCACCAAGATGGTGCTCTGGCTAACTGCCATGAACATTTTCCATGTGGCAAATGGCAAGCCTGAAGGAACACTTACTCCTGAACAGGAGCAAGCGTTCGAGGCTGCTGATAACCTTTTTAAAGGTGCCGTGGTTAGTGTTCTTGGTGAGAAGTTAGTTGATGCATACATGGTGATCACAAATGGGAAAGAGATGTGGGATGCACTCGAGGCCAAATTTGGGGTTTCGGATGCAGGTAGTGAATTGTATCTTATGGAGCAATACCATGACTATAGAATGGTTGATGGCCGTTCTGTAGTTGAGCAGACTCATGAGATACAATCCATGGCCAAAGAACTAGAGTATTTCAAATGTGTGTTACCGGACAAGTTCGTCGCGGGAGGCATTATTGCCAAGCTTCCTCCTTCTTGGAGGAATTTTGCTACTTCCCTGAAACATAAGAGACAAGAGTTTTCTGTTGAAAATCTCATCGGGTCTCTTGATGTTGAAGAGAAGGCGAGGGCAAAAGATACACACATCAGAGGTAATGAGGGACATTCTAGTGCCAATGTGGTACAGAAAAAGAATGGCCAAGCTCAAAAGTTCAAAGGCAAGAACAAGACCGCATAAACAACTAGCTTCAAGAAGAAGAAGAAGAACACAAAGGATAGTCATTGCTTTGTGTGTGGCGAACCTGGTCATTGGGCCAAGGATTGCAGTCAACGCAAAGGTGGGAAGAATCAGCAAGGGCCGAATTCTAAGTCTGCTAATGTTGTTGTTGGTACTCGAGACGGAACATCGGTGGTATGGTAATTTACCAACTGTTCTTTCCGTATGTCAATCTACTGATTGGTGGATAGACACTAGTGCTAATATACATGTGTGTGCTGATATTTCATTGTTCTCTTCTTACCAGGTCACTCGGGATTCAGCCGTTCTAATGGAGAATGGGTCACATGCCACTGTTCATGGTGTTGGCATGGTCAATCTGAAGTTTACTTCGGGGAAGATTGTGCAACTGAAGAACGTGCATCATGTGCCATCTATCAATAAGAATCTCGTGAGCGGATCTTTTTTTTTGTAGAGATGGCTTTAGACTGGTATTTGAATCCAATAAATTTGTAATGTCTAAGTGTGGACAATTTGTTGGTAAAGGCTATGTGTGCGGACGCTTGTTCCGTCTATCTCTTTCAGATTTATGTACTAATGTTGTGAACCATATTATCAGTGGTAATGAGACTACTATTTGGCATTCACGACTTTGTCACCTAAATTTTGGTTGCATAACGCAGTTAGCCAGTTTAGAGTTAATCCCGAAATTCACCTTTGCCAAAGGCTCTAAGTGTCAAGTTTGTGTGCAATCAAAGCAGCCTCGTAAGCCTCACAAGGCCGCGGAGGAAAGAAACTTGGGACCATTAGAACTCATACATTCAGATCTGTGTGAGATGAATGGTGTGTTGACAAAAGGTGGTAAGAGATATTTCATGACTTTGATTGATGACTCCACTAGGTTTTGCTATGTGTATCTTTTAAAAACTAAAGATGAAGCTTTTCACTACTTTGAAATCTATAAGGCAGAAGATGAGAACCAACTTGAAAAGAAAATCAAAAGGGTTAGGTCTAATCGTGGCGGCGAGTACGTTTCTAATGAGTTCAATTTATTCTGTGAGGAACATGGTATAATCCATGAGAGGACGCCTCCCTATTCACCCCAGTCAAATGGGGTTGCCGAAAGAAAGAACCGTACTCTAACTGATTTGGCTAACGCCATGTTAGACACAGCGGGTCTTTCCAAGGCATGGTGGGGGGAGGCTATATTGACTTCATGTCATGTCCTAAATAGGGTTCCCACAAAGAATAAAGAGATAACTCCATTTGAACAATGGGAGAAGAAAAGACTATCACTTTCATACTTGCGCACTTGGGGTTGTTTGACGAAAGTCAATGTGCCAATTTCCAAAAAGCGTAAGATTGGACCAAAAACTGTGGATTGCGTCTTTCTAGGCTATGCTCACCATAGCGTTGGATATAGATTTCTGGTGGTGAAATCTGGAGTACCTGACGTACTTGTCGGTACAATTATGGAGTCCACAGATGCTACATTTTTTGAAGATATTTTTCCAATGAAAGATATGACTAATTCATCGAGTCAGGAGCCTGATACAACTCCTGAACCTGCCATTCCAATAGAATATTTTGAGCAAACCCCTGAGCAAATTCCTGAGGAGGAAGACAATGAAACTCTGAGGAAGAGTAAAAGACAAAGGACTACAAAGTCTTTTGGTCCTGATTTCATTGTGTACCTTGTGGATGATACTCCAAGTACCATTTCTGAAGCGTATGCTTCTCCAGATACATAATACTGGAAGGAAGCTGTCCGTAGTGAAATGGATTCCATTATCTCTAATAGAACTTGGGAGATCACTGAGCGTCCTTATGGTTGTAAACAAGTAGGATGTAAGTGGGTGTTCAAAAAGAAGCTTAGGCCTGATGGTACTATCGAGAAGTACAAGCACGACTTGTGGCCAAGGGTTATACCCAAAAGGAAGGCGAAGATTTCTTTGATACTTATTCACCTGTGGCCAGATTGACTACTATTCGAGTACTACTATCTCTGGCTGCCTCACACGGTCTTCTCGTTCATCAGATGGACGTTAAGACGACTTTCTTAAATGGAGAGTTGGATGAGGAAATTTACATGGATCAGCCAGATGGATATGTAGTAGATGGTCAAAAAGGAAAGGTGTGCAAGTTGTTGAAATCTTTGTATGGTCTTAAATAAGCACCTAAGCAGTGGCATGAAAAGTTCGACAGAACTTTAACATCTGTAGGCTTTATTGTGAATGAAGCTGACAGATGTGTGTATTATCGCCATGGTGGGGGCGAGGGAGTCATTCTATGTCTGTATGTTAATGACATACTGATATTTGGGACCAACCTTAATGTGATTAAGGAGGTCAAGGATTTCTTGTCTCAGAATTTTGAGATGAAAGATCTGGGAGTAGCTGATGTTATCTTGAACATCAAGCTGTTAAGAGGTGATGATGGTGGGATTACATTGTTGCAATCCCATTATGTGGAAAAGATTCTGAGTCGTTTTGGTTATAGCGACTGCAAATTTTCTCCAACACCTTATGATCCTAGCGTATTGCTTAGGAAGAATCGGAGAATAGCCAGAGACCAATTAAGATATTCTCAGATAATTGGTTCACTCATGTATTTAGCTAGCGGTACCAGGCCTGACATCTCGTTTGCTGTGAGCAAACTAAGTCGGTTTGTATCTAATCTCCTGATGATCATTGGCATGCTCTTGAGAGAGTAATGCGCTATCTAAAGGGTACTATGAGCTATGGTATTCACTATACCGGTACCCTGAGTATGGAGGGTTATAGCGATCCAAACCGGATATCCGATGTCGATGAGATTAAGGCCACAAGTGGATATGTCTTCACACTTGGAGGTGGCGCTGTTTCATGGAAGTCTTGCAAGCGCACCATCTTAACGAGGTCAACAATGGAAGCGTAACTCACGGATTAGATATCGCCATCGTTGAAGCCGAATGGCTTCGTGAGCTCTTGATGGATTTGCGGTGGTTGAAAAACCGATCAGCTATTTCGATGAATCGTGACAATCGGATCGTGATCGCCAAAGTGAACAGTTCTAAGGATAATATGAAGACATCAAGATATGTGAAGAGAAGATCAAATCGCCAGAAAATGAGAAACTCGAGTAATAGCTTTGGATTATATCCGAACAACTAAGAATCGCGATCCCTTCACAAAGGGTTTATCACGAAATGTGATAGACAATGCATCAAGGAGATGGGTTTGAGACCCACGTGAGTTATACCATAGTGGTAACCCATCCTATATGATCGGAGATCCGTGAAGTAGGATTGGCGAAACAAGCTATTGGTTAAGCGGGAGGAGAGTACCTTATAGACCCACTCCATTGGAGATGCAATTCTCTCCTAAATCTGTATGGCAAGTTGTTTTTATCTTAATGTGTTCTGTGGCTTGTTAAAGCAAAGATGTCATCCTCTGAGCGATCTTGGAAGAACACACCTATATGAGCCCGATTGCTAGTCACGATCTATGAAATAGGGTAATTTCTAGAAGCTCATGAATAGGCCAGAGTATGACTTATATGCTCCAACCGCGAGGATGCCCGGCGACCTAGTATCAGTTAAGGACTTAAGTGAAACTTATTCACACAAAACTGTCAATTCAAAACTTAGTCCATTGTGCAGTTGTGGATAAGTGTAGCTTCTGTTCTAGGTGGATGTTCAACCTTAACCGGTCTCCATCAAAACTCTGGTATATCAAAAACAATACTGTGGATCAAGGCATTTGACATGTGCCCTTGGGATCTGGTGGGGGATTGTTGGAATTAATATGGGCTAGGCCCAAATATTATATTCTAATTAATTCCTGATAAATCTCAAAGGCCCATGTGCATGTGCTAAAATTATTTAGTCCCATATGGAGGGATGAAGGGGAGCTACACCACTTTATAAGGTGGAATGTGGTAGCCTTCTTGTGGAATTGGAAAGAGCCAACACACGCGCGCGCTCGCTCGCCTCGCCAAGCCGTGCCGAGCCGAGCCGAGCCGAGCCGAGCCGTGCGGTGCGGTGCGGTGCGGGTGCGGGTGCGTGTGCGTGTGCGTGTGCGCAGCGTGCACGCAGCGCTGCGAGCGTGTCGTCGCGGCGCGATTTTCTTTATCTATTCGAAAATCAAAATGCACTGACTCGTAATTGGTGGCGACCTTTGGTCTTCAGTCTCTTTGTTTTTTGGCTATTAAAAGGTGTCAGTTCTGATGGCGAATCAATGGCAACCTTTGGTCTTTCGGATTCCAACTGTTGGCCTTTCGATTCTGCCGAATAAATGGAAACTGTTGGCCTTTCGATTCTGCCGAATCAATGGCAACTGTTGGCCTTTCGATTCTGTTGAATCAATGGTAACTGTTGGCCTTTGGACTCCTTTCTTTTGGCTATTTAAGAGAAATCGAGAGTACCGTTCGGTTCCCAAGTTTTCCACTTCCACAATACAGAATCACAGTTTGTTTGTTGTCTCTGGCGATCTCCATCCCGGCGAGGCACGTGTACGGTCGCACCAGGAGAGCAGGCATCCGGAACCCCGTCCTCGAAGGCTTGCACGAGCGAGGACGAATAAGGTTTTTGGGGAGCGTTCGCGCGACTGCTCGCTTCATCTAATTTTCTGCTACATCTGCACGACTACTACCACAACATCCATGAAGTTTCCTGCTACATCTACATCAACTGAACAACTACTACCACGACGTCCACTACGCCATGACTAACGACGACCTCACCAAGACTCCTGCTTCTACTTCTTCTACTCCTTCCACTAAAAGATCTGGGTATGCCTATCTCGCGTTTGTCGTTTACTTAGTTTTATTTTCTGTTATTGTTACGAACACTGAGATAGGAATGCTAGCTTCTGTTCTTCTAGAATCTAGTATAATTATAGTATTCTTAGTTATAGTTTTATTCATGTTTTATCTAGCAAATTTCTGGATTAAAATACTTCGAAAAATGCTTATATTTTCAACACAGCATGGCCTCCGGACGCCGGCGCCACTTCACTTGACCCTCGGCCCGTGTCTCTCCCTAGCCCGGCCGGTTTTGGATTCGACTCGATTTTGGATTTTAAATCTTACTTGGTTTGAGTTCTTATGTGGTTACTTGTTGCATGCATATTGTGAAGCTACTGAAGATGGGTTGAAGCATGGTGAGGGAAATGGTTGGGGTTGCTATTGGTTCGTGCATGGTGGAGGTGGGCTACTGCCGCTATGGTTGTGGTTCATACATGGTTGCACGGAGGTAGCTACTCTCCTTCCTCTCTACTCCCTGATCCCTCCCCTTGCACGGAAGGTGTTTGATGAATTGCTCAATAGAAATTTGAGCGCACATCAATTCTAGTTTATGCGCACTAACTGTTTGTTGAATTGCTCATGGGAAATCAAGTGAGCAATTTGTCAATTTAGAGAAGTTAGGTAGTTGTAAACAAATTTAGCTACTTCTCTACCTCATGTTTTGTTTTCAGTTATTGATTCTATATTGATATACTATATGAACATATATATATATATATATATATATATATATATATATATATATATATATATATATATTTGATTTATGCTCTACTAGATTTATGACCACCAAAAAGAAACAAAGGAGTAGTATTTAGGAGTAGTATTTAGCATTGTGTGTGGGCCTTCTGGACTTGACCCTCAATTCATTTCAAGTAAATAACATGTTCTTTTTCTGAAGTTTCGAATCTTATCCTATATGACATTGTTTCTTATAGTTGGAGTTTAACAAAGGTTTTGTCATCGTTGCCTCATGACCGGTAGAGAGACTGATGACACATGACTAAGAGTCCTTATTTACAGTACATGTTGTGGGGGTAAGGGCTACTTGTATTGCTTCTCTTGTTCCTACATGAAACTTACTTTGATAATAGGTAGCACCTTCTTGTGAATTCATTGTTCGCTAAGTCAGCCCCTTCTCGGCTAGGTTCTCCATGTTATCTCATACCTGCATGCTGATGTTGCTACATCCAATTAGTGGTTAAGTACGAACATACATGATTGCATTGTTGAATTGACAATGTGAAAACCCAACAATTCAGCAGGTTCTATCTTACCAAATAACTCTAGGATCGAACCTTGCATGTGGCAGTGCAGATTCTTAGGCTCATGTAATTACTACTAATGATGTCTTCTTCCCTATAGGACACGACTGTCCAACCACAACCCAGAAATTTAACTGTTATTAGCAAGAAGAGTTTGATATCATAGGTCACCAAACAAGGATCAGCTTCCATTTTCAAGCCGGAAAGAAGCAAATGCTGCGGCATGTTTTCACATACCAGTGGTGCATGTAAGTTGTTTACTTGGCAACACTTTAGTTCAGAATTATTTCTTATTTCTTATTTTTCCATTCACATACCATGAGATTGACCTGTGGCATCTCTGTGATGCAATTGATGTCAGGGAGTTGTTGTAGTTATTTCTGTGACAGGATGCTTTTTCCTGTACCGTATCTTTGTATTTTTCATAGATAAGAGTATGAACTTTGTTATGGAAAATATGCAAGTTTGTGTTGACATGGACAAAGTAGACTAGCATATAACATTCATTATGATGAATGGCCTTATTTACCAAGTCATGAATTAAATAATTCATCATTTCTTAAGGAGTGCAAGAGCTAACCTTTTGGGTTTCCAGATATGTCAAGTTTCCAATCCTTAAAAGCATATGAGTTAGTTGATAAATATTTTTATTACATAAGTGGTGCATCACGTAACATGTTGTTCATTTTCATTATTATAGTTTGGTGCAGGGTATTTACTTATTACTATATTTATGTTTCTTTATGTTTTTCTTTGTTTTTATCTTCTGTTTGGTGCAGGGTATTTACTTGTTACTATATTTATTTTTTGCTCTATGACAAAACCTTTGCTAGTGTTTTGACTATGTTGGGAATTAAGCATATGTACACTGCCAATATGGTGATATCTTGTTATGTGTTATGTAGCCTAATTTGTTCAAATGCATTGTCACACTTGGATTGTAAGTGATGAAAGTCCTGGCTGTTGTAGAGGAGGTTGCTCTCGTCACATGGTTCTAGCATGGACCAAGTTAAGCATGACAGCATAGGAGATCTGGGACTACTCACACTCTTCATCTCCCGTTCATGTAATTCTAGTCATTCTCTTTCCTAGTGTTGTTCCTGACCTGAAATATTGCTTCTTCCACTAGGTCGCTAAGTGTATGAATTTCTCCGCAGGGTAACAAGCAAATGAGAGTTGAATACTGCTATCGATACTGCACTCAAGGCGTTGGAAGTTCGAGTGACTCTGGAGTATCGCAGCGTGCAGAGTGCTAGCGATATGCTATAGTGCCACCTATGTATGTACATAGCTCTTAGTAATGCTCTAACCTTAGGCTAGTTTTGCTCATCATGTAGATGGCCGGCTAATTTATGTGCTTGTGATTCTTTCTTTCTTTTCCCTTTTTTAACTTATATATCAGCCTACCACATAGTGGGGGCATGCTAGCATATAATGGTATGTCTTCGCTTTTACCTTCATTTCTTTGAGGATAAATGCTATGGTATGGATTTTGACTGTGTGCATATATATGCATGCATGGGCTAACAAACTATTTTTAGGTTTTAGTGTGTTGGATCTTGGATGCCATTAGGTCATTTTTTTTCCAGGTGAAATCTAGAATATAACTGTGGAATTGCAGTCAGCGTTGCATTGGGCATTTGGGCTATTGGCATATTTGGATATGTGGGTGCTGTCTGTGTAGCCAACTATTCCCGAGTGTACTGGAAAGTATGTTGTTCATTTCCCAAGTGTCCTTACTTGACATACACTCGGGAAAATTGTGAATATGCATGCATGCTGGATCACCACGTGGCTAGATTTTCGGAGTGTTTTTCAACGAACACTCGAAAAAGTATTCCGTTACGGTGTTGAACCCGTTGTGCCAACTATTCTCTCGAGTGTTGGATGTTTCCCGAGTGTAAATCTTAACACTCGGGAAAGCTATTTCTCTCGAGTGTAACTCTCGGAAACACTCGGGAAACCAGTTTTCCCTGACTAAAAGATCTCGAGTGCCTTTTCCCGACGGCCGACCTTCGGGAACTTTATTCCCGAGTGTTTTTCGTATTTTTCCCGAGTGTTTTGGATACTCAGGAAATTCCCGTTTTCTGGTAGTGAGACATTCTGAAAAGTGAAGTGATTCCTCAAGTAAACTCAATAAGGAGACAAGCTAAAGAGGTAAGAAAGCTACATTAGTAATTGAGTCAAGAGGGAGAAGTAGGAAACAAAAGTAGGGGTACACATGCATGCCATGCTAGATAAGCAGTGTTGACACTGACAAAACACAGCCATGAGTGCAGCATTTGCACAGTTATGGTTCCAGTAGAACGAAAAACAAGCAATAAAAGTAACTTGATACAGCTGCATCTGCCACTGCACCTAGCAAATTAGAAGGAGGATCAAGAAGTATGATGAAATAGGTGCAGTCCTTATAGCGCCCTTCGCTGTAGGTGCAGGTGCAAATGCTAGCTAGCTACTTGTACAATGAGACTTTCTGGAGTAACCAAAAATAAGGAGAGGAGAAGTAGCTTGTGTACTTGGAATGCTTGTGAGACAGCTGCATCTGCCACCACACCTAGGAAGTGAGGATCAAGAACATTCGTGCGTGCAAATGCAGCTCTATCACACCACCCTCGCTATGTACTGATTCATGCTAGATAGATAGGCAACTACAAAGCGCTTATTTGGCTTACATGCAAAACCAACTATGAACACCTACAAACAAAGTGTCATTAACAATGGAGCTAGCATTGCTGAGTGCTTTACCAGGGCACGGTGCACCCTCGCACGTGGCCCATCGCCGCGACAACAGCGCGGCGACACGTGCGGTTTCACACGTGGTAAACACCTGTGGAGTGACGGAGGCATGGAAGCTAACACACATCACATTACATGCACATCATGTAGCCCAGGTTCCTCCTGTGCGATTTGGCCGGGTGTGTGCCACAGGAGCTAAGATTCATTTATGACTGCTTTCTCATTGCAGACTTGGACAGTTAGACCTAGTGTGGGGAACAACGGGTGGCACTGACGGCTCAGATTTGATTAGTTTTGGATGATACGAGAGAAACAATGTCTAGGTTTTTGTTTTAGTTGTTCGGCGCTATATATATGGCTGTAACCTCCAGCATTGTGCACGTGGTAGCCAGGTGTTCGTGCTTTTCAAGGAGTGAAAATTGGTATAGGGCAGACAAGACATGTAAAATTTGCATGAAAATGCTAAGCATGATGACTTTACTAACGAGTTTTTTAAAAAAAATTAAGAAAATATAGGATCGTTAATGACAATCAGAGAGGGGTGAATAATTGTATAAGATTTTCTTTTTTTTTTTAACTCAATTTCTCTTTCCTGTTCTTGCACATGAACAGATTCTCACTAATTCCCTTTAGCTCTCCTCACGGCAGTGGTGAACTATCTCCTCCAGCGTGTCTACATCAACCGATCGAATGGAAGTTAAAACCCAGTGGGTGAAGTCTAGATGCAGATGACCAACTCTCCACGTCGTCGATGTCGTGCACGCGTCGCTTCACAGCCCCGGAGATAACGCAAGAGCAAAACTCCAAGACCTTTTCTATATTCAGTAGATCACGTCCAAGCAAAAGTAAAACCCGAGAAGAAAGCAGTAGAAAATAATGAATAGATGGATGGCTACACTGTAACATCAATCAACCAACATCAACCATCTTCAACAGCCATACTAGCAATCAATCACATCCACGTATCAAATTCTTCACAATATGCAAGAGTGTGTGTTCACAGGACCAAAAACTCACGTGAAGACCTAATTACTTTTGCCACCAGCCAGCAATACTCCATGTAAATCAGCACATGCATAGCTGCCACATACCTTCACGTAGTAGCTAGATCTCCAAATCACGCCCAAACACAAGCGCCGCCACCAGCAGTTTTCTTCAAGACCTACTAAGACCCTGCCGCCGCCGGCATTTATTCCTCTAAAGCCGCAACCCTAAAGCCCCACGTACTGCTCACAAGTCCTAGGCCTCAACACGTGGTTTTATACACCAGGTTATAAAATTCAATTTTAAACACTCTAAAATTATCACGTGTCGTAGTCTCCGGACCGCACCTCTGTAGCTTCAACACGTATTATCCATCTTTGATCTCCATACGTCCCAACTCGAGCCTGACCGTCTCTTCTAGCATCATCGACCATCTGGACCATGACTTCGCACCAAGCTATCTCCCGGTCACCGCCGTAGACCACGACCGCCTCCGAGTTACCCTACATATGCAAATACCAAAGCACCAGCTTTTTCTGGCACAAGTTCTTTTCAACTTGACCGACATAAGTTCACACACGCACACATACCTCAAATAATATCAGTACCTAACATTGTCAATTATTCATCAACTAAATTATATTAGACCTAGCCACACGATCTAACAAAAAATGAATAAAATGGCACTTCGAAGTCATGCGTGCACCCCATTAGACACAAAGGCGCCACTTGTATACCAAGGGGCGACTACGCGCAGATGTGATGTCACCATTAAAAGTAATGGATAGTTTAACCTGTATGCATTGCATCCATGTTGCAGATAGTGGTCACGATTTAAGTCCACTAACTACACGTTAGACGTGTTTTTTGGTGTTTTTTTTTTTTTTTTGAGATTTGATCTAGTGATCTCTCGGTTCATTTGAGTCTTGATATCACTCTATTAACAAACCACAACTTTCCGGAAAAAAAAAAAAAAAAAGAAAAAGCACACATGCGGCAAAGGTACACAAGGAAATGAGTATCAGGTAAAGTTTAGGATTGCCCGACTTTTACTGGTTTTACATTTTCTTGAATACCGACAATTTAATCTTTTGAAGCCAAAATGTTTCATTTCACAACCACGCATGCTACTAATCAAGCTTGTGTCACACTCGAATACACCACAAAATCGTTAAGGATATAATTAGATGTGAAACATTGAAAGAAAATGACAGATCGAACTGACGTATTCCTTAGCTACAAAAGGTCTATATCATGTGTATGTGGCAAAACCGGCGAAACCGTTAAAGCTAACAGATGGTTCTAATAGAATTAACGGGTTCGATTGAAACACCTGACAAAGAGGTGCATGAAAATGAGTAGCTATTAAAATTTAGGATTGTTTGACCTTTTAAGTTTTTTTCAATATCAACAAATTAATATATTGAAAATCTAGAATAAAAATGACACATTAAATTAAAGGGGTTGATTGACGTACACTTGACGAAGAGAAGGAAGGGATCGAGTTGTATTATAATGTATTACTTTCTGACCTTTATTGTGTTTTTATTTTTCTTGAGTTTCAACAAATGTAACACTCCAGGTCCAAATTGGCTCTCACCCACTCCCATTCGAAATAAACCATGCATACGCACTAATAGGGGTGAAACTGGATTGGATAGTTTCTGACCAATCAGGAGGAAAACAAATTCGCATTGTGTCTTCGGATCAGAAACAAATACATATTTTTTTTGTCGGAAAGGAAAATGAATACAATAACCCCAGTATCCGTCGAATACAAATACGGATTATCCGAAATATCAAAAAGCCGGATATCCGACTTTTCAGCCCAACGCCTCAACCCAGTCGGCCCATCATCATCATTCAACAACACACCCAATGACCCAGCCCATCATCATTTGGGTTTCCTTTCCTCATTTCCTCTGTTCCTCAATAACCAAACCGATTCTCCAATCCCCAACCACCTCGCCCGCCTCCGCCACGCGGGATCTGCCCTTGCGGCCACCTCGCCCGCCTCTGCCGGTCGCCCCGAAGGCTCCTCCCTCGACCCCACTGGCACCACACACTGGCTCTGCCCGTCGACCTCGTTGGAACCGCATACTAAGTGTTATGTATACGATGAACTAAGTGTGAATATGTGATGGCTTATGAGTTATGAGCTAAATGTGGTAAACTAAGTGTTATGTCTGTAATGAACTAATTAATGTGGTTTGCAAGTGCCAATGTTACGTGTGGTTGTTGAAAACATGAACAATTCATGAATGTTTAGATCAAATAAACTAGTTATATGTTTCCTTTAAGTTTTGACGTACAATTTTAAGGGGTTTTCTTGTTCCCAAAAATATTCGTGATCTTATTTGTTTCAATTCGTATTCGTTGCATATTTGTATTCGATATTATTCGTATTCTTATTCATATCCGGGGTATTCGTATTCGTATCTACATCCGGGGAAAAAAATGAAAGCAAATATGACCAAGCTATTATTCATCCGTATTCGAGCCGTTTTCACCCCTATGCACTAACTCCATTTATGCTTTCATTCTCGCTTCGCGTAAAAGGGTTAACCCGGAGTTAGTGGTTTGGACTCAAGTGGCCTCATATTTTGGTGCTTCTCAAGCTGAATTAGCAAGTTGGCACTAAACACCACACTCATGGGCCACATTACATTGGCTCAATTCAACTCATTTTGGGTTAAGTCATCACACTCAAAGAATCTGACATCCTCGTCGGACCAACATACCCTCACTACTACAGAAAAAGCCATCACAGACGGTTTTCGAACCGTCTGGAAAAATGGGTCTCTGATAACAGGTGGATATCACAGACGGTCAGTAAACCGTCTGTGATATGAATATCACAGACGGTTTTTATCAACAACCGTCTGTGAAGACAGAGTATCACAGACGGTTCTGGAAACAAAACGTCTGTGAAGTCAGAGTATCACAGACGGTTCTATGTAAAAACCGTCTGTGATACTCTGTCTTCACAGACGGTTCTTTACACGAAACGTCTGTGAAGTCAGAGTATCACAGACGGTTCTTTGTAAAAACCGTCTGTGATACTCTGACTTCACAGACGTTTTTTACTTAGAACGGTTTTGTCGGGATATCACAGACGGTTATCAAATATAACCGTATGAGATAATCTCATATCACAGACGGTTCTATATTAGAACTGTCTATGATTCATTATCACAGACGGTTATATTATAGAACCGTCTGTGATAGATCCAAACAATTATCAATTACAATGAACCTCGTGACAAGTATATATGAATTACAATGAATATCCACATTCACATCAATATCAAAATATATGAGAGATGACAAAACCTGGTGACAAGTATATATGAAGACAAGCACGTAACATATTTTACTTCAAAAACCAATTGTCGGTTACGATGAACGTCCACATTGACATCAATATCAAAATATATGAGAGATTACAAGTCCATAACACATGATGTTATAGAATAAATTAATTACAATGGATTAAATTCTTAATTAAAATATAGCCCTTCATGATGATCGGCGCGCATATAGCTAGCTTCCTCACTGGGTTCTTCGTCGAGCCTGATGCCATCTCCGAAAGGAGGCAACTCGTCAAATTGATTGTATTCTTCCTCGCCCACTACATTCTCAACTCCGACAATCCTTCTTTTCCATGAAGAACTACGTGGCGTTTCTTATTTGCGGGTCGGTTACATAGAATACTTGAACAACTTGATTAGCCAAGATGCGAATGGTTCGTCTTTGTATCCGACATGTTCAAGGTCCACGGTAGTGACGCCGCATTTGTCAACCTTCACCTGTGGAGATGGACCCAACGGCACCGAAATAGGGGATCTTGAAAAGCACGTAGTCGAGCTCCCATATCTCCTCTATTTGCCCATAGTACGAGCTCCTCACCCATCGGCATGAATGCATCTATGCGACACGCTGTTATGGATCATGCTCTTCCTATCTGGAAATGTCGTATAAAATGTGTACCCATTTATGTCATATCCTTGCCATGTGACAATTGTAAATTGTGGCCTTTGTGCCAACCATAGCAATGTATCATCACTTGATGACCTCCCGTGATTCGCACTTTAACCATCCGTTGAACCAACGGTTGTGCTCTCATGATCCAAACCTCCGACCGGTTTGGATTCATTGGCATACCATGTCTTTGTGCTCGTCGATGTGCGGGGACACTTCGGTCATGTGTTGCAAGACCATGAAATGGGCTTGAGCGTATGTATCCGGATCGGAGTGATTGATTTCCTTCCGATGGTCCCGATACCATCAAGTCTCCTCCTCATGACGAGATAGAGGCACACCTATCGGATCCACCTAAGCCATATAGTCGACGCAGAACTCAATGACCTCTTCCGTTGCATAACCTTCGATGATGCCGCCCTCCGGTCGAGATTGATTCCGTACGTAGGACTTGAGAATTCCCATGTACCTCTCGAACGGGTACATATAACGAGGAACACAGGTCGCATATCTTTATCTCTTTCACAATGTGAACAATGAGATGGACCATGATATCGAAAAATGACGGAGGGAAATACATCTCAAGATGACATAGAGTCGTCACCACCTCGGCCTGTAGAGCATCTAGTCCTTGGGGATCGATGACCTTCTGAGCAATTGAGTTGAAGAAATAACACACCTCAAGATTGCTACTCGGACCTTGTTCGGCAAGATACTCCTAATTGCAACAGAAGCATTTGTGTCATCGGCACATGACAATCATGCGACTTCATACCAATTAATTTCAAATCTTGCATAGAAACAAGTTTCTTAATGTTAGCGAGTAACAGACGGACTTTCACACCATGCAAGCTCGCACGCTTCATATCTCTCGCCTTGGACAGAGTGTAGCAAGTCGGGGAGGTACGTTCGTCATGTATCTCTTGCGGTGCTAACTCGGTCCTTATGTTCATATCGACCAAGTCTCTCCGTGCGTTAACACCATCCTTTGTTTTGCCACTAATGTTCAAGAAGAGACCAATCAAGCTATCACATACATTCTTCTCCACATGCATGACGCCGATGCGATGGCGAACTTCTAAGTGCTCCCAATAAGGCAAGTCCCAAAAATTGACCGCTTCTTCCGGATGTTCTTCGACGGGTTCTTAATTGACGTCCTTCCCAAGCACAACATCGATATCCTTAACCATATCATAGACATCTTTCCTCTAAAAGCCCTTGAGCCGAACCGTCCTCTTTATTTCCGTCGAATTGTTTCTTCATCTTCCGGTATGGGTGACTCTGGAAGGAACCTACGGTGACGCCGTATACGATTTTGCGTGAGTTGTTTAGCCATATACTCTCTGTAGCATCTAAGCGGTGCGGACAAGCTTTGGCTCCTTTTGTATCAAGCCCGACAGTTACCAGTGGGAAAATCATTGATGGTGCGAGAACAACATGGCGTGTAAAGTGAAGTTCTCTCGCTTATACGCATCCCATACCTGCACCTTCGCTCCACGTGTCACAAGATCTTCAAGAATGGTGCTAGGTACACATCAATATCATTCCCGTGTTGTTTCGGCCCTTGGATAAGTAGTGACATCAAAATGTACTTCCGCTTCATACACGCCAAGGAGGAAGGTTGTACATGCATAGATTCACAAAGCGGTGCTATGTCGATCGCTCATGTTACCGAAAGGATTCATTCCATCGTACTCAACCCTAACCTTATGTTCCTTGATTTCGCACCGAACTCTTCAAGCTCCGATCGAAGTTTCTCCACCGAGCGTAATCGGCAGGTGTCTTAGCTTTCCATCTTTCTTACGGTCCTCGAGTGCCAACGCACCAATCTTGCCTCTTTGAGTTCGCAAATAAACGCTTCAAACGTGGGATCATAGGAGATACCACAACATCTTAGCGGAGGTCCTTGCTTCAACCTAGCGATTCGGACGCTTGTATCGGGATGCTTTGCACACGGGACATACATGCATGTCTGCATACTTTACGATAGAGGATACAATCGTTCGGATATGCATGTATTCTTTCTACTTCCATTCCCAATGGACAAAGAACGTTCTTTGCTTGGTAGGTGGTGTTGGGCAACACGTTTCCCTCGGAAGAATGTCCGCTAGAGACCTAACAACGCCGTGAAACTCTTATCGGACCAACCATTGCTTGCTTTTAATTTAAGCAGTTCAATCACGGTTGACAACCTTGTATATTCCGCTTGCGCCTGGGAACAAAGGTCTCACCGAGTCCTCCATTAAGCGCCGAATTTACAAAACTCTCTCACTGTAGTTCTCTTCTGCATCGCGTAGCATCTGATCCAGATTGTCATCGTGTGACTTATCCTCATCAAAAGCACAGTCTACATCCGGCATATCGTTGACATCCGGTATATCGTTGACTTCCTCGGCGATGTCGTTATTACTAACTTCCTGTCGCTCTTCACCATGACTGGTCCAACATGTATACCTTTTTTTGAAACCCCTTCGAATCAAGTGTGCTTCTATCTGCGCCGGGTTGTAAATATCTTCAGATTATCGCAATCAATGCATGGACAGTACATATATTTTATCCCCTTTTCAACATATCCTGCTCGGCGGCTCTTCTAAAAGCAACTACGACATTAATGTACTCTTGACTCACACGGTTCACACCATACATCCAGTTTCGGTCCATCTACGCTACACATGTAACAAAATATATAGTGTCAAATTAGATTAATAAAATCTCTCTCAACCGCTCTCTCTCTCCATTTCCTTCCCCCCTCATAGAACTTTAATATTATTCCAACTACCAAATGAAAAATATTATTCTATTCCCTTACATCCGGATACAAAAGTTTGCATCGGTTCCTAGAGTTTTGTTTCGGAATAGACAGCTTCCACTTGTGAAATCGGTTCCTAGCATCAAATCTAGCCATTCGAACCGGCTAATTAAGCACGTAAATTGCAGATGCTCTAAAGGGTAGAGTTTCGGAATTTGTTCAAAATAGCTAATAACTGCATTCCTAATAATAGGATTAATTCCTTACTACTTTGTGTGCTTTTTTATTATTCCTTGGTGCAGTTGCGAAATCCGCACAATTCCCTCTTCACGTATGGTTACCCGATGCTATGGAAGGACCCACTCCCACTTCGACTCTTATACACGCGATGCTTAGCATATTCTACCATATCTCAATTGGGTTATAAAGAATATTACCCTCAAGCTCACGACGAAAATACCAAATCGATCTATTCCGATTCTTTGTCTCCTCCCTTTCTCCTCTCCTTCTCCCTCCCTTTCTCCTCTCTTTCTCTTCTCCTTCCCTTTCTCCTCTCCTTCTCCTCCTTTCTCCTCTCCTTCTCCTCCCTCTCTCTCGTCGGGCATGATGGGTTTTTATCCGGTGGCGGCTCAAATGGGAATGGGCGGGGTACTCAAGGTATTTATAGTGCGAGGATATCGCTGCGGTTTCAAAATATGAATATGCTCGTGATAGGCATATATCACGACGGTTTATAAATAAAACCGTGCGCTGATATTTCCTGACGTGCTCTTTATCAACCGCTCGTGATACGGAGGATTATCACGCATTTTATGTATGCGTAAATCGTGACATATCCTGCACGGCTCTATTAATAAACCGCTGCGTGATATGGGGATTATCGCGACGGTTCATAAATAGAATCGTATCGTGATATTTCACGATTTGTTACGTATATAAACCGTATGTGATAAGCATATATCACAGACGGTTACTAGTAAGAACCGTCTGTGATAGGCCGACAAAGCAAATGCCGCGCCCAACAGGCCCAACACAGACGGATTCAAATTAACCCGTCTGTGATGAGGTGTCTTCTATAGCCTGTTTTGTAGTCGTCTGTGATGGGGTGTCTTCTATAGCCTGTTTTGTAGTAGTGCCTGACTGGGGCAAATGATCAGGACCTCCTCCGCGAGGGTCAGCTCTGATACCATTTGTAACACCCCAGGTCCAAATCGGCTCTGGCACACTCCCACATGAAATAAACCAGCACATGCACTAACTCCTCTTATGCTTTCATCTTCGCTTCACGTAAAAGGGTTAACCCAGGGTTAGTGGTTTAGACTCAATTGACCTTTTATGTTGATGCTTCTAAAGCTAGACCAGCAAGGCGGTACTAAACATCACACTCTTGCACAGACACACTCATGGGCCACATCCCGTGGGCTCAATTCAACCTATTTTTGATTGGGTCATCACAATAAACTAATACTTTTTAAATTTCTATTTTGATACTAGAACAGAACAATTATGTTTCACAAATCACAACCACGTGTGCGCTCATCAATACCATAAAGGTGTCAAGGAAGCTTTTGAGTGCCTTTTCTTAGAGAGTACTCAAATTTTAGATCATTGGATCTCCATCCAAGGGCTCCTCTCCAACCTAGCTACATCTAAAGACCGCCTACACCCATCCCAAACCATGGCCCACCTCTCGATGCAGTGCCTCCATTCCTGGCACTGGCGTTGCATGCTTGTCGGTGAACCGACATTGCTGCCATTGTCGGTACTCAACAAAATGTAAAACCACGCGTGCAACTAATCAAGCTTGTGTCACACTCGAATACGGAAAATTTAATCTTTTGAAGCCAAAATGTGACACTTCACAACCACGCATGCAACTAATCTAGCTTGTGTCACACTTGAATACACCACAAAATCGTTAAGGATATAACTAAATGTTAAAAATTGAAAGAAAATGTCTGTTCAAACTCACGAACTCCTCCATAGCTACAAAAGGCTATATCGTGTGGATGTGGCAAAACCGTTAAACCTGATAGATGGTTCTAATAGAATTAAGGGGTTCGATCGAAACACTTGAGAAAGAGATGCAGCAAAATGAGTTGCCATTAAAATTTAGGAAAAAAAATGTTTTACACCCCTAAACTCTTTCAAAAGTCAATAAAACAACCCTCAACTACAAAACCAGACACCGGGCACCCTTAACTCTCAAAACCATTCACTTTACCTCCTTAGTCAATTCCACTCCAGTTTTAAGCCGACATTGCATGGCGCTGACATGGCTGTGATTTTTGACAAGTGAGCTGGTTTTGAGTGACATGGTATCTAGTCATCACAGTCAGCAAATAAAAATAAAGTAGACCCACATGTCATCCTCTATCTCCTATTCTCCTTCCTCCCCCCTCTCATTCTTCCTCACCTTTGCCCGCCCACTCTGCCTCCGCCTCCCTCGATGCCGCCTCCCTCTCGCGCCCCCTCCGCCTCCGCCTCCCCCGTATGCCCTCTCTACCTCCGTGTGCCCCCTCTGCCTCCGCCTCCCTCGACGCCACCTCCCCCGCATGCCCCTCGCTATGGCATCCCTGATAGCTGCGGCCGCCCCGCGCGTCCACGCCTCCGCCTCCCCTTGCGGCTTCCAGCTCCAGCTGCCAGTTTCGCGCCCCCTCGGCCTCCGCCTCCCCTTTACGCCCAGTTTGCCTCCGCCTCCTCCGCCCGCCCCCACTGTCTTCGCCTCCTCCGCCATCGCCTCCCCCGCATGCCCCTCGCTCCAGCGCTCTCCAGGCAGGGCTCTCATCCCTGGAGGCGGCGACGCGGCTCTGGCCTCACAACCCCAATGAGCTCGCTGCTATCATCCAGCTCTGCATCAGGGATAAGGTCCCCGCCAACATGCGCAGCCTCCTCCTCGTCATGATACGGCCCAACTAGTAATCACAAGTTGGAACGTCGTCGTTGGCCTAATCTTTCATGGTACAAGTCCCGAATAGCAGTTACGCTATTGATCTTACAAAAACTAAGGGCTCGGCTAGCAACCAGAGAAGCTGCGTACAATCCCAAATTTGTTGTCTTACACCCGCACACACCACCGTACGAACAAAAGAAGGAGATCAACACGATCATCAGCCTGTGACTTTGATCAACAAGATCAAAACCCCACGGCAACAGTAAATTCACACAAGAATTCACAAAATCACATAGAACGATATGGTCACCATAATGGCGTTTTCTGGGTTTTCTTTACTGTAAAATAAACGACTATGCCTCCAACATGCTCGCAGGCCCTGGGACTTTATAGTCCATGCACACACACCACACCCTGGTACATGTGCAGATCCGGATTTCCGAATCTGAAACCCTCTGTGTATATCTGCACTAGTCCGTGGATCAGTAGCTAGTGCATACAGTTTCATCATTGAATATCAACACATATCTTGCAAACGTCAAACTATTGTATAATATTGAACAAAGAGCAATGACCTTAATATTGAACAAAGAGCAATGATATTATGGTCAAATCTTACAATTGCCGCTCTTTCAGGCGAAACACTAGAATAACTTGCAGTGGACAGAAACAAACTTGTGGTAGCCATCCAACATGCTTACAGGCAATCGAGTGGAGAATGTGACCTAATTCGCATAGTCTTCAAAATACTCATCTTCATAAAACTCTGAATTCCCTAGTTCTTCTTCAGTGACTGATCAACAATTAGCGCAAAGCCATAAGTACTTAAAGTATTCAGCAAGTTGTAGAAAAATGTATGCAAATAGTATTCATGCAAGGCTTAAACAAGGAGAGTTTTATGGCTATTTTGCATAAAGCAGTGTTGACAGTAAATAGATTAAAAACATAAATTAAAATATTAAATACATAAATAAACAAGTTCTTTGAAACAACTAGTGAACACCCCCGTTCACCTCCCATCCAACATCCAGTGAAACACCCTGCTCACTGCCCAGCCAAACCAACATTCCAATATTTTATGAAAATCTACCCCGCGTGTGAAATCACCAAGCATTGTCTATAACTGGGGACATAGTTATTCGAATAGTTTTTAACACTCTGTAGAGGTTGTACAGCTTGATCACATGAGATAATCAACTTGTAATATCCACTCACACACTTCCAAAGGTGTGCGACTAAAATATTATTATAAGACTTCTACAATACTTTATTCTTGCATTAGCTCGCCCGATGAGCTTGACCCCAAGTCGTGGAGGTTCATTTACCATCGACCTGGAGCTCACCGTTGTGATGGATAACCGGCCCGAACATGGAGGTTTATTTACCATCGCCCGGTGCAAGCCCCGACAGACATGGATGTACATTTACCATCGTCTGCATGACCTAGTTTATGGAGGTACATTTACCATATTCACACATCCGAAGATATGGAGGTACATTTACCCGTATCAAGAGACACATATAACTACAGCCTGCGAGCTTAATGCTTGGACTCGGTAAATTAGTCAACTAGGTCCTCCCCACTCTGGACGTATGGTTGTACGGTATGGCCTAGATCAATGACGCATAAAGTTAAGTCCTTAGTGATACTCAGGTTAGGCAACCAAATCCCAAATACATCCCTTTACTGCCTGACCACTCGCCCGAGTATGAAATCGTTTTTGTTTAACCCGGCCAAATGGCAACCCTTGCCATGGCACCACAACTTTAATAACAGTAGCTACATCACAATTACATAAATCATTTAGTCAATATTTTCATGATCACATTGTGAATGAACCCATCATACAACTGAAGCATGACTAAGCATAAATACGATACCCATGTTGGTACTATAATATATCTTAATATAATTAACCCAACCTATATTGTCCAAGGGTACATGTCATTCGCACTTATCCAATGAGGTATAATGTCAACAAGTATTTAACTATTCTCAAAAGTAGTTATTATAAAATTTGCAATGTATATTGATATAAAACAATATAGTTTGTAAAAATAGGTTCAATATAATCAAAGGTCTACGACTTGCCTTCGTTGAATGGTTGAGTTGCTTCGGTAGACAGTTCCAAGAATTCTTTGGAAACGCCAGAATCTATATGTATAAAACGAGGCGAATAAATACAATAAATCCAAATAAAATCCAAAAATTATAAAATTAGTAGCGATGGAAATTATAAAATTAGTAGCAATGGAAAGATATTGACTTTAAATGAATTTAGGAATAAGAATCGACAGATTCAGAGTTCGTATGAGGGAGAACGAACGTCCGGAAGATTGCGATCACAGGAAATGATAGAAATTTAGAAAAGAGAATATGCTGGAATATTTCATTCCAGGATTTGGGGATAAAAAGAAATGCTGATTTTTGTGGATCCCATATAGAAGTGAGAGAGAGGGGGAAAGAGAGAGGAATGGGTGATTGGCAAGGTTATTTATTTTAGCTTTAGTTGCTAACGCAGATTTGTACTATTGACTTATCTTTGTACAAATCCTAACTAAATTTGCTTCTGCATTCTAAATGATGGTTGCTCACTGCCTACTTCTAGTGAACCTCCTCTGATTACTCTATTTGTCCACTGATTAGCACAATTGGTAAGTAAAACTCCTTCAACTAATCACTTAACTGAATTTAATCCTGGTTTTAGCACTAACTGATCTCCTAATATCTTTAGTCTAATTACTTTCAATTATCCCTTAATTACCTATATTATCTTCTAATTGAACCTTAAGCACTTATTATCAAGGAACTTGGATCACTGAATGTTGCTTTATGACAATCCTGTTTTCTGACAATTGAACATCAGTTATCTATTATCCAACCTAATCGTTATCAGCTAGCTAGACCTCTACTTGCTTAAACTTACTAATACACTTAATTAACTATGCATCTGGCAATTGCAACACCTATTCACTAATCACTTAACTAACTAACTATGCATTGTTATTTGCAATACTCCTTGATCTGTGACACTACAATACCACTTGTTAGCTACTATCAGATGGCCCCATTGTCATATCCTCATGCATACAGAGATATACACATACACAGAAATGATAATTCAGTATTTGCCCTATTGAATAGATGGTTTCAGATTTTACCCTTCTATGTGTCTATGATATGTGAGTCCTGGATCCAAACATCATAAACACGTGAGAAGCAAAATCTAAAATTCATCTATCTCGTAAGGCCAAATCTTAGAATCCCCTACACAAAAGACACAAGAGGAGCTGAGGCAGAACAGGGGTGGCGGCAGAGCTTGGGCGGCGAGGGCGGCGCCGGCGGACGAGCACTGGCGAAATGGACTAGGGATGGCTGAGGCGAGCTCGTGGGCGGTAGAGGCACAACAAGCGGTAGCCGGTGGCGGGCTGGGGTGGCTTGCGGCGGCCGGCCATGGGGGAGCTGAAGGCGCGGCGGCGCTGGGGTGAAAGAGGGGAGAAGTTAGGACGAGCACGAGCATCAGAGGGGTGAGGGGAACTCACCAGAGCCGGTTGTGGAGGCGGAGGTGGCCTGTGGCAGGTCGGCGACATGCACCATAAGCGGCCCGGCGGGTGCACCGTGGCGGCGGCGTTGAGGAGAGGGAGAGCCAAATTGGAGAGCTGAGGGTGGAAGAGGGAGGTGTGAGGATGCTCCACCCAAAAGTAATTGGAAGATGGCTCACCGGGGAAGAGTAGGGAGACGGCAGCGGTTTTGCGACCGGGAACGGGGAAGAGGCCGGCGCGGCATGCTCCACGTGAGAGGTCCTCCGATTGATTGGGGGAAACGTCGAGGGAACATGGAGACGCGTGCTGACGCGCTTGGCCGTGGACGAAGTCCACCGGCTTGCCGGGAACGGCGCGATGCGCCCGCGGGCGGAGTGGCTTGAGCTCAGCAGTTCACCGCCTGGCTTGCGATGGGGAAGAGGGAAGGGAAGGAGAGACCGGAAAAGGGGGCTAGGTGGCTCAGGCGATGGCTCTTTTTATGTTGGTAAAAGAAAACATAAATTAAATAACTTAAAAAAATACAATCAAGGTAAAAATGAAATGGCACACAATTTTTTTTTTTAAAAAAAATCCCATATTTTTATACTTGTGCACTTTTGGTGCACTTTTAGGATATTACAACACACGACTTAGAACAAAAATTAGAACCAGACTCAGACTCAAATACAAACTCTGACTCAAACAGGAAAAAAAAAGGTAACGTATCAAAGAAAAATAAAATGAAGCATCCTACTCAGATGGGAATTCGGATTAGTCCTACGTAGAAGAATTCATGGCTTCTTTGTTCTTCCGAGCTCCCCCTCCCTGACTCTTCGTTTCCTGGTCCAAACTAGATCGCCTCCTTTGCTCAAGTACACATGCACATGTTGTAACTTTCTATGTGCACCAGCAGCAGGCACTGGTTTCTCATATGGTGTAAGAGCATGTACAATAGGTTTATGTTAGCTGTCTATAGCATCTGTCATGTAGGATTTTTACTGACGTAAATGAAAAAGAATGAAGAGAGAGAAGGATGCTGTCTACAATCCTATAGTCAACTGTAGCACCAGAAACAAGAAAAGCATTAAAATATTATGTGGTGTCTACAATTTGTAGCCGACTGTATCACTACAACCATTGTATGAGCTGTCTTTAGTGTTGTCTACAGGTAATTAGAGAGTTGCTATAAATAACAGCTGTTTGTACCATTGTACATGCCCTAAACACATGCACTCCTCCCCTCGTTCCAACATGCACAACAGACAACTCTTTCTTTTGTGCACATTCGCCTTTCACACTATACTTCTTCTTGGCATATTTATCAATTAGAACAGATTGCACAAAAGATTTGTCGCCAATCTGATTAGATGATTTTGAAGAATTAATTGGTGAACTCGACACAACCTAGGCCGCATCATGTCACGTCCATGCTCCTCTGCCCACTCGAGTCATCTCCTCGCCGCCTCTTGCCCTTACCCCCAAATCTCAAGTGTTTCCACCCCTTTCTTCTCGGTCTCTAGTAGGTTCCGCCTCCTCCTGCCACTCCCTCTGTATTGTTGCTTCCTCCATGGTTGTGTCGCCCTACTTGATGGCGAGCAGCGGCCAGTGCTTGGTAGGCGTCACGTTCTGCGCAGTCAGCGCCATGGTTGTGCTTTGTCCCGCTACCATGCACCACCGCCTGCTAGCCTCTTGCCCCCATTGCCCTCATCGGCACCACCAAAAGCTTCCTCTGGACCCCGCAACCCATTTTTCGGGTTACCCCTAGCATGCCACCTCCGCATTCGCCGCTGGCGAGCCTGCTCAAGCGCTCAGCCATGGCTTCACATGCTCCCTCTATTTTTGTCCAACTGACCAACAGGCCCCACCAGTTGGATTATGTTGATTAATATCATATTAAGTGTAATACCTCAATGACTGGTGGACCCGACACATTAATCTAATCATTTTTGTAATTTATCTGAGGATTAAGTATTGATCCATTGACATGAACTGTGTTGACATGGACCTGGGCCCACTATTTATTCTTTGTTTATTTGTTGCCGCTGACAAGGATGCCATGCCACTAGGATGCCAAGTCAACGTAGACTTGCTACTCGGATGCCACAACAGATTAAAACCACTCCGATTTCGGTCAAGGGGGTAAATTGAATGATATTGATAGTTGAGGGTCTCTGATTCTGTAGTTCAGGGTTGACTTTCAGACTTTTCGAAGAGTTCAGGGGTGTAAAATGGTCTTTTCCCCTAAAATTTAGGACTGTTTGACCTTTTTATATTTTGTTTGAATTTCAACAAATTAATATATTGAAAATCTAGACTAAAAATGACACATTAAATTAAAAGGGTTGATTGATGTACACATTACAAAGAGAAGCAGGGGATTGAGTTGTATTATAATGTACTGCTTTCTAACCTTTTATTGTGTTTATATTTTCTTGAGTTTCAACAAAATAATACTCTTCAAATTTCTATTTTAACACTAGAATAAAACAATGACACTTCACAAATCACAACCACGTGTGCTCTCTTCAATACCATAGAGGCGTCGAGGAAGCTTTTGAGTGCCTTTTTCTTAAAGAGTACTCAAATTTTGGATCATTGGATCTCTATCCAAGGACTTTCTCCAACCTAGCTACATCTCATATAAAAGACCTTCTACACCCACCTGAAACCCTAACCTCCACTACCCCCAACCCTCACCCCCACTCGCACCCATGGCCCATTGTGAGGACCCGAGAAATTAAACTAATCTAAATAACGCCGAGTCGTAGTTGGTAGTAAAATAAAATTATTTTAAGCAAGATCAAAGCATAAGCTCATAATTATATCAATTGCATCGGCAGACGATTTCATACAAGTTTATCGTCAAGAATTAATCAACACAAATGACATCATGAATTATCGCAACAAGAATAAATCATCGATTAATCCCAAAGTCCTTTACAAAGATTCTTTACAAGTAGAATAATATAATAATACAATTGCTGAACCAATTACAAGAATTATTTACATCAGACCACAATGTGAATTACAAGCTTCAAGTATAAAAAATTAAATTTAAAATCTTGCATTACATGTCGTCGAAGCCTTCCTTGCAATCTTGTCCATCCATCGCCAGCCGTCGAACCCTTCCTCGATCTATATTTTCATCGATTGCCAACAACCCAAAAGGTCAATAGCAAATTGAAAACAATAAATAGAAGTTAGAGTATAGAAAGTTGCCGTCAGAATACCATAAGGATCGCCAAGGTCCCCAGACAAACCTAAGTAAATCGGCACCGTCTCACTTTCGTAAGTTTCATCACCTGGCAATTCGAAAACCTGACCACCCACGTATACTGGCTTACCTGAACTGTAGAAAATCCGGAGTATAATAGCCGAAACACCCTTTAGACTAAGGGTCCTTAGCTCAATAGTACTATAAGAGAAGAAAGTGGATAGAGCCTTGCACAGAAGAAGGAAAGAGAGCACAGCCGAATAGCCCCTTCCCCATAAGTCTCTTCCCCAGTCACAAGCCATCTGTAAGACCCAGGAGTAACATCCCAGATCCTCTATGCATAACTGAACTAGTCCCATGATCAGTGGCCAGCTCACACAGTAAACAAATGTGGTAATACAACCATAATCGTAAAACTTTGTTATTAATCAACAGAGTTGCTTACAAGGTAGGCTTACGGGCCAACAATAAAGAACACAGCGGAAGACGATGAAGAAGTAGTAGAGTCCAGCAATCTGCCACAGGCAATCGACTGGGGTAGCGGTCTAGTCGTCGAGGTCCACACCAGTAGCAAAGTCCTTCTCATCTGAAATTTTATTTGCATAAAGCAATATGAGCACAACTTTCGTGCTCGCAAGTTACTCCCGTCAAATAACAGAATGACATGCATATATGGATGTAACAAGGGATGGCTTATAGGGTTAATTTGCATAAAACAACATTTTCTTTAAATACTGGTACTAAGTTCCAAAGCAGTTATTCTATAACTAAAATTCATTTTATAAATTCTAAATTTTATAGTCAGATAACATTCACACAAGAATGATGAATGATACCCTCCTATCACATGGCTCCCTGCCCAATTCCCTTTTTGGATAGAAATCCAAAGTCATTTGTCAAAATCATTTTTTTGAAAACAAAACCAAAGTCTAACTTTGAGTGGCTTTACCAGCATGTCCATGACCGTGGACACGGCTATTCGAATAGTTTTACACTCTGCAGAGGTTGTACAGCTTTACCCACAAGACACGACTTCTCTAGTTTATTCGGTATCCGTCGATACCACCGCTCACTACCTTAGGTAAGCAGTCTAGAGCACGTGACAAGGTTTTTACAAAGCGTCATTCCACTGTAGTTACCCCTCGCTAAGGTTTCGCCACCCCCTTTGGAATAAAGACCTCCGGGTTCGGGCCCCCTTTTGCGCTAAGTGGGACTAACATAAGTCGTAACATGACTACCCATTGCATCTGTAGGGAACGACCACGGTGGAACATTGCAGATTAATTAGCCAAGTCCTACTCCCCACACTAGGGACATGTGGTGGTACGGTATGGCTTAGCAAGATGCGGCTCAAAGACCGGTCCTTAACTGACTTGGGCAGCTTTCTAACAAAACCCATGGGCCTCAACCCTAACCAGATTAAGCCTGTGCATGGACATGCACCCACCAAACATCCATTATGCCCAAGTCCAAACCCATTTTCATTTTATTTTCCAAGTAAAAATATGTTATAACTCTTCTATGGTAAAAACAATATCATAGATCTAATTTAAATCAAATTTGAAAGATTTGGCTAAAAACTTCCCAAACACAAGACTTGATCTAAGTATTGGCTAAGCATATGATTAATTTTAGTATCATTTTGGTCTAATGGTGACAAGGTATTCACGTTCAACATTCAGATTGGTCATACAAGGAAAATTAGAATAGCTAGACAATTAAAATAGGGAATTAAAATAATTGTATAAACATATGCATGCAGTAATAATTTAAAACAGAATATAAATAATTTGAAATAATGGGATCAATATGATCAAGGGTATAACTTGTCGTGCTTGATGAGGTGATGTTGTTTTTCTTAACAGACCACTTGGTACTGAGGTGATGTTGTTTTTCTTAACAGGTCACCTAGTACTCACAAGTACCTTCTCCATGTGGTGTGTTGTGTATGCTCACAATGATCACACAGTCAAAATCAATCCTCTTATGTGCTCTTCAAACGGCGTTGAAATCAGACTCTCCGAAGTCGTTGAAATCTAATCACAAAATAAGCCAAATTCAAATAACAATTCAAATAAACTCCAAATTAAATAATTTTGGTTTCGTTGGCTAGATCCTGAATTTAGACAAATTTTGCAACTTGAATCACCCAAATCGGAGTTCGGATGCAAAAGATACGGGCTTTGGAAGATTGAAATTACATGAAATAATGAAAATCATAATTCAATGAATTTACTAAATTATTTTTCTAAAGGAAATTCTAATTATTGCGCAAGATGACGTTAGCAGCTCACTTTCGGGATTTAAAAGAATTAAAAGAAATTTTCGACACATGGGTCCCATGTGTCATAGACACGGCTCACGGTGGACTGATTCCACCGAGCCGAGGGAAATTTGGTGCGGTGAATTGGCCACGAGGGCGCTCACGTGGTGATGACCGGGACGCCACGCGTGCGCCACGTAGGTAAAAGTGGCAATGTGGCCGTGAGGTGGCAATGCCACGTCTGCACAAGGCCAGCGGTGCCACGGCCTCGGGCTCGCCGGCGATTGGCGGCGCTCCGGCGGGTGTGGCTGGTACCAAAAGAACGAGTGGATCTCACTGGTCTTGGTGCTCACCTCGGATGCGAGCGGGTGTGAAGGACTCGCCGGCGGCGAGGTCAAAAGCGGCGGCGTGGTTCGGTGATGTGGTGGCGCGGCGTTCCGGTGAAGCTCCGGCGAAAAAGAGGCGAGCACCGGGTGCGCGGTGATGTGGCGAAGCCGTTGGTGGTGTCGGCGAGGACGCGGTGGCGAGGGAGGCGACGCTAGAGGCGGCGGAAGTACACGGTGGCCGGCGGCGATGTTTCACGAAATCCGGCAAAGAGAGGCGAGAGGAGAGGGGTGAGTGGTGGGAGCGGGATGAGGGTGGACGAGGGCACGTCGTGCTCCCCTTTATAGGTGCGGAGGAGGCCGGAGGCGGAGGATCGGGCGCGGAGGTCGCGGTGGTGATCGCGGGGCGTTCCCGGCGATTCCGTGCGAGATGGAGGGGTCAAACGGCCGGAAATGGGGTGGTGTGATGCGGGGGAGTTAGTGCACGTATCCATTCGTGGAAGGGGGCGTAAATCGCGGCGGAGATGGAGCTCGAGCCGACGCTAATGGCGGCCGTGTGCGGGCTCTCGCGAGGAAGAAGGGTGCGGGGGAAGACGATGGCGCGGGGCCGTCCGATCCCCATCCGATGGTGCGGAGAGGCGGGGTAGCGTGGGGGCAGGGCAGCCGTTAGATTTATATCCCACGGTCAAAATCAAATGAGATGTTCGGGTCGCCCGAACGTTTCATCGAAACCTGGCTGTTGGATTTGCATCCAACGGTGCGGGGAAGGCCGGTGGCGCGGGAAGATGATTGGTCGTCTAATTCAAATCAGACGGTGGGGGAAAGAGAGGGGTGCAAGCGGGTGGGCTGGAGTGGGCCGGGCGCGGAGAAAGGAGATGGGCTAGAGAGGGTTTCGGCCCAGAAGACTTTTAGGAATTTTAAATGCTTTCTTAATTTAAATAATCCGATTAATTCATTTTGGCTTTAGAAAATAGCAATTTAAATCCAAAAATTCTAGAAAAATTCACAGAAATTTTTAGAGTTATTTTGGACTTAAATAAAATAGTTTCAACTTAAAGTTGGCTATAGTTTTTGCAAATAAATTATTTTGGCTTTAAATATTTAGGAAAAAGCTTTTAAAAACTCGGAAAATTCCAGAAATTAATTAAATTTTTATTTTTCAAATCAAACCAAATAAGACTTCAAGAACTTCAAATAAATTTTACTTTTGACTTTTAAAACTCTAGAAATTCAAATAAAGCAATCAAACTCTTGACAACTTTCATAAAATAATAACTTTATTAATTTTATTTTGGTAACAACACTTTGGGATGTTACACCATCGTCGCAAGGCATTTCACAAGCACAAAAGCCAACAGCAAGAGCACAAGCCAAGCAAAGCACCGCCACCATTACACATCCATAAGAAGCATAGAGAAGTAGGAAGGGGCCAAGGGAGAAGGGGAAACCCGAAGAGCGTGGTCAGCGCCGACGATGACGTTGAACCATCGACGACCACCCGGACACCGCCAGGCCAACACGAACAACAAGGACCAGAAGCACCCAGGAGCATGGCGACCACCCCACTGCCATTCCCAACCCGACCAGGACCAACCTAGGTAGTCTACCATCCAACCCCCCTTATGAATACAACATACACACAAAGAGTAGTTTTACCTACAACACTCTACCATAGCCAACCACAAGAGCCCCCTCCAGTGCATCCTCCATGCATAAGCATAATAACAACATAAACCCACAAAGCTTAAAATGAATCAAGCTCAAAATATGGAAACTGACATCATAGAAGTAGCTGGAAGAGAGGGGGACTACGGGGAGGAGCACAGGGCGGCGCGAGCAGTGCAGGTCAAGCGCCGACCGGGTGCGTGAGGTGAGCGGTCGAGCGGGGAGGACTGAGCTGGAGGCTGAGTCGACCATAGGCGGCACAAGGAGGGGCAGGAGGCCGAACCGGCCGGAGACGCGCACACGGCCGCAGAGAGGCCGGACCACCATGGAGGGCCAAGGGGGAGCCTGACACGGCACAGGGAGATGAGGGCGGTGGTGGGCCAGCAGGCCATAGCCGGAGAGGAGGAGCCAAGCTGGGAGCTAGTGGAGGCGGCTTCATTGGGGGATGGAGAGAGGATGCAAGAGCTCTAGAGCAAAGTTCAAGAGAAATGGAGATAGAAGGGGAGTTGGGGAAGAAATGTAAGGAAGATGAACCTAGGAACATGTCGGTTGTGAGAGGATAAGGAGAGAGAAAACAATAAAAAAGAAAAGAAAGAAAAAGAACAATAAAAATATTATAAAAATTGAAATAAATAGAGGGAACATACACGCAGCTTACCTGCGAGTTTTGAGCAAATTGCCAGAAAATTGGATTTATAAACTACGTATAGATAAATATCTGTAGAAAAATAAAATCTGGGAAAAAAGTGTAAAAGTAATAAGAGACTTTATAAATTAATTAATCACTGGTAGAACCCAATAAATTAAACAAATAACTGGGTATATTAGAAATAATTTAACCATGATAGGATAATTAAAATAAACAATCCCGAGTCTATTTATAGAAATAAGTAAATGCATGCACACTTAAATAAAACCCATTAGGCATATTTGCATGAGTAAAATTGAATAGGCCTAGTTGCATGCGAGTGTGTGTAGTATTTTATTTTCGTGCAATAAAACGCGAGTATCATCAATCTTGATCCTAGAGCTAATAATCGTAGAACAACCGCAGTTTGGGGAGTGCTAACGTAACGAGGGATCCAAAAAATGTTATTAATTTAAAATCAGCTAACAAAGAAAATCAACTGACTACTGTATGCCTAGTAGCACCCAAATGTCACTTAGTATTTACTTATTTATTTATTTATCATTCACGCCGTCGTATAATTGTAGCAGACGAGCCAACGTAGGTAGGAGTAGCTAATACCGATTTTGTTGCCGACGATCATTTATACTACTACGAAGGCAAGCTTACGTCTTGAACATAAATCTAGTTATATTAAATGTAAACAATATATTGTTGCATCATATATGTACATGCATCAAAACTATGTGTAAAAATCAAATCGGATAAGAAGAGATAAAGAGATGAGAAATGATGAATGAGATGATAGCAGTACAGCTAAGATGAGCAGCTGTACTGCAACATGATTATTAGGAGGGTAAAGGGGCCCTCGGCAAGGAATGAGAAAAGAGGAAAGAGAAGAAAAGAGGCAAGAGGTGGGACCCCTTTACGTATGGTTAATATGTAAGGATCAACAAAACTCTCACCCGGATAAGAGGTCGTAAATTAAGTGCCAACCATTTTTCCGTTTTGACGGACAGAAAATTCTACCTTGTTGTGTGGCTATACTCTCCACATCGGGTAAGTAATATGTGTATGATGGAGGAACCTAGAGCCGGTAGAGAGTCCAGGCACTACTACACAAAACGTCATCACAGACGGTTTTGTGAACCATCTGTATTTATGCGTCTGTGATAACAGGCGGTCATCACAAATGGTTTTCAAACCGCTCGTGAAAATAGCTATCACGCACGTTCTTGTTCGTAACCGTCAGTGATAGTCTATTTTCGCAGATGGTTTTTAACAAGAATCGCTCGTGATAGTAATTATCACGAGCGGTTCTTGTTCGAACTCGTCTGTAATAGTTTTTGTATTGCAAAAAATCGCATACATTGTTTCCATTCTATATAGAACGGTGTTTCCAAAGACACATTGTGGAGCACCGTGCCATCTAGCACACCCAAAAATGATCATCAAGAACCCACCAAAGACACATTGTGTAGCACACTGTGCCATCTAGTATAGCCACGACCATCTACAAATTCCACCAAAGAAGAATAACCGGAATGCCGCTTGGGACCTTGGTCGGCTCTCATCCTTCCTTCCCTCCTCCTTTTTCAAGATCCACCTCTCTCAAAGATACATGATCACCAAGAACCCCACAACCAGCAGCTTTGCCCCTTTTTCATACATAGAACAAACCACATCAAGCAATCTCAAAAGCTTAAATCAAAATCAAGAAACACCAAAATATAAATAATACTCAATATGAAACAAAAAGGGAAGGAGGGGAGCAGAGGGAGGACTGGCAGGTAGCGGCAGTAGTGGAGGTGGTGACCGGAGAAGAGGGCCGAGGGCGAGCAAGGCGGTGACGGGTGGTGGCGCGTGTTAAGGGCCTGAGGCTCGGGTTAGAGGAGGCGACACCCAGTGGAGCAAAGGAGGAGGGAAGGAAGGATGAGAGCCGGCCTGAGGTCCCAAGGGGGTTGAGGGAGAGGAAGACAAGGCTCCCGCGCACGCATTCAAATTTTTTTAAACTCCCGCGCTAAGAATCACAGACGGTTTCATACAAAACCGCTCAGTGATGACATATCACGCATTTGTCAGACACGAACCGCTCGTGATAAGTATCTCATCACAGATGGTTGGTATTAAGAATCGTCTGTGACTTGGATTTTACCATGGCTCTCTAATTTTACCATGGCTTGAAATTTTTCTTACTCTCTAATATTACCATGGCTTGAAATTTTTCTTACTCTGTGATAATGACATATCACAGACGGTTTCAAAAGGAACCATTTGTGATAAGACAATACAGACGGTTCCAAAGGAACTGTCTGTGATGAGACGTCTACTATGACCTATTTTGTAGTAGTGAGGAGTGGGTGATCCAAGGCGCCATAGCGCTAGGTGGAGTGTTGGGTGCGAAGAGTCCGGCCCAACCAACATGACGGGAACTCGGTCACGAATGGAAAGTAATGGGTGAAGAAGTTAATCATATAACTTAGAAAACATTCTGTATTATGATCTCGAACCTACATCAAGGGAAATGCAGGGGACCCAGTTCAAAGAGGGCTCAGAGTAGCTATGGGTAAAGTGGCATAAGCCTACGCAGTGCTAAATAAAATTATAAATCCATGCCTGTCTCCTGGATTGGAGTCTACGGGAACCACTAGAGGTCTATCTTCTCTTCGAGTGACAAGTAGTCTTTCCAATATTAAAATCTGCCATCTAAAGTTTTAATAAGTTATTTATTTTCCAGAAAAGAGATGATTAGAAATTATGATAACAAACAGAGATGAGCCATATATTGCATTTTTGCTATTAATGCTTGCTGAGTATACTAATACTCAGTCTTGCTATTATTCTCTTTTGTTTGATCCTAGTCCGGTTGGGAACTATCCTGAGTGGAACAAAGGACCTGCAGGTGCTGATGAGACCGCAGATGATGAGGGCGCTTACTACGAGGAGCAGGGTGAGGTGGACACCGTATTCAATACATGGGACGAGTCGGTGACCAGTGGACAATGGTAGGCAAGCGAGGGGACTTAGTCCCATTTTGCAGTTGTAAATTACTATTGTAAAGACCATAGTCTTACGTGGCTAACCGATGTAATAAAGAGTATAGTTTCTATCTTATTGTTCTGCTGCAGTGACTTTGGTAAAAGCTTACTATTTGTCGGAGCAGTGTCCTACCGAGCAGACGAATAGTAATCCATATACCTAAGTGTGATTACCCTCTGGGGTAATCACACGTGGTGCCGCACCCACATCTCGATGCATTGTGCCATCCCTAGAGCCGGCATTGTTTGCCAGCCGGCGAGCCGCCCTTGCTACCATTGTCCATTGTCGATGATGCCAACGTCCTCTTCCCCGCCAACATGCACCAACTGCCCATGTCCCTCTTCGGCTTCATCGACACCACGGCCTCCTTCAACTCCCTACCTAACTTCATTGTCTCTACCTGTAGAGACGTTCCACTGGCCAGCAGCTGCCCATCGCCCCCTCTCTGTGCCCACGACTAGTGGCATCACGATCGCATCGCTACACTGCTGCCACCACCGCCAACCCCCACTCTATAACCGGTGTTCCGGTGAACACAAACCCTAAATTGGGTAAACTTGAACCCTAACTCACTGGAGTTTGTGGCCTGAGAGGCCACCGCCATCATCCGAGATGAAACTGGAGCACGAACTTGATGAAGAACCAAATGTGAGAATTTTGAGATGAAACCTGAGTGCTAGTTAGCAATTCAAACTTCTATTTTGTTCTAGAATGAAACATTGACAATTCACAACTACGTGTGCACCACGTCATCAATACCATAAAGGTGGCCAGCATGCATGACCATACACCGCAAAATCGTTAATAAGACGATTAAGTTGGTCAACTGAAACATTTGACAAGAAAAATACGAAGGTAGATGGAAACTTTAATTACAATACATATATGACTATATGAGGTTTTCTTTCGATCACAAGGTGCCAAAATATCTTAGACTTTGTGTAATTTTCTCAAATGAAAATAACCCCACAATGTTTTTTCTTGAAAATATATCTTTAAATCGCTAATTGTTACGAATCAAGTAGCAATCGTATGCTCGATTCCTGTTAGATTGAGTGGGTTTGGTGTCCTACATAGCATTGGCTACAGTTTCTAGGTATCCCCGTAGGGCGCAAGATAATGATGGCAGAGCAATGTACACCTCAATTCTCATCAATGCCAACCAGCTAGCTAGGAAATCGTCTTCTCGTTCTTGATTTATTATATATGGATTGTTTCTGGACATTTTTAAAAATATCTTGAGCAGCATTTGAGGATATTATCAAATAAATAATATACTAGATATCATTTAACTTGAATTTTCCTGCTCCAAAGACGGGCTGATAATAACCTAAGATAAAAACACTTTTGTGATAGTTGAGGGGTAATATGATCCTTTCCCACAGGGAAATGTATTTGCATAATAATAAAGATCTACAGAATTGAAAGGCATGCAAACGAGTGGAGGTAGACATCAAAATTGGTAAAGATCCACTACATTTGTACGCAGAGGTCAATATTGCATCCAGAATTGGTCTTTCCAGCAGAGGTCAATGTTTCATTAGTAAGTCAGACGTATCCTGCACGAAAAATGAAAGAGAGAGAGAGAGACCTGGATCAGTTCGTGGTAGGAATTCTTTCTGTTGATTGCTGAACGGGTCTCTAGTGGAAGACTTGGATAAGACAAACAGAATTATTTCTTTCTGTCTTACATACACTTTGGGTTTGCTATAAAAACGGAAGCCAGTTGTTGGAAGGGAATTGAGAAGAGGAGTCCTAGATACTTATCGTACGTGTTCTCAATTCTCGTGCTAGTACGTACCAAAGAGATATGGCCAATCAAAGACCGCTCTTCTCAATTCTGGTGCTAGTAGCTATACTTGTTTGTGGCATACAGGACAACATCGTCGAAGGAGGGAGGGAAGGTACTACTACCTCCTTTCTGTTTTACGAATGGTTTTAGACATTATTCCTTTCTGGTTGTAGTTTTATATATTAACACGGTCTCCAGTACACACTTTTGACCATTGCCTTTTCTAATTATAAAAATTACTAAAAATATACTCATTTTGTTTCGCTATATTTGTTCTATGCCCACCGTACATTTATACTCAGGAAACACTAAATCTAATAAATACTTAATTAGAAATGACAATATATTCCCCTATTAAATGATATACCATAACCATTTAACATTTTCTAAAACATTTAAATAGGGGTAGAAAGAGTAAAAATTGCAATAACTACACTCTAGATTCCCTCAGTAGACAAATATATTGAAACAGATACTCCTAAGGCCATAGACAAATATAGCGAAACGGATGGAGTAATTATGTGAACTTTTTTTTTATAACAAATCTAGTGACATCATTTTGACATGAAAAATCTTTATGTATATCAATTGTCGAAGTTTTAAAAGGTTAACACGAATTCTAGAATCACACATAAAAAAGAGCGGACGGAGTACGCTTTCTACACTAGAATCTAGGGCAGGGGAAGTTGGTGGGATGTCATGAGATCAAATACTATTAACAGTAAATAACCAACACATATGCAACGCGAGAATTTAGTCCATGCATAACCTATGCCGGGTGATTTGAACTTTGGTCTCCATCAGAAATTGTTCGAAACTCGAAGTATAAAAATTTCTTGGTTGGTTTTCCATGTTTTGAGGAAACTACCACTTTGTTATTTTAGATGGAGAGTGCTCTAGTTGCTTTCAACCTGAGACTGTCATTGTTTGATTCCCACCATTTTCAACTATGATTTTTCAGGATTTGAATTTTTTAATGTAACTTATAAGCAAAGGTTGTTTGACTTTGAATTTGTGTGGAAAGCGAATAGCACGTCCGTTTCGTACTCCTGGGAGTATGTACTCCCACTTCTAATATACCACTTAAACAAACATATTATATTTTTTATCACTTTCAGTTTACTTAAATACTAATAATAAGATACTCCAATATAACTTGCTTAAAAAAAAATTTGCTATAAAAATGGATTTTAATATACTCCCAAGAGTACCACATAGGAAGCCTTTTTCCTACTCCCAGGAGTAGTTACTCCTTATTCAGTATCTCATAACGTAGGGAGTATCTTGTGCAATCAAGAATATGTATGTGTAGTATACGAGTATATAAGATCACATAGATGGTATTTACACATTTTCAGGGGCGGTATGTATAATTTTGTAGACATACTCCTTTTTATGTGCGAATATGAAGATATTTACAAAATATGCTAAAAACTATGAACTCTCTTGCAATTTTTTCGTATGGTTCACATTGGCGTATCTTATAATTAGTATATGAGTATACCCAAAGTGATAAAGGAGTATGCCAAGTTATTTTATGTGTATATCGAGGTGAGAGTAAATACACCCGAGAGTAGAAAGTATTAATCATATATATATATATATATATATATATATATATATATATATATATATATTGTGTCTAAAATCCAAATAAGAAAATGTTGAACAAAAAAACAGACAAACGCCATATTTAATTAACACGTCATTAACAACCAACAGGCCAAAATAATTTTCCTTCGTAAAATTGCCGCAAATGACCTTAACAGTTCGGCCTGTTGGGTTTTTAAATTTTATTTCTCGGTTTGTAAGGAATGATGATGGCTGTTTATGAGCAAGAAACATACATACAATTTTAATTTTAGATGATATGCATATATGTCTGTTCGATAACTGCAGGAAGAGCTCTTGGATCTCGACTAGGTTATGCTATTCGTGCCCCAATTCCAAACGGTTTCCATCACCAGGGAGAGCCCTACAGTAGACCGTGCACCGATAGACATCACTGTGACGACCCGGAAGCTGCACCGTAGTAACTAGTAACTACATATGCCATCTTGAAGTGCATTTCATGTCGACTACGCTACTAGCCTGCTACTACGTACCTTGACTGAAATACCCTTGCGAAGGCAGTGTAATGACAATGCGAAGGGGCAATGTTGTCTTTGACACGGGGCAGTGGAACAATATCCCTGCAATATGGAGTGGCATATAAAATAAAAACATTTTCTATTTTATGGGTACGCATTCTGTGTTTATGGCTTATGGAAAATATTTTGGCATATATGTGTCTGCAAGAGGATCTAAATGAACCACATTCCAGAGTGTACGTCCAACTAGCTGTAAAGTAAACCAAGTGGGGTACATCTCTGAATTATTCTTGTACTGGAGCCTGATTGGCGCAGTTGTAAAGTCACGCTTATTCACATAAATTATGTTTTCTGTCATTGCCCTACAAAAGAACACGGATGAAAAATTACAAACTCAATTGGATGTAGGAAAAAGGAACACAAAAAAAGGATTAATTATATTGTTGGTCCCTCAACTTTTGCCATAGTCTAATTTCCGTTCCTGAACTGTAATACCGGATAAAACGCGTCCTCGAACTATCAATACCGTGCAAAAGATATCCCTTTATCCGTTTTAGAACAATTTTGACTGGTGTACCACGTGACTCTCCGATTGGATAAAAAATTGCTAACACATCTCCCAACAGCACATCTCCTCCCACACTCCCGCCTCTGGCGTCGCAGCGCCTGCCTCCAACGTCGCAGGTGACAAGGTTGAAGCGGGTCCTGCTGCCCGTGGCGGCGCTTCTTCCTCACCTCCGCCCCCGCGGCCTCCTCCTGCTCATCGACGCCCTCAAAGGCGCCGAGCGCCTCGCCCTCCCGCTCCCTTCACCCCACTTCCCTTACCGCGTGTCCCGCGTGTTCCGTGTCAGCGCCGCGATGGGCCTCACCGTGTGTCGCACCTGGGCCTTCAACGACAGCGGCTACAACGCCCTCTAGCTCAACCCTGGCCGCTTCGATGAGTGCGTCTTCAAGGCGCTGGACCGAGTGGTTGCGGAGGCGGCGCAACGTGCGGCTGCTGCTGAGCCTAGATAGCAACGTGGAGGCGTACGGTGGGAAGACGCAGTACGTGAGGTGGGCGTGGGAGGAAGGCGTCGGCCTCACAGCCTCCAACGACTCCTTCTTCGACCCCAGCATTAGCGGCGAAGGATGGAGATCCAGCGGCTCAGGGTGGTGGCCGAGCGTGGGCCGGAGGAGGCGTCTAGGAAAAGGCAGAGATTGGCGGGTGGGGGCGACGGCGGGGGAGAGACATCGACGGACGAGGAGGACAGGGAGAGGGAGCCCACGAGGTACGGTGTGACGTTGGTGTGCGGGCGCCGGAGGGACATGGAGGACTCAGTGTTCGCCCGCCCGGGGTTCCTCCCCGACCACCACTTCTTCGGGGTGTTCGATGGCCACGGCTGCTCGCATGTGAGTGCTTGGCGCCCACCTGCTGGTGTGAGATGCAGCTGCCCAAGTGCCCTCACCAACTCATCGTCGCCAACTGCAGCAACTCTCGTGCGGTCCTTTGCCGTAGAGGCGCTGCCATCCCACTCTCGTCCGGCCACATGGTATGTGCAGCGAACAGAAGAAATGAAGTTTTTTACTAGCACCGAAAACGCATTTAATTGCGCTGTTCTAACCGCATCTGTTTGATTCGATTCAGCCGGACTGGCCCAATGAGCTCGAACGTATCCAAGCTGTGGGAGGGCGCGTCATCTTCTGGGACGGCGTCCGCGTCTTCGGCATGCTCGCCATGTCACGACTTAGTCCCACACAGAGCAGCAGCGGCGGCGACTCCGAGAGAGACGACGAGATGAGCGACGTCGTCTTTCACTGCTCACTCTGGCAGCGACTTGCGGGAGCGGTCGGAAAGTGCCATTGAAGCCAAGAGATTGGGAGGATTCGCCTCTCTTGTGGGCTTGTGCCGGTGTTTTATGAGAGCTCTCGCATTCACGTGGATTTGACGAGGAGGGGAGCGGAGGGGAATACGAAGACGATGAGGAAGGCGAAGCAGAGGAGTAGCGGCGTCGAAGCGGGCGGCTTCCCTTCTTGCTCGGCCCAGTAGCGGCGGTGGCGCTTGGTGCACGGCGGGGCGGCGGTGGTTCGGTGGGGACCGGCCGGATCCATCTCGGCCAGAAGGGAAGAGGGGGAATCGGGAGGAGATCTGGTGGAGGAAACCGTGTGGTGTGGATGCTGGCGAGGCAAAGGGGAGGAGACGATGAAGAAGGGCTTTTGCCAGCGTGGACGTCCTGATGGCACAGGAAAATATTTCTTTTTTCCACGTGGCACAAAACAGCCTTCAAAAAGAAAAAATAACGGTTTTTGTATGGTATTGATACTTGGAGGACGCGTTTTATCCGGTATTATAATTCAAGGAAGAAAACTAAACTAAGGTAAGAGTTGAGGGACGAACAATGTACTTAAATGTTTCCCAGAATTATATCCCACTTTCCTTACTATTATGTTTCCCATCCCTGAATCGAGCGTTCTAAGATAACTTAAATGTTTCCAAGAATTATATACCCTTTCGCAGTTCAAGCTTCCGCCTTGCTTTGTCCCACTTGTGTTTTTGAATGAAAGTGGGATGCGTTGCGGGCAGCCCGCACTTGCCCACAGCTCAATTCTCATCGATGCTAACCAGCTAGCAAGGAAATCGTCTTCTCGTTCTTGATTTATTATATATGGATTGTTTCTGGACATTAACAAAAATATCTTGAGCAGCATTTGAGGATATTATCAAAGAAATAATATACTAGATATCATTTAACTTGAATTTTCCTGCTCCAGAGATGGGCTGATAATAACCTAAGATAAAAACACTTTTGTGATAGTTGAGGGGTAATATGATCCTTTCCCACAGGTAAATAGATTTGCATAATAATAAAGATCTACAGAATTGAAAGGCATGCAAACAAATGGAGGTAGACATCAAAATTGGCAACATTGGCAAAGATCCACTACATTTGTACGCAGAGGTCAATCTTCCATCCAGAATTGATCTTTCCAGCAGAGGTCAATGTTTCATTAGTAAGTCAAACGTATCGTGCACGAAAAGAGAGAGAGAGAGAGAGAGAGAGAGAGAGAGAGAGAGAGAGAGAGAGAGAGACTTGTATCAGGACATGGTAGAAATTCTTTCTGTTGATTGTTGAACGAACCTCTAGCGGAAGACTTGGATAAGTCGAGAGAGAGATAGAGACTTGTATCAGTACGTTGTAGAAATTCTTTCTGTTGATTGTTAAACGAACCTCTAGCGGAAGACTATCCAAGTCAAAACAAAATTCTTTCTTTCTGTCTTATATGCACTTTGGGTTTGCTATAAAAATGGAAGCCAGTTCGTTGGAAGGGAATCAAACCTTAGCAGACTTCGATACAACACGAAAAGTATCGAGGACTCCTCTTCTGAATTCTGGTGCTAGTAGCTATACTTGTTTGTGCCATGCACGACAGCATCGTGGAATGAGGGAGAGAAGGTACTACTACCTCCTTTCTGTTTTACTTATGATTTTAGACATTATTCCTTTCTGGTTGTAGTTTTAGATATTAACACGGTCTTCAATACACACTTCGGACCATTGCTTTTTCTAATTAAAAAAATTTCTAAAGTTATACTCCTTTTGTTTCGCTATATATATTTGTTCATAGCCCACCGTACACTGATACTAATTAAGGAAACACTAAATCTAAAAAATACTTAATTAGAAATGACCATACATGCCCCTATTAAATGATATACCACCTTTTCTAAAACATTTAAATAGGGATAGAGAGAGTAAAAATTGTAATATTCCTTCAATGGACAAATATATTGAAACAGATACTCCCATTGGAATAGACAAATATAGCGAAACGGATGGAGTAATTATGTGAAAGTTTTTTATAACAAATATAGCGACACCATTTTGACATGAAAAATCTTTGTGTATATCAATGGTCGAAGTTTTAAAAGGTTAACATGAATTCTAGAATTACACATAAAAAAGAGTGGACGGAGTACTATGCATTCTACACTAGAATCTAGGGCAGGGGAAGTTGGTTGGATGTCATGAGATCAAATAAGCAACACATGTGCAACACGAGAATTTAGTGCATAACCTATGCCGGGTGATTTGAACTTTGGTATCCATCAGAAATTGTTCGAAACTCGAAGTAAAAAAAAATTCCTGGTTGGTTTTCCATGTTTTGAGGAAATTACCACTTTGTTATTTTAGATGGAGAGTGCTCTAGTTGCTTTCAACCTGTGAGACTGTCATTGTTTGATTCCCACCATTTACAAGTTGTGTGGGTTATTTTTGCGGATTTTCAACTATGATTTTTCAGGATTTGAATTTTTAATGTAACTTATAAGCAAAGGTTGTTTGACTTTGAATTTGTGTGGAAAGCAAATATTCCATTGTAAAAACAACACACACATATATATATAGTCTAAAATCCAAATAAGAAAATGTTGAACACAAAAAACAGACAAACGCCATATTTAATTAACACGTCATTAACAACCAACAGGCCAAAATAATTTTCCTTCGTAAAATTGCCGCAAATGACCTCAATAGTTCGGCCTGTTGGGTTTTTAAATTTTGTTTCTCGGTTTTTAAGGAACGATGATGGCTGTTTATGAGCAAGAAACATACATATAATTTTAATTTTAGATGATATGCGTATATGTTTGTTCGATAACTGCAGGAAGAGCTCTTGGATCTCGACCAAGTTTAAACCCGAATGCTACAACTAGTTCAATCGTGTGTATGCCACTGAAATTGTATTGCCATGTTGTTATATGCCATCCTGTAGTGCATTTCATGTCGACGACGCTACTAGCCTACTACTACCTTGACTGAAATACCCTTGCGAAGGCAGTGTAATGACACTGCAAAGGGGCAATGTAGTCTTTGACATGGTGCAGTGGAACAATGTCGGACCCGGATTTCGTAATACAGAACGGATTTCGTAATACAGAATCCTCTATGAAAACACTGTGCTATTCCCTGGATCAGTAGCTAGTACTCACAGATATATCACTGAATCAATTCATACATAGCATAAAACAATACCATTTATTAGTTTAACACATTAGAGTTTACATAGACCGCTTCAGGTCAGGTTTTACAATAAGAGCCGAACAGGCCAAAGGATTACATTACAAAAGTAGCGGAAACGACAACGGAAGCAAAAGGGTGAGAGAGCACAGCTTGTGGTACTTGTGTTAGTTATCCAGATTTCTGTTAGATTCTCCTCCAGATTCTACTTCTATTGGTACTTGTGTATGATCGAGTGTATGTGTGTATCCATGAATCCATGGCTTGAGAAATTTATTGGGAGGCTTAGGAGTTGGGAATCCATGTATGTGTATCAATGAATCCATGTTTGGGAGGCTTCGGAAATGGCAGTGTATGTGTATGAGTGTATCCATGAAAAATGGCAATATTTTTTTTTGCAATCAAAAAAGCTATCACAGACGGTTTGGAACAAGAGCCGTCAGAAAATAGTATCACGCACGGTTCGGAACAAGAACCGCTCGTTATATTGATATCGCGCACGGTTCTTGTTCCAACCGCTCGCGATACTCGCTTCCTGCACGCTCTTGTTCAACCGTCTGGATAGCTTTATCACGCACGCTCTAAAACCGTCAGGATAACCGCTCGTTATCACAGACGTACATACGCACGGTTGGAAACCGCTCGTGATGACGGTTCAACCGCTCGTGATGAGGTTTTCTGTAGTAGTGAATGAGCACAACTTCTGTGCTCGCGAGCCAACACACAATGCAATGATATACATGCAAAGCTTAACAAGGATGGCTTAGATTCTTTTATTTGCTAAAGCAATGTTTTCAATTAGGGGCATTCACTTATTTGCCACTGTACTTGCATGCGAGTTTTAGTATTTGCCACTGATGTGAGTATGACATGTGGTCCCGGGACCCATATGTCATACTCACATAGAGTGGCAAATACTCAATTATTCCTTTCAATTATCATAATTACAAATTCCTATAACTTAGCTTTTTAACCAAATTGCATTTTAAAAGAGAGTAATTGTGCAATATTTAATAACAGCGGAGGTTCCCTCCGTCGGAAACTCTACCTTATGTTTTTTTCGATTGGAGCTACCTCCAATTACTAACATCACTGAGTCCAAGGACCCAGGGAAAATCCAACATCGGGGCTAGGTGAGCCCACCACATTTTTGTCCCACCCACAAAAGTTTTTGAAATAGAACTAACTCGAGTAAGGATTCCCATATCCGCCTTTGACCGTAGGCGCGGCTATTTAAACAGTTTAGATTCTGCAGAGGTTGTACACTGTACCCATAAGAGATAATCATACTCGTTACCCTACATGATTCCGTAGTCATGTAGTTGAGCGATCGTCACAGTAACCTTTCAAATTACCTCGCCCCTTCTATCATCTCACCCATATGGGTCACGTTTGCGAGGGTCCCATAAGTTGGTGCGGGATATCACCCCCATGACTTGTCGTCGCAGGCACTTCACCCTTCCTTGGTGTCCCATTCAAGCTGGACTGTATCCAGATCTTGCACCCCTCATTATTCCTCTAGTGAGATGACTTCCAAGGTTCAATAAATCTACTAAGCCAAGTTGCAGTTTGCAGACTTGTGGTTGCACTTGTTTTACACGGGAGGTCATGATAAGATTAAGTCCTTAAGGTTATCTGGGCGGATCATTTCACACATCAACATTCTTTGGGCTGCATTAGCACCCATCAACATGCTATCCATCACACCGTCCGCCTAGACAGTAACAGCAAGTTATTAGGGTTTTTGAGGAGTAAAAACACATTAACTCAACCATCTTAGTCATTTGCCCACAATGATTGCCCAAACCCATTTTCATGTTTAAAAGAGATGATGATTGGGACATTTTAATGTCCCGGTACTTAAGCAAGACTAGCATGTCGCTTAAGTACAACCTATACTAGTATTTACCATATAATTACTAAGGTGACAAGGATTAATGGATACGAATTGTCAAGGATGACATAATAATTAATTATTCATCAAATGAGTATTTAACTACCTTATGCTTTAACATACATTTGATTACAGAATTAAAGCAAGCAATTTTTAGTAATTTAAATGAATGTAATTTGCATAAAATATGGGATCAATATGATCAAAGTATTGACTTGCCTTGGGTAAAAGTGAGAGAGTCTCCCGTGTCTTCAAATTCTACTCGGACGAAGTACCGAAAAAGAAACAACAAGCAAGCAAGAACAAATAAATACTAAGGCAATAACAAAATGAACTATAAATTAAACAAGACCTATGCCATTAGCAAGATCTTGAATTAACAAAATTTTAGAAACTAATTTCATAATTTTTGGAGCTATAGTGGAGGAGAAATGAATTGTCGAAGTTCTCTTTTGAATTAAAATCCAAAAGAAAACAAAATGAAGGGAGAGAGAAAAGAGCCGGTGGTGGGGTCCACACGACAGCCTCTGCGCATGGAGAGCCGCGCATGGACACAGTCCACACGCGTGGGCGCACGGGAGCGCGTGAGCCGGCTGTGGCCTGGCCCACTTGGAAGAGAGAGGAAGAGGGCTTAAAGCCATTGACAGGTGGGGCCTTGAGCAAAAATAGTCCATTCCCCTTTTGATTTCACTCGGCACAGAGAAAAGGGAAGTAGAGGGGGGCGCTTGCGCGGCGTTGGGCGGTGGCGGCGCCGGTGTGGTGGGTGGTGGGGGCAGCTAGCGAGGTGGTGAAATGGGACCCGGTGGGGGTAGGGTAGCCATGAGCGGCGGCGGCGGTGGCAAGGCCCTTGGCGGCGGACGCTCAGGCATGCGGGCAGTGCAGCTGATGTGACGACGGAGCTAGCATGCGCACGGGCCACGCGGGGGTGTGGGGAAGCCAAAGGTGGAGCCGGGGTGGCTCGGGGGCAGCCGTGGTGGTCCGACAGCGGTGACCGGGACGGAGGAGGAGGGGCTCTGGGGGTGGAGGTCCTCGACGGCGGAGCGGACAAAGGGAGGTGGAGGTGAGCTTCCTTGGCTCCGGCGGCACCTGGTGACGGGGTCGGCGGGGTGGTGGCAGGGCCGGAGCGGCAAGGAGACGGGGAGGTGGCGCGGCTGGAACAAAGTTGGCGGCAGGTTCTTTGGAGAAACTTACCCGGGGGAGGAGGGGAGGAACAAGGAGGGGCGAGAGGGATGCTGGGGGCCTTTATAGCCAGCGGAGGCGAGGGAGGAGCCGTTGGAGGCGCAGGTGCACATGGGATGGGCAGCACGGCATGCGCGGCAGGTGAGCGGGATGACGAGGGCGCGACCGGGCATGAGCACGAACGTGCGCAGAGCGATAGGACCGAACAGGAGTTGGTGAGGGCAGGTGGCCGCTGGCGTGCACACGGCGCAGGCGCAGGGACGCATGAGATGGTGTAGGCAGGCGTGGCGTCATGGCGCTTGCGGGCGCAGCTGAGGGGACAAGGCGAGGGAGGGCGTCGAAGTCTTGACAGGTGAGGGAGCTAGTGGCAGCAGAGGCGCTCATGGCGGTGGTGTCACGGGAGAGAGAGAGGCGGCTTGGTCGTGTTGACCAAGTGTGGAAGAAGGAAGCTGGAGGGGGCTTGGGCCAAGAAAGGAGCAGGCTGGGAGTGGCACCTAGGCCGAGCGGGCCAAGGAAAAAGGGGCCGGCTGGGCCAGGAGGAGCTGGGCCAACCCAAGAAGATCACAGGTTGGGCCTAATAAAGGAAATAGGGCTGAGCCCAAGGAGAGGAAAGCCCACTTGAGAAGAAGGCCCAGAATTCAAAAGAGAGAATTTCAAACTTGAATTTGAATTTCAGAAGTCGAGGAAGTTTGAAACACAAACCCGAGTTTAAAGAAGCGAAGAGATTTTGAAAATACTTGGTAATTTGAAATATGGCAGAAAAATAAAAAACGAAAAAGGTAAATACTATTCACGTTCGAAAAATGGACCGTGACAAACAATATTCTTGTACTGGAGCAATAGTACGCACACTTTTGTGTACGATGCAATAAAATAAAAATGCTTCTCCAATAAAATAAAAATGCTTCTCCGGTAATACTGGAAAACATTCTTGTAGTCTTTGACATGGTGCCCTAACCGAAGGACTTCTCAAGATGCTGGAAAACATTTTGGCTTATATGTGTCTGCAAGGGGATCTGCACGAACCACATTCCAGAGCGTACGCCCAACTAGCTGTGAAGTAAAGGAAGTGGGGTATATCTCATCTCTGAATCATTCTTGTACTGGAGTCTGCTTGGGGCAATTGTAATGTAATATCATGAAACGTCTTAGAGAGAAAATGAAAAGGATTAGTGGGTTTTCTAAAATAACCTCTCGAGGATCTGAGCGTAATTAGACAGAAAGGGATACGTAAAACCGGGTTGCTTTGGATTTTTAGAGAGGATTTGTTTTCCTGGAACAAACAGATTATGTGGGAGGTTGATTCGTGCCGTGGTAAAAGGAGACGTAGAGGAGAGGAGAATCCAAAACCCGGAAATCAAACCTAGAGTGTTTTTTTGTTTTCCCCCGAGCGCTGCCACCAGTGCAGCCACCTCTCCTACGATCGCCGGCGCATGGAGGCGTTGCCTGCCCGCGTGCTCGCCCACTCGTGCGTGTGCTGCTGCATTGTGAGAAGCCATGTCTAAGGGAAAGAAAGATAGAGAGAGAGAAAGAAGATGTGGTTGCTGGTTGGTGTGCTGCGATGACAGAGGAAGGAAAGAGAAGCAAGAAGAAGAAAAGAAAGAGGGAGGAAAGGGAAGAGAAAAATTTGGAGGAAGAAGTCGGTATCTGGGTTTTCGTTGTGGGTAATGATATGTTATTTCTTTCTGTTTTGTTAATTCAATTAGGGATTAAAGAATCGAGATTAGAGAGGATAGCAGCAATTTCTAGTCAAGGAACGATTAATAGATCAGTTTATTTTGCTGTACTGTTGTACAATTATTTCGGGTACCGTAGGGAGCGTAATTTGAGGATGTCAACTACTAGATAATTGTAGAGAATTTTGGTAGCTTTCCGTATAATATTTAATCATGTCGATCGAATGATTAGATTTCGAGTTACGAATTTTGTAAGCCTGCTGTCTAGAGAGTCGTCGTCTTTTGACAGTATCTTGGTAATTTGTAGATTAAAAATAGTAAATGAGATAATTAGCGTTTTTGCTCTACATGAAAAGTGAAGATAATTTCTTCAGCGTTCTAGAGAGCCCAAGAACATAATTTTTGGGCGAGTAGAACAGAAGTTGTGATAATTTTAGTGCTGGGACAGCGGGTAGTGTGTCCGGTAGTTTCGGGTTAAAAATGTCAGTTGGCGTAGGCGTGCGATTACAGTTGGAATAAAGTGTAGGAGTTGTAATGTATGATTTTTAAGATGCGTTTTGGATTGTTTGTCCAGGGGGTGTGTTCTCGTATGCGTTGCCGCCGTTTCGCTCTCCAGCGTCACAAGGATAAGAGACAAGTGCATGGTAGACAGTGGTTATTGGTTGATCATTATATGCTTTACCATTCATTACCATTATATTGCTGTGCTTTTACTTAGTTAATTGCAAGTAATGTTAATGGTCATTATTTATTCCTTATTGTTGGATATGATATTGTTGGATAATGGTAATGTTGATGAAACTTTGTTCACTTGTCATGAGAAAACTTTACCTTAGCATGATGGTTAATTCTATTAGGACATGAAAGGCATAGAATATTTCTAGGTGATCAGTTGGAACTTGTTTATTTATTCAGTAGTCCAAATTTGATTGGTTTGCTTAATTCTTGGATTATTATTCTGCTTGACTATCTAGTTCTTTGTTAACTATGCTTGCCGTGTCATTATTCATATGTTATTGTGACCTGTAGACGGGTTTTGTTAATGAGTTGCTTGCTATAGTTTTATTGTAAGTTGATGTAAATTAAATTGTTAGAGTAGTTTGGTGGCAATCCATGCTTAGTGTTGGGCTCAGTATTCATATCTATCCGCCCCCCACCCCAAACAGACTAGCTTCGCACAGTTTAATGTTTAAGCTACAACTGAAGCCCAGTTAAAAGCCAAAGCACCTCTCCACTAGCTTTTCCGGCTTATTGCGGGAGGGGAATAGCTATTTGCCACTAGAACTTCTCTAAAATACCCCTCCAAATGCCACCGGTTAAAAGACCCTTCCGTTCGGTCCACTCCCCACCCCGTACCATGTACTGTTTTGCCTTCCTTGTTTCTCTTTATTTGTTTTTGTCTTGCAACTTTTTCCCCACTATTAATGAATACTAGACTACTAGCTGGTAGCTCTGCTGCTATTACTTAAAAAAAACTACATGTCTTATTTTTAAAACAAGGGGAATAGGGGTGCCCCATGTGAACTTATTAGTAAAAATAATTTCAAGTTACATGAGAAACCACTTAATATGCAACCTGTTTAGGATGACTTAATTTTCTGGCTCCTTTAATCCGAGATTTAAGCTCTCCTAATATCTGCCCACCATCTTTTCAGTCCATGCATGTGACACACTGACACAAACCTACCCAAATGGCGCAAACCAGTATGTTCGGGCATCAAGTCAAGTAGAGCAACCAACCATACTGATGCAGTGTAAATAACCTCTTAGCTATCAAAACTAGTGGAAATAACACTTTAACTTAAAACTTGCCGGTTATTTTACGGATGCAGCGTTGCAGTGAAAAGACGGGTTGATGTGAAAGAGAGGCGACCAAATCTAGCAGAAGAAAAGGAGATTTGAGTGGCCAGAGGGAGGGAATGGGCAGTTGCTCGCTCTTATCTTTCTGACTGGAAGTAAATGTGATGTTGGGCAAATTAAGAGTATCTATAATAGTTTGTTTCTTAGCTTGTTACTAAAAAGAGAGAAAGTACTCAATCTAATAAAAAGAAACAAATCTTCCAATAGATTGTTTCTTAAGCTTGTGTCTAAAATTTTAATTGCTACAAGTGTGCATGATTCTTGATGATCAATAATGAAGTACAACTTTGTATCCTACATGTTTTGGTTCATTTATCATATCAATAATGAAGTTGGGCTGCACAAGTGATCTGGTGGATATTTTGTTTGAAGATAGTGGGACCCACAAAATGCGTTTTTAGGTAACAAGTAAACCTCCAATAGAGTATTTGGTTGTTTCTTGTGTCTTAGTATTAACTATTTGCTGGTTTCTTTATCTAGAAAAAACCTCACATTCTCTTCTCACATTCTCTCCTCTATATCACCTAAATACTGATGTGACTACACGACTATTGTAGATGCTCTAAGGCACAACAGCCAGACTGATACTTAACTGCTACGGAAAACATATGATTTTTTGAATGATTCACCAGAATTAATGGTCAGGACTGACAATAATTAATTCGCTACCCTGGTCTGGACTGACTCTAAGTTAAGGATAAAAAGCATTTGGGTGTTTCCAGGATTAGTCAACCCGCAGGGCCCCAAAGGAATGAAAGAAGCTTCTGTCACATCTTTATTTAATTTTGAATTAAATCTAAAGAAAAGCACACTGGTAGAAGCAACTTTATGTTTCAAATGAGCACACACACCTCAAAAAATAAATAATACTACTTTTTTCTTTCTTGTGCTCGCTCAGGTAGTAAGGTGTTATCTGGTCGATGTCCCTTTCGTTCGCCCTGTTTCTTCTTGCCATATTCTTAATTTGATGTCAACATGTCGAATATTTTTATATCCTAGACTCCACTCTTCAGCTGAATTTCTTGAAACATGTTTACAGGCAGAACCCACACCTGACACCTCAAAGAAGAATTACATTCACATTCGGACAGCCAATTCAGTAAGTAAATCCTTGCTCAAAGTAGCAAGATTCTATTCTACTGCATTAATTCTGTAGGTAGGTGTCGGCCCGGATTTCCTAAATCCAAATTCTCTGTGAAAATATTATGCTATTCTTTGGATCAGTAGATAACACTCACAGGTACATTACTGAATCATCCATACAAGGCGTGAACTAAAACATTCAAATTTATTACAACCATCAGAGAGACATAGACCACGTCGAGTCGAGTTTTACAAAAGAGCCGAACAGGCTGAATTGATTACATTACATAAAAGCAACATAAACTACAGCGGAAGCAAAAGGGGTAGAGCTCATCTCTCCGTAGGCAAGCGACTGGGGAGTATGTGTACGACTGATATTAACCAAGGACTGGATAATATCGGTTGTACGCAAATACCGAAAGAGTCCACTTAGACTGGGGTGAGACCTAACTACAAATCTAGACAACTCTTCATCAGCTCCTTGTCCATTGACTTCTGGATCCTCTAGTACGCATAATCTCCTTCATCTGTAGCTTCTGAGGGTTTTAGGGAAAAGAGCGAGAATGAGCACAACTTCCGTGCTTACGAGCCAACACACAATGCAATATTATACATGCAAGGCTAAACAAGGATGGCTTAGTTCTTTTATTTGCTAAAGCAACATTTTAAATTATCATAATTAAGAATTTCTATCACTTAGCATTTTAACCAAATTGTATTTTGTTAAAGAGAGTAATTGTGCAATATTTGTATCAGCCTTTCCCTCCCTCGGAAACTCTACCTGATGCTTATTTTGATTGGGGCTAACTCCATTATCACCTGCACTTAGTCTGAGGACCCAGGGAAAATCCAATCTCAGGGCTAGATGAGCCCGTCACATTTTCCATACCACCCACAAGGTTTTTGAAATAGAACTAACTCAAGTTAAGTTTACATGTCCGCCTTTAACCGTAGGCACGACTGTTTAAACAGTTTAATACTCTGCAGAGATTGTACACTTTACCCATAAGAGATAGTCATACTCATTACCCCACATGATTCCTTAGTCATGTAGTTGAGCGACCGTCACAGTAATCTTTCAAAATATCTTTCCTCTTCTGTTATCTCACTCATATGGGGTTACGCCCATATGTTCACGAAGGATGTTGTACCCGCAGCGCCTGGCATAGTTAAACTACCCATGACGTTGGCAACTTCACCTTGTATAGGGTCCCCGTCAAGCTGGATGTACCGTAAGCTTGCGCGTGCCATTATTCCACCAGTGAGATACATTCAGGGTTCAATAATTTTACTAAACCAAGTTGCAGTTTGCAGACTTGTGGTCGTACTTGTTTTACACGGGAGGTCGTGAAAAGATTAAGTCCTTAGGGTTATCTGGACGGTTCATTCCACATACCAACCACAAAACAATAGTCCTTGGGCTATATTAGCACCCACTGTCATACCATCCACCTCTCTATCCACCCAGATAGTAACATCGAGTTATAGGGTTTTGAGGAGTAAAATCAAATTACCACATTTATCTCAGTCATGGACCACCAATGACTGCTCAAACCATTTTCATGTTTTGAAGAGATGATGACTAGGACATTTTAATGTCCTGGTACTTTAAGCAAGGCTAGCATGTCGCTTAAGTGCAACCTATAGCTAGTATTACCACATAGTTACTAGGGTGACAAAGGAATTTAAGGGATTCAATTTATCAAGGATGATATACTAATTAATTAATCAATAAATGGGTGTTTAACTACCTTAAGCTTTAACATACAATAGATTAAAGAATTAAACCATACAATTTTTTGTAATTTAAATGAATATAATTTGCAAAAATGTAGGCTTAGTATGATCAAAATATTGACTCGCCTTGGGTGAAGGCAAGAGGGTCTTGATAGTCTTGTTCTTGATCAACTTGGAGATCCCCAGCGTCTTCGAAAGCACCGAAAAAGAAACAACAAGCAAGCAAGAACCAATAAATACAAATGGAATAACAAATGAACTCTAAATAAAACAAGACCTTAGACATTAGTAATATCTTGAATTAACAAATTTTTAGAAATTTAATTCATAATTTTTGGAGCTAGAATGAGGCAGATATGGATTTTCGAAGATTGCAAAAGAATTAAAAGAGAGAGAGAGAGAGAGAGAGAATGGGTGCACAATACAGTGCAATGGACTGGGTTCACTGCGCATGGGGCGCTGGTCCACGGGAACAGCAAAGGTGTGGGGCCCACATGTCGGCCGGAGGGAAGGAATGAACCGAGAATTAAAAACTGACACTATTCCTTAGGCCCCACACGGCAGTGAGTGGAGGAGGCTTTAAGCCGATAGTTAATTAAAGCAATAATGATTAGGGCCTTTAAGACAAAGATTTTGGGGGGGGGGGGGGTTTAATGTCGCGAAAATAGTGCGCACGGTCCGAACTAGGGGTGAAAACGGATTGAATACGGACGGATAATGGCTCTGCCATATTTGTTTTCATATTTTTTTCTGGATGCAGATACGAATATGGATACCCCGGATACGAATACACGGATGCGAATAATGTCGAATACGAATACGGAGTGAATACGAATCGAAACGAATACAGTCATAGATATTTTTTCAGAACATAAAAACCCCTTAAATTGCATGCCATAAATTAACAAAAACATCTAACTAGTTTGTTTGATGTAAACATTCATGAGTTGTTCATATTTTCAGTAACCACACTGCACACATAACATTGACACTGCAAGGTGCATTAATTAGTCCATGACAAATATAACACTTAGTGTACCATATTTAGCTCATAAATCACAACTCACAAGTCAACATACATAAAACTTAGTTCACACTTAGCTCATCACACTTAGTTCATTCATAACATACATAGTTCAAAATAATGCTAAGAATCCAAAATATCATGTCTTAACAAGTAGGCCAGCAGCATCTTACCATGTCTTTACAAGCATCTCACCTTCTTCCTCTCCTCTGATCTCCATTTTTCTAATTCCTAATCTCTCTACTTAATCATCCTCACTCTCTCTCCCTCCTTATCTCCTCACCTACCTATACAACCAAAATACTTCCAAGCCTCCCCTTCTTGCTCTATCTTCTACACAGCCGAAATCCTCCCAAGCCTCCCCTTCTTGCTCTTTCTTCTACCTCCATCAATCTCTCCTGGCCGAACTCCCCCATGGTGCTCCTCCCCCTGGTCGACCTGGAACCTAGCGCCGCCACCGCCGCCGTCACCCGCATTTCCCCCTCGGTCTCATGGCCCGACCGTGCCCCGCGCTCCTGGTCCACGCCCGGTGCCACCTCCCTATGGCACCGCCGCCAGCGCCGCAGGTGCAGCCGAGGGGGGTGCCATTCGCCACAGCGGGGGCTCCGCCTCGCCGCTCGGCCGGAGGCCGCGACACCGACCGCCTGTGCTACCGCGAAGACTCTGTCTCCCTTGCGTACCAAGCGGTGGAGCTCCGCCGGTCGCCGGCCGCCGTCCCTCTCCGCGGCCATCGGGAACCTCAGCCGGCCGCGTGCCTCCTCCCCGCGCACCACCACGTCCTCGTCGTCATCCTCGGACTCCGCCCTGGCCCGGAAGAACTCGTCCGCGAGGTCGTTGAGGCTGACCTCTGGCAACCTCCCTCCTCCCCGCCGCCGCCCCTCACCTTGTTCACGAACCTCAAGGAGGGCATCACCGCGTCCTCCAGAGATGGCGATGGCGGGAACCTACTCAAACTCCTAGACCGTCGGATCCCGCCGCTCCCTCCGGCGATGCCAGCGGCCGCCGCCCGGTCGCGCGTGGTAGAGCCGGCGTCCTCGAAGGCATCCCTCCTAGTCGCCGCCCGGAACGCCGCCGCCGCCATCGCCACCGGCGGCTAGAGTAGCTAGGGTTTTGAGCTACCGCTAATCCCCCACCCTTCTCCACCTGGGTAGTGGGCTAGGCTAATGGGTTGTTCTGAAATTCCAGATGGCCGGACTAGGTCTTATCAAGATAATCTGTATTCGTATTTATTTCCGTCGGATAGCACGTCTACTATATTCGTTTCCGTTTCTAACAAAAAAAATCCAAATTCGTTTCTGATCCGAAAAATATTCGAGAAAAATCTGATCCGAGACATTTCAAATCCGTTTTCGTCCGAATCAGTCGGAAACTATCTGATCCATTTTCACCCCTAGCCCGAACGCGCCACACGCGGGGGCAGCTCGCATGCGTGCGTGCGGCTTGGCTCCGCCGACGGCGAGGGAGGGCGTGGTGGTGGAGACCAAGGGCCGAAACGGGAAGCCGATGGCGAGGGGAAGTTGGTGACGGTGGTGGCAGCGCCGGAGGTTGACCAGAGTGGTGGCGCGGTGAAGATGAGCGGCGGCGGAGGCTCGATGATGGTGGAGGAGGGGCTCCGGTGACGACCTGAGCCGGAGAAGGAAAGCACGGGCAAGAGCTCGCCAAGGTGAACTCACCGGGTCAAGAATGGGGGTCGGAGGTGGGCTGTGGACGGTGGCGGGTGGTGGAGAAGTTGGCGGCCAGAGGCGGGGAAGAAGCTCGAATCCGGTGGCTGTGGTAGAGGATCTCCAAGGGGGCTTGAGGGGAAATGCTCCTGCAGGTTGGTGGCGCACGATGACGGGGGTGGCGGCACCGGAAGGTGGCCGGAGCGACGAGTCGGTGGCTAGGTCAGCTCGGTCGAAAAAGGAGAAAACAGGGATTTTTCTTGGTGGCTTACCGGGAGTTCCAAGGGGAGCAACGTGAGGGAGACAATGGAGCACAGGGCTCTTCTTATAGGCAAGGGAGAGGAAGGAGCCGTTGGAGAGGGGTGCGGGCTTGCGTGCGGTCCCGAGGAGGCGCGGCGGCCTGACAGCCTTGGGCGCGGCAACGACTCGCGTGGGCGCTCTGCAGCATCGGGCGCGGCAAGGACTTAGGGTGCCAAGGTGATGAGGATGCGACGGAGCGAAGGCACGGTGACGCGGCGCGTGCGCCAGCGCAGCGTCGAGTGCGGTGAGGGCGTGCTGGAGCGGCGGCAAGGACGGTGTGATGCGGCCACAGATGGGACAAGACGAGGGCGAGGCGGCCAAGGGCGGCGTGGTCGGTGTAGGTGCACGGGGAAGGCGCGGGTGGCAGGGGAGCGGCGGGCTTGGCTAGGCGGTGGCGTGCGCCGAAAGGGAGAGGCGTAGGCGGCGTCACGGTGTAGGCGGTGGTGCAGAGGGAGTCAGGGGCGGTGGCGTCAGAGCACGCGAGGGAGAGGGGCTCAGCGGTGGCAGGGCATCCAAGGAGTGGAGAGAGAGGCTCGGTATTGGCGACCAGGTGCAGGCGGTGTGGTGAGGAAGGAGCCGGGAGGGGAGAGCTGGCTCGGGCCAAAGAAGAAGAAGGCCGGGGCGAGCTGGGCCAAGGCCGAAAGGAAAAAGGGGCCGGGTGAGAGTGGGCTGGGAGTGGGCCAAGGGAGAAAAAGGCCGGCCCAAGGAAAAATGGGCTGTGCCCAGAAATGGAGAGAGGCCAATTTGAGAGAGGGCCCCAAAATCCAAAAAAGGAAAATTCGAAACTGGAATTTGAATTTCAGAGATCGGGAATGTTTAAAACACAAACCCGAGCAAAGAACTAGAGGAGATTTTTGAAATTAACTTTGGAAATTTTGACATACGACGGAAGAACGAAAACGAAAACGGTATATACTATTCGCCGTTCAACAAACCGAAAAGGGGAATGTTACAGTAGGAATATACTGCACATACTAGATACTACTGTAACAGTGTAAGTGTTTAATTAATTTGTCAATACTTCCTTTTCTTTGTTTAGCAGAATTCTCAAAATTGCTCAGCCCTATTGCCCTAATGGCCGAAATTGTTAGTTCTGCGGTTATTGGTGAGGCGGTTAACCGGACAATAACTGGTCTGGTTGGCAACAAAGAAAGATTGGAGCAAAGGGACCATGTGGAGAGGCTGGAGATGGCGCACATCAAGATGGATGCTGCACTGGAGACGTCAAACAAATGGCAGATCACTGATGTGCCTTTGCTACGATGGCGGAAGATGCTGAAGCGCGCTGCTCAAGAGTGCGATGACACGCTGCGTAGCTGTAAGCAGCAAGCTGTGGAAGGTGAAAGGATAAAACAAGAAGTAAGACAGTCCTCATTTGCTAAAAGAATCGCTCATGCAACTAGATCAGTTATGTCCTCTTTCATCGGTCGTAGTAATGATGAGCCAAGTAGCGCTACTGTCAGAAGGTTTGAAAGGTTCGCAGATGGTTCCGAGGAATTCTTGAAGTTCATGCATTTTTGTGGAACACCACGGCAATACCTGTTTTTCAACCCTCTTGTCAGGCAACTACTAGATGGGAATTTTTTGTTCTATGAAATGTCGCATGGAAGCAAATACCGTTACTTTGCTGTTCAAACCGTATATTTCCCAGATCGAGGGTTAGAAGCTCTAGTAAGCCTAGTTTATGCAGATTACAAGGCGCCCAAGGAAAACTTTTTTCTATGGTTGATTCTACGTCTTTCAGAAAGTGTAGACATAATCGGGACTGCAATTAAGAGCTTACGGTCGGCAGCATCACTCCACAAGTCTACCATTGATGTCGTTACCAAAGAGCTCACTCAACTACCTACACAAGATTTCTACTGGTTTCAACACACTGCCCCTTTTGACCAAAAAGGAACTAATGTCCAGAAAGCTTTCGTTCAACGGTTTCGCCCTGACCCATTCTGTTGCAAGGAACACGAAAGCATGCCTTGTATTACCAAGACAAACACACTGAGCTTATCAAAGCTATTTCCAGAGCCTGTTATTGAAATCAATTTGCAGCTTCACATCTCAATATTTGACGAGCACAATGGGCAGAGGCCTGCTGCTGAATGCAACAGAAGAAACCCAAACGATTTGAAACTGCTAACTTACATTATGCCCCACGACTCTCCCATAGACCTAGTGCCTACATATGAGAGTTGTGCAACTGAAGTAATCGATGGGGAGGAACAAGAAGGCATACATGTAAATGTTGGCATGGATAAACTGGGTGAGGTGTTGTTACCAAAAGCAATAGATTATCTTCACCGCAAGGCTGAAGCAACCACGTATCAGATGTTTCTGAAGTCTAAACACGGTACTGCACACATTTACCTGGAAAAGACAAGAACAGTGATGCCAAGTGCAGATAAAAAGGCATTTCAACCACAAGACTATGCAATGAAGCAGATCATGCAGTCGGCCCAAGACTTCCTGAAGTTATGGGTTGCACGTTCGTCAAATGGCTTACGGGATGCAATCATGGCATGGATTCATAAAATCAATCATCGTGACTAATGAATGCGTTGAATACTCGGTGTAGACGATGTAAAATTTTAACTAGCTCGCCGAATATATCTTACATATTTGTACTGTATCTAAAATAATAAAGTTTGTTTTGTCGAGAAATAAAACCTACTTGCATGTGTACATCTAAATATGATAGTTTTCATTGAAGTGGCTTTCTAGAAATTGATAGTTGATCAAAATTACTAATCGTGTATATCTCGTATACGCATGTAAAAAATGTTGCATTGCGTTGATTTATCAGAATTAATTATCTATTTTGTGTAGCAGTTATCCTATAATATTAGGATTGAGCCAGAGCTTTGCTGTGGAAATTTTAGGAATGCATTAAGTGGAAAAGTTAGAAGCCGAAGAAACCTTATCTATACTAATATAAAGGATAATGCTCATGTACATACGTCCGAAGCGAGCTAGTGTATCGGACCCTCCACTCCTATATGGCCCCCACATCGTTAAAGCTGTCAACCCACTACTTTTGTTGCTCGTCACTCTCACACTCTGTTTGGTTGCTGCATTCTCCTGTAAGCTCTTCTTTCTTGTGCTCTCATCTCTCTCACACCAACCCCGATAGCTTCAATCTCCCCATGCTACTCCAGCGAGCTCTACCCATGGCGCACAAGAAAGCTTTTGTGGGACGCCGTGGCCACCCCGGCAGTGTCCCCCGCGTGGAGGCCGTCGAGGATGTAGAGCTCCGGGAGCATGGCTGTGAGGACCCGGATCATTCGGTTTGAAATGTTTAACCATCCACTTAGTCCTAGCATTATAAATCAAATAATCTGAACCTTGAGATACATGTACTTCCCAGAATTGCAGTACACATACCCCTTTACAAAATTATGCATCAATTCCATACAACACACAGAACCGAAACGAAAGCTTTACAACACAAAAGACATATATAATACAGAGCTAAAACAACAGGGCCAACCGGCCAAAAGACAAGCTAAAGAGCTAAATAAACAACGAAAGCAAAAGCCATAAGATGGCGAGAAAACGAAGCCAACCGGTTTGCCACTACCCACAAGGCAATCCGACCGGGCCACCAAGCTAGTAGTCCACAGCGAAGTCCGTCTCACAAAAGTTAATCCCTTGGGGATCAACCTCCTCAGCAACAATTAAGCAATGCAAATGAGTACAAAAATGTACTCGCAAGACTTACGAGTAACAAACCTAGATATAACTAGATGCAAGCTTAAACAAAGGAGAAGGCTTAAGGTTCATTTTCAGTATAAAGCAGTTTTTATTTGCAATAAGTAATAGATTGAAAGAAATTTTCACAATCTGTTTTTAATTTGAATAAATAACAACGAGACAATTAATAATGACATAAAGACAACTTGGAGATGACTACCCAATAGCCACCATAACAATAGCACGAATTCCCCATTCGTACCAACCGAATCAAGTTTTAATGAAAAAGTTATAGTCTAGTTCTTGCGGGAAATAACCAAGCGTATCCATAACCTAGGACGAGGCAATTCGAATAGTTTGAACCCTGCAGGGGTGTACCAATGTACTCACACTTTAGATCGCCTTTTTGCCACATGATTAAGCACACTTCCATAGGTATGCCGGTATGGCTAAGTCCTACGAGATATTTCCAATGGATTGAATTAATTAAGAGTCGCACGTATGGGGGTTAATCCTTAGTGAACCGCCGTTACAGGCATCTACCAATGACCCACATGTTGAGTCGGACGCACCAGCCCAGCCGAAGTAACTACAGGTGCTCCTGGGTATGGAGAACCTAGAAAGGAACCCATCCCTCTCATCCCAAAATGAACATTTTTCTCTATAACTACCACCAACGACTCATTAATTAACACCTCCCAAAGTACTTAGTCAAGAGAGGTCTCATATCCCTCTAGTGTGGTTAGCACGCAAAAATACTTGGATCAATGGCGCAAGTAACTCGGTCCTTGCTGACTCGGGCACCATTTCAGTCACACCAAACAATCACACCATCATACCAATGTGCCCAAGTCTAAAACATTTTATTTTCAGTTTTACTTTTCTCAAATAATTACATACATGAGTACCCTGACTCAACTAATTTAATTTGATGATGATAATGACCATTGCCGAAGCAATGATCCCCATTCTACCGTTCTAAGCATTTCTAAGCATGACACTGAATAAGCATAATTAAGACCATATAACAATCACCGGGCTCTAATTCACCAGCGAGATTATAACTTAGGCTAGTGGCAGGGGATGAACCATTTTAGGGAATCATGCAATAGGATTAGCTAACACTAATCGAGAAAATTAACTTGGACAAAGTAAAGCATGCATACATATTCTTTGCAAACAAGATATTAGACTTTAAAAGTAATGGGATCAATATGTTCAAAGGATGAACATCTGCTTGCCTTGCTGGAGATACTCAATATGCTGCAGAGGATCACTCTGAAACTCAGTGGAATCGTCGAAACCTAGCGAAAGAGCCAAAAAGAACCGATAAGAATGACGAACACCGAAAAGGCTCAAAAACCAAAGTCAACAAAAAGCCAAGAAATTTCCACAGCAGGAAGAGCATGATTTTTAAGGAATTTAGCAACAAGAATTGATTTGGATTCTTAATGCCAAAGTTATGGCCAAAACAATTTCAGCTGGTTGGAAAAAGGCTGAAAAACTCATTTCGGTTACTATTTATCCGAAATTAATTTTTTGGCACAATTTTTCAAAGAGGTGGTGCACCTGAAATTTTTATGGTAAACAAAGCACCACATGAGATGAACAACACAACTTGATTCACCTCATTTGGAGCTAGGATGCATTTTCTATGATTTTTCAAGAATATGAAAAAGTGCATAAATAAATGCAAACAAAAGACAAACAGGGACAACAGCATGCCTAAAACCTATTCTATAATTAAGCACACCAACAGAGGAAACCAACAAACTTGGTTACAAACTTGGTTTCACTCAAAAAGGAGCTACAGAGAATTACTTATGCATTTTTCAAGTTAAAAGAATTTTTAAAGCAACAAGTAAAGCTGAAAAGAAAATAAATCCACTAACAACTTTTTTTGGAACATAACTAAGCTTCTAACCATTTTTAGATTAAAACTTACTTAAAATCAGAGCTAACGAAATTGGAACCAACTAAAAAGGAGCTAAAACGAAATAGTTATGAATTTTTGAAATTTCAAAACAATTAATAGTTTACAAATAAAGACCTCGAGGGTGGTCTTTGCAAAAACAAAAAGGCGGTGGTCGTTGCAAAACGCCAAAGGGGGTGGTCTTGAACTGCTCAGATGCAACCAGGGGAGGTTCTGAACGGTTCAGATTCCACAACTTAGCGCTGCGCACGTGGGGGTTTAAGTGTGTAGGCCCACATGTAAGTGACGCATTAGCCTTTTAGGACAGCCATTAAATACTAACAATGATTAGCAATTAATGAACACAATCTATGTCCTAACGACAAAGCTAAAGTGACGCCCGTGTCTGACAACGATAGTGGACTTGAAGCTCAAGGCTGGGCTCACCACCGGCGATGAGGGCCATGCTGGCGTGGGCTAAGGGTTGAAACGAGTCCCCAACAGCCATGCGGAGCTACTAGTGGAGGTGGCGACAATGGATGAGGACCACACCGGCGGCTAGCCGGAGAGGGGCGGCGGAGCAAGGCACAACCAAAATGAAAACGGCAAAAGAGCTCCACACCGTCCAAGGTATCGAGTGCCCAAGCAACTAGGGACAACAAAGGAGCTACCTGAGGGCTGGAGAGGCAAGGAGAGGGCCGGAGGAGCTCCGGCGACGAGGAGCAGCACCGGCGCTGAGGAAGACAACGCAAAGGAGGCGGCCTGAGCAAAACAAGGAGGACCGGGTGGTCAAGTTAGCTTCAATAGGACTCATAGAGGGTCCATGAGCAAGGAATGGAAAAGAGGAGGTTCTTACCGGAGTTGGGGAAGAAGGGGGGTGATTTCGGCCGAAGAGATCCAAAACCCAAATTGAGGCAGCTCCTGTGAAAGCAACCCAAAATCGAGTTAGGGGAAAAGACCAACGTGACGAGGGGCGCAAGGCGACACGAAAAGATTGAATGAAGAACCACTAGAGCACTGGTGGCGGCGAAGAGCTTGAGCGCCCAACAATGGCGATTTGGGTTCTCAGGTGCTTGAGCTCAAACGAGCCAAGAGGAAACTAGGGTAAAGCTGGAAAAGAAACCAAGGAGGGGGTTCAAGGGCTTTTTATAGCCAGAGGAGCAAGGTTAGGATAGGGCAAAGCTTCCACTGTGAGCTTGGTCCACGGCTCTGCCATGGGCAAGCTGAGCAGAGGGGAGCAGCAGAGAAAGGAGACTTTGGGGGCGAAAGCTGATCCGCATTTAATGCTTAGCGGTAAAGAGCCGTTTGAAGGACTCCAAGAGGTGACAATTCACTGCAAAGCCTCTCCCATGCGCTGGCCATGGCGCTCTGGTGCGCACGCACTAGTGCGACCGGGGAAGAAGATGACTAGGCAAGCGAGGGCCCACCTGCCAGTGAAAGAAACCAAAGTGGCTTGAGTCCAAAGTGGCTTGAGTCCAAATTGATGAGTTGGTCGAGCCAAACCCACAATCACGGGCCCAAGCACAAACGATGGTTAGATTAGAAATGGACGACCTCAATTGAATCTAAAGTTCAGTGCCTCGAACGTTCAATTCAACAAGAGCGGTCCGATAGGAAATGAACGACTGAGATTGATTGGGCCATCCAGAGGTCCGAACGACACAAGTGATCAGGATCGTCCGATGGAAATCCAATGGTTGAAAACCAAGAGTCGCTTTGAAATGATCCCGAGTGCAATTAGTTGATCGGGTTCAACCAAGTGACTCGAGCCGGTTTGAGCAATTAGTTGATCCGGTTCGAGTGCGAAAAGGGGATGCACCGCGACGGTTGGATTAAAATCCAATGGCTGAAATGCGATGGCGCGATTGGAGGTCCGAAAGGCACACACGATGAGGACGGCCCGATGGAGATCCCACGGCTGAGATAGAAAGAGCGTTTTGAACGGCTGGAACAGACGCGAGGCGGTTGGGTGCAACCAAGGCAAGGGTTTGGGCTCGAGTCTGAGTTGAACCCAAACAGTTGAACCCAAACAGGAAAGGTAACTCCAAAAATTCTAAAATTTTTACAAGAGAGTGTTGACTCTAGGATTGACCTTGTGTAAAATTTACAAAGGTTTTTATGCTTAGAATTTTTCTCTAGAAATTCTGCATGGTTTTGAGCTAGGGTTGACCCAGGAATAGAAAGGTTTGACTGGCCATTTTGAAATAGCAATTAGTTTCTAAAAACTTTGAAATTTTTCAGAGGAGCCACAAGGGTGATCCAGGAGCTAGGAAAAACATTCCCAGAGGATGATCACAAGGTTTGTTTTAAAAAGGATTATGCTTCTAAACAAATGAAGCATTAAGTTTCTAAAACCATCAAATCCTTGAAAAAGGTTTTCCAGAAAATTCAAATAACAGCAAGAAGCAACAAAAGTTTTAAATTTTCCTCATTTTCTTACATTTGAAACACAACCCAAAATCTGGGTTGTTACAATGGCCCCGACAAGGAAGTGCACCGTAGTGTGCGTTGTGAGGAGGAGCTGTGCAGGACCGAGGAAGACGAGCGCGGTGGGGGTTTGGCTTGCCGGGCATCTGTGGGAAGGCGAGGGCAGAGAGGAGGAGGTAGGGGAGCACGAGGACAACGAAGGCGATGTCGGGGAGCGGCACGGTGGTGGTGAGCACGGCCTCCGGGTATGATTTGTTGCACACGTTTGCTCAATTTGTTGCAACAGTTGGCTCACATTGTTGTATGGAGTGTTTTTTGTTGTTGTTGTGATGTTGTTGTATCAAATGTTGTGGCAAGAGGTTTTTTTTTGTTGTGGCACATTTTCTCCTTTGTTGCATGATCCACATTGATTTGTTGCAATTTCTTCCAAAAATATCGCAACAATCATTTTCAAATGTTGTCACTATTATTTCCAAATTTTGCAATGTTGTAACATCTAAATTTGTTTGATCAGGATATTTGAACTATATTAAAGCGTAACTAGGTCATATACCGATGGTTTCATACAACTTCAGTGAGAATATGACTTTTTCTAATCTTTTTTTCTTGGCATTGTATTGTTATTTGTGTATTTTGTTATATACGTGGATTAAAATATTGTTGCATATATTGTATACGAATGAAGCGTTCCATCGTAGGTGCGAACGCTACTTGCTGGGATCGAAAAAATATAGGAGTTCAAATTTGACTTATTAATTGTCTGGATGATCCGGAACACTGTGACCATTCATCTCATTCAATCCGAGGGCGGTATGCTTGGATCCTTAGCAAAAATCACGCTTGTGTTTAATTCTGTTAATTAGCGAAATCAAACCCCCTCCATTTCCGGCAGTTTAATTGATAATTCAATCCCCACCCACGCACACCTCATTCCTAAATCCATCCCCACGCTGCGCTCCCTCTCCTAGCTCCGGCGACCGCACATCCTCTCTCCGGCTCCGGTGACCGCGCCCCTCTCGCCTCCCCTCCCTGACACCGACGACTGCGCCCCTTCTCACCTCCCCTCTGTGGCATCGGTGTCTGCGGCCTGTCCTCGCTTCCCTCTCCCGCGGCCCCTCCTGTACCTTCCTCATGCCTAACCAGGCGGCATCATCATGGACGTTATCACCACTAACCAGGCGTGCCTCGTAGAGGAGGGGGGTCTGCGCCGTCATGGCGCTCGAGCACGTCCCCGCCGACATCCGCGCTAAGGGCGGCGTCGCCCGCATGTCTGACCCAGGCATCATCCGCGACATCAAGCGCGCAGTCACCATCCCCTTCATGGCCAAGGCCCGCGTCAGCCACTTTGTCGAGACCCAAATCCTCGAGGCCATCAGCGTCGACAAAGCAAGGTTCTCATCCCCGCCGACGACACCCACCACATCAACAAGAACAATTTTTACGTCCACTTTGTGTGAGAACCCGCATAATTAACTAAGCTAATCCAATAGTAATCTGTAATTAGTGTTAACAAAAACTTGTTAAAATCATCTCTCAGTAAACTTTCAACTAACATCAAAAGTTCAATTCGTTCAGTTGGCAAGTAAACCATCATCTCAATCTTGCAGCAACTAATATGTCAATATTTTACAACCCACCTTTTTGCATGAATCAATACAACCAATTCGTATATTACAAGAACAACTAAAAAAATACAATTCACATTCTTGCATTCATGTAGCTGCAGCCTTTTTTGACCATCTCGTCCAGTAATCACCAACGTCTCCAAAACACACACCTCCGTGTGCAACTAAAGACCCATAAAGTGTTCAGCAAAACCGCACGCAGTATTTAAGAAATAAAATTTAAAAAGGTGGCGTCAAGATACCCAAGTCCGATGAGGATACCCGTAACAACTCGAGCAATCGGTCCCTTGACCGTCAAGATACCTGCACCAACCGGGTTAGTCGGCCTCTTGATCGTCAAGATATCCGCACCACCCGAGGTCATTCGCACCTGTCACTTCCGTGGGTCTCATCACTCGGTGTTTAATTTAGTCTAGCACCCACGTATACTGAATTACCCAACCGCGGAGAATCACCCGCATAGTGATTTTCTAACCATGGACAAAAAAGCCCCAAACAAAAAAATCTTGCCCTGTGAAAGCCATAAGGATAAGGGCAAGGGCATAGTGGTCATTAACCAGCCACAAGGGGCAAAAACCAAATATCCAAAGACAAAGCCAGCCTCCCCAAGTTCATTCCCCCCAGCCAAACCATCCCCCATAGCCAACCTCAGAAGTTCATCTCCCCAGTCAAGCCAACACAATGCACCATTTCCACCCACAGCCGAAGACAACCATGGTAGAGTGGCACAAGAGAGGCTAGGAGCTAGGCGGTAGACGACGACCAAGCCACCTCAAGCCACCACCGAGCATCAAGGCAGCCAGGAGCAATCAGGGACCCGCAGCAAGCTCAGAGCTCTCCCCATCCTTGCTTGCAAGCACCTAGGAGGAAGAGAAGAGCACCAGCTGAAGCCGGCGCTACAATCCTCTTCCCCCCTTCCCTTAGTACCCACAAACGGTAACCTCAGTATATCTCAAGTTAACACATCATAGAACTCATGCATCCTTTAGCCTCAGCATCTCTATCACAGAGCTTATACAGCTAGAGCTCTCAGAACACCAAGAGCATCAACCATTTTCAACAACAACATTCAACTCTCAGTTCATTCTCATTAATAAGCATTAGAGGGGAGGGAGTAGAGATAGGGATTTGAGATGGGGAGTTTTACCTCAGTATACCAGTGATGCAATACCCTCAGTAGCACCCACCTCCATCACAGCATTCATGCATGAGCATCTTTTATCACAAATCAAAATCAGCAATATATCAAAAGCTAAATCATGCTCAGCCTAAAAGCGTAAATAGCAGAAAAGGGGGGAAATTAGAAGGGAGACCAAGCCGGGGCAGCGAGCCGTAGGGGGAGGAACTGGGTCAAGGTGCCGGTGGCCGGGAGGCCGAGCCGGCCGGGTCAGAGAGCATCGAGCCAGAACCGAGCCGAGGCGGCACTAGCGCGACACAGGTGGGAGCCGCACTGGGTAGATGGAGGTGGCGGCGGCACCAGAAGAACCCTAGGAGGCGGTGCATCTGGGAGCTGAGGGAAGAAGAAGAGAACCAGAGGAAGAAGGGGAAGCCAGAAGGGAGTGAGGCCGGTTCGGCTGGGAGGTGGGGTTGAGCCAGGTAGGTAAGGAGAGAGAGAGAGAGAGAGAGATTAGAAGCCTGCTCAGTGCTATATAAAATCATGAATTCATGCCAGTCTCCTGGATTGGAGTCTACGGGAACCACTAGGGGTCTATCTTCTCTCCGAGTGACTAGTAGTCTCTTCAATATTAAAATTTGTCAACTAGTGTTTTAAGGAGTTATGTATTTTCAGAATCAGAGATGAGCTAGAAAATGAAGTAAAGAACAAAGATGAGTCATACAGTGCATCTTGCTATTAATGTTTGCTGAGTACATTAATTTGTACTCAACCTTGCTAGTATTCTCCTTTGTAGATCCTAGTCCGGCCGGGAATTATCCCGCGTGGGACGAAGGACTTGCAGGTACCGAAGAGGTCATACGAGGCGAGAGTGTTGACTATGAGGACCAGGGTGAGATGGGCAGCTGATTCGGCGCTGGGGACGAGTTGAGGACCGATGGAGTAAGAAAGGAAGACGAAAGGACGTAATCCCATTGTGCCGTTATAAATTACTATGTAAGAACCATAGCCTTGCGTGGATAACTGGAATAAAAAGTACAATTTCTATTTTATTATTCTGCTACGCTAACTCTGGTAAAGGCTTGCTATTCGTTGGAGCAATGTTCTACTGGGCAAATCAATAGTAATCCGTATGCCTAAGTGTGATTACCCCTGAGGTAATGACACAGGGCGTCGCACTTCGTCTGCGGCTGCTGGGACCTCAGCGAGGCGCTTCGCCGCTTCTCCCAGGGCGCCGCCATGATCCACACCAAGGGCGAGGCAAAGCACCGGCAATGCCGTTGAGGCTGTCTGCCATGTTCGCTCCGTCATGGGCGACATTCGCGCCCTCCGCAACATGGACAACGAGGAGGTCTTTGCCTACGCCAAGCGCGTCGCCGCCCCCTATGACTTAGGAAATCGCCCCCATGAGTTGAGAAGATTTTGGGGGAAATTTCATTCTAGCTAGGTGTAATTTGTGTTGATTGTGCCCACAAAGTTGCAAGAAAGAGTCATTGTCTAACTCTGGAACAATCCAAATGTGGACTGATTTAAGATGGTTACATACTTAAGTCCTAACTCTGTACTGATTCAGATGATTGTGGACTAAATCGGATTATTATATACTTCAATACTAAAGAACCCCCGATGACGCATCAGAGCCCAAGAAGAGCAACAAGAGACCGCAACTACCGCGAGGAGATCAGGCTCTCAGGTAAGCGAACGGAAGGCCAAATCATGGAATCTTGCTCTGTCAGTTTCTTTATTTGGGAAAGGCTGATAATTTTTTGTTGGATTTGGTTTTCTTACAGTTTTACTCTGTTCAACAAATAAACAGGTGGAATATTTACTTGGCAGGGATTTAGTTCATGATGTCAAGTTAATACTAAGGAATTTCCTGTTGTAATTATCTTCCAGATTATGCTGCTAGATATCCTCGAGGTGACAGCAAATCTTTTGATGCATACTGTTGTGGTGTGTGGTGATAGTCCCTGCCTGGCTCAGTTTTTGCTTTTTGGTTAGAGGTCATTGGTTTCTAATATTTAAATTAGCTTAAGTACAGATTTTTTTCCTACAAATTTTAATTCCAGTATATTTTTTCTGAATTATTTGGATTGACCTTACTATTTTTTTTCGAAACGTGTAGACAAAAGATTTGTCTACCGAATTGATTAAGATAAGAGAGGAGTTAAAAGGAACACAGGTTTTATGTACAATGGTTTGAAACCAAGAAAACGCAGAAGCCTATGATCCCGGTATGATGGAATGTAGACACGCTGCCCCTGCAAGGCACCAAACTCTCGCCTCGTCTTTTACCCTCATAAGTAGGGTTTGCGGCATGGTACTTCTATTTTTGAAAACTCTCTCATTGTGCTTCTTCCAGATTTTCCATGTAACTAGGATAACCAAGTTTGCTATGGCCTTTGCATTGAGAATTGTGTCCCACCATCCATATCAGAGCTAGGGTTAGGGTTCCTCACGTGACCGCCGTCGTCGGCCACTTCCATCGCCACCACCGTACCCGCTCCCTTCTCCCCGCGAGCTCCTTTGCTCTGTTTCAAATTTAGCGCCCCGAGCAGAGCTCCTCCCTGCCGACTCTGCTCTGCTCCCGTCCGAGCCACCGATGCTTCATATCTGGCACCGCTTCGGTCGCCGCCGCCGTAGCTCCTCTCGCCGACGGTTCCGCGTCGGCCCGCCCCTGACCCGAGCATTGTCGCCCAAGACCTCCATCCCCGCCGCCGCCGCTGCCCAGGACCTCCATCTCCGACACCGCTGCCCCCAACGCCGTTGAGCTCAGCTGCCACCGCCATGCTTTGTTCGATCTATGTGGAACCGGCGGCATCGGTTTCACTCTGGCTCCACCGATCTACCAGGAGCGGGCGGCTTCGGCTTTACTTCAGCTCTCTGGCTTCGGCTTCACTTTGACTCTGGCTTCTCCGACCTCTCTCTAGTTTCGGCTTTTCTTCGACTCCCGATCTAGCTAGAGCCACTGCCCAGGGCTTCTACTCCCAAGCGTCGTCGCTTAGCGACTCCAGATCTAGACGCCCCGACCTCGCACCGTATCGGATCCCACTGATCCCCAATGCAGCCACCTACTCCATTACTATGGGGGATCGAGAAGGGGAGGAGGACTCGCTCACGTGCGCCGCGTGCGGTTGCCACCTGTAACAGCCCAAAAATCCATAAAGGCAAAAATTTGGGATTTTTAAAACATTTTAGTTGATAACTAATGTCGTGCTTCTTGATTGCCTTTTCGAGTCTTAATTGGACTGCATCATATTTTCTTGTCGGCATGGGTGGTATAAGAACCAGGAAGAGATATAACTCTTAAGATCATGTCCTAGTTCTTTTACCCCTTATACCCTAGCCTATTCTTTTCCATGTTCCAGTTTCTTCGACCAGCTGCTGGTCAAACCCAGTGCAGCTGCGTCTCCTTTCTTTTCTCTCGCTCGGTGCGCTGGCAGGAGCCGTTGATCGGTCATTAAGAGCCGTCGCTCGAACCTGTCGTGTCGTCTGCACTATGCAGCCCAATCCGTCAACAGAACCAACCACTCCTCCTTGTCGGGCCGTGCCGAATGCATCGCTGCCCCACTACTGATATATATAGCAACCCCGAGCCCCTCATCGCCTTCTTCGCCACTCCAGTGCTAGCCCCACTTTCCTCCTCTCTCAAGCAAGCTTGAGCTCCAGGTAAGGCTCGGGTGCTCGCTTCGGCCGAGCGCCATCGCAACGCCGCCTTCGCTGGTGACCCCCATTAGTAAGGCTCTTCTTCCTTGTATGAGTCAGCTCATCGCTCGTGACTCAAGAGACTTTTCTCCTCAATTGGTTCCGCTCTTTGCGCACAGGAACCGCCGCCAACCTTGTTCTTCCTCCCCAACCGAGTTAGCCCAAGGGATCGAATCGGCCTCGCCAGAGAGGTGCACCCCAAGTCCTTCCCTCGGGGCCATCCACCTACTTCCCTAAAGTCGTCCTGAGGATTGAAGACTACTCTCTCCCCTCGGGCCCTCACTGCCGTGTAGAGATTCACTCGCAGTCGCAGTTCACCATCGCCAGCCCAGCTCCGGCTAGCTCATCCCCTCAACTCCGTATCGGTACATTCCTAGTAGCCCAGATGCTCCTCGATCAAGCTGCCCTGTTCCTTCACTGGTTCTTTCTCTGGTTCTTTCTCTGGCTCTTTCGCTGGTTCTTTCTTTGGTTCTTTCTCTGGCTCTTTCGCTGGTTCATTCGATCGCGTCGAAGCATTCAAACCTTTGCTTCTTTCATTCGACTACGCATAGTTAAGCCTTCTACGACCACGTAGTCGAAATCCCTTCGATTACGCACAACCGAATCTTCCACGACCACGTAGTCGAAACTCATTCGACTACGCACAGTTGAACCCGCTACGACCACTTGGGCGCGACGACACGCAGCCCGCTACGAGTACTATAGCACCCACGAGCACTATAGTGCTACGACCACTCGGGCGCTATGACCACGCAGCCCACTAAGAGTGCTGAAGCACCCACGAGCACTGTAGTACCTACGAGTACTGTAGCACTACGACCACACACTTCAACTGGATGCTACGACCACGAAGCGTCGACTCGATACTTCGGCCGCTGTAGCTTCCGACCACTGTAGCATCCACCAGTACTGTAGCATCTACAAGTACCATAGCACTGCGACCACTGCGGCTTCTACTCGAAGCTATGACTACGCTCGTGTTGCGGCCCTTTGCACGTTGTAGACATTGGCGCCTCTGTCCGACTGTATCTCACAACCCAGCATGCACTCCGGCTCAGGCCTCCATACTTAAACTCCCTCGACTACGCCTAGCTGAGCCTCCCTACGGCCACGATGAGAAGTCGTATTCTCCTTGAATCCCTCCTACGACCACTGCAGCTCCTACGACCACTGCAGCACCTACGACAACTGCAGCTCCTACGACCACTGTAGTTTCTACAACCCACTGTAGCTTTTTCTATGACCTTCTCCTGGTCGTAAGTTCCTCTACGACCAGTTCCTAATCATAAGCCTTTCTGCGACCACCACCTGGTCGTGAGTTCTTCTACGACCAGTCTCTAGTTGATGGGGCTTACAAACATGTAGGCCTGGTCGACCAGGGAGTCTTCCACGCCATATCTAAGGATATGGCCTGGTCGTTCTATTGAGTTGTCGTTAGGAATGTTTGCGCTCATTTGAAGTGTTTCGTTTGTTTGCATAAATTTGGACTTATTGAATTTCTTTTGGTTGTTTTCAGTCGTTCTGGAGTTCAATCATATTATGCGTAATTAGCATCTGAAGATATAACAGAACGGCAACCCCAACAAGGACAAGAGTGCTAGAACACTGAACATGATGATTATCAGCACGTTGAGCGAGATTATTACCAGGATATCGAGAAGGGCGAATATCAGGATATAGAACTTTATCAGAATATTAAGCAAAACGAGTCAACACTTTGACCATATTGTCAAACCCGGGAACGAAAGATCTCAGATTCTCTGTGTTTCATACACTAGTCTAGGAACAACTAGTGTACACAGTCAAACAAAAATGATAGCAAATTCATATCACGCATTTATTGAATAATAATCAAAGTTGATTACAAGAAAGGCTGACAGGCCAACAATAAATAAACACAGTGGAAGACGATGAAGAAGTAGTAGAGTCCAGCTGATCTGCCACAAGCAATCGATTGGAGTAGCAGCCTAGTCGTCGAGATCCACACCGGTAGCAAAGTTCTTCTCCTCTAAAATTTATTTGCACAAAGCAAGTATGAACACAACTATTGTGCTCGCAAGTTACACCCAATAACAGAGTTAATGCATGCATGGATATTATCAAAGGAAGACTTATAAGGTTATTTGCGCAAAAACAACATTTGACATTTTAAATACAATACTAAGTTCAAAAGCTCAGGTTTTACAATATCTAAAATCAAATTTCATTTTTATTCATCAATTCTCTAGTGTAGGATAAACATCCATACACAAATGGTGAAGGACTAGCCCCCTTACACCAGGCTTTCTGCCCAATTTCCCACATGGAATAAACATCCATGAAATTATTTTTATCAGATCATTTTTAAAACAAAATCATAGTCTAATCCGCGAAAGGCTTTGCTCAGCATGTCCATGATCGTGGACACAGCTATTCGAATAGATTTACACTCTACAGAGGTTGTACAACTTTACCCATAAGACACGACTTCTATAGTTTGTTTGGCATCCGTCGATACCACCGCTCACTACCTTAGGTAAGCAATCTAGAGCATGTGTCAAGGCCTTTACAATGCACCATCCCACCGTAATCATGCCCGCTAAGGTTTCATTGTCGTAGGCTTCTCACCAAATGACAACCCCCTTTTGCGCCATGTGAGTATTAACAATAAGTCTTCACGACACCCACACATCCAGATGGCACAAACACATTGAAACATTGCGAATTAGTTAGCTAGGTCTGTCCCACTCCAGACTTGTAGTAGTACGTGTCGGGACCGGATTTCTGAATCCGAACCCTCTGTGTAATACTGCACCAGTCCCATGATCAGTAGCTAGTGCACACAGTGGAAACATTGTTGATAACAAATTCGAATCACGAATAACATTAATAAACAACTGAGTACCGGCCTTATGGCCACTTATTACAAAAGAGGTCGAAAGACCTTGAGTCTTACAGCAGCGGAAACAACAAAAATTAAACTCCGAGTAGTGGCCCATCAAAGTGCCCACCGGCATTCGACTGGGGAGCGCAACCTAGTACTCCGGGTGTCCTTCGTCTAAGCCACAAGCGAAGTAGTCGTAGTCCTCCGTGTCGATGAAGGCTTCTGAGATTTATTTATGAGTGTAGCATGTGAGTACATATAGTACTCCGCGAGTCTTGGGAAACATGCATATGCATAGCTTTGACAAATGAGGCTTATATGGTTCTTTTGCACAAAGCAAATTTTTAAGTTCAAAACAATTTTCATAAAGCACATTTGACAAACGCAGTTTCAATAAATTAATTGTATTACTAGTGGAGGTTCTAGCTACCAACCACTAGCATAAAGGCTCTAGCTGCCAAGGTTTTCAGAATAGGGCTCTAGCTGCCCAACTGGCTCTAGCTGCCAGAAACTACTCGAGAGTCCCAACTGCTCCCGGTTCCCAAAATTACTCTTTTAAAATCAAAACCAAAATCTACCATGTGAAAACGCACCTTGCTCGCCCTTGACCGTGGGCACGGCTATTCGAATAGTTTTTAACACTCTGCAGAGGTTGTACAGCTTGACCCACAAGAGATGATCGCCTGATATACCACACGTTTCCTTTGACGTGTGAATCAAGGAGAGACCATCACAAGGCTTTTACAAAGCTTCCTTTTGACTCGGTTCTGCCCGCTAAGGTTTAGCCTTCCTGGCCCCCTCTTGCGCCATGTGAATCAGCACACGCAACCATGACAAAACCGACTCAAAATTTTGCTAATTAGTTGGCCAGGTCCGTTCCCATTTTGGACATGTGGTTGTACGGTAGTGCTCAGTTTGAATAATCACAAGCGTCGGTCCTTAATATGACTTGGGCGGGACTAACACAATACATGATCTCGTGCTCTAGCTGCACCCGCCTGATCTTACCATCCACCCAAGTCTAAAACATACTTTCATCATTATATTTTATTTTCCAAACACTGATATTACCTAATGTCATACAATTTTTCAAAGAAAGCATAAAGGGTAATAATGGTTTTTCTCCCCCACAGGTTAAATAAAGCCGTAAAGCATGTCTAAGCAATTCTATCAGATAAACTATTCTCAAAATTGTATTCAATAATGCGGAATTTCTACACTAGGTTACAAAGGTGCAGGACATCAAATATCAAGGATGATAGTAGCAAACTTTAGGTTTTAACTAACAACCTACGCTTTAACTTATCATTTAAATAGCAATGCATAACTTTAAAAGCTGTAAACATGATTTACAAATCATAGGTTCAAAGTGGTCAAAGGAGACTCGCCTTCGGTGACGTTGGAGGTAAGCGCTTCCTGTTGATCCAAATTCGCGTCGGTGACGTCGGATTCTACACACGCGCAACGGACCAAATAAATAGCAGAAAATAAATAAAATCCAAAAATTACAAAATAAATACTGGAGGTAGAGAATGAATTTAGAAGAATTTAGGAGAAAGAATCGATGGATTCGGAGTTCGTATGAGAACGAACAAAAATCTAGAAAATCAATTCTCCAAAAAAATAAAACCATGTATGTACATACACCATGCATGTATACCATATCGCATGGCAATCGTTCATGAACAAAGGAACAAAATAAAATGGCGATATTTGGGAGCGAAATCCAGTGGATGTGAAGAGGAAGCCGAGGGCACGCGCACGCGTAGTCGTTCGAAATGACCGATCGAGAGAGAGAACGGAGGAGAGATGTATTGGAGTGTGTACCGCTCAACTTCTTTCTATCACGAAGAATAAAAAGCACTAGCTAGTTGTAGCCGAACAAGAATAGCAAACAACAGATCAAGAATAGCATGGAGCCGATCATGAACAAAGTATCAAGTCGATGGACTAGCTAGCATGGCACCGTGCCTTTTCCATGCAACTAGAACAGAAATAAGAACACGAGATGTAGCCGAAAGAACAGCAAGCGCCTAACTAGAACATCAAGCGGCCGAGCAAGAAGAAGCTCATGGCGTTGGCATCATAGTGTGGCGAGGGCTAGCGGCGGTGTAGATGGCGATGAATCAAGAATAGCTCACCGAAATGAAGATTGTGTGAAATGGGGCGGCTATGTCAATGGAGAATGAGATGATCGCTATGCTCCAATGATTCTAAAGCTTGGAGGAAAGCAAAGGATCAAAGAAGAGATAGCATGTCCTTATATAGCCGCAATTGGGAGCTGGAACGTTGGGAGGCGAAGAACTACAACAGCGATTTCAGTTTGCAATGAATTGTGGCAAGGAAACGACAAAATCAATTGTGGTTATTGAGGGAAACATGCACTTGATGGAGGCATGATGTGGGTGATGATGACACGGCCGCTTTTCAGACGGAATTGAAATTGGAGCTCTGAGTGGGAAGAAAATGAGAAATTAAATGAAATGTTGGCTGTCTGTTTGAATTCGGATGAACAGTACACCACAACATGCTCATCGGGAGGTAGAAGATGAAAGGAGGAGAGAGAAAGAAGTAAAGGATAAAAGAATGAAAGAGGGATTACTACTAGTTGACATCAAAAGTCATATTGCAAAGCGCATGCATGCATAAGGCTTTGGGGTGTTAAGTGAGGTTTGCATGGGAGCAATTCTTGGATGGGTGATCTGATGGGAAGTTCACAATTTTTTTTTAATTTTTTTAAAAAGAAAAAATCCAAATAAATTTTAATTAAATAATTTGAAATTAATTTTTTTAGAGAAAACGAATTTTGGGATGTTACAAACCTACCCTCTTAGAAGGAATCTCGACCGAGATTCGGATGGATCGGAAAAAGGTTAGGTACACGGACTTTGCTCTCTGAACCAACGACTTTGTCTATTGAGTGAGACAAAAGCTGAAATGGCAATCGAATCGACTAGATCTTACCAGTGCGACATGTTGAGTTGATTGAGCTTGCGCGTTACGCAACATGATTCGATCGCCCCTGCGGATGGTGTTGAATTCGGATGGCTTGACTTGGAGTCCGAGGCGCTCCTCGTCCGATCCCGTGTAGGGGCCTTGGCCGTGTAGTTCCCAAGTTAAAAGGAACCGAGTCACACCGGCGCTTCGAGGGCAATTGCCGCATAATGCCCCATTTCATGGCAATGAAAGCACCGATTCTCGCCGGCGCCCGATTCTCGCCGGTTGAACACCGATTGTTTCCAAATCTCTGCATGATGCGTACAATGTCCCGACATTGGAGTCTTAGGTGCATTATCTCGCGACAAAGTTGTAGTGTGGCCGGTTCATTAGAGGTCCGAATCGCTGGCTCTATGTCTGCGCTTGAAAAGCCATTTTCTCTTCGGGACTCAAACGGTTGACGTTGAGCATCCTCTTGCACAAAAGCTTTGTTGACCATCCGCACAAAAGCTTTGTTGACCATCTGTTGAAAATTGGGGTAGTCATTTGACACCAGTTGCACTTTGAGGTTGGGGTCAAGTCCTTCCATGAAGCGCCAAATCTTCGCTCCTCGTTAGCAACATCCTCCGGTGCATACCTTGACACTGAGTGAACTCGTTAAGATACTCGGACACACTAAGATTGCCCTCTGCAGCCTTATGGAACTCTCTTCTTCATTTCCATCATTCCCATAGGAATGTGAGTGCAAAAGTGCAGCTAAAACTCTCGCCAAGAAATAGCCCGGACATTCTGCTGAGTCAGCGCAATAGTTTTCCCACAAGCACTGCGGTTGCTTTTAGTTGATGAGCAGCAAAGAGAACTTTTCTTGGTCATCACACCGAGCGAATCGCTTCTTCTCGACATCCTTTAACCAGCCATCAGCTTCAAGAGGATCAACTGAACCGGCAAAGGTTGGTGGCCTGGTTCTCATAAATTCGCCAAGTCTGGATGGAGGTGGTAAGACTGGAGCAGGAGCTGGTGCAGGTTGATTGACTTGATTATGAGCAAGTGCTTGCAATAGTTGAAGTTGCATGGCCATCATCTGCTCTAAATTCATCATCGGAGGCTGACCAGGAGGTGGTGGTGGTAAAGGTTCTTCCTCAAATAACTGCTCAGGTTGCACTTGTGGTTCTTGTGGTGCTTGAGGCAAAGCGGGTCCTCGGAAATGGTTGACCGTGACCCCTTCCAAGACCACGCCTCGGCCGGCTACATGCCTCTTCCACGTCCTCTTCCACGGGCTGCTGCGCGACCTCTTCCAGGGTTCTCCATCTGAGCGGTCCAAGGTTAGCGGGGAAGAGAGGGAAAAAGCAAAGACGAGAAAAACAAGGGAGCTTGCAACAACCCACAAGAACCAAATACTTTACAGAAAAGCAAATTACTTTTTCCAACTAAAAACAACTCAAAGAAAATCGTCTACTCAATACTCTTAAGCTAGTGAAATGACTCAATACACGGGAAGAGCCTAGGCAACTTAAACTATATGGCTTGTTTGACATAGCATCCTCTACTCACGGTCTTTGATGAATCTTGCCTGTTGTTCTTGGATGGTAGAGATGACTGGAGACTTTACGATGCTCTCTTCATGGCTCCATTTCTTGTAGTCTTGAACATAATGGTAGGAATCGCGTTGACCAACTATGGAAATTACAAGGGAAAGATGATCCATTTAACATTGTAAAATGATGAAGGAAGAGCTAAGTAAGGAAGAATTTCACGAAGAAGGTAAGGGTAGAAAGATAAGAAAAGATGAGGATAGCACAATTTTTTTCTTTTATAAAATAAATTTCGAAGTTTTCCTACTAACGGCCATTCTAGCTAGGTCACGCCCCACGATCGATTCGGCTCGATACCAACTCTGTCGGGACCGATTTTGAACCCAACCCTCGTGTAATATCGCACACCCCATGATCGTGAGCTAGTGCACACAAGTGGAAACATTGTTGATAACAAATTTGAATCACGAATAACATTAATAAACAATCGAGTACCGGCCTTATGGCCACTTATTACAAAAGAGGTCGAAAGACCTTGAGTCTTACAAAGAATGGAAACAACAAAAATTAAACTCAGTAGTGGCCCATCAAAGTGCCCACCGCATTCGATCGGGAGCGCAACCTAGTACTCGGGTGTCCTTCGTCTAAGCCACAAGCGAAGTAGTCGTAGTCCTCCGTGTCGATGAAGGCTTCTGAGATTTATTTATGAGTGTAGCATGTGAGTACATAAAGTACTCCGCGAGTCTTGGGAAACATGCATATGCATAGCTTTGACAAATGAGGCTTATATGGTTCTTTTGCACAAAGCAAATTTTTAAGTTCAAAACAATTTTCATAAAGCACATTTGACAAACGCAGTTTCAATAAATTAATTGTATTACTAGTGGAGGTTCTAGCTACCAACCACTAGCATAAAGGCTCTAGCTGCCAAGGTTTTCAGAATAGGGCTCTAGCTGCCCAACTGGCTCTAGCTGCCAGAAACTACCCGAGAGTCCCAACTGCTCCCGGTTCCCAAAATTACTCTTTAAAATCAAAACCAAAATCTACCATGTGAAAACGCACCTTGCTCGCCCTTGACCGTGGGCACGGCTATTCGAATAGTTTTAACACTCTGCAGAGGTTGTACACCTTGACCCACAAGAGATGATCGCCGATATACCACACGCTTCCTTTGACGTGTGAATCAAGGAGAGACCATCACAAGGCTTTTACAAAGCTTCCTTTTGACTCGGTTCGCTCGCTTAAGGTTTCGCCTTCCCGCCCCCTCTTGCGCCATGTGAATCAAGACACACAACCATGACAAACCGACTCAAAATTTTGCTAATTAGTTGGCCAGTCCGTTCCCATTTTGGACATGTGGTTGTACCAGAGTGCTCGTTTGAATAATCACAAGTGTCGGTCCTTAATATGACTTGGCGGGACTAACACAATACATGATCTCGTGCTCTATTTGCACTACCGATCTTACCATCCACCCAAGTCTAAAACATACTTTCATCATTATATTTTATTTTCCAAACACCGACATTACCTAATGTCATACAATTTTTCAAAGAAAGCATAAAGGGTAATAATGGTTTTTCTCCCACAAAGTTAAATAAAGCGTAAAGCATGTCTAAGCAATTCTATCAGATAAACTATTCTGCAAAATTGTATTCAATAATGCGAATTTCTACACTAGGGTTACAAAGGTGCAGGACATCAAATATCAAGGATGATAGTAGCAAACTTTAGGTTTTTAACTAACAACCTACGATTTAACTTATCATTTAAATAGCAATGCATAACTTTTAAATCAGTAAACATGATTTACAAATCATAGGTTCAAAGTGGTCAAAGGAGACTCGCCTTGGTGACGTTGGAGGTAAGCGCCTGTTGATCCAAACTCGCGTCGGTGATGTCGGATTCTACACACGCGCAACGGACCAAATAAATAGCGAAAATAAATAAAATCCAAAATTACAAAATAAATACCGGAGGTAGAGAATGAATTTAGAAGAATTTAGGAGAAAGAATCAATGGATTCGGAGTTTGTATGAGAACGAACGAAAATCTAGAAAATCAATTCTCCAAAAAAATAAAACCATGTATGTACATACACCATGCATGTATACCATACTGCATGGCACTGTTCATGAACAGTGAACAAAATAAAATGACGATATTTGGGGAGCGAAATCCAGGGATGTGAAGAGGGAGCCGAGGGGCACGCGGCGACGTAGTCGGTTCGGGAAATGACTGACCGAGGAGAGAGAACGGAGGAGAGATGTATTGGAAGTGTGCACTGCTCAACTTCTTTCTATCACGAAGAATAAAAAGCACTAGCTAGTTGCAGCCGAACAAGAATAGCAAACAACAGATCAAGAATAGCATGCGGCCGATCATGAACAAAGTATCAAGTCGATGGACTAGCTAGCATGGCAATCGTGCCTTTTCCATGCAACTAGACGTAAATAAGAACACAAAGATGTAGCCGAAAGAACAGCAAGCAGTCTAACTAGAACATCAAGCACCGAGCAAGAAGAAGCTCATGGCGTTGGCATCATAGTGTGGCAGAGGGCTAGCCCGGTGTAGATGGCGATGAATCAAGAATAGCTCACCGAAATGAAGATTGTGTGAAATGGCGAAGCTCATCACAATGGAGAATGAGATGATCGCTATGCTCCAATGATTCTAAAGCTTGGAGGGAAAGCAAAGGATCAAAGAAGAGATAGCATATCCTTATATAGCTGCAATTGGGAGCTGGAACGTTGGGAGGCGAAGAACTACACCGATGGCTTTTGCTTTGCAATGAATTGTGGCAAGGAAACGCAAAATCAATTGTGGTTATTGAGGGAAACATGCACTTGATGGAGGCATGATGTGGGTGATGATGACACGCCGCTTCGCTCGCACGGAATTGAAATTGGAGCTCGAGTGGGAAGAAAATGAGGAATTAAATGAAATGTTGGCTGTCTGTTTGAATTCGGATGAACAGTACACCACAACATGCTCATCGGGAGGTAGAAGATGAAAGGAGGAGAGAGAAAGAAGTAAAGGATAAAAGAATGAAAGAGGGATTACTACTAGTTGACATCAAAAGTCATACTGGCAGCCATGCATGCATAAGGCTTTGGGGTGTTAAGTGAGGTTTGCATGGGAGCAATTCTTGGATGGGTGATCTGATGGGAAGTTCACATTTTTTTTTATTTTTTTTAAAGAAAAAAATCCAAATAAATTTTAATTAAATAATTTGAAATTAATTTTTTTTAGAGAAAACGAATTTTGGGATGTTACAGTACGGAAGGGCTTTACAATCCGCAGCTCGCAGACCAGCCCTTAATTGACTGGGCGACTTCCAAAACAATCCCTGGGCCTCAAACATTCGCTGAATTGAGTCCGTGCATAAACTTGCACCCACCATCTATCCATTTCGCCCAAGTCCAAACTAGTCTTTTATTTTGTTTATTTTTCAAAATCATTTATAAACTTCCATTGCACACCAATGCCATGGATACAATTTAAACAATATTTAACTTTTGGCTGAAAATTCCCAAATCAAATGTTTTTGGGTCTAAGCATGACTAAGCATAATTTTTCCCAAAAAACTCTAGTTCATACTATTGCATAAACTAGATTTTCATCTAAGGTGACAGGGTATGTCTGATTCAATGTCAAAATTGGCAGTACAAAGGATTTAGGCATAACTATAATTTAAAACAGGTATTTAAATTACATTGAATAAAAAAATACGCATGCAGCAATAATTTAAACAAATTTTAAATAATTTTAAATGCTGGGCTCAAATATGATCAAAGGTATAACTTGCCTTGCTTGATTTAATTGATGTTCTCAAACGGTGTCGAAATCTCACTCTCCGAAGTAGTCGAAATCTATATGTAAAAATAAGCCAAATTCAAACTAAATTCAAATGAACTCCAAATTCAGAAATTTTGGTTTAATTATCTAGATATTGAATTTATATGAATTTTAAAATTTGAATGGACTCAAACGGAGTTCGGATGCAAAAGATATGGGCTTTAGAAGTTTGGATCTAAATAAAAATCCTAAAAAGGATTTAACTAATTAATCCGAATTATTTTTCCAAAGAAAAGTCGGATTATGACGCATGGTGACGTTAACCCTCAGGATTTCGGAAATAAAAGAAATATCAGGAATGTAACACCCTGGCTATCCAGAAGCCAAAATGTTACCTAAAGACTCTAACATACAACCATAATCATGAGAATTGAAGCAATAATCCAAGTTTTAACGAATGGAATGAGAATCGCTCAAAAGGCATAATCGCATAAACATAATCTGAACCTATGCAGGTCAAGTACCACAGCAGAAAATAAACATCTATAACCAAACAGGAGACATCATCCACATGTCGCCTCAATTATTACAGTTTATCTCTAAACAAATAAAGGAATTCAACCAAGTTCTATTATTGAAACTGGAATATGGTGATGTGTGTTTAATGCTTGTCTACTCCCTCCCGCTAGAGTCATCATCAACGGCCACCTAAAAACAAAACAACAAACAAGAGTGAGTCCGGGACTCAGCAGTACAACGACATAAGAACATACTTCATGTAGATACATAGCACATAAGAAATATCCAAAGAAAGAATCAGAATGCGTAGATGCCATAAATCGATGGATCGCACTCGTGCTTATATCAGATAGCAAGTGACACACCGCGGTGTTCACTTAAGCCCGATTTATCGAAATATGGGGATCCAAAATATCAGTATGAAGAACATTTCATACGGATGTCCAAAATGCCCACATTGGAATGGTGGGACTTCACTTGCCCATACCGAATTGATGGGAATTTAGACTTCCACTCCCGTGACTTAACATGAACATGATCGCATGAATAAATTTATGAACAATGGTTAATATCATCTCCACACATATGAAAGAGCGTACACAAAGAACATAATCATCATAACATTCTTGTCTACCATAACCTCTACTCCCGTGGATATTCCACTCCCGTGGATGGCACATGAACATTTAAGCTTCTCACACATCAACATAACACCATACCAATCAACGAGCATCCGGGGTTTACAAATCATACATAAGTCATTGTACTTGCTTTTAGCGCTATGATACGCTGGGAGGCAACGAAGAAGCCGCTAACCTTGGCGCTCACCCCTACACCAAAGTTACTCAATAAGAACCAAGTCATCAAGACACTACCGTGATCGCCTCTAACTCATATCCCCAATCCCACCATCTAAATTATACCGTTACATTTGAATTAAACCACATTCTAGCAGTAAAGGCTATATGCATAATGCAGCTGTATAAATAGCATAACTTTTGATCTAAAACTCAAAAAGGGGTGTTATCAGATTTTATTGAAAGGTAATGAAATTATCTACAACAACCTAGTTGGTGGAAACCTCGAATTATATATGTATCAATCTCCACAAGACCAACAAACACTATCCGGCCGAACTTCCATGATTCTCGACAGAGCACAAAACGTGCCATAACTTTTAATTGGTTACACCAAACTTTGCGTTCTTTATCAATATAAAAATCTAAGACCAAGGCCTACAATAACCTAGTTGGGTGAAAGCCCTGAATTTACCATTATCCCACTCATATTTTAAAAGAAAACTTGACAGTTTATTCTCGTCAGGATTCTGGACAGCAGAGATGAAAACTAGCATAACTTTTGATCCATACGTCGGAATTCAGTGTTCTTGGCGGCCACCGAAAGCTAAGATCAATATCTACATAACTCTAGGAAGATGGACAACTCAAATTCGGACTCTAAGATCACGAAACAAGCCACGTAATATTCTGGGCAGAACCGATTTTCTAGTCGCAAAGAAAAACAATCTAACCAATTATGATCCAAAACATATCTACCACTAATCAAACGATGAGGATCGGCATTCGTTACCTTTGCAAAGAACCAGAAGTAGGTGGAAGAAACTTGAGAAGATGATCTTCCTCCTCCTCCTCCTCTCCTTTGCCCGAACAGCCTTGTTGTCCTCCTTGGATCCTCGCGAGAACCGGCAGTGGAGAAGTCCGTGAGGCGAGATTGGGAGGCACCATCGCAGGAGCACCACCAGGGAGGAAGGGCGGCTCAAGGGGTGGACGTGAGGGGAGAAAGGGGAAGGGGGCGCGCCAAAGAGAGGAGGGGAGTTCGCCAAAGGGGGGAAAGGGGGCCGCTAGGGTTAGAGCAAGGGGGGAGGGGGCGCATGGGCCTAGGCCCAAAAGGGGGGGCTTGGACGGCCAAGAGGCCTGGAGAGCCTGGTCAACGGGCCAACCTGCTAAACTGCTCCAAAAACCAGAAAATAACCTAGCAGCCTTTTCCCGACTTAATTCACCTCTAAACAAAACTCGGAGTATTACATTCTACCCCCCTTAACAGAATTTTACCCTGAATTCTAACCATCGAGATGAACACAGGAACGGAATACTAACAGGTTGGAAACAATGGATTAACACGTACCAGAAGTAAATAGGTCTGGATACAGCTCACGCATGCGAGACTCTAGCTCCCAAGTGGCTTCCCTCTCGGACTGATGAGACCAAAGAACCTTGACATACTTCAAAGTCTTGGTCCTCGTAACCGCTCGACTCTTCCGTAATTTTCACCCGGCCGGACTCAAAAGTAAGGTCCCGCTCAATGCTCAAAGGCTCTGTGAATGGCATGCTCCGGTCTCTCAATAACTTCATCAACATCGATACGTGGAACACATTATGAACTCCTTGCATGGATTCTCGGAAGATCCAAGCGGTAGGCCAACTCCCAACTCGTGCAAGATTGGAAAAGGTCCAATATACCGCGGGCTAAGCTTCCTTTGGTACCAAAACGCACCACACCTTTGGTAGGCGATACCTCAAAAGAACTCGTCCCCACCT